>CM073426.1:22405000-23605000 GCA_037114965.1 Monochamus alternatus | reverse complement strand
GGTATAAGTTTAACATAAATAATTTTACCACCACAGTTACTAATGAGATTAGCTATGATATCACTTATTCTAATTGTAATTTATCTGTACATTTAATTTAGTAAATAAATATTTCCTTGATTTAAAATTTCTTAATTGTCTTCGCACCAGTGTTAAAAGTAAATTGCTTGCCGTGCCTTAACATGATATTTTAGACTCGACAGCATGCGTTTCTGACTTTTGTAATAAAAATATTTTTAAATTATTTGTGATCACATCAAGGAGGTATTCAACTAAATTCGATAGAGTAAACAAATGTATCAATTATTGCAAAGATAAATGAATATCAGTTGATTCGAGGAAGCATGTTAATAATATTGACCAATTTGCTGAATTAAATTATAACTTCTTGTCTTGTGGTCACAATAATATTCAAATATTAATAATTTGGTGAAAATAAAAATAATAATAAATACATATATTATTTAGCTATTGACAACAAAATGTTTTGCATAAAAAATAAGTACGTATGGAAAGTTTTAAGAAACCAATTAAATTATAATAAGTCACTATGCACTTATACAGGGTGTGTCAAAATTTACGCCAATATTTTTACAATTTCCTTTTAAAAAGATTCTTTCGAATGATATGATGAATCCACATTTCATGAGGTAAGTATTATAAATACTCACAATCTACATAAATGCAGAGACGAAAAACCCTCACTTAATACGCAAAATATCTCATGGTAGATAATAATCACTAAGTATTTGAGTTATTAAGTAATAATTAAATTGGTAGACATTCTACTTAACCGACATAATTCTGTTTTGTATTTTCAATTTTAATATTAAAATTTACCACTGCTATTGCCCGACACAATTCCATCGGGACCAATATTAAATTGTTAGTTCCAATATAAACGATTTCCTGATATATGCATTAGAATTGGTGGTCATATCTTGGCCTCATGCTTGCACAAATTCCTTACTGGATACCTCAGTTAAATAAATATTCATATTTTTTATTTATTATTAGATTTGTTCTGGTAAAAACTAAAAGTTTTTTAAATAAATTCTGTCTCTTCTAAAATTTTGATACCGTTTGGTCGCAAAAAATTCTGCTCTTGCAGATAGGTCATTTATTATAAAACGAGAAGAAATATCATCATTATTGAACCACATTTTCAATATGCATGGTTTTACCCACGTGCTCAGGGAGGCCTGAAAGACAATAACAAAATTATCCCAGAATTTTAGCTCGATATTTAAAAAAATGGGGAAAAATCCTCTTTTTCACCGGAAATATAGCTTAGATTCATAGATAAAACTTACATCTGTTAACAATGACAGATATGTAATAAATAATCCATTTAGCTGCAGTATTTTGCATTCGTTTTTCATTATTTCATTACAAACTGGCAAAACTATATTTTGACTTGACTCATTACAACCACTCACTACCGATAAAACACAGTGTAGGTACAGTTAGATAAAAATGCCTATTTATTATAAGAATTTCAAACGAAAGGAATGGATACTAAAATATAATAGAAAACTTTTTAATGCACCTGCGGCAGTCTTGTCCTTAGAAAAACAAACAGGGTTCTCAGCAATTTTTCAAAACCAAATTGCCTGACATTTCCAGGTTTTCCCTCACATACTTTTTTAAAATTCCCTGAAAAAAAAGCATACAAAATATCACATTTTATAAAAATTAAAAAAGTAGAAACAAGTCAAATGATAAGGCATAAATGAGCTCATTCGATGACAAATAAGTGACATGAATATTTAATTTTATTAGAAATATTTATTTCAGTCATTGAACACATTGTACTATGTTAACAAATATAAATATTTAAGAAATCTAATAGAAATATGTATAAACAAACACAACAAAAACCAATAAAAATAGATTTTACTACTGAGCAAACAGCTATGCAATGAAATGTATTCAAATCGGTTCAAAACACTATATTTTTGCATTGAAACAGTAACGCCACACAGGTCGCTTTATAAACCGTATTTAAAACGTCCACTGAGCCCGGTTTCAACTCTTTAGATGCTTTGCTATTGGTCTATGCAGCAGTTGCTAGATGGAGATTTCAAAATCGGTGTGATTTAAATTTTTAGACTATATTTAAAATGATTGATACTTCTTATCTTGTTTATTTAAAAAGGAATGGTTGTGGTTTTTTGTATGTATCTCTACAAATTTTAACGTATTCTTAGACATCTTAAATTACATTAGAAAAGAATACGCCAATTACTTTTCTCTCCAAATTTCATTAAACCTGTCACGAACATGTAAGCAATTATTTGTTTTTGGTTTGCAGTTGCTAAAATCAATTCCATGTTTTTGTTGCAGAAATATATATACAAAAACATGAACAGGAAATATATTGTTAATAATTTCTACCACTAATAATCGTTCTATTTTAATCCAAATCTAGTGTAGCTTTGTTATAAATAAATTGTATAAACAATAATCAAAAAGTGAGTGTGATGTTAAAGAGAAACAAATATTTGATGACGTTACGTTTTGAAACTATAAATTTTTTTGGTGCATTACATAAGTAACGTCACCATTGATGAATATGGTTCGTCACAAAAAAAAACAGCTGTACACTCCAGATATATCCGTTTCTTTATATGAATCTGCGGGTACGGTGATTAAAGCAAACAGAAATAGGCCACTGGGTGCGTTCATAAAATAAATAATTTAGACAAGGCATGAGTAGCGTTCAGAAATTTTTCCTGACGACAATAAAAATTCCCTGATTTTTTATAATTATTGGCACTCCCTGACGTTTCCCTGACAAAGTTCAAATTCCCTGACATTTTCAGGTTTTTCAGGTTTTCCCTGACGCTGAGAACCCTGACAAACCAGCGAACAATATTGTGGGAAAATATCTGTACTCGATACAAATTCCTTTACAAAATTAAAAAAAGCACTAAAAACTGAAGAACACAAAACTACAACGTAAACACAGGAACAAAATTATGACATGACGGCGAACTTTATCGTTGTGTTGCTGGTTGTTTACTCTGACTCTGTAGACGTCAAACGTGCGGCGGATGAGCTGCATAGCCGGCGTTAAATAAAGATTTAATATTAATTATCGAACAAATTTTTTTTTCGCTAAGTTTGACAGTTTTTTGAAGGGTTTTCCTCTATAGCACTTAAAATATTTATACTTGGTCACAGTTAACCTTGTATAAGTAGAGGTATATTTTCCCTATTACAGAAAATTGTTTGTTAAGAAATGTATCTGAATTTCTTAACAATTTTATGTATGTATGCACCCCCTACTTCATGCACGATGGTGCTTTTCCTTGTGTTACAACAAATATTAATATTAGAGCCCATCTGCATGAATATTTTTTTACGACCAAACGGTAGTTAGTAGTTATCAAAATTTTGGAGAAACCAAATATAAAAAATGACAATCAGGTATACTCGCGTCAAGAATTCAGACGTCTTACGTCATGGTTGACATTAGGCAATTGTCTTTATTGCCAATGTAATTTTTGATATTTGGTCGCGTTAAAAACAATAACTTTTTGCAATTTTGTGCAATATATAATGCAAACTTTTAGTGTAGTATATAGTTTAATTACTATCAGTTGCAGTTTCTTAAATATTTTGATAAAAATATAATGAATTATTCATTAGTTCGTATGACGTAAGTTGTTTGAATTTTTGACACGAGTATAACACGCAAAACAAATGTAAATATTTTTTTAACTGAGATATCCAGTTTAAGGTATTTGTGCAATTTGAAAATTAACATTAATTGCATCAATATATTTTCATATACCAAATTTCATTTTAATCGTTAAAAGTTTTTACGTTTTATAACCAATTACTGATTATAGCATTAATCGCCGTATTTTGACTTTAAGAATCTAAGGTGGCTCATTGGAACACACATTTCAGAAACACCCTGTATACAACCTTGGGATATTCTTAATATTAAGCAAATCATCGTATAATTGCTTCAGCTATAGCAATTTCCATGAAATAATATAATCGGACTCGTTTAGTATTAAAATTGTTTTATCAAGATTGTCCTATCTTATACGTATATATTGCATACTACGCAACGACTGAGAACAAGCCCCTGTGGCCTAATGGACAAGGCATCGGCCTCCTAAGCCGGGGACTGTGGGTTCGAGTCCCACCAGGGGTACAATACTTTTTTTACTTTTGTTTTTTTCAAACCACTTAAAATAGATATAATTATTAACCAGCAAATAATATTTGTCGTTGTTTACTCAATTTTTATCAAAACAATTTAATTATTATTTTATAAATACAAATAATCATTATTACGAGAACAACACATTTTTAACATACTTATCTTCTGTAACAAAACAACATTTTTATTTGCATTTGCACAATTATTATATCGAGTGAAAAAATTAAATTGCCAAAAATTTACTTGAAAAAATATGTCCACTTCCTGTCCTCGTTCTAGTGTTTAAATATAACGAATAGTTACTAATTTTAAACTGGAATATCAATAGTATTTACATAGAGCTGTATACACTAATCGAAGTTCGTTGCCGTTCATTCCGCAATAATTTGTTTATTTAAAAGAATTGTAACTCACCATAACACGAATACACGCAATTTATTACTTGAAACGAGTATGAGACAATATATTTTACCTTCATAATTATTTTTAGGTATGATATAACTGTGAAAAGATGCTGGATGCCCATAGTCCACTGGATTGGAGAGAAAGAAATATCATTAGTACGACGATAAATCGTAAAAAATAAATGCAATATAAATATAACGCTTTTTATAAAAACGTATCTGAATTGCGGTGAATCTTGAGGAAGTATAAATCATTCACCATTCATCACTAACATCATTCAAAGTGTTCATTTGCTTAATGTTAGTTGACAGTAAGGAATTAATAAGACCATATTATTGTAGTTTAATTTATATAAGGCGTTTAAAATGTAAAAACGACACAATAATTAGTAATTTTTCTACAAAACTGTTAAAAGTGGGCTTTTTAATTGTCATTTTTGACACGCGTGTTAAAAGTAAGTTACTTTTAACAGTAGTGTTAAAAGTAATTCAAAGTTTATTTAAATTTTGTTTTGAAAATTAATAAAACGTTTTAGCAAACACATGAACAACTTTTTATTTTAAATAAGTACAAACCAACATTTTAACTAGTTATTACTATTAACATTTATAGTAAAATTAGAACAATTTGAAATTGTAATTCCCTGCGGAGTCATCATACCTACTTAAGTTGGTTTTACTGTCAACATGTGTGACACATCTATTTTCTGTAGAAATACTACTGGTAGTACTGGTGGTCTTGTTAGTAGTTGCAGCAGTAGGAAGTATTTGGCACGCAATTTCCTTCTTCTGTTCCAGTGAATTTCCAATGTAGCCTTCAGCTACCGTCGAAGATTTCCATCCTCCATGTCTCTTGATGGTAGTAACATTTGCACCAGAATCTGCTAACAATGTCGCCGATGAACGACGAAAACAGTGTCCGGTGTAGAGTTGAGGATTTGGTAGATTCAAGAACTCTACAATGTCGGCAGGCATTTTACCAAACAAGTTAATTCCGACTGGATTCTTCACACATTTATTCTTCATATATTTAAGAAAAAGTCGTCTATGGTCAGCGTTGGGTGGTCGGAGTGCCATATACTTTCTAAAAAAGTTTAAATAGAATTCACCAACAACACTGAAAGTCCGAGGCACTTTCGTTTTAGTATCTGGTATGGTCACAACAACCGAAGTGCCCAAATATTCGATATTGTCGATGGTCATCTGACACAATTCCTCCCGGCGACACGCCCCGACGACACACACTATTGCTGCGACTTTCATCATCAGATACTTTTCGTCTTCTGCTTCTGTGAGAAATTTGTCGATATGCGTCTTCGTCAAAACTTTTTTGCTTGATATCCTTCACCCTTCCGTTTTAAAAACGCAATAAGTTTATAATGTTTGCTTATATCTTGATCTTGCTTTATTTCCATATCCATATCTTGGCTTTTTCCTTAAAATATTCCAGTAAAACACTTTCGTTACATTTCCCAGAGACCTTTTTAATGTTGCACCATTCCGAAAAGCGTTACGCTCATTTTCCAGATTATTCATTATACTTATAATATTACTAGAAAATGCTGTCAATATTTTTGCGTTTTTTCCGTAACTAACAACAGCATTGTTTGTTACGAAAATTTTGGTTCATAAACATTGCGATCTGTGTGGTATTTTTTGATTTCTTATTTTTATTGAGTTTAAAGTTCTTCCAATTGTTTTGTAGAAAAAATAGTGTATGATATACGTGTTAAAAGTGATTTTATTTTGTTCGTGAAGTAAAAAAACTCGCTACGCTCGTATTTTAATCATCTTCACTCACAAAATAAAATCTTACTTTTAACACGTATATCATAAAGAGCTATTATTATACTATAGAAAAAGGTATTAGATTTTAGCACGAGGTTGTGCAACACCGAGAGTTAAAATCTAATATTTTTAGCCGTGTATAATATATTTTATACTTTGTGTAAAGTAATCAAATATCTGCCAATTTAATTCTGTAATTGGGTTTAAGAAATTACGAACATAAGTTATTTATTAATTATTTTGAATATTCAATTGACATTTCTGATTCAGAGTTTTCTCTAACACCACGGGAACTGCTAGAAGGGGCGAAAGTAGCATCACTAAAATTATTGCCAGCTAAATCGCGGAAAATTTACGACACCGCGTATTCAACATTTATGGAATGGAATATGAAAAAAACATGCAGTTCATTCTCGGAGACCGTGTTATTAGCTTATTTTTCGGAATTGACGCAACAACAAAAGCCATCAACAGTGTGGTGGAATTATTCAATGATTAAAACTACGTTACAATCCAATAATAATGTAGACATGCTAAAATATTGCAAATTAATTACATTTTTAAAGCAAAATAGGAACGGTTACATGCCCATGAAATCTGCGATTGTTACGAGTGCACATTACTGATTTTTTAAATAATACTCCTGAATTTGTGAGATCAGCCAAGTAACATTCGATGGTATTGATCATTCAGGAAAGTTATTAATTGTGAAACTTGAGAGTCATTCCATATAAAATAGTCTGAAAATAAAAAAAATTGTTGCCGACCCATTTTAGATTTTGGTGTAACTATGAAAAACTCTACTCTAGGGACCCAAACAACAAAATTTACACGAGCTTGATTTTTACAAGCGCTTGTTTCCGCCTATTTAAATAAAGACTCTTAAAAATTGCTATTTTTCAGCTTTATTAATTTTTGCGGTCAAATTTTTCTGTTTGAAGATATTTGAATGATCAAGACGGAATTCAGAGTGGGAAAGATAATAGTTTCAGTGTAAATGAAGATAATTGACTCGGATAATCCCTTTGAATAATAGCAGCGTGCTGAAAATGAGTGTTTTTTAGTCATTTTTCATGAATTTCAATCGACTCTGGCGTCTTAACTGTTGAGAGATAAAAATTCATGCTCCGCGGGAATTAAGTATACATATCATAGACAAAATTCAGTCACAAGTTGACCTGAGTAGCCCACTCTTTATAGAAGAAAACTTTGCTTGAAGTTTTAAAATTTTTAAAAATCCCAATAATCAGGCTATGAAAGGAGCGTGTTGACTGCGAGATAAAAATCTGATACTCACAGAATCTACTGCTCTTACCTTCAACTTTCATGTTTAATGAAAAAAACCTACCTATATGTCCGCACCCCACAATATGAACAACAAAATATAAGTAAAACCTTATGTCAAAAAACAAACTGGAAGCAGTTCTACTATCTACAATATCACGGCCATACGATATATCTCTTCAATAGATATTATTTAAGTTTTCAAAATGCCGTCCTTTAAATGTTTTTTCTTTAAAACAACTTCAGATTATGGTTAAAATAAAAAACTTGTAAAGAAATTACCATTACTGTTCTTATTTTGAAAATATACATAAACTACCTACTGTGAAATAATATGAACTACAAGAATCTACAGTTTCACCCTTCTATAACTTTAGCAAATTTGTTAATTAGGGATGTATAGTCTAGAGTGGTAGTCAATGTAGATTCAGCAGATATTAATAACAGATTTTTAATTTTATTTGGCTTATTGAATTTCTTGGTGTTTTATTGATTTTTGCAATCTGGAGAAAATACTTTCTCTATTCTGATACAAAATAAAAGAAATATACAATCGTTACATCAATATCAGAATAATATAGGCCTATACTGGGTGTCTGTGAAAGGTTGGAAAATATGGAAGCTGGAGATACTGGTGACCAAAAAAAGTCGATTGAGCCAAATATGCCTTATCCGAATGTTGCTGATTGCAAAAATACAGGGCGTTCAATGCTAGAATTTTATTTTCAAATATCTCAATAACTTTGAAACCTGTCGGAGTATTAAAAACAAAATTGGCACAATTATGTTTTTTGGCACTACAAATAAGAATTTTTAACTAATTTTGACGTCACTAGTAGAGGGCGCCACTTATGGCACATCACATTTCTTTTAAATGGCAGAACTTTTTTGCAGCTTAGTGTATCCATCTGACTATAGAAACAATCGCCTCTCCTACCTGTTGTATCTGAAAATGGTATACCCTGTTGAAGTCGTTAGGAGTAACAGTTTTCGAAATAATCCTATTTGAAATATTCAGTGCACCGATTGAGAACTGTTATCGTTTCAGGTAAAGTGCCTTTTCTACTGAAAATACAGCAAAATGTTACTTGAAAAAGTTGTTCAGAACGGTAAATTATGGGGACGTGAAAAGAAGAATATTCGGATAAGGCTCAATCCACTTTTTTTGGTCACCAGTATCTCCAGCTCCGAAATTTACCAACCTTTCACAGACACCCTGTATAGAAAATAGTTACATAATAGTTATTTACTCAATAAATGAGATATCGACATTATTACCATACGCATGGAAAGTTTGTGTTTATAATCGCAAAGTGCAATAATAATACAGTATCCTACGTTTTATCTACAACTGTCGATGTAGTAATGACAATAATTAGTCTCATTACCTATATATAATTTACATTCTAGTACGACATAATATAAAAATCGTCGTTCCTACAGACATAAACATAACTGTCATTGAATTATTTGCTCAATTATTGTGAAAGTGTAAATAATAAATTCAAACGATGATTTGCCATCAGATATTGAGAATGAAGCTTCCAGTGTTGTTTCCAATTTCGTACCAGAGAAATAGCGGAAAATGCGAATAAGTATTTGGTCGCTATGAAAAATGATGTAGAGAAAAAAATATATTTAACATAACTAACGAGAAAAAATTATTAGAATATTTCAATGAGCAAAACACATAAATCTTCGTCCCTTTGATTCTATTACTCATTGATAAGAACAGAAATTTCACTCAAGAATAATATCGATATCAAAAAATACTTGAATTTGATAGCATTCCTGAAGAGAAAACAGAAGGGTACAAACAAAATATTTTTTATTATTGGTCAGGCGGGCACATATTAACGACTCGCAAATCTGCTTGTAAAACATGTTAAGGGCGCCCTTACCTTACCGATCTTACTGTGGTTAAATACGGCGATAATCAAAACAAACTGCATATCGACCTGGAATAATAAATAAGTTTACCTTTTTGTTCTACAAAAAAAGTTAACACTTCATTTGACTGCAGCAAAATACATATAAAGGATGAACTTATGAAAGGTTTATGTTAATTTTTCTTACTTGGGCTTTTAAAAGCAAAAAATTAATTGTTGAAGTTTATGAAAAAATTCCATAAACAGAGCCAGTTTCAAACAATATTTTAAGTATAAAATCACCATATTTTGGTAATATAAATACTAACACTACCTAAGCTGAACTTTCTATTATCCAATAATGTACAATTTTTTTTTTTGGTAACATTAATAGGATTTAAAATTCTTAACTTAGAAATTACATCGACATTCCACTATTTTGGGTCACAAATATGGTCACCTTAAAGATTAGTTAGAAGACTATATTCTGCTGTCATAATAGCCAACACCGAAACAAAAGTGTTTAGAGACACTTGCAACATCTACAAATATTGATTGATTGACTTGAATTTAACAAAACTGGCAAGGAAATACAAATTAAGAATTGAAAACTGTAGTCATACTCGCTTCTTTCTTCGACATAAAATTTATGCCTATTGATATAAATACTATTGGCAATGTTCCAAAACTGATTGCACGATTTCTTAAACTGCTTAATCCAAATGCATGTACGTGCGCATACTGGACTCAATTTTCTTCAACCTCACTTTTAGCTGGTTGTGGGCACGTATTTTGCGTATAAAAAGACATGGTGGCTGAACGCCAAATTCTGTGGCTGAAGGCTATCGAAAATTCTACTGAAAACATGCTAATTCCAGACGAAAGCGAGAATACGAGAATACCTTGGAAGCCAAAAATATACTCTCAACATCCAAAGTTATTTTGTCAACATCTAAAAATTATGTTCACACTCATTGCTTCCACATATTCAAGCAAATCGTTAGGCATGTCAGCATCTGGTATTAATTTATCCATCCTGATAGATATGTTCACTATCTAGTTTTTATTTTCAAATTACTTAAAGACGTGGTATTCCTAGAAGGGATTTTCAACAACAATGACCAAATCTGTATCAGCATCGATTTACTTCAAGGTCAACCAACAGAACCAAATAAATGCATTCGACTTCAAATTTGTGAAGTCGTGGTTTAGTCCGTCAATTATGAAATCTTGAATCGATGGTATCTCGTTTTGATTTGTTTACATTTTCAAGCTTGTTTTGCCAGAGTAAACACATGTAAATATATTCAAACAAAAAAATTAAAGCAACACAAGTAACCCATTGAACCAAATAATTGTAATGATGAGTGGCACTAATTTAAACCATTTACCATTAGTTATTGACTATTTTTATATACAAAGTAAAGTAAAATGATGAATAGATTTGATGCTCAATAAAATGCAGCCAATGTTTGGTGACAGTCGGTAATTCCCATCAGATTCGTTAGTTCTGATGTCCATGTAGTAAAAGGGAAATCCAATATCCCTTAAAACTTTTAAAAATGTCCGTCTGCATATTCAATTAAGTGTATTGCTAAAATCGCCAAATTTGCAGTTTCCTCAATTTCTCATTCTTAACTTTGGGAAATAATAGAGCATGAAAAAATAATATAGGTCTTCCTGATAAAGGGCGTTCAATTTTAAACGTAATTTTTTATAAGTTGAACGTTATGTGTCAGGAAAACGGAGTCATAGAGAAAAATATTGTAGGAAAGACTTTTTTCAAGCTCCATCTTTTCCCAAAGTTAAGAACGGAGAGATAGAGACAACATATAACAGAGTATCCCAAACAAATTATATAATCATAAGTTCATAGACGCCCCCTAACGGAGATATGGCCCCTTAAATGTGGACATCAAAATTTGGTTTTTCCCAAATATTTCCAACAGGGATTAAGATAAAGTAATCAAATTTAAAATTGAGAATCACAATTAAATTGTGAATCTAATGTTCTAAAAATAATTCCTCATAATTGGTCATAGTGCCAAACTGGGGGGTCAGTGGGTAAATATTACTCTAACTTTATTGGATCTCGAGATTTTCAGCGTCAGATCAAAAAATTAAAAATTTTGGTCTATTTTACATGAAAAGGTACTCTTATTTTAATCCGATAAACTGCTTTGTTTTCGAGTGATCTTAATTTTAAAATTTTGTAACATACCGCAAAAGTTTAAGATGGAAACTATAAATTGGCAAAATAGCCCTAGTAGGTTCTGAGAAAATACTGTAGACTTATTTAACACATATTAAAGGTGTTATTCAAGAGTTTTAATGTAATTATATGTAATTTTAAAAAACATATGTAATATTATGTGTCAAATAAATTGATAAATAACTTTTCAAAGCCTAATACAGACAATTTGACCGCTTGCATTTCATATCTAATATTTTTGTGGTAAGTCACAAAATTTTTAAATTAATATTACTCGGAAACGGAATAATTTATCGAAGTAAACCAAGAGTATCTTTTTTCTAAAATTGTTCAACATTTTTAATTTTTAATGTGACGCAAAAAACTTTGAGACATGAAAGAGCAATATTTATTCGATAACCCCCTCAGTTTGGCATGCCTGTGACTAATTATGGTATTGTTTTTATAACATTAGATTCGCAATCTAAATTCAAATCAATTTCAAATTTGATTACTTTATCGCGATCTGTTTATATAAATATTTGGAGAAATTCTAATTTTGGGGTCTCCCTTTAAAGAACAATAACTACGTTAGAGGGCGTTTAAGGACCTATGTTTATATTTTTTTTTCTTATTTTTGACTATAGAATCCCCAGTTAATTTTTAGCAAGCTAATTTTGGGACACCCTATAACTAAAACTCACTGCATCAACAAAATGAATACATATTAACGAAATAAATATGTATCAAACTTCAATTCGATTCCACTAATTACACTGACTGGAGAAGAATATAATTTGTAATCTTACAAATCTCAAATTAGTTTTGAAGTGAACTGATTTGAGTTCGTTAAACTTGATTCACTTGACCGATACCGCTAAATAAAATATAATCACCATCATTTAAAATTAATATTTATGAGTTACTGAAAATTTTTTGTTTGTCCCAGCGGAATCTGCAACTTGTAAAAAAAAACAAAAAAAAAAGTCGGAAGTACTAACCTGGCACTTTCAAACGTCGCTGATGCGGAGGTTCCAATGGCTCCGAACCCAACCCCTACAGCCAGACCTTCGGGGATGTTGTGGACAGTGATGGCGACCACCAGCAGCATTATCCTCTTCCACTGTCCGTGCTGAATTTCCTCAATGTTGCAGGCCTCGTCATAACTCTGCGTGTGAACTAGGTCCTCAGTACGAGTCGTTATTGTATCAGTTATTTTACCTACTGTAAATGAAAATGCAATTCAGCTCGTCGTTCGATTGTTGGGGATATAAAGGAACCCGCAAAAACCTTTATAATTTCAATTGCGATCAAATTAGATGAAACTATGGGAATCGGTGGTTCTGAACTCAAAAAACTCTCTAAGACGATCAAAACTAAGAGGTCTTGTATCACAGATTATTAAAACTATCAAATCTTTATTTTCTTTGTCAACACTTGCAGGTTTATCATTCATAATATCTTCCAGATATTATAGAAGACATGAAGAGTCAACGGATGTTCGATTTAAGCTTGAATCTTATTCCTAAGGTCATCAGAATGGCAGCGTGCGATTTTAACAAAACAATACTATTTTTCAGTCAGGAATATTGATCTAATTCCTCACCAGAGAGTTAAGAAATATTGGAAAACTGATACATACGCAAATAATTCGAAATTGATTTCCATAATTATTTTTCAGGTTGTTATGCCGTAACCTCGGTAATTGGTCGCTGCCAACAAGAGAATTAAAGTGCACATCGCTAGCATTAGCTTGGATTCTTTGACCTGCCCTGGTTATTCTCAGGCTGGACTCTGTGGGACTGACCCGTTATCGGCATCTCTGGGCCCGCCCATATAGATTTCGGCTCCTGTTGTTGGTATTACGACTGCTATGCTCGAAACTTGATTAATGGTAATGGTAGTCGCCTATGTAACTGGTTGCAGTCTATGCTTCAAAACGTTTCGCTGCTCTTCACTGTAGGCATCTTCAGTGATAACTCCGTAAAAGCTTCGCCGCAATTAATTTCAATATCGTTGATTCAACCATCTTCTAATCAACATAAAATTAATGTTCAATAATTATTGATATATTGACAAATCACCATTAAATCATTTCTAAATTTATTTTTTGTCTGCTAGCGTCGATCATAAATCAACGTAAGATATAATCGATATTGAAACTAATTTCAAACTGTTTTTTATTTACTAGTAGGTATAGTCAATTTTAAAATTAACTTCTAATAATTTTCGTAAGTGTCAGATTTCCAATCTCTCAACTCAATAATGAAAAATTAGATCAATATTCAACGTTGTATCTGATTCTTGATTAGAAAATAGGATTTTCTCGCGAAACACACTTCGACCTTCAAACCGAATTGGAAGAGGTTGAAGGTCAATTCTAAGATCAGCATTTGTTACCTGCATCCGGCAGACTCAATATTAAAATGAACTTCTAATAATTTTTATAAGTATCAGATTTCCAATATCTCTCAGCTCGAATGAAAAATTAGATCAATATTCAATGTATCTGATTCTTGATCAGAAAATAGGATTTTCTGTTAGAAACACACGTTGACCTTCAAATTGAATTGGAAGAGGTTCAAGGTCAAATCTAAGATCAGCATTTGTTAACTGTAGGTTATTTTCACAGTATCTGGCAGATATGGACCATACACCTAGGAGAGTTGAAAAAAAAAAACAATTGATAGATAAATCTGTATTTGTGACACATTCATAATGTTTTAGGGTGCAGCGTTTTTCGATTTTGGTACCTATTTGAACAATTTCATCTAATTTGACCGCCATTGAAATTTAAATGGTTTGGTGCGGTGTATTTTTAGCGACCATTTATTCAAATTAATACTTATAGGAACTTAGTCTGACACTTTTCCGTAACAATTATTTATAAATTTGGATAAGACGAACACTGATTACATATTTTACATCTGCATAAGCAGAAATTATCATGTTTGAATATACAGGGCATCAGTAAAATGTCCTCACCTAAAAACATGACGATTTAACTAAACTCGCCTGTGTCTAAATATGCATCCTTTTAGAGATACAATTCTTTGAATGGAATTGTTACGGAGAGGTGCTTCGGTCCTTTTTTTAATCAAAAAATTTCAAATTTGGTATACGTGATGCATTACAAATTTTCTCCCATAGTTTATCTGTAAAATGATTAGACATAAGGTATTACAATGTTTTCAATACTTAAGCTCTATACAGGGTCTCTGTGAAAGATTGGCAAATCTCGGAGCTGGAGATACTGGTGACCAAAAAAGTCGATTGAGCCACATATGCTTTATCCGAATGTTGCTGGTTTCAAAAATACAGAACGTTCAATGTTAGAACTTTATTTTGAAATATCTCAATAACTTTGAAACCTGTCGAAGTATTAAAAAAATTTGGCACAAT
This sequence comes from Monochamus alternatus, assembly GCA_037114965.1. Lineage (NCBI taxonomy): Eukaryota > Metazoa > Arthropoda > Insecta > Coleoptera > Cerambycidae > Monochamus > Monochamus alternatus. The sequence goes on along the minus strand of CM073426.1, from coordinate 23,589,883 downwards.
TATGTTTTTTGGCACGACAAATAAGAATTTTTAACTAATTTTGACGTCACTAGTAGAGGGCGCCACTTATGGCACATCACATTTCTTTTAAATGGCAGAACTTTTTTGCAGCTTAGTGTATCCATCCGACACAATCGATTCTCCTACCTGTTATATCTGACAAAGGCATACTCTGTTGAAGTCGTTAAGAGTAACAGTTTTCGAAATAATCCTATTTGAAATATTCAGTGCACCGATTGAAAACTGTTATCGTTTCAGGTAAAGTGCCTTTTCTACTGAAAATACAGCAAAATGTTACTTGAAAAAGTTGTTCAGAACGGTAAATTATGGGGACAAAATTTCAAGAAGATCGGCGAGGTTTGATTTTGAAACCATTTTTCAACGAAGCACAAAGATTTTATCAAAGCAGGCCGATCTTTTTGAAATTTTGCACGTCCCCATTATTTACTGTTCTGAACAACTTTTTCAAGTAACATTTTGGTGTATTTTCAGTAGAAAAGGCACTTTACCTGAAACGATAACAGTTTTCAATCGCTGCACTGAATATTTCAAATACGATTGTGTCAAAAATGGTTCCTCCTAACGACTTCAGCAAGGTATATCTTTGTCAGATATAACAGGTAGGAGAATCGATTGTTTCAATAGACAGATGGATACACTAAACAGGAAAAAAGTTCTGCCATTTAAAAGAAACATGCTGTGCCATAAGTGACGTCAAAATTAGTTAAAAATTCTTATTTGCCGTGCAAAAAATATTGCCAATTTTTTTTAATACTCCGACAGGTTTCAAAGTTATTGAGATGTTTCAAAATAAAATTCTAGCATTGAACGCCCTGTATTTTTGAAACCAGCAACATTCGGATAAGGTATATTTAGCTCAATCGACTTTTTTTGGTCACCAGTATCTCCAGCTCCGAGATTTCCCAACCTTTCACAGACACCCTGTATATGAAGTTTGACATTTTCTGCGCCACTTTGTCTTTTATCGGGTCAATTTTGCTAAAGTAAAACGATTTTGTAGTATAACTGTAACATTTATTGTTTAATAATGAAAATACGATCAAACGGATATGATTTTGATTTCGGGTTAATGTACCTAACTGCCGTCAAAGTGTTAAGTGTTTATAGAGAACAATTTCTTAACCGACGAATTTACGATTACATAAAAATGGAAGTTTCATAATAAAAAATGTGGACTGCAGACATCAAGGCTTTATCATAAAGCCTCGGAAGCGTGACGGAGATGGGACGGATTCCGAGGATGTTGAACAAATGAAAAATATAAAAAATTATTTCCTAAAGTTGCACTAGAAAATTATTTCATATATTTTACATCTGTGAACCATCCGCGGAATCCGTCCCGTCTCCGTAACATTTCCTAGGAAAGCCCGGCTTAATATCTCATTAGAGGAGCAAATCCTTAACAAAATAGGAGAAAATCCTCAAGCTAGTACTAGACAATTAAATCAAGATTTCTGCGACACAAGATTTTATAGGGAAAATATAAGCAGCGTGTATGTTTCTTTCTGTCGATTGTGAGCAGGTTTTTATAACAGTCACTTTCTAGATCTTTGGCCGTTGAGTATTCTACAGGGTGTCTTGCAAATCGTTACAATAATTTTAGGAGGTGATAGAATACTTAATTTTGAGTCGATTGAAACAAATATACCATATATACCAAGTGTTACAATATTTGTGATAATTAATTTTTTAATATTTTTTAATTTAACCGTGTTTTTCTACAATTACTGAAATGTAGAAGAAAAACAAACAAATATTTCTATACTTCTTTTTTATTAGGAATGAATGGCTTATTTAAATGGTTTAACCAATAAAATCCAAAGTGGATTCATTTCTTACCTAGAACTTAAACGTGGATTTTATTTAACCCTTTGTGAGTAGGTTCATTCAGATATTATTAAAAACTTGCCTAAGCAATGCTCTATCTGTTCTTAGAAAAAGTTTCTTAACAAACATTCTAAAAATTAGGGAAATTAATCTTAACACGTTGCAAATGCAGGGAGGGCATTCGCCAAAACAGAGGACATCCGTTTAGTATGTAATAAAAATGGTTTAAGAAATAAAGATATTTGCTAACAAGAACCTTTAGAAAATATTTAAGTTATTAAAGTACCGGAAAACTCAAAACTCTAAATATTTATTTCAATTGCTCAAATCTTAAAAGCTAATTTAAAGTTACGGCGTAAAAAAGAAAAGCAATGTTTCTATTAAATAGCTTGGTATGCCATGAGAAAACAATTATCCTTAGTTTCCATAGCAACCGTAGATCAACTGTTTCTTAAACCATTTTTTATTACATACTGAACGGCTGTCCTGTTTTGGCGAATGCACTCCCTCCATATTTGAACGTGTAAAGATTAATTTCCCTAATTTTTAGAATGTTTATCAAGAAACATTTCGTAAAAATAAAAGAGCATTGCTTAGGTGAGTTTTTAATAATATCTGAATAAATCTACACACAAAGGTTTAAATAAAATACATTTTTAAATTTGACTCTTCGCTTTTACAAAGTGGAAAAACCATGTTTATGAAGTTCTAGGTAAGTAACGAAGCCACTTTGGATTTTATTGGTTAAATCGTTTAAATAATCCATTCATTTCTAATAAAAAAAGTATTAACAAATGAACTATCACAAATATTGTAACACTTGGTATACAGCCCAGCTAGCAAAGTAGTTCTATAAATTTAGAGTAATAGGAGTTTTATATTCTGTTAATATTTTACAGTTGTATTTAGAATACTAAATTGTTGCATTAATGTGGCACATGAGACTATTTTGCCTTCAGAAATTGAATTGTTTTTTAAATTTGTTGCACGTTCTTAGAGCATATTTTATAGAGCATTTATAACATAACTGCTAATGCAGCCCTATAACTGTGTACAATAACATAATTTTACAGCAACGGTGCTTATAGAATCAAATTACTGTAAAACCAATGCAAAATACTGCTTTATAGAATTATACCATCTCCAGTGACACTCTTATAACATTATTCCGTAATGTCGCTTATAGTTTAATTATTATAGAACTATTGTATAAGGCGTTGTTAAGTTACAATTCTTTTGCGGAAAATAAATTACAAATATGGAAGGTGCTATCGAACTTAAGAGAAAAAGCTCTTTAAAGCAGTTATAGAGAATAATAATACAGTTGTTATCATTATAGAGTAAATAAGTAACAAAAGCCTTTTTGTTTCATAAAGAAACGCTATAGAACTATTATTTTTTATATATGCAGGTTTCCCATACCCCCATCTGACGAGACATGCCTGTAAAAGTACGAAATATTTTGATCAAAGTATAATGTGAATATTTGTATAATATAGTCGTGACTTGTAAATATTATTATCTGCTTGCAGAAAGAAAATTTCATTACAATAGGTAAGATTTATTTGATTGCTAATAGAAACTGATTTTCTTATAGAAATTTAGTAACATATTTAATTTAGACCATTCCAAACCTTATCCATTTGCACTTCTAGATGTTTAAGTTAAAGAATTTTATTAGATTTATTAAATAAGATTGAAATACCACAATAACATATGACATCACTATGGATATTAAGTGGCATAGATCTGTTATAGTAGTTGCGTACCAAGCATATTTGCTCCATAATCATTGCAATCGACACAAAAATGTCATATTAGTGAGAATCCATTGGAAGTACAAGATAATGCCTATCTTTCTGTCGCCATATTGTGCAGAAAGAAAAAAAAATCTTAATTAAAGATATATACAATATAAATAGATGAAATGATAACAATAATATGGATATACTTACTTTCTGACAATTTTATATACATTTGGTTGTTAAATTCATTAATATAGAAAACATTTTTTTTATTAAATTTCCAGCAGCATAGGAAATATAAAGTTTACTGAGGGCGCGTCAAAAAATTACTATTATGTACTATATATTACACGATAAAACTTCTTCCGCATTAAAATGTACTGCTCCCTGATGGACAAACCAACTAAGCAATTCGTAATGTGAGTACTCCTATGCAGGCTGATTAGGTCCATCTTATTGGTTCTTATTGGCCCATCCATATTATTTCTAACATGTGCCTTACAGGAACATTTTGTTTTTAGAAGATACAATTAAACGATTTTAAAGTTCTCTAAATAGAACACCATGCAACACAAAAATATTATAACGAAGTGCTATAGAATGTTTATGAGATTGCTTTGTAACTGTGTTATAAAAATTCTTTAAGACCTGTGAAAACGTTTATTCAACAATTCTATAAGTATGTCCTGCAAACGTTACAGAACCACTTAAAGAACTAAAAGGTTCTATAGAACGGTGCCCATTTTTATGGTATAAGTATTGTAACAACGTTTTGAAAATGTTCTTAGAACAAACATTGCTCTATAAAATTTGCTCTGGAAACGTTCTTACGATTTTTATAGAACAGGAAATTGTTAGCTGGGAGATATATTTGTTTCAATCGACTCAAAATCACGTATTCTATCACATAAAATTATTGTAACGACTTGCAAGACACCCTGTATAATACGACTGCCGAAACAGTACTGATCGCTAATTCACTTATTGAGCGGATACAGTTGGCCTTGCAGTTCTTTTAAGGGTTTTTTTCTGGGGGCATTTTCCACTGGTTGCCAAGATACCAATGATGATAGTATTCTCCACATCGTAACAATTGGAGGTGGAAAGGGTTTCATTCCTGTCAAGAAGTTAGGTATAGCCCTTGAGTATAATATAAGTGAAGGTAGTTTATATAGTCAAGGGTAAGTTTACCGAAAAGAGAAGCGTCCAGGTAAACTCTATCTCTCCTGACAGGAATGAAACTTTCCACCGAGATTTTGTATACCATTTTATTTACAACCATCATATTTTTTACTGAAAATAAATAAAACTTATTCAAAACATGAAGGTTTGTGGAGACTGTCATGACTATTACCAGATACTCTCTGCTCCGCAGTCAAACATACATTTTTTTCATAAATATGTGTAACAAAAAAAAAATTGATAAAACTGAAGTCCGCACTCGGGGCAAAATAAACATATTCATCCACCTGGAAACAGTCCCAAATCTTGGACGAAACGTAAGATAATTATTTCCATTATAATGGGTTGCAAGAAGTCCTCAGTAAATAATAAATTATAGTTTAAAAAAACTAAAAAAACACGCTTTAATAGTAAACCGAACTAAAAAGTAGAAAATAATTTTGAAGTATCAAGAGTTTGTTACAGCAATAGAAAATTCCGACAATCAATTACGACTAATTAATTGGGAATAAGATTAAATTAGAAATTAAATTATTAATAAAATAATTCAATTATAGTAAAAAAAAGCGTGGGGTGCAATTTACTATATTTTCATAATGACTTTATTTTTATAAATCGCTGCACTACTGAAATAATGGTAACATTTAATATCAAGCACCCCACGCTTTTTTTTACTATAATTGAATTATTTTATTAATAATTTAATTTCTAATTTAATCTTATTCCCAATTAATTAGTCGTAATTGATTGTCGGAATTTTCTATTGCTGTAACAAACTCTTGATACTTCAAAATTATTTTCTACTTTTTAGTTCGGTTTACTATTAAAGCGTGTTTTTTTAGTTTTTTTAAACTATAATTTATTTTCTTAATTTTTAGTCTCAAAACAATAACAAAAGTAATTATAATTAAGAGCCTTAATTTTTAAAATATCTTATATTTGACAATAAATCTAAATTAATTTCATTCATGTTTACGTAACCTTTCCATTTCATATAGTTTTTCTATACATTTTTTTTTTCTCCAGTCTCCTCTTTCTTTGTGTTATAGTTTCATTTTTCATTTTTGTTTGTTTCTATAAAATATGCAAATTAAAATTTTTGTCAACGTTCTCGTATCAAAATCTTTTTTTTTTTTTCTAATTTTACAAAATTTTAGATTCAAAACTTTCTTCAAAATTCTTGCCAAAATTTTCAAATCAAAATTTCTTTGAATTTGAAAATTTACGCTCTTCAAAATTTTAAAATTCAATGTCTTTTTCGAAATTTTTTCTAAATTTTTGGATTTTAAAATTTTTCAATTGAAAATTTTTTCCAAAAATTTTTATTTGAATTTTTTTATAAATTATCAAATTTGTATTTATTTCTAAAAATTTTTTAAATTTGACTTTATCATGTAATTCCACAATCCAAAATTATTTACAAAATTTTGTATTTCAAAACTTTTTTAAACTCCAAAATTTTATATTTAGAATTTTTTTTAATTTTGAATTCTGTATTTTTTCGAAATTTTTTAAATCAAAATGTTTATTTGAATTTTGTTATAAATTATCAAATTTTTATTTATTTATAAAAATTTTTAATTTAAAATTAGGCGAAAACCGAAAACTAATTCTGTCAGGTCGCCATCTATACGTGAAAAGCAAGAGCACGAATCTATTACAGTCCCCTGCCCCTGCCTTGCCTGCTTGGAAACAATACTGATGGATTGTATACACTTAACCTGCAAAGTAATCTAAATAGTTTTTATTCTGATGATCCTAGTCAGGACATTAGAACAAAGTTATTAAATAATTGTATTGTCATCAGTCCTTGACCCCTGTGCAAATTTTCAAGCTGATCAGACTTCTTGAAATTGGTGAAAATTACGCTGAAAGATTCCGTTACATACATACATACATACAGGTGAAGCTAATATAAGCGTGTTAAAAATAGAAAAAAATGATTTTTAATATTGTTTACCAAAGTGATCAATAGATTATATTTCCGGGCATTTCTCATACATTTCTATAATTCCCCTTCAAATTTCTCAAATTTCCTAAAATATCCTAGTATTTGCTGATTCCTTAACACATCTTAATTTTTTTTTGTGTAATTTCCGACTAATTTATCAAACTATACTTTCAAGTATTTATAGTCTTGTTACTGACTTCATAAATAAATGAAGAAGATATGGCAATATCAGTATAACGTCACTTATAATTTTTATAGTATTCTTATAGATTACCTATCTACGTCCTTAGAAAATTAAAATAAACTTAAATTGCTATTGCAAGATGTGTTTAAACATTTAATAGATGCAGCGACTCATTCCTCGATTTCGACTCATGATTTTACTTTAATCCACTTCTATACAAAGGATGGCTGCACGATAGTGTTTGAGACGAAACTGACGGATAGCGGAAGTCCCTCCTCCTTAAGGGGGCACTTTCAGTGAGCCGCCATATTGAAAAAATACGTGATTTAGACATCATTTTTAGGTATCAATTTCTTCTCTGTTCTCTAAAAATAAATAATTTTTTTGCCATGATTAGACAAATACATACTTCTAGAACAAAGTGCACTACTTAAAATTAATATATTATTATCTGGCTAATGTCTGGGTTTTTGATACCCTGTTTAACACTGAACTCATTGTATTTTTATAAACAAAACCATAACACTATATTTAAATTTAACCTGTCCATCGCTTGGATTACTCATTATTCTTTCACATTATCACAACAAATTGAGACTTTATAAAAGAATTTAGAAAAAAATGATACCTAAATAAACATCGGATTCATAATAGAGAAATACTGTCAATTGACAAATAAATATCAGAATATAGTTGAGCTAGTTTGCCACCACGTGTCGCCACCGTTGTTTTGGCAATTGAAGAGAAGGGTGCAAAAAATATTAACTTTTTCATCTGTAATGCCGCTATAATTTTAATAAAACATAAGTCACCTCCTAAAACTTGAGTATAAATGTGCGAAAATATCGTAAAGAAATGCCTATTCAGCTGGGTTGCGGTTTTAACTTTTAATTCACTTGTTTTTCCATTCGTGTTTATTGAATGATTGAAAAAAAAATAATGTTAATGTTTTTTGATCAGTTAGATACAAAATAACATTTTTATAAAAATCAAGATAATTATTTACATTAGCGTAAAACTCTCCAAACTTAACAAAAAAATTCCTACTCCCCTATTTTCGAGTGTTGATCACGAATCTGAGGTCAGATTTCGGCGCTTGCATGTAGTTTTCGATAAAAAAAATTTTCAAAATTGTAACCTCTATGTATACATCACATTAGGTTGAAATTACAATATAACTCCTATATATTTTGACAACAGTGTGACGGCATGAAATGAATAAGGCAGATGGGGCAGAGATGAACATTGCAATTTCAACCTAATGTAATGTACAAATAGAGGTTATAATTTAAAAAAAAAATTCAAAAACTACATGCGAGCGCCGAAATCTGAATTCAGATTCGTGATCAGCACCCTCGAAAATAGGGAGGTTGGAATTTTTTTTGTTAAGATTGGAGACTTTTACGCTAATGTAAATAATTACCGAATAAAAAAGAAAAAACTAGGCAAATTCTTCACTAATAATTCACTACGACTTCACTTCCAAACTTATAGGACACTTATAATTTTAAGCAGTTAAAACTTATGACCTATAACTCATGTAAAGAACAGGCGGCAAAGGCAAACTGTGGCAATATCGCACGATGTCTTGCAGCCAAGGTCACCGACGAAATTATTTATTCAAATATTTTATTTAGATTATACATATGGCGACATCTATAAAGGGTCGTCTGAACTAAAAGAGAAATGTTTCTCATTTCCACCACGATTTTAGACAGGAGCGTGCGAATGCGGCCTTAAAAAGGATGCGCGAGCTGCAATGCGCGATTAATTATTTCGACTCAAGTGATTCTGCTAGTCTATCTATGCTGTATTAAGGCCCTCGTCTTGGGTAAAGATCTCCAAAGCTAATTACCGCATAATATAACATTATCAATTTAATTATTGCTATTTTATTATCGCCTTTTTCATGTTAGGCTTCGAAGCCACAAACAACTCATTATTCAAATTGTCACTGTCACGCTTAATGGCTGCATTTTTTCCATTTACATTAGTGACCCGTCAAGTTTAAAAAGATAAAATAGTATTGTTGTCGATGCTAGTTTTTGAATAATGTTTGTCATTTAACTTTTTAAAATTATATGAATGAAATATATAACAATATATAATAACACATCTTGTGTTTTATATTTTGATTTTTTTTAATTGTGCCGAGTCGGCACAAATCGCTTATACACTGAATTCTTAAACATAATCTACTACATCCATATCACATTTAAAAAGTGCAAGAGCTATTGCCTCAAGATTTTGCGCGTTTGTCTTGCATCAGGATATTAATTTTTACAAAAAAATGCATTTCACTGATGAAGCTTGTTCGAGGGAGAAACCACTGGGGTATTTTACTGTACAAGTTGTAGGTAATTAAAGGTACTTTTTGTATTTTTTGGGTGTTTGTGCGTATTTATAGGTATTTTTTCAGTATTTTTAGGTACTCTGTGTATTTTTTACTACTATCAAGGTAATAATGGGTATTTATTGGATATTACGAAGGTAATTAATGGGTATTTTCGGAGAAAATTAGCATTTTCTCACCAATATTTAAATACAATGACGATCGCGCATGCGTTATGACGATGGTACAGTTTAAATATAACTGACCAATGGCAAATATAAAAATTATTAAAAATATATACAAAAATATTTTCTAGATATACGAAGCACGAATTAACTAAATTGATTTTCATGATAACTAACTCATATTATGGTCGATTTGAGTTAACAGAACAAAAAAATATATAAACTTTTGCAAAAATATTAGTTTTTTTGTAATTATTATATGGTTACGTACTGAGACCACTTTGGATGTAAATAACGTTTTTATTAGAACTGAAACAATATATTTTAGGTACCTATAAATACTTGAAACTTTATGAAATGCAACAAAACAGTTCTTAGCGGCGGTTTTGCATAAACCCACCTTACAAACACTGCAACACCATATAGTACGATGTGGTTCTTTAGCTGAACTACAGTGTGCGCAACGCCTTGATGAACCATGAACCGGCATGTGCTTGGATTGGATTGGTCTTGACCGTCTTGACGTAATTCTTTAGGTACCTGAATTTTGAATCGGTTTTGATGCAGTGACTCTGAACACCTTCCCAAAGTTTGTTTCAATGAATTGGCTCCAACCGTTGAGTGAATAAAGATTCACTCAACGCTCCAACTAAACCGGATATTATATCAAGACGAAATTTCTTCATTAGTTGCACAGTGGCTTCAAATTAGCACAATCAAAGTAAGTGAGATTAGAGTTTGATATCGTCACTTGCACAGTGGTTTCAAATTGATACAAGGACCATATATGGGTTGGTAAAGGTATAGATCTATAGATAATAACCATACAAGTTACTTCCAAGTTACAAGTAGGTGGATAATAATATCACAAAATGTACCGGTTATATTCACTTTTTTGTGCCCAAACAAGAAACGTCAGTTCTTCGTATTTGTAGACGTCAAAATATTTGTAAATATTATCTTCATCTTCCTCTAGTGGGAGTCTGAACAAACTGTGGGTCATAATTAGGCTTCTAAGATGAAGAGGGCGCTCTATGCTATATCTCTGTGATGTGGTTTCGCGATATGACCGGTGTGCAATTAAGGAAAAATTTTATGAATTGTGGTTTCACTTTGAAACCACTTCCCTTGAAAGGGTTAAATTGTCTGTAAAATTTTTCGTAGGCACTGTTAGACCACTATGTAGTCTTTTACTGTCTTCGTAAGCCTGTAGTTTAGAAAATAATATAGGGTGATTCGAATTAGATACAATATATTGCAAAAGTAATGACACTTTCTCAAATCAGTTTTTTTACTACTGGATGTTCTGTGTAGAAATTTCAATAGATTTCTGTGGGTGAGTGGAACAACTAAGAACTAATGTTTAAAATTGAAAGTAGATTTCATTACGAATATGACAGCAGTTCGAAATAAATCGCCAAATTCGCTTTAAACAGTGCAATTATTATTGCAACAGATTATACAGTACAGTACCCTATAAACAAGTATCATATATCATAGCACATTCCTCTCTTCTGCTAACAAATTTTAGTATGGTATAATTTGTTAAACTTCATCTTTAAATTAATATATTACATGTTATAGGTACGATACAACGTGTTAACGATAAGTTTGGTCAAACTTCCCGACATTTTCTATTGATGAAAAATATGTAATAAAAAGTGAATGAGTATAATAAAAATTAAAATATTGCTAAATTAGGTTTTCCCATCATATTCATATTCTATTTAATAAAAAGAAGCATTTTTATGTAAACAACAATTATCTAATTCTAGTGATAGATGACGGAAAACAAGCTAGGGCTACAATTGAATTCTCCCTCTATACTCATCAATTTATACTTGTCCATGAAAGAATTTTGTTATACTTTGTACTGGAGACACCGATGGTACCCAGTAGTCGTGTATCCGATGAGTATTTTAGATCCGGACAATAATTTTAGGGACTCTCTGTTTAGACCGAATAATATGATTTCATAGATGAGGAAGAAGTTCGTTTTTAGTTAGTTTGGAGGGGGCATAGTGTAGGTATTGGCATCCTTCTTGAGTGCGCCAATGGGTTTATGATACAGTTTATGTAATCCAAAATGTATTCAGATGGAGTCGAGGGATCGATCTAAGTATCAATTCCACGATCAGTCGTAATATGATAATCCACAATATCTTACCAACTTGGACACGAGTTTAGATATGTTTACTTATATTGAGTATGGATTAAAAACCAATTTTCCCTTAAAAAGTTCCATATTATTTACGTAGATCTGTAGATGTAATAATTTCTAAAGAAATATGAGACAGTTTTGGAAAATTCAAGGTATATTAAATGAAATCGTGGGTCATTTAATGTATTTTTCGTTCCTTAGATATCTGGGTATTTAAGGGTATTTTTGGATAGTATTCGGTATTTCTGAGTATTTAACGATATGTTTAGGTACTTAAGGATATTATTGGATAATAGCCATAGGTATTCTTTGGGCATTTGGAGAGGTAATTCGTGATTTTTTGGTATTTTTGAGGTATTTGCTTATTTGATGAGGTATATTTTTGGGAAAATAAGGTATTTACTGGTAACATTTTTAAAAAATGGTATTTCATTGTACAAATTTCAAGCAGTGGTTTACCCCTCGGGCTTGTTTCACTCGTAGACGAGTTACAAATGTTCGCAACTTTAATGAATGTTCCTATGCAATAACTCCTAGACATTTTCAACGCAAGTTTAAGGTAAATGTTTGGACCGATATTATTAATCTTTATTTGATTGGACCAAGTTACTTTGCTAAATCGATTAAATGGAGAACGTTATTTGAAATTTCTGCAAAATATTCTCCAGGATTTGTAACTTAAGACTAGAGTTTTGGTTTATGCATGAGGGGGCACCGCCTCATTTTAGTGCAACTGTTAGAGACTTTCGGAATTTTAAGTTTCCAAATAAATGGTTAGGACGGCCAAATAATTGTCCTCAAAATTGGCCACCACTATCGCAAAACCTCAACAAATGTGATTTGGGTAATGTTGAAGGATTTTGTTTACTCCTCGCCAATTGAAGATAAGATCCCGATAAGATTTGTGAAATGAATCGTATTACGAATAAATTAAACGAATAAATTAAAATTTTCGGCAAAGAGTAAATTTATGTTTCAGATAACATTACTTTAGCTTTAATTTTATGGTTTTATTTAACTGTCAAATTTTAAAAACAAGGCTTACTACTAATGTTTTGATTTTTTGTAATAAATACTATTAAAATTGTGTTTTAATTTTTTCTTGATTACCTCGGTTTTTTAAATTTACCAAGAGTAAAATAGTGTTTTAAATAAAATTCTGAGCGGATATTACCATTCTTTATAAATTCAATCAATGAAAAAAAGTTTGGTATGATTTTAGAAGTGAGTCACCCTCAATAAACACCTTGTAGTGTTTCAATTTATTTGAACTCATAGTCAAAGAAGACCAATAATAAACATAAATCATGCATGTACCAAATTTGGTTATTCCAAGTTAAAATAATTCAAATATTATTTTTTTTTCAAAGTCCCTCTAAGACTTTCAGTGCGAATATCTCAGAAACCATCATAGCCAGTGCGACGAAATTTGGTATACAGACACTGGATGGCTAAATGTTGCTAAATAAGTAATCAATAATTATTACAGCAGTTGGAAAACAGGGATATTCTTTAAGTACTTACACAATTTTGTAAATTATTTTGTCATAAAAAATACGTGTACCTAATTCTTATTGTACACTGTAGTAGCATAAAAAAACAATTTTCTGAAGTTTCATTACATTATAATGGAATAATTTAAAAATTTTCACAGATATTTTACACAATCTTCACGCTGTAACTCTAGCTGTAGCGGTAGACTGCGCCGGCACGGCGACCACAATGCTCCAAAAGCCTCGACTCAAGTCTAAATTTTTATCGACAAGTCTCAATAACACCATTGTGCATACGTAAATTGCATTAAATCCATTATTTAGCGTTATTTATGTAAAATAAAATACTTCATGCCATTAATATTTGACAATTCAATGACAATTCATAGTTTTGACGTTCACCGATGTTAGTTTCTTCTGTATAAGTCTGGCTCAAGGCTATACACATTTTACATGACAAAACAATGAAATTTGGGCACTTTTTGGAGGCGTTTTTTTATGTTAAATTTTGAAATTTTTGAATGTTTATTTATCAGAATGTGTTCATAATTAAGTATATTTCAATTTAAACATAAGTTTTAGCAGGGCTGACAACCAAAAAATCAAAATTAAATCGATTTCTTGGAAAATGGAACACCCTGTATAAAAATTGATGTTATCATCAGATTCTACGCGCCATCTAGTGTCTGTATACCAAATTTCGTCGCACTGGCTATGATGGTTTCTGAGATATTCGCACTGAAAGTCTTAGAGGGAACACCCGGTATAATGAATAGGCCCTACTTTGAAGGCCTGTAACTATGTTTAATAGATATGTTTGGTTAAATTGTAATATTTTGGGCCCTGCTCTGTGTCGGTTCTTATGCGGAACACCCTGTACAACAAATATTAAAGCCATGATTTGGCCAATATTGGGCCATAGTTCTATGCTACCTGGGAATGAAGCTAAACAGACTCCAAATTTTGTATAAGCGCATAAAAATACATAAAAAACATACTTGATCGCGAATAGAAATTTTTTTACCGAAATTTCTCGTGATTATTAATCTGTGCAAAATCTATGAATGATGCAGCTCAACAGATTTCAGATTCGAATTCAGCGCATCAAAATACACTTTATTAAATTAAGAAAAAAATAGTCCGAATTATTTTGCGCTCACTAACGTGATTTTTCGCTATTTTTTGCGATCTACGCAATATTTTGAGGATGTTTGAGGTCAAAATACACAAAAGATAGGTGGGTTTGGCAAAAGTACAGACCACTTTCTTTTGTGTGCCGGTGTAATTCCATTCACTACGTAACTGTTAATTAATCCGATCATATGATCGCTAGATCTACTACACTCCACTCCTTTGCATTGCATACCGACAAATTTTACAACCTGCTCGTAGGATAAAACTAGAACTCGACGGGAGAAAAACTACATCCGCGTCAGAGGTTTCGGTAGACGGCCTTTAGAACGACAAATCCTAGACGATGCTTGTGCAAGCCATTTCAGATGTAGGGCCGTGAATTTGACCTCGCCCGCCTCGTTGCGTTGTGAAACAATTTACAAAGATTTAGATTACAATTACTAATAACTATTATAAATCTTTTATTTGCAGGCTTGACTAAGGGGATTAGAGGAGCGCAGAAGCAAATACATTATGAAAAAGAAATCTGAAGAATCTAATACGTTTATCTTACCACGTACGCTTTTAAGCGCCGAAACAGAAACTGGAATTACACAAAGTAAACATAGATAAAAAAATGCAAATTTAGTTTCTCGTGTTATTTAAACATGACTGTATGCTTAATTATTCGCATAGTACAGGGTGTCTAGGAAAATGTGGGAATTATCTCGGGTGCAGGCAGATAGAACATGAAAAAATAACTATAAAATTTGTTCCTACAGGCCTTCTCTACGGTCCCTGAAGAATACCGCTGGATATCGATTTTTTAATAACTTTTAAAGTACTCAATATAATTTAATAAAAACTTAATATAACTGATACTAGTAAAGACAAGTATCAACAAGTTTAGAATCAACGACACTCTGCTATCAACTATTTTGTGGGTATATATCAAAATATGGAAGTAATAAATAAGTGATAAGGCTTTTGTTGAATTCTGGAAAATTGATGTGACGAGTATCAACAAGTTTAGACAGTCTTACCACTTATTGATTACCTGATTGATTATCTTTTGATATTTACCGACAAAATAGCCAACAGCAGAGTGCCGTTGATTCCTATCTCAACTTGTTGATACTTGTCTACCAACGAACGTCAGCAGTCCATTTTCATGCACGCGCGCCTTCCAGATAACACTGGACACTCTTTTTTACTACCATCTCTTATCTATCTATATTCTTGGATGAAGGTCTTCTGGTTATTGTTCACAAAACCCATCATGCCTCCTCCACCCTCTCTGGCGTCACCACCACACTTCCGCGACCGCGATAACCTCCAAGAACTTCTTCAGCATGACCACAGACTGCTCGCTGCACGCACCTTGCGTACAAAGTGGTTCAGAATCCCTCTTCCACAACTACCCAGGAGAAATTCATCCCTCACCTTCATTTTTTTTAATACAAAAAACCGGGTTTAGCGATATAATATAATATATTTTATATAATAAATATTGTAGCATGTCAGACACCGTATGCACTTTTTCAAAATCTTTACCAACAAAATTAATATTAAAAACCATAAAACTGTTAAGATGACCTCTATATTTTTCGTAAAACAAAATTTTCTGTAATTTTTGTTGCAGTGTATAGCAATTGATTCGTGAAAAAAATCATTCCTACGCGTGAGAAAAATAACTACGCAAAAAATTGTTTTACATTTTATGAAGTAACAATAAAATAAATTATTGTGCAAGATTGATTTTGTTACTACCTACTTTCCGTGCCCTCTAGATGGATTAAATAAATATAAAAAAAAATTCTTCTGTTCAAAAAAGAAAACTAAAATAGCAGTGAATGGTTTTCGACTCAATTAAGAAAAAACGCCATAAAACGTACATTTACTACTCTTGATTAAGGACAAATATTTCATCTATTAAAATTATTAGAAAATTATTAGATTTTCCTCTCTTTATACGTCTTATTTGCACGAGAATGATGGGCTTAAAATCAGAAATTTTAAAGTTATTGGCGAAAAAGCTTAAACAAAACATTAATATATTTTTCATATGCATTTAGAAAGTAACAGTTAACAAGAGACAAGAATACAAAAAAAAACGGCTGTAAACTTAAAATGC
This sequence comes from Monochamus alternatus, assembly GCA_037114965.1. Classification (NCBI taxonomy): domain Eukaryota; kingdom Metazoa; phylum Arthropoda; class Insecta; order Coleoptera; family Cerambycidae; genus Monochamus; species Monochamus alternatus. The sequence continues at coordinate 23,573,555 of CM073426.1, read as the reverse complement.
CATGTATTGTACCAACATAATCAAATTTACAAAACTACTAATAAATAGTAACTAGTAAATAGTAACTGAACCTAAAGAGCAACAAGATTACCTTCGACTTTTGAGAAACATTATAGAATATTATTTCTTCTAACCAGAAAATACTTTACTCTGATTTAAAAAATGCCATGTATAAAAAGAAAGGTAACAATTTAATTGGTAACAAAGAATGGTAAAGAACGTTGAATATTTCATTAAAAATAATGAGAGCTACTCTTTCAAGGACGAAGTAGATGAAGAAATAACCACCATAAGCAGGTAAACGCTCATAAAAGTAAATACAAAGAGTAAAATGTTAACAGTATTGCATTTTTTAAAAAACAATAACAATTATTAAAGCCACACCTGATTCGTTAACAATGGATCTGTAAATCCTAATACATGATTCAACTTCGTTTACCTATATTAAGTTAAAAACAGTATATGTAATTCTAATGTAGAAAATAATGCTTACGTATAACTAAAAGTATACGAGGTGTGCCAATTAAGTTCCGGGAATTTAGTTATAACTCGGAAACTGGCAATACTGCATCGTTCATCAACGTTTTTCTAGAGAGAGGGGGACCTTCCTTTCAGTTTCAGTCCAAGGTTGAAGTCGATAGCACGTTTGGTTTGTATTTTATATGTATTTTTTGGAAGTAACTTTTTTAGTGGTGTTGTGGAAATGAGTGACTCAAATTACAAGCAACGTGTTGTGATTCAATTTTTAGTGAAATTTGGCGAAAAATCCTCGGAAATCCTTCGAAAATTGCAGGTGGTGTATGGAGACGAAAGTATGTTGAAAACACGCGTTTGAATTGCCAAAACAGTTCAAGGAGGGGCGTAAATCGGTAGAAGAAGCTCCCGTCACCTCTCGTACTGACGCGAATTTTGACCGTTTGCGTGCACTGACCGGCGCCTAAGTATTCGTGCGTTGTCTGACGAGTTAAACGTCAACTAAGAAACCGTTCGCAAGATATTACATTGTCCCGCATTTGGAGCGACGGTAGAGACTGAATGAGTCGGGTAGTCACTGGAGATGAGACCTGGATATTTGAGTATGACCTCGAGACCCGTATACAAAATCAGCAGTAGGTGGAAAAGGGTGGAGTGCGGCCAACGAAAGCGAGGATGTCCAAGTCACGACTGAAGACAATGTTGATCGTTTTTTCCGATATCCACGGCATAATTCATCATGAATATGTTCCTGCCGGCCAGGCAGTGACTGGACAGTTCTATGTTGACGTCCTGGAACGACTGCGGGCCCGCGTTTTCCATGTGCCACAAGAACTCCCCGAGAACAGCTGGATATTGCACCACGACAACGCGCCAGCCCATTCCTCGTTCATTGTGCAAGAGTTTTTGGCAAAAAAGAGGTATTGAAACGTTGCCGCACCCACCCTATAGCCTCGATATTGCTCTCTGCGATTTTTTTTACTCCCCAAGATGAAGTCGCATTTCAAGAGAACTCATCATGGCGGCGTACAGGAGGTCAAAGAAGCTGTAACCGTGGTGCTGATCGGGTTAACTGCGGAGGATTACCAAGGGCGCTTCCAATTGTGGGAGCAACGTTGGAATCGTTGTGTAGAGCTAGAGGGAGTCGATAATAAAATTTTGGGCGAAATTTAATTTGCTTGTTTTTTCATTGACAAATTCCCGGAACTTAATTGCCACACCTCGTATGGCGCTCAATAAAATAATTTTTGGAAGTTTTAAATATGGACAAAATAAATTTGGTATAAAAATATGCTATCTATTAACTGTACTGTACTGGTATGTTTAAACAACAGATGGTACCTACTTATTTCATTAAAACAGAATAACATTTAAAGAAGATAATACAACTGTCAAAACTTATTTTAATTATTTATATTTAGAAATGGGTAGTGCAAAATTTTATTTAAATCTATTTATGAGTGATAAAAATAAAAAATAAAGTAAAAAATAAGTAATAGATTAAGATAGTTAGCAAACTGATTTATAAAGAATTTAGAATTTGATATTGTACAGTGTTCTAAACCTCTCGGTTACATATATCTGTGTATTTTTTTATTTATCTTTTAATTCATTTGAACTTTATTTATTTAATTTTTATGCCAATACACCAGTGTTTACACACGTCAACAGATTAATGTAAAAATGTCGATAACCATCATAAACAATACAAGTTTTAAAATAATATAAATACAAACAGTAGTATTGCAACCTAACTAAAATTATTACGTACTCGTATTAAGATACTCAGAGAAGGTGTAAAAAGCCCTGCCAATTAAGTACCTATGTCTTAACTTTTCTTTTAAAAGGTTCCAGTTGCAGTATTTTTATGTGATTGGAGAGAGCATTAAAAAACTGGTAGCTCAAGTAACCCGTACGTAAAAAGATGTTTCGACATCTTATTACATAGATAATCCACATGACAATTTCAAAATAACTTGGGATCAATACCTATACAGTATGCGCCAAAAGCATGGAATAAATTCAATAAAAACGAAACAATTATTTTTTGGGAAAAATCCTCGAACAGGTCGATTTTTAATTTAAAAAATACATATTTTAGCGTAAAATGCGATTTACAAATGTCATTTGTTTTCGAGTAATGACGTCATCGATTTTTTTTTAAATGCCAACACCATATTTTTTTCCTTGATTCTGAAAGATCGTTTAATTCTCTATCAGACAGTACTAAAATTTTGCCCTCTTACATAGGAAAGTTTTCGAGTAAATGACGATTCAATGTTAGAAAACGTAAATTTTATCCATAAAAAAGTAACAATTCTGAGGTATGTAAAATAAAATACAATTGATTAAATTTTATACTTAAATTAAATGTTCGAATTGCCATCCACCAACTTCTTCACAATGCGCAAGTCTGTGAAGAAATTCTTCTTGCACATTATGAATGATTTCTGGGGTAACTCTGCGTATTTCGTCCCGAATGTGATTTTGAAGTTCTTCTAAATTACGTGGTTTATTAATGTACACTTTTGACTTCAAGTATCCCCATAAAAAATAGTCAAGAAGTGTAAGATCTGGCAATCTTGCAGGCAGGAAAACAGTTGTCCAAAAAATCTCGTACAGGGCGCGCATAGTGCGGAGGTGCACCGCCTTGCTGAAACCATATGGTGTCGTCAGGAATGTCAGGGTCATTATCGTTAGGAAAAATTACTGCAAGGGCTGGAACAAGGTCATTTTCTAGAAACTCTAAATATCTTTGTCCTGTAAGGGTTCCTTCAAAGAAGAAAAGCCATACTATTCTGTCGTCAACTATTCCAGCCCACACATTTAATTTCTGAGGGTGTTGGGTATGTGCCTCTGTCATCCAATGAGGATTTTCCCGACTCCAATATCTGCAAATTTGACGGTTTACTGTACCATTCAGACAAAATGTGGCCTTATCTGAAAAAAGTATTTGCCGGTGTCAATTTCTATTTCTTTGATATAAATCCATTAGAGTTTCGCAAAAGTGTAAGCGGCGATCGGGATCATCTTCATTGAGTTCCTGCACAAGTTGAATTTTGTAGGGATATTTCTCCTTCCTCAAGATACGTAGCACTGTGCTCTGACTAGTGTCATTGTTTAATGCAACCAATCGTGAAAAATTATGAGGATTGTCCACCATACTTATCAAAATGTTCTGTTTCTGATTTTCATTAAAGCTTGGACGTCCAAGTTTTTGGAATATTTACAACATTGCCAGTTTCTCTAAATTTAGACTCTACCTTACTGACTATTGATTGGCTGATAGGGCGATCTGGATATTTTTCATTAAATAAATCGCAAACTTCCTGCTGAGTTCTAGTCATATTCCCGCATCCGATAAGAATTAAAATTTCAATTCTTTGAGTAACAGTTAAACGTGCCATAATACTTTAAATTGATTAATAATTTCTATGTCGCTTACAATACTTATTAGAAAGTCGGTGTGACAATGACACTTTGCAAAGATTTTCACCTACGTGATCCATAAAAGAACTATGGAATTCGAAAAACTAAACTTGATAACATTTTTGCTTTATTTTAATTGATTTACTTTTTCTAACATTCAATCGTCATTTACTCGAAAACTTTCCTATGTAAGAGGGCAAAATTTTAGTACTGTCTGATAGAGATTTAAACGATCTTTCAGAATCAAGGAAAAAATATGGTGTTGCCATTTAAAAAAAAATCGATGACGTCATTACTCGAAAACAAATGACATTTGAAAATCGCATTTTACGCTAAAATATGTATTTTTTAAATTAAAAATCGACCTGTTCGAGGATTTTTCCCAAAAAATAATTGTTTCGTTTTTATTGAATTTATTCCATACTTTTGGCGCATACTGTATACTCCAAGATGTGCAATATGGTCAGGGTTCCCACAATTTTCTAAATTGCAAAAAAAAAATCATCTTTGTTTTCGTAATAACACTAATGAACCAGTTATGGGCATCCTTTTCTATTTGATGCATATCATTTAGTAGCGTAGATAGGCTTAGATTGTATGTTGATATATTTGTATCATCAGCAAACAGTATATTCAATGTATTGTTATCAAATGTTGTAGTTAAGTCATTAACGTAAATTAAAAAAAGCAACAGACATTGTTTTACATATTCAGTCAATTAGGATGAACATATTTTTAAGGTTACAAAAGTAATATAAAAAATAAAATTTCTATGTTTTTATTAATTTTATCAAAATCAAATAAAATAATAACTTTTAAAAAGCGTTTGCAAGCCCACATTTTAACAACTATTTTCAGAAATTTATAAAAAAGCATACAATCTTATATATGCCTACTAGGTAAGTTTATCACCATAGCAATGGAGGTGATACTATGTCTGCCACCTTTGGATATTTAAAAGAAGTGGCTGCGACAACTATGCTTCGCCTCAAAAACACTGGTATTATATCTGATGTAGGATGTGAATAAGTTAGGAGTCGCCTGTGGAATGGGGTCGTCAGAAAGATGCCCCTTTTGCAGGCACTGACAGTATTTCTCCCAAGTGTCTGTCTGGCGGTATTGCGGAGAAGGAATGAGGAGACATCTTCACAGACAGATCAAAAATGAAAGAAGGTGCAGGATATCAGTGGGCAATGGATAGGCATGCTACCGTGGTACAAACGGAATTAGCAGGTATAATCATAGCCGCCAAAGAAATTGCCCGTAGACATACAACGGGCAAATGTGAAACACCTCATTGTAGGAAGATGAGACAGCACTCCATGCACTCTGTCAGTGCACTGACTTTAAAAATTCGCAGGTGGCATGAGTAACATTCCTGTTATTTGCTAAGCTCTAGATTATTTAACTATTAAATGTCTATAATTACTTGCAGAAAACATGTTTTAAGAATACGGCGCCCTTAAGCAAAATTATTTGTCACGGTGGGGAAAACATAGGCATAGTTTCAACTAAAAATGTAGTTACGTTTTAGCAATAAATAATTATATTTCAATTTTATATAAAGACACTTATCGATTATAAGGATTACGTTGTATTATTATAAAATAATAAAAAAACCGGCTTAATTAGCATTCATTAATTCACTATTTGCCTCTGTACAGGGTGTCCCAATTTTGTTATAATAAAAAATACGAGAGTAGAAAGATTTTCACTGGATTACTTTATCAGAAATTTAAAATGCCGCCATCAGAACATTCGTAAATCTTTTCGTTTTTGAGATACGGGAGGAAAAAATGCTTTTAAGAGATTCTTTGTATCTCAGAGAATAACAGAGATATTGGAATGGTGAAAATTGCTTCAGATAATTTATTTTAGGTAGTGCGTCAGTTGATACTTGTAATTTCTCTCCAGAGAGTCTCTTTTAGAAAATGTCTCAAACATAGGTACAATTTTTTTTATTTTAACACATTTTCATAATGATACATAATAGTTGCTACTATACAGGGTGATTCAGGTTTAATCTTGATAACTTCAGGAATCGATAGAACAGGTTAAAATAATGTTCATTTGTGATATAAACTTATTTCCTAAAACGCATCGTTTCCGAGATAGAGGGCGTTGAAGTAGGAATTTTTTTCTCGTTTATCCCTCATAACTTTTGAACCACTTATACGATTAAAGTGAAATTCGGAACACAAACATTCCTTATGATCTTACATAAGCTTCTTAAGTTTGAACTACCTACCCCTCTTAGAAGTGTATTTTGTATGCTATCCCCCTCTTACTTTATTTCAAAACTACAAAAAAATAATTAATTTCAATGAAACATCTACACACCACTTTGACCTGATTAATTTCGAAACTTTTTCGTCTCCTGTTTTTTTTTCGACGTTTGGTCTTGTTTCTGAGATATTCAAAGAAATTGGTGACAGTGTCGACGAGCACAAACATCCATGGTACTCCAGTGGGATTCGAACCCACACCGACATAGCCGATCCAGACTGGTTCCACGAGCAGTCGTCTCCCAGCCACCTCGGCTACCGCGGCGCCCAAAACGTCAGTTTACACAGCTCACTGAGTTTTGTTTTCATGGGCTGCTATAACGTTAAATGAAATTTACGCGGCTGGTACGCTACACTGTCACCAATTTCTTTGAATATCTCAGAAACAAGACCAAACGTCGAAAAAAACAGGAGACGAAAAAGTTTCGAAATTAATCAGGTCACAGTGGTGTGTAGATGTTTTATTGAAATTAATTATTTTTTTGTAGTTTTGAAATAAAGTAAGAGGGGGGTAGCATACAAAATACACTTTTAAAAGGGGTAGGTAGTTCAAACTTAAGAAGCTTATGTAAGATCATAAGGAGTGTTTGTGTTCCGAATTTCACTTAAATCGGATAAGTGGTTCAAAAGTTATGAGGGAAAAACGAGAAAAAAATTCCTACTTCAACGCCCTCTATCTCGGAAACGATGCGTTTTAAGAAATAAATTTATTTAACAAATGAACATTATTTTAACCTGTTCTATCGATTCCTGAAGTTATCAAGATTTTCAAAAGCATTAAATTAATAAAAGTGATGTTGCGTGGTGCATAGTTGGCTACGAAGCCCTAGAAGGGCCATGTCTACATTTTTTTAAGTTTAGACCTTAATCTCTAAATTCATAGTTTTAACTCTGAATTCAGACTTTAAACTCTGAATTCAGACTTTAATCTCTGAATTCAGACTTTAATATCTGAAGTCAGAGTTTAATCTCTGAATTCAGACTTTATTGCCTGAATTCAGACTTTAATCTCTGAACTTGCACTGCTAACGAAATTATGGGACAAGTCGTAGCACTCAGAGCTTTAGATAGAGAATTGAGATTTAGAGGATATAATGTATATATGGGAAAATAAAACTTTACGATATTTGTCATTAACTATGAAATTTTACACCCTGTATAATTTTACTGTTTTTGATTCTAAAGACGATTTAAGGTGTGACTGTACTTGTTTGGGAATTGATTTAGACCACTTAATTTCTTTAGACCTATTTTTATTTCTGGATGCAGATTGTCGTGATGTGCTAATACCAATTTCCTGATTAAATTTGATTGTACCATTGTCATGAACAGTACTATTTAAGTACTGGGTGTCTAAATAACGTTTGCAGTTAGCCGTCAGCGGTGCCACTATAATCATGTAATGATTTCAAACTGGTTAGTCTTTATCAGTATGTCACAAATGAGGCCAATAACTCACAACCTTAACTGTTCACAATCTGTCATAATAGTTAACAGAATATGAGTACGCACGACTTGGCACGTGTGTACACATCTAGTAGTCATTGGCTCCTCAAAGCTGGGCCTGAATACAGTCACAAGCAGAGAGCAATCCACTCCATTCAGACATTAAAGTCTGAACTCAGAGTTTAAAGTCTAAATTCAGAGTAAAGTCTGAATTCAGAGATTAAACTTTGAATTCAGAATTTAAAGTCTGAATCTAAGAAAAAATTGTATACGTGGCCCTGCCACGGCTTCATAGTTGGCCATGTATTTTTATAAGTATCTATAATTATACAAAATTGGTTCATAAACTAATTCACTTTAATAATTCAAAAAATAATTTGAACAAGGCCATTATATTAGCCAATTAAGTAGGTAATTTATGAATGTCTTTAATTGAATAACATTTAAAAATAAACAATAAACAAAACAAAAACAAATGTAGAAAAAATAATAAATAAGAAAATTTATTGACAATGTCATTAAAAGAACTGCTGAAAATTATTTAATATTGAGAAAATATTTAAAAACTGTTTAAACTTTCTCTCTGGTGAATATATTAAATATACCTCCCTAATCATAAAAATCGTCAGCAAATTGTAAAGTAGAGATAAATAGATGGATTATCATCACGTCGATTTTGTTTTTAAAAAAGACACTTTTTGACATACGACCCATATTTGTGACGTCATCGTTGTTCGAGATATGACGTCATCGACAGTTTTTTTAAATAGCAACCCCCAATTTTGACCATGCCATTTGAAAGAGCGTGTCATTCTACATACATACATCATGGAAAATTATGTTGTTACATAACAAAAATCGTTGAATAGAAAGAAGGGGCACGATTGAGTGGCCAGCCAGATCGCCTGATTTAATACCCCTAGATTATTTCTTGTGGGGATACTTAAAAAGCAAAGTTACTAGACCGGTTAATTTACAAGATTTAAAAGCAAATAATTCGTCACGAAATACATCGTATACCTCCTGAAGTTATTGATAATGTCCAAAAAGAATGTATTAATCGTCTTGGCTACTGTCAGACAGCCAACGGTGTACAATTTGAACATTTAATTTCGTTGATTTTTTACATAATCATTATCATTTTCAGTATTGTTAAAATTAATATTAAAATCTTCAAACATTATTTTCTTGAAATTTTTGTTATGTAATACCATAATTTATCATAATGTATGTATGTAGAATGACACGCTCTTTCAAATGGCATGGTCAAATTAAAAAATTGTCGATGACGTCATATCTCGAACAACGGTGGCGTCACAAATGTGGGTCGTATGTCAAAAAGTGCCTTTTTTAAAAACGAAATCGACGTACCAGGGGATTTTTTCGCAAACTTCTCAATTTCAAAAATAATGAATTTATTCGTTACTTTTCGAAAGCACTGTATATCATTATAAGGGAGAAAAATAATGCAATTGCATAAAAATATAGTGTTCCACTTTAAAAATTGTATATTTTTATACAAATATATGCTGAAGAGAAATTACAACTACGCCACTGAAATCCGCGTAAAAAAGTGTATCAGAAACAATTTACACCATACCAATATCTCAGCTATTCTCCGAAATAATAAGAATCTCTTAAAAAGATTTTTTTTATTTCGCCTTGTAGGTATGTCAAAAACGAAGTATGTGAATGTTCTGATTGCCAAGTCTTAAATTTCTCAAAAAAAAAAAGAAATAAAAATAGTTAACTGTCGTGAAAACTGAATCATTCTTTTTTGTAGTTTCCAAGGTACCCTGCAATAACAACGAAACTGGTACACCCTGTACATTCATCATTATTTAATAATTTTTATTTATAGCTTTTCTCATTATTTGACGGGAATTTTGTTATGTTTACTTGTCAATATTTTATTGTACGCTAGAGGTGAGACAAGGCACACTGTTCATATGCATTGTTTTTGAACATATTACGTATTGTTTTTTTTTTGCATATTTCATTTGCATTAATCTTTATAATTTATTGATTAAAATGCTTAAATTAAACCATACTCCTAGGTATATTACCATCAATTTCTTTAACAAACCCACTGCTTCATAGATGTTAAGCACAGTTAAAATTTTAAATATCAAACAAACCAAGTATCAAACCGGGTATATTAAATTGATTTGATTAAACATTTATTTTTATTTACTATGCATGCATGTAAACAATATTCAAGGTTGATGCAACAAAACCAAATCAAAAATTTCTACAAAAGGAATTTCTTAAAAAATTTTCATCGACCTTTAAAATTACAGCAAAAATAATGATGTTGACAACATATTATGTTAAACTTACAATACATAAACGTTTTCAAATAACATCAGTTTTATTTGAAACTGTTACTATTAGGTACTATTACTAAATTTATTGTATACAGTAGATATTTATTTTAAAATAATCCTAGTTTTATCTAAATAATACGAAAATTTCTTGAAATAACAGAAAATTTAAAACCTAACAGTTAACTGGAATTACCGAATCAGTTTTTTATGTGACAAATGTGAGACAAATCTTAAAACAACTTAATAAATTACCTGCATAACTACATTCCTCTCTGTCTCTCCAAATAAAATAGGAATTAAATATAATCTTAGTGCGATGTATTAAAACAGGGTGCGCCCGATTTAAATAATTTGATTTAAATCACCATTTTAATCAATGATTTTAATCAATTCATTTTTTTATTTTAATCGATGATTTAAATCAAAAGAAAACTTCTGAAATCAAAAATACTATTTATTATAAATACAAATGAAAAAAGATATTCTAGAGAAATAAGAAACATTTTTTGGCGCAATATCTGTGTCTTAGCATTAGCTGTTGCGTAGTTTGATGGTTTATAGAAAAGTGCCAACTCTGAACCGCGTCTCAACGTTCCCCGGCTTTATTGGTTGTATACAGGGTAAACCTTAAATAAGTACAAATATTTTAACCAGCAGTACAGCTCACTGTGTAGAACATAATTAATAGTTTTTTTACAAAAAAAAAAATACGAATAAAAAATCAAATTTTAAATAAATTTCGCGATTTTTCAATAGAAAACTTGTTGAGGACCGCTGCACAGTGGCGCAATACGTGCGAAAAATTTAGTTTTTTCCATGCAAACCCATTTTTGGAGTCAAATTCCGCGAAACCCAATCCCAAATCGAAAATTGAGAAAGAGGGATCGACAGGGAATTTTATGACGAACATTCTAAAAAAAATCACCTCAAACGGCCCAACCTAACGGGTGTACAGTAATTTGAGTGACACAGTGGCGTTTAGCGCCACTGTGCGCTGCTCCGGGAGTCATGGTGGATGTGTATTCCACAACGTTGCCAGTGTTACACTAATGTCTTCGAATAGGCTTCAACAAATATGTTTATTTATGAAAATATTACTAGCCATCTCCTCCCCTTTGCCATTCCTATACCTCACCAATACCAGATTCTCTACTCACAATCATAGTTTTCCATAATTTATTCATTATCCATGTTTACTGCACTCCAACTGAGTTGTCACAATATGTTATCGTTATCACTATCACTGATTATCACTACTTGAGAAATATGCTTGTAGCATGTCAACCTTTTCACTCTTTGAATAATGTATCACATTTTATTTAATCACACTGTATTTTCACGAAAAATATTAATTAAATACACAAGACACTTAAAAGAAAAACACTGCCCGTGGAAATAAAAAGACATTTTAAATACGTTTTATACGTTAGTACCGCAACTCTTAAAACAGATGCGTCAAGCAGTGTATTACTAAATACACCATTAGTTTAGTTTGATTTCAGAAGATGCAAAGTGTCTTGAAATTATCAAATCCCTTTCCACAAATATTACATGTTTTGTTTCCACTTGTAATTTACAGTTTATTTCTTTGCGCTGGACTATACTTGTGATGCGGTATCAACATCAACATAACCTCTTTGTCGACCTCGACCATCAATCCTAGAGAGTGGGGCTGGTACGAGACATTTCACCTACTGCTCGTGACATCTACCTGTTACCTGTGCCTACGGCACTAGTTTCTTTTTTGCATGCGATTGACATTGCTTTTAAATATTTTACTTTGCCTTCTCTTGATATTGAACATACATCAACCTAGTTATTTTGCTATTCTATGTTTTGTATTAATTTTTAAAATCTGTTTCACCTACTACGAAGTACAAAATGGTTGGCAGGAACACGTTGTTTGAGGTTATGTGGCGAAAATTAATTCTTATGGTGTTATTTGAAAATCATAGTTTTTTTTTGTTATTCTTCATAAAATAATTTAATTTAATAATTTAACTTCTGAAATGTGGATAACTGTTTAAATAGTTGGTTTTTCAGTAAGTAGGTGAGTTTTTATGCACGTTTATGGATAATTTTAGAAATCATTGAACAAAGTAACTTCTTAAACACTTTAATTGATAGTATCGAACATGCGGAAATTCATATTTTAATCGTTTATGATAATTTTGTTTAATTTATTGTTAAAAACAAGTGTTTTTAAATTAGAAGCAACCGCAAAAATTGAATTTACGTTAAACAATTATATACAGACGATATGGCAACCTCGCCTTCAATAAATTATATGGTTTATTTTATTAGGTTACGTCAGTGGTTTATCTGGCCAGCGGTCCTCAAAATGTGGATATTTTAAAAAAAAATTAATATCTCCGTAAATATTTTAAATTTTTAAAAATGACTTTCACTAGACTTATCTATATGACAAACTACACCTGCAGTTAAAATATTTGTACTTATTTAAGGTTCACCCTGTATAAATGAATACAAAATAGGCCAATATTCACATACACAATTCTTTCACTGACGTGAAACTAATATGTATTTTGAAAGTTGAGAGTTGTATTGAAAAACTATTTTAAAAACTATTAGAGTAATTTAAAAAATCATGATTTTTTTTATTTTTTTAATAAAAATCATGGTTTTTTCCAACCCTGATTAAAACTAAGTAGCTTTAAGGCTACTACTTTTTTTCTGAAGTCTACATAAACAGTAAATAACCTTACATTAACACAAATTTTTATGAATTTGTTATAAACATGTTTTACATGAACTTTCTCCTTATCAGAAACGTAAATTGGATTTAATAACGCTAATCAACTATAGAAAAAGTTCTAAAATGTATACAAAGGTCATTTCCGCAATATTGCTGTAGTTTATACAATTAGTAGGCTTGCATAGTACACGTTGCAAGTTATGCCATGATTCTCGATGCACAATGTTAGATAATATAAAAAATAAATAAATCAGTAAAAGAAATAATACAATTGTAAGAATTTCAGGAATAATTTTCTAGTGTGGATTTCTAATTTTTACTGTAAATAATTAATTTCGACAGAAATTTTTATACAGAATGTTGCACAAAAATTTCGGAGGTAGCTTTCATGGCAAATTTAAAAAATTTTAATTATAGCCTTCCCTAAAAAGTTACAACCCTTTAAAGGAGTGGGGTTAAATCTGTTTCTTTATTTGTTCTCAAAAACAGTTGAATACAAGCAATAAGGGGATGAAATAAACCACCCCTTATGTTTACTTTACAAACTTTGTTATACTTTTAAATTTCTTAATCCGAATAAAGTTCTAAGACAGCTTTGTTTATTATGAAACTGTTTTATCTCTTACAAATATTTCATATTATTCTCAATTTTTTATAAAAAAAAAGATATTATCAGCTTTTGAGTTCTTATGCAATTTACTCTTAGCAGACTACTGTCACAAAAATTACACTTCTTTTCCATAAATGCAACAATTACTTACAATACTATCAAATTTTAAATACAATAGGTACTTACAAATATTTAATCAGAGCAAAGAATCAGCAATTTTCATAATAATTAAATAGGTACCTAGGTACTTATAAATGTTGACATGTAGGTAAGTACTGTATTTAAAACTTATTATTAATTAGTAATTGTTTGACATTTACCGAAAAATAATTTTTGTGACAGTAGCCTACTAGGAACAAATGGCACAAAAATTTGAATATCATATTTCTCATCGTTCTCAACTACAAAAAGTATCGTTCTAAAAAAAAAAAAAATTTTTCTCAAAAATCAAAAATATACATTTTTTTGTAGACATGAAAATTTCAGAATAAACAAATTTACCTTAGAATTTCACTGATTTAAAAATTTCAAAGTATATGAAAATTTAGAAAATAAACATTGACAGGGTGGTTTATTTCATATCACCCCCTTATAGCAAACCAGCAAAAAGGAAAATATGCCTGTAAAATATCATTTTATAAGTATTACATTTCTGTTAACATATGTTTATTTATATTCGAATTGTTTTCGAGAAAAATTGAAAAACCCAGATTTTACTCCCTTCCTTTAAGGCGCTGCAACTTTTTAGGGGATGTTCTAATAAAAAAAAAATATATATGAAAGGCCCCTTTTAAAATTTGCCAAGGAGACTAAAATCTAAAAAAAACTCAATAGGTAAACCAATAAGATCCTCCAGATATCCAACTAAGAATTCAGAAATCTAATATACTTAGACACAGGGTGTATCAAAAATAGTTGAGAAAAATTAAACAGTGAATTCTCTAACAGATTTTAGAAGGGTTGCTTCAAAAGTATGTGCTAAAATCAAGTTTCCATGTTATTTTTTAATTTATAACAATGTCAAAACACCAGCTAAACTTACAAAAATTATAAAAAGCAATTAAATAAATTGGTGATAACAACTGACAACTAAAATAATAGGTATCTACTACAAAAAGTAACGTTCTGAGAATCATAAAGTTGAGAATGCTACCCTTTATCTTTATTTTATTTCTTGTAGGTATAAAAACTAGAAGACATTTTGAAATTTATGTTTTCAACAGGGTAATTTAAAATTTTTAAGTAGATACGTAAAAATTCTGAATAAATTCCCTTACCGTGAGGTAACAATAAGTGGAATAGGTCAGAAAAGTGACATTATGACTCCAGGTAAAAACTGGAGCGTTTAATTGGAGCCTGTTTTCAAAATAACCCATAGAAACAATACTGTAACATTTTAGGGAATGCTAAAATTATGTTTTTACATGAAACTCTCCCTCTAAAATCGACTCAGGAATCCACTAGAACTTAAAATACCTACCTATATTAAGTCAGTTTTAGTAAGTTATTTAGGAAGTACCTAATTAGGTATTAAATTATTACAAATCTACTTCATATAGGTTCATGGAAAAACAACTACAGTAATATTTAACCTCTGAACATGAAAAACTTCATTGTTTTCATAGTTTTTTGTCTTGTTTGCTTTTATTAACATCTTATATTTATATCAGTATATTATAATTTTGATAAATAGGTATAATAGAAAATGTGTTTTGTTGAGATCTCAGTAGCACATAAAACTAACTACACTTAGATGGTTCATCCTTCGATTCATCCCAAAGATAAGTAACGAATACCGGTAAAACTATACCAGTTTAAATTAGGTAGTATTGAAACGTTTTTTTTCTTTTTTGTTATTAATTATTTTTATTATACCTAAAGATACAAACATATGTACAATAATATATTTATGTACTAGGTAGATACGTATATTGTATTTTGTAAACTTTGTAATAAAGCGAATTTACCATTGCTATTTTTTCTATATTTATTTTTTTATTTTTCCCACAGGTACGTAGTACCTAAGTACAGAAAATAACGAAAAAAATACATACCTACATGGTACCTAATAGATTTGCATAACATCACAGCATTTTCCGCTTTATAATGTACAAACTATACAAATCTAGGTACCAAATATATTTAAACAAGAATAATACTACAAATAATTGAGTGTCTTTAAATTGTTTATACTTAGTCAGACTTGTAAATTTAAATTTCCAGTCTAATATAAAGGTAAAACTGTTTCACTTACCCCTTCTACGTTGAACGGAATGCCCTGTGTCACTAAACCCATCTATGGCAGTCGAGTCAGGCGAAGACACATGTGAGTCACGTCTAGCACTACTGCGTCTACTGTCTTTACGATTACTTGTGGCATGTAAGGCTAAAAAATGGAAAACATTTCTAAGCACATCATGTTTTCAATATGTTCTAAATCAGAGGTATTTAAAGATTTAATTGATAACGTAAGTTATGAGCGCAGGATATTATTCCATTCTAATAAATAACTATCAACATACCTAGCATCATGTTTGGTGAATGGAGTCCTAATACAGTGATTAATTTATCAGCACCATACACAAAAAAGGAACCTAAGAGGAATCCGAAGGCTACGGGTAAAAATGCATATTCTCCTTTTTCTCCATAAAGCTTAGATTCACTGGCTTGTTCAATAGCCGGAGATAAAAGGGACCAAAAAGACGCCGCTGTCATAACGCCAGCAGCAAATCCTAGACTTGCATCCAGAAGTTTTCTCTGAAAATAGTCTCCTGTAAGTATATTTGTTTACATGTTGAGGTTATGTTCTAACCTGAGATCCTCTAATGACAAGAACAAGCGCCGCACCTGCAGCTGTAAGGCCCCAAGTGAATAGGGTGCCTAGAAAGGCTTGCATCACAGGTCCATAGCCTTCCAACATTTTGCTTATTTTTAATTCACCAACAAAACCTTAACATGCCCAAGTCAACAAAACCACGCACTAACACCGACTGCCATATTAGCGCGTATTCTTGAATATATAATTTGAAACGTGTCAACAATTGTTATCAGACCATGCGCGTATAGCTAAGTGATTATGGGGATATAATAAACAAATATTGGCCTCTACATTTGTACCATTTGCTAATAATTATGCATCTAATTGACGTTAGTTCTTCTCTTCTACTTGTGTTCGTTTTTCGTTTCTTGACTCACCACTAGTCGCTAATCTTCTTTTACTCTGCTCTAGAGTAGGTAAAATATTTCACAAGTACACATACAACTAATAAGTGTAGTAACCACCAACGATGTAACTTTAAACTAAGGTACTTACTCACTTAAATTACGTGTCATCAAAATATCCTACAGCGAGCTATATAGATATCTACCTATTTATTATTACGGCGCTCTTTCGAAATATAAGCAATATTGTAAAAGTGCTGAAATTTAAAATAGAAATAATAACTTTAACTTCATAGCACTTTTTTAATCTTAAAATATGTTATTATGCAATTTTCATTTCCCTAATTAAACATAAAACTAAACAGCAATAGTTATCTAAAATAGATATACCTATCATCGGTAACTACTTAAGTTCCTATTTGCTTAGTTGCTACAAATAGGTTCCATAAAATTTTAAATTACTATTATCAATAACAACGAGAAAATAGTTAAAATAATATCCAAATTAAGTACCTATATTTGGTTGCAATAAATGAATAAATACTTATTATTTTAATCTACGGCAAAGTACTAAATAGGTATTAACATATTTTTATTTTTTATTATTATAGGTACATACCTAACATAATACAACCAATTAGATTCATAAGTTAGTTATTGATTTACTTAAAAAATTGTTATCAAATAGAAATATATTTTTGGCTCGTGTATTGATGGTTGCATGATGTTAGATGTCCAAAATATCAAATTTGAGAATCCAGTAACCATATATATCAGACCTTCCTTCAAGTCCCGCAGTTCTAATTTTTTATTAGGATGTTGGCCCAATGAACAATATAAGTTTTTGACCTTGAGCACTGAATGCACCAATGTCAAAAATCCAAGAAACCACGAAATTTTCTACCTTTCTTCAGTTTTTGACGATTTTAACCCTGAAGCACTAGTTTTTTCGATTATAACTACGTATACGTTTTCAAAGTGGAGTAAAATTGCTATAATTTTAGCCTAGAATCATCTCTGTGAACACAATAGTTTCCGAAATACAGCTTATTAAAATTTGTCAACTCGGAAATTGTTAGAAATATTTTGTTGCTCTGTAGAAAATTCGACCCTGTAGGCCTATTTTCTTAAGAAATATTGTTTTGCTCCTTTTACTTATTATATGTGGGGATGTTATGAAAGACAAACAGAATTATTTTAATCATTATAATACATTTTGTTGTAATTCTATGCAAAACCGCCACAGCATTATATTTCAATTTATTGTACACACTAAAACAAAATTTACAGTATTAAAAAACGAAATATATATCAAAACTTCCTATAAACTCTAAAAATAATAATTAATTAGATAAGAATCATATTGTTGAAAATGGAAGAAAACAAAGAACATTTATTTTGTTGATTAGGAAATCAATTAATAAAAAACACAATTAATATAATCATGCATGGGATGGGTTGATTCATAATAAAATGTAGGTCCTCTGAAACCTCTTCTATCGTCAATTATAATATAGGAGGGGGCATTTCCCGAAGAATATAGGCCTACAGGATTGAAGTTCCTACAGAATTACAAAATATTGCTTATTTTAGAATTCGAAATATTGATAAATTTGGAAAAAGTTGTATTTCGGAAACTATAAGGTTTACAGAGACACACAAATCTGGATTGAATTTTCTCTGAAGAAGAAAGCGACGCGCTTCTCGAAACGTCCACAAGTATAAATTGACAAATTTAGCAGCAAAACCCAAAATATTTTAAATAATTGAACACATATTAGACATCCATTGCATAAAAGGTACAATGTAGAATAAAAATAGGTATGCAGTAGCAGGTATTTGTTTTTGTTCAAGTATATACATTAAATGTATACACTTACTTAGTATACATACGAATGTGAGTAGATACTATTTATAGGTAGGTGGGTAGGTAATTGGCACCCGCAGATATATTTCAGGGGGTTCCAAAATGGAAAACGTTTATGTATTTTATGAAGAATATTTTGATAGTAAGTACATTTAGTACTATGTGGGTATGAGGATATGTAAAAGCTTGTTATTTATATTAACGTTTGATATTCCTTTCCACACCTTCATATGAATCCAATTTGATAATGACAAAAAATTATGCACAAGAAAGTGACGGACATGAATTTAATTTATTTCATCTAATAAATCTGTTTAATTTTTGTAAGACAGATACAAATTGAATTATTAGAATGTAGTTATTAGGAGTTGGAAAACCCGGCCAAAAGTATATTTACTTTTTAAAAAATGAATATTTAATTAAAAAATAAAAACAATGAACTATTCAAAACATTAAAAAATATAGCGAAATAAAGAAACAAACGTTCAGTTGTACTATTGCAGGAAGTGCTAATTGATACCCTGTTCTTCTTTCAAGATTCGAAGATTTCTCATTTTCTTGATATTAAATTATTGGTTGTTTAAACAAAAAGTTACCTGCTGTAACGAATAATTAGAACCCCCCTTCGGATGCCCGTGGGTAGATATAATTTCATTCTCCATGCAAATTAACGTCTTTTTCTAATATTGTATGTCGGTGCGATACCTAAGTACATGATGTTGAAACTGTACTATATGAATTTACCTTTGATTCGAGCAATAAAACTGAGTGGTTAAAGTTTACTTAGGTACTGAAAATTCCAGCTAGTTACGAGTATAAATTTGTAAAATTTAAATGATGGTGATTCACAACTTAACTAAAAAAATTGGAATAAGTGCGTCACGAAAAATGGAGTCTATCGAAAAAAATTATAAAGCCTTACGCAGTTTCCCATAAGTTGTAATATTTACATCGCTGGGCTACTGTAGTATCTAGTTAGACAATTCCAAATATTGAAATCCGATTACTTGCATTAACTTTTTTGTGACATTAGTTCTTCAAATGACAAAAATGTATAGCAACTCGGATAGATATTGTTTGAATTAATTGTGAAATGAAAATACTTTGGTAGAACGATTTCCGCATAAACTTGTGTCAAATGCAGCTAGCTTTACCGCGGTGTGCAAGTGTAGTACAACGCGAGCGTGACAAGGGAAATTTACAACCGAATCGTGGAAGAGATGGAGGTTCAGGGTTTCCACGGTGTATTGCAACAGTGTGGCGTATCATAGATGATGCCCAATTATATCCGTATTATGTACAATGTGTCCAAGCATTAATACCAAGAGAGTGGACTAGGAGGACCAGTACCATTGCCGACACGATCTCTTAACTTTAAATCCTTTGGACTTCTTTGTGTAAGGATATTAATGCGTATCCCACCGTAGTGGACACTATTGATGGTTTACGAAAAAGTATCATAACTGCTGCCAATAACTTACGAGTTCAATATGGACAAGAAGCAGAAACATTTGTGTTAGTTTGTAGAAACTGGTTAAGAGGAGCCCAAAATGTTGCTGTATCATCAGGTAAGTCAAACTATTTTATTAATTAAAACCATAAAATAATTATATTAATAATTAATAACAAAAGTGGCAAAAGCAGTTGAATTTGCTATAAAAATAGGTGTTATAAAATGTTATTTATTTCTTTCTTCGGGAATTTCCATAAATTTTTTAACCGGTCGCCGATTGCATACCTTATCATATGTGTATTTATAAATCATTTTTGAACTGCCCTTCTTGATTTCTTTTTTACAAAATTATATTAATTTGTAAGAGTCCCCTGTACATTCATTTTTTTAATCACTCCGTATAACATTTTTCACTATTAAAAAAATATGATTTAAGACAATAGTCATTTGAAACTCTTACAGAATTGATAGTTTTGGTTTCTGTAGCTACGAAATTCTCATTGTGTCGACTATAGTTTTTACATGAAGAAAATGGAAGGAAATTAAATAAATACCAGTTTTTAAGGTGGTGAAGATTTATTAATCCATAACAAGTTTGCAATTTATATCAACTTGATAACCACAAACTTAAATTAAGTATTGTCAGGATGTAAAAATATCTTTCTACAAGAATTACAATATTTACAAGCATATTTCAAATAACAAATGATAATTCCAAAACATGGAAACTTTAAAATCGGCCAAAGTATCAGAAGTCACTTAAATTTAGTGCTCAGTAGAATAGATGATAACGTTATTTTACCTAATTACGCTATGTCTTCTTATTGAGGCACAATCTTTATGCAGATTACATTCACTTCCCATTTCAATAGATAGCTGGTGCTTTGGAGGTCTTGTTGAGGGATACATTTTTATCGATGTAAGTATATGTTTTGACAAAACTAAAACCGAAATATTACCCCAAGGTCAGTTATGTCTTTAACACACCTCTCCTGCATTAAGGAGTTTAGGTCAAGGCATTATATGACTCACTCTTTGAAAAAAAAAAGAACATATTCACCAATGTATGGAAACATTAAATAACTAAAAGTTATTAGTCATAAAAGTGTGTGTTCTGCAAGCTCTATGACAAATCTTGGCAGATGATAGTTGGGTTAATGTCAATCATTTTTTCTCATATGACTTAGGTCCGATTCGTTATTATTTAGAAGTTACAAGCATTTTAAGAATATAATTTCATATTTCAATCAAAGTAGGCTAATAAATAAAAATGATGGTTGTTATACTAATAATTATTATATATGTCATTTTGTTTATTCATTTGACACTTAGCGCTAAATAAAAAATGCAATTTACGAATGAAGAGTATGCAGGTATTGTCCATTTGTCCTACTGAAGTAAATATACAAAATGAAGAAGATATAACAGATGCTGACGTTGACAACGCTACAATTAGTGTTCGGCGTATAGCAAATAATCTTCATTTATCACCGAATTTTGTATGGCGTGTATTGAACAGAGAAATGGTACATTCATTTCAACGCCAAAATATACAAGCGTTACATGCTGGAGATGCGCCTCAGCGATTAGAATTTTGTCGCTGGTTACTTCAACATGCACAAAATGATAGATTCATTTCGCTTGTCATGTGGTCTGATGAAGCGTATTTTACTAGGGGCGGCATAAATAATGATCATAATGAACATATCTGGACTTTACAAAATCCTCACGAAATTATATCAAGACGATGTCAGCAACGCTTCAGTGTCAAGGTATGCGGTGGCATTTTCAATAATAATTAACTATCTGTAGATGTTTTAAATGAGCGTTAAATGCAGACTTGCAGATAACTTTATTGGAAAACAACTTTTGATTTCATTTATGACGTAGGGCTTAATATTGTTAAAAATATGTAGTATCAGCATGATGGTACACTACTACATAGAGAGTGACAAGTAATTACTTGGTTAAATAATCATTTTTCCAATAAATGGAAATATCAGCAAGGTCCAATAGCATAACCACCGCGTTTCCCAGATCTAAATCCTTTTGATTTTTATTTATAGAGACATATGAAGCAACTCGTCAATCATGTTGAGATCTCTACCCGTCAGCAGTTATTTGAAAGATTTCAGGATGCAGCTACCAAATCTCATCCGTTGTAAGCCTTGCATTCGGATCTAGGGTGGACATATTGAACAATTTTTATAGTTTTAAGATTTGTTAATTTGGTTAAGAAACTAATGTTTAAACTTTAAACACAAATGATAATTATGGCAACCATCAGTTTTATTTATCAGCCTACTTTGATTGAAATATGGAATTATATTTTTTAAAATGTTTGATATTAATCCAGCTACCATCTGCTAAAGTTTGTAGAACACTCTTTATAATACAAAGAATTTAAAAGAAATATTATAATAACATATATCACTGGCTTCTCAATGCCGGGTTAAAACAGACACAAACGGAGGATGACCCAATATAATGTGGATATTATTGACAGCACTCGAGCTGTATTGCCATCACCGACAACGATGTTATCAAAAAACGGAATTTCAGAAAATAACTACTTTGCGTGGTATTGCCCCCACCACCTTTGAATTACACCTAAAAAAAAAACAGATATAGCAGACAGTCTGTTTTTGAAGTGTAATACTATGCTGGTCGGGGCATCAGTCGGACGAGTAGTTGCCTCCTGATATTTCGCTTTTGCAAATACCTATATTACTACATAATACTTTTATTTATTTCAATGTTTCCCCCAAAGACCTCAGACCCTTAAATTGCACCCCTGAAACTTCAACTTTAACTATATACTGAGACTGAAACAACTTAACACTATTCTATCACGCTTGTTCTAATTACTACATATGTACAAATTTTAATAAACTACAAAAACATTTTCTAATTTATTCATTCTTAGTTCATCCTGAAAGACTAAAAATTTTCAAACTTTACTCACGCACTTATAGCATGGACAATCTTGATAAAATTTTGTGTCCACTTACACGAGATATATCGAGATATGTATTTTTTTTCTTTTAACTCTATTTTTTGTTCTCTTTTAGACTAAAAATAAAAATGACTCCAAGCGATATACATATGTATATTCCTTAAGGCTTGTTGATTGTTAGATATTTGGGCATTAAATAATTACAATAGAAATTTACTAAACACAGTAATAGGTACCTATGACAAATAATTATATACATAATTATTTGTTAATGTTAATTTGGCTTTTTTTTTCTAAAGTAGCGAATTTATTTTTGTCTACTGTTAACTATAAAAATATAATTTTCCTCTCATTCTTTTGAATAAATTAAAAAATGTTTCGACTTAGGCTAGTAACTTGTCAACTTAATATTACATGTCCTAATAACATTTTATAACCAGTATTGACTAAACAGCCTAAACTATTATTGATTTATAATGGCAAAACATGTAAGAGCACCTTAATATTACAGATTTAATTACAACAGGTTTGTTCAAGCAAATGTTACGGACTGATTTTAAACTGTCAAAAATATTCGAACAGTTAAGTTGTCATTATGAATGCGTTTTCAGCAAACGTAATGCAAGAAATAGACTGACGAACATTTCTGATAGTTTCAAACTAATCCTTAATTGCTGCTTGAATAAACCTAATACAAAGGCAGATTCTCATTCACGAGAGGTACTGTCACTCGTAGTAGGCCGTGAAAACAGTGCCGGATTCCTAACTTTGTATAAATATAGACCAAGTAAGTTCCGTGATATTGTATCTCCGTCATACAATTGTTTTTTTTTAATTAATCTGAACACTAAAAGCTCAAAGATACTGTGTTCTATAGATCATAAAGATCACTGATTTCTTGAGCAACACTAATTAATGAACAGCCCTATTGAGGGCACATAAAACCACATCCGGCACTGCATGAAAAACAATCATAATTTTTTCCTCGTAATTATATTTTTTCGATAAAAATATCATCGCCAATAACTGCAGCATAGGATGGGCCTAAATTTGACTCATTTTTCGTATTTACCAGAAGATGAAGGGTCAAGGGTTTGCTTTTGAGGCAAAATTGAATGATGAGAACCGCATGTCGATTGATTCATTTAAGAGATCAATTTTGGTCAGTTTTTTTGATGTCCTATTCTTTCAATAGCTGATTTTCAAGGTTAGAGAGTAGCTGATTGAAACGTTATATCGTTAACCCAACTTATTTCAGCCCAACTGTAAGGTTACCGACTTACAGGTTGTCATAAAAATTAAATTTTGCCTTCTCCTAATATTTTAATAGTTTTCGAAATATTTGCTTCAAACATAGCACTGGGGGAGTTTTCTGAGAGGTTACAAATTATTGCCGAAATTATGTTCTTCTAGAGGCACAGTGTCTGTTCTCTCATGTTTTAATAATTGTTCAAAACTATTTTGTGAATCGAGGTGTGCAAATAACGTACTTGTGGTAATCCTAGAGTCATACCTTATTCATCACTCCAAAGTCAACTACACGGAAAGAAAGCTATACTAATATCAAGATTAATACACTTATTCCTACACTAGCTTAGTTTCACTATTTCTCAATTATAATAATACTGTATTGAAAGATTAACTTATTTTTGTATAATAAAATTACATATTCTTCATTTAAGAATAAAAATTACTTGAAATCAAGAAGACTACTATACTTAATATGAGATAGAGTTATATTTGTTTAAATAATTGTTTTGTTTTATTTAAATTACTATGAATTACTTGAGAGAACAATTATTGTTAGTCTCAAAATAAAAATATGTTTTCTTTATTTAAAGTTTTAAGCGACTGGAAAAAAATATGCAAATATTAAAAATAATATAAAATAATTTTGAATAAAACAGAAAAAATAAAACTGAGGTACATTATAAGTATTTCAGTATTCTTGCTATATTGTATTTATTTCTAGAGTAGTTACTACTCTACCCACCTTATACAGGGCGATTCATAATAATGGGATAGAGCTTAAGGGCATGTTGCTGACCTCAAAATAGAGCGATTAAGCCAAATATGCCTTATCCGAATGATGCTCCTTTTCGATCTACAGGGTGTCAAAGTCGAAAAAATAAATCACATTTTCTTTATTATTTTTCGATTGCATCGACCGTATTTTATGAAATTTGGCATAGGGAGGTTTCTTGATACTAGAAGTTCGAGTGTGTTGACGATTTTGGTGTATCTGCTAGAGGGCGCCACCAACGATGATTTGAACCCCTTTAAACCGCTACGACTTTTTTGTGCTACACTGTATCTCATTTTGGACTGGAAAAATTTTCTTCCTTATTTTTTCTTGTTAAAAACAGTACACCTTGTTGATGTCGCTAAAAGCAATGGTTTCTGAGAAAAACGCATCTAAATCTCATGATGCATGCAATTTATCTAAAAGTAGTCAAATTGTTGCATAAGTAATGGGCCATACTGTAACAACATAATACTGCGACCAAAATAAGTCGATTTACTTTAGCTTATCCTAAAAAAATCCAAAAATCCACCAAAATCAATAATAACAAAGATATAGGGTGTTAAAATTGAAGAAATAAATCACATTTTCTTTCTTATCTTTCGATCGCTTGAAGCAAATTTCACAACATTTCGCTTATTTTGATCACAGTATTATGCTGTTACAGTATGGCCCATTACTTACGCAACAATTTGACTTTACTTTTAGATAAATTGTATGCATCATGAGATTTAGAAGCATTTTTCTCAGAAACCATTGCTTCTAGCGACATCAAAAAGGTGTACCTTTTTTTAACTAGAAAAGATAGAGAAGGAAATTATTCCAGTCCAAAATGAGATACAGTGTAGCACAAAAAAGTCGTAACGATTTAAAGGGGTTCAAACCATCGTTGGTAGCGCTCTCTAGCAGATAACCAAAATCGTCGACATATTCGAATTTCTAGTACCAAGAAACCCCGCTATACCAAATTTTATAAAATACGGTAGATGCGATCGAAAAATAATAAACAAAATGTGATTTATTATTTTCACTTTGACACCATGGAGATCGAAAAGGAGTAACATTCGGATTAAGTTCTGTCCCATTATTAATGAATCACCCTGTATAAATAATTAAATACTACTTATTCAGTAATAGATATATAATTATTTATATAAGGAAAGAAAGGCTTATAGCAAATTGTCAAAGTTATTCATTAGCGGCATACCAGACATATACCGCTTTTAAGCTTATTAATTCTCCTCATATAGATGCCATAGGACCTGAGTAGAACTACTCGTACACATAATTGTAATACAATTTGTAGTAAATAATACTAAATTGTGTCTATATTTTTGGTAATGATTTGTAGTGTAGTAGTATCATCTACAAATATTATTATTTTGCACTATAGCCGCATTTTAAATTTTACAGAATTAAATTTTATTACATATTAATAATTTTAATTCGTTCATATCTATAAAGCTATAATTTGAGGAGTAACCTATTCTATAATTAATAATAATTTATTCATATTTTAACAAAATATTATTCTTTAAGCAAATCTTAAATTTAGTGCTATTTTAAGAAAGAAAAGTGTGGAATTAAGTATAAGAATGCTTGGATGTCAAGAATATATAAATATTTACCCATGTCAAATATACTTTATTACTGAATTAATACGTATACAGTCGATTAAAGTTCAAAATTTTAAGTATATTATTATACTTACAGACTAGATTTTTTCCGTACGTTTGCGAGAAAATCGCATATTCAGTTAGAGCTCCATGTCAGATAAAACGTAATAATTATGAAAAATATGTAAACCCTTGACAACTGATTGTCATTAGACAGTAACAAATAATATCAGAGCCTAAAGTCATTATGCCACGAATATTAAAGATGGGATCATGTTCAATCAAATTTAGAATTGCTTCTTCTTCTTCAACAGTACGGCCAACTGAACGACCATAATCATTTTTAAGAGGAAAGCTGCCAGTTTCCTTTAATTTTGCAAATAGTCTAGAAAATAATCGCCTATCGGGTTCTCTACGATTCGGGTAGATTATCAGAAGAATAAATTTTGAAAAACTAATTGATTTTTATTTATCTGTTTCAGTTACAGGCTGATACATTTTTTATAGAAATAATGCTCACGTGAATGAAAATCGCCTTAATACAAAACACTACAAAGAATGTATCTACAATAATTTCCTGAGGTAAAATTTATCAATAATAAATCAACTGCCTCTCCATTTCTCGACAAAATATTACATCTTACGATTTAGACATAAACGGTTTCGTAAAAAGTATGTACTATTTGGATTTGCAATATGAAATATAATTACTTTTGATTCAGTTATTTTTGCAAACTATTTAAAGCCTATTGTTGTAGTGTGATTTCATTTGTATTATATTCGAAGAGGTGACAAAGGGAGAGTGAAAAACATAATTGTTTTCTTTTCAAAACGTAAATCAAAGCTGATTTTCTAAAAAAAATCATTTCAGGTTTTTCTAGATTAATGGGGCTATTAATTCTACACTTTTTCCATGTTATACATTTATTTCAGAAAACCTAAACCGATTTTAAATTTAGTGAATTTTATTTCATAAAGCGTGAATTAGAATAATCGACTTGATTTCAGAAACTATAAATTGCATTTTTGTTGAATCTCTATATTTCAAAATGTTATATTATGCATTTTTGAAAACGAAACACTAATAGTATTTCAAAATATCCATCTTAAGTTTAGTATTTCTAAATTGTATTTCAGTTAGGTACCTCAAATGTTCATTGATTAATTTTGCACAAGAAATTTTTATATATAAAAAATCATTTGAGTATCGCACTATAGTTTTGTATTAGTATGTCGCCAATATCACACAAACAGGGAAAGATTACCCACGACATGTTTATATCAATGCAATCAGGAAAAAGGGGAGAATTTAGAAATGTAATAATATACAGAGTGTTTCAAAGTTAATATTAATACATCTGTAACACTGGATTGTTTTTTTGTTATAAAAATTTTAATCCTTATGGAAAATTAGTCAAGGAATACAGCTTTCAGTTTCTCCACACTTTAGGATTTAAAAATTTAGCAGTTTCGCGTGATCGCCTTGTACCATATATTTCAGAGTATGTCAAATGTATTTTAGAATGTGTCAGAAATAAGTTCAAAAAGGGCATTAGTGTGGTCTGGTATGGATGAACTTGTATTGCGGTTATGGTTATAGTCTTTTAATTTTTATGGCAATATAAATTGTAGGAATTCCATTTGCCTAAATTACTTTATAAAACACAATTATAACTGTCGAAGATTAATGAAAAATAATTGTCCAAAATACAGAAATAATATTTTCTCAAAATCAACTTACGCTTGTTGAAATAAAATTGAAGATTTCTAATATAAAATGTATTAGTTTTAAATCTACTTGTGCTAATGTTTTTCAGAAATTGATATTATTGAGTTATTAGAAACTAGTTTCAATGTTACGTTATGTGTAGGTCGTTTAAATTTTACAAAATATCAATGTATTTCAAAATTCGGCAAGCAAACTTTAGAGAAGCCATGATAGAAGTGACATTTTAGGCCAACTACATCTGATGTAAGAAATATATATTTGTATATTTTACAGAATTTGCCACACCTTACAAGCAAATATTATGACAAACCACCTTACACAAATTTTGTAATTAAACGTTTTAGTAATTAATAATGCTGTAAATATGAATGAAGCAAGGAAGTTATTGTTTACAGTGACATATATGCTAATATAACTGTGTTGAAAATCTACATATGTATATAGAATTCATAATTTAAACACTAACAATTATCAATAGTTCTGAAATGCTTTGGATATTTTCCGAAATACAATGACATTTTCTTAAAAACTCTTTCTGAAACATAATTTAATTATTCAAAGTAGCAACTTGTGAGAATTTTGAAATAAAATCGTCACTTACTGAAACAAAACTGACCGAAATACAAATATTGTTTAGTGACATAAAATTAAGTTGAGACTAAAATATTTTCGGAAATACGGTTGTCCCATTCTGATACAAAATTGAGGTTTGCTGAAGAGCAAGTTGCACTTTTTGAAAAATATTTTGCATTTTCAGTGACTATTTTGAATTGGTGCTTTCTGAAATAAAATTGACTAACTTGAGATTGAAGTGGTAGTTTCTGAAATACAACTAATGTTTTCTGAAATAACATTCACGTTTTCTAAATAACAACTTGTGTAACTCTATAATGGCGCTTTCTGACGCACAGTTGAAACAATTAGTTCTCTCTAACATACGAGCCAATTTCTGAAATTCAAATAATGTTATCTGAAAAACGAGTTATACTTTTTTGGCGTTTTCTGAAATATAATTAATTTACTTCAGACTACTGTTCAACTAATAAAAACATACTTTCTTAAATATAATATATAATTGCTGAGTTACCAGTGGCTATTTTAAATTACAATTAGCATTTAAAAAAAACAAATTGTTTAGCGAGATTGAAATAAACTTTCTGATATTCAACTATTGCTTTCTAAAATAAAAAAGCAGGGTATACTGTCTTGGATACAATATATTTTTTCTGAATTATCAGACTATTCTAGATCTCCATTGGCTTTTTCTGAAATTAAATTGATTGACTTAAATAATATTTCCGATTTTCTAAAATACAATTTAGATTTTCTGAATAGCCAGTGACTATTCTGAACTTAAATACAACTGATGCTTTCTGAAGTAAAAAATTACTGAACTTGAAATACAGAAAACGTTTTCTTGACTAAGTTGAAGTTGAAATTCTGGAAAAGGGTTAGAAAATGCCTATAATCTATTGATTTAAAACCAAAGTTTGCAGTGCAGTGATTTTAACTCCATTTCCAACTTCAGCAAAATTAGTGAGTTATATACAAGAATATTTAACTTGGCTTAAAATTTTTAAATGTCACTTTCTTGGACAGAGATTTATATTTAATCTGAAGAAAGTTATTTACATTTCTGTTAAGTAGCGACATGGGCAACAGCTTGTCGAAAGAATTCTGTTTATATCAGAAACCAGCCTTCATCAGACACTCCACGTCCTCGTCCTCAGCTGAGCTGTCCGACGGAGTTGGAGACGGTGATGATACGTTGTCCATCAGTGAAGCTCCCAGCGTGTGCTGCCTCGGTATGCTGAAGCGCCTCTGGTTGGACTGCGTCAACCAGGATGGCCTCCTTAGGGATGACGTTCCAAAAGTTTCTTCAGGAATTGTATCCCTGCTAATTGATCTAAAATAATTTAACGGACTTAACGATATCCTTATACAGGGCGTTACACATTAGTAGGTCAATCCGTTAACCACATAATCTTTGGACTAAAATTATAGGACTTTTCGTATTTCATTTCGGAGCTCCATTTTTACAACATAGTCCAAATAAAAATATTTAAAATGAATTTTTAGGTTAGTTCCGGAGATTTTAGAAAAATTTGGCACATATTTTTATCTTTATGTGTAATTTTGGTCAAAAATATCAAAACACGGACGGAGGAGTGGGAGATTGTAGTACTCACGAACCCCCCAATTTCTATGCCTATGGCTTCAGAACATTTGTTTAGTAAGACCATGTTTTTATTCTATTTTCTTTACTCTTATAAGATTCTTATTTGAGGCTCGGTTTACGAGACTGGAACTTTTTTGGGTGTGTTAGGTTTTGTGTGTATATGGATTATGGCTTTGGTCTTGTAATAAAAGAGCCCCAGGTGGAGGTGAAGGTAGTACCAATATTATACATTTAGTTTGATTATGTATGATTATGTATTATTATTATGTGATTTTGTTCTTTTTTTAGTTAGTTGTGCCGTTTTGTTTATTTCAGTTTACTGAGTAAAATGGAAATGACCATTTAATACTTAGCGATATCTAATTTGCGAAAACCCTAGCACATTGAAAAAAGCTACTCGTAAACCGTGCCCGAAATCAAAATTTTATAAGAGTGAAACAAATAGAATAATTTAAAAATAAATATTCTGAAATCATAGGCGTACTTAAATTAAAAATTGGGGGTTTATTTTAGACCAAAAATACATAAATAGTGAGCCGGCTTAAGATAAAAATATGTACCAAATTTCAAATAAATATCTCTAAAATCAACGGAGCTATAATAAATAATCACTTTTATAATTTTAATTTTGACAGCCTCTATTTTGAAAATGGAGCTCCAAAATGAAGAGTGGCATAAGAAAAGTTCCATTATTTTATGACAAAGAATATGTGGTTAACGGATGACCTACTAATTTGTAACACCCTGTATATGATTACTGCACACATTTTAGACAAAGCAACGATTATAAGATTATATATTGTTAAGTAGCGGTTAATAAACTTATACAGTGCGTTTTAGAAAAACATGGAAATGTCGCTAGAGCTTATAAAATATAATGACAATGAAAAATAAGTGAAGTTTGCTTAATAAACGTATGTTTTAGAGCCACGTATTTTAAAAAAAAACATCATGTTTAATCAAAAATTGACACAGATGGTGCCAACCACGCTGGTGTTATTAGTTATTTTGCACATAGTATCGTGATTGTAGAATTTCATTTTACGCAAAAAAGTTCTCGTAATAAATTTGTTAATAATGCACCATTTTCGAAGAAAATGCAAAAGAACTGATATATAGTACTTAGTACTATAAATAGTAAATAATACTTATTTATAAAGTGTGTATGTGCCAAACCTCAAGGCTCACTTATTTTTCAGCTCTAGCAATATTACCATGCATAGGACGACTGAAACAAAGATCCCCAAGGTGTCAAATTAAAAACAAAAATTACATTTTGAAATAATTGGAAACTAGTTCACCAATCAGAGTGAACGTTTCAGTGGATATTTTTTGTAGGACAAAAGTTTCAAACATATGAGACCTAGTATTCATTTTAGATCGTTGATAGTATTTTTACTGGTGGAATAAAACTGATCTAAATTTTCGTATCCTTCTCACATCGATAATTCACACAAACATAATGAAATTCTTTGTTTAATTTTGAGTAGAAATGGTAAAAGAATAATAAATCTCAAGATAAAAGTAATTATTCAGCAATTTTAATTTTTTTGGTTTCTTTGAATAATTTTATTTAAATTTTGGTACATCCTAATGGTTGAAAAGTATGTATAGTTCTTTTCATATACAGAGTGGGCCAACGAAAACTTTGCACCTCGATTTTCGGGCTTTAAAATGAAAATGTGGGACGTGCGGACCCGTCGATTTCAGATTCGAAGGGGAACTACTTGTCTGCTTTTTTCATCCTCATAACCCCTTACCGGGGGAAAGCACGGCCTTCTGATTCTGAATAGGGATGAAGGATGTTGCGATACCTCATTTTGAAGATCTCATCGAGTACTACCTATATGATCCTATAATTTCGTGTCAAAATTTCCATCAATAACTAAGTGACAGCTAAAATAGTGAAAGGGGCAATGTGGAAAAAATGTCTACTTAAAATCAACAAAAAACTACCTGTAATTATTTTATGAAATGCTGGAAATACCAGTATTGACTTCCATGCAGTAAAATAAGTTTTGCTGGAAATGTTCCCGTACATTAGGCAACATTTCGGATGGAATTTGACGGCATTCATTAATTATTCGATTTGGAAAATCATCCAGTGATTCGGGCTGGGTAGCTAGCATAACTCTTAGATTTCAGATGAACCCATAGAAAAAACTCCAGTGAATTCAAATTAGGTGACCTGGGTGGTCAATATGTCCCCTTCTTTTAATTGAGCTTTGAGGAAAATTTTCATCCAAAAATTGTCGCACAGGTTGTACGAAATGGGGCGGGCGCCATATTGTTTAAAAATGACCATGTTCATCTTCTTCATTCTTCAACACTTTCACGAAGGCAGGGTAGCATTCCCTAATAATTTCAGATAAATTTCGCCATTGAGATTACCAGATATAAAAGGGGAGATCAATAGGGATAAATTTGGCAATCAGTTGCAAAACGTAAACAGCAGATACACTTTTTCAGGATGCCGTTCGTTAAGTATAGCTGCTGTTACTCGCGTACAGTTGTTATTCTTATAATATAATATAATATAATATAATATAATATAATATAATATAATATAATATAATATAATATAATATAATATAATATAATATAATATAATATAATATAATATAATATAATATAATATAATATAATATAATATAATATAATATAATATAATATAATATAATATAATAATTTTATAATTTCCACCATTTTCTCCACGGAATACACCATTTTAATGCTACTAAATATTATCGCTCTTAAAAATTCACGATGAACTGAAGTTAATCGAACACATGGTGCGTCCACAAACTCTTTTTACAAAATAATAACAAAGAAATAAATACTTCAAATGCCAGTCTGATAAGAATAATATCTTCAAGGTAAATTCCACATTGCTTCTTTCGCTATTTTAGCTGTCATTTCGTTATCAATGAAAATTTGGACACGAGATTATTTGGTCAGATAGTACTCGACGAGTACTATCGCAGGTAGTACCGCAACACCCCTCACCCTTATTGAGAATCAGGGGGTTGTGCTCTCCCCCGTAGAGGGTTGAAAAATGCAGACAAGTAGTTCCCCCTCGAATCAGATATCTACGGGTCCAAGCATTTTTCCACATTTTCATTTGAAAGCCCAAAAATGGAGGTGTAAAGTTTTCGTTGGCCCACCTTGTATATTGTAGAAAAAAAAAAACTCTTTTATATTGCCAAATATTTCAGCGAGTTAGTATTGTTTCCTTGAAAAAAGATTTTGAATCATAAACATATTATTTACTAATACAACAACAACAAAAAATATGTAAATGTATTTTAGATGTGGAACCCTGTATCTATGGAAAGTAAATGGATAATATTTTTGAATTAATTAACGGATAAGAGAAATAACTACTGAATGATACATTGATTGATAAAATGGTTTTCATAATTATTGACACAATACATTCTTTATACTATAATTAGGCCAGTGCTGCAGCCTTTGAAAATGGTAAAAAGTAAAAAAAAATAATAGTAGGATGAAACCCATTGGAAAAGGAAGAGAATACAATAAAAATGAGAGGAAAAAAAAAATTACGGGCGATCTGAGGTCGGGAAGTGGAAGGGGCTGAGTTTTTAAGGGTAAAAAACGGTTTATCTTGATCTCCGGCAAAACTACAAGTCCTATGGAAAAAAGTTAAATAGCAAAGTTGTAGGTAATAAAAACATCTACAACTTTTATAATTACACTTTTTTCACATAACCTCAAAATTTATGTGAAAAATTCAAATAACCAAGTATTTGGTTTTTTATTTTTTAACGATATTTGGTGAAAACTTATCTTTTTATGTCCCAAATACACTGTAATTTTTTTAAATTAAAATATACATTTTTTCACCTTATTTTGACTTAATAATCGAAAAAGCACCCTAATTTTCAATCGAAAATTCTGACGTCAAAATATCTGCTTTTTTAAAAGAGTCGGTTGGCTTTTTGTTCGTTGGAATCTCTACTATCTTATGGTGTGAAAAATATACATTACTATGGTAAATGTTCTCAGAAAAAACAAAGAAATGATGCGACAAACTCGAATCCAAATTTTTTTTTAATCAATATGTACAATTTTGAGATATTTATTAAAATTTATACTTTAATTACTCGAAAAACGTAAGATTCCATATTGCACTGATAAACAAAAAAATGCAAGTCGAAATATACTACTATAGTTAACAACTAAATAAGTTAATAAAGTTAATTTAATAAAACATCTACAATATTTTTTCGTTTCTTTGCATTTTCTGAGAACGTTTACAAAAATAATGTATATTTTTTTTACATCATCAGAAAATAGAGATTTCAACGAAAAGCCCACCGACTTTTTTAAAAAAGCAAATATTTTGACGTGAGAATTTTCGAATGAAAATTAGGGTGCTTTTTCGATATTAAGTCAAAATAAGGTGAAAAAATAAATATTATAAATCAAAAAAATTACAGTGTATTTGGGACATAAAAAGGTAAGTTTTCACCAAATATCGTGAAAAAAAATAATTTTTTGTAAAAGATAAAAATAAAAAACCAAAAAGTTGATTATTTCAATTTTTCACATAAATTTTGAGGTTATGTGAAAAAAGTGTAAATATAAAAGTTGTAGATCTTTTTATTACCTAAAACTTTGCTATTTAACTTTTTTCCATAGTACTTGTAGTTTTGCCAGAAATCGAGGTAAACCGTTTTTTACCCTTAAAACTCACCCCCTTCCACTTCCCGACCTCAGATCGCCCGTAAATTATTTTTCCTTTAATTTTTGTTGTATTCTCTTTCTTTTCCAATGGATTTCATCATACTATTATTTTTTTTGGAGTTGGAGCAAGTTTTAATTAAGGCAAAGTTAACTCAATCGACATATTCGTCCCTTTTTAAATAAAACACCCTGTATATGCCTTTATTTATCATATTCTTAGCATGTACATACCTACAGTATAACAATTTGAATTTATTTGTAAAATAAAATAGAAACATATTATGAATAGTTTAAAGGATTTTTTTAATTTTAAGCTAGACAGGGTATTTTTGCATAACTCTTCAGTATACTATATCTAAAACAAAAAGATATCTATGTAATGTAAAATAGTTTTGTCGAGTACATATAAATGATTCACTATTAAGTACAAAGTACAAAAAAGTACAAAAAAATCTAATAGTAGTGCAGATAATTCTGAATAAAAAAACTAGAAAATTCGACGACGGAAACTTTGATATCGAGGGACTAGTCTGAAAATAGTGTATCAATATTCCAAAGCTTTTTCGAAAACTCGATTTCCATGGCGACGAAAAAAATTATAGTCGGGTTTCAAAATAATAGAGAGTGATTCATGTTATAAACCCAGTCACAACTTATGGTAGTCAACACAAAGACTAATACATGCTGTCCCTTTACTTTTCTATAAAATTGTATTAAATTTGCTTCGCATATCTGGCAGAGCATACCCCATTACACAGCTTCTGGTACTGAGAATACCCATGCGTCACATCAGAATGCTCGATGTCTATTGGTTACCATGAATTGACGGATCCACCTGTTCTATCTGCAGTGCTACCATTGGTGTCCGCGTGGAAGAATTATCTTTCCGCTTTAACAAAATAATTTAAGCTCTACAGCGTGTTCTCAAATTCATAAACGCTGAAATCTAAGTAAAGAATATCAATTGATAAAAAACTTGTATGGAAGAATTAGGACTCGAAACCAAAATAAAATAAAATCAAATAAGTTAAGTGATGTAACTGAAATACGTGGTTCATTAACAAATATGTCTGTCAGTAGTGTATATCGTAAAAAAATCAGGTTGCTATGTCACAGATGATACTTTTCCTAGAATATTTAGAGGGCCGGTTTTGTGAATTATGCGTAATTTTCATTCTATAAAACGCAAAGAGCATGCTGATAGAATAAGGCGAAATAGTGATATGGCAAAAACACTATTTCAGACAAATATTAGAAGGACAAAATCTGAGTCAAAGAATGTAATACAGTGACGAAATGACGGTAATACGATGACAAAAGTGTAGCATACTGTAAAAAGTGAGAGGTTATATTAAGCTTACATTAAAATTTATGGAATATTAATTTATTTGCTCTAATCATTGTAACGTAATGCATTTTTAATATACATATATTAATAAACAACTTGAAACATTTAAATTTATTGGCGGAAAATACGAATCAGATAAATTAAAATTACGGTCTCAGAGGTAATATTACATATTTATTTATAAAGACTACTTAGGTATTTTTAATACTCAAAACCGAAAAAAAAACAATCAAAGCAGGTAAATTTAGACAACTTTGCTGAAAATTTTACCTCAGAATTTAAAATTTCAGTATTATTGGTAAACTTATACAGGATGATTCAGGTTTAATCTTGATAACTTCAGGAATCGATAGAAAAGGTTAAAATAATGTTTATTTGTGATATAAACTTATTTTCTAAAACGCATCTGAGAAAGAGGGCCTTAAAGTAGAAATTTTTTTCTCGTTTTTCCCTCATAACTTTTGAACTACTTATCCGATTTAAGTGAAATCTTACATAAGCTTCTTAAGCTTGAACTACCTACGCCTCTTAGAAGTGGATTTTGTATGCTGCTTCCCTCTTACTTTATTTCAGAACTACAAAAAAAAATTAATTTTAATAAAACATCTACACACCACTTTGGCCTGATTAATTTCGAAACTTTTTCGTCTCCTGCTTTTTTTTCGATGTTTGGTCTTGTTTCTAAGATAATCAAAGAAATTGGTGACAGTGTAGCGCACCAGCCGCGTAAATTTAATTTAACGTTATAACAACCCATGAAAACAAAATTCAGTGATTTGTGTAAACTGACGTTTTGGGCGCCGCGATAGCCGAGATGTCTGGGAGATGACTGCTCGTGGAACCAGTCTGGATCGGCTATGTCGGTGTGGGTTTGAATCCCACTGTAGTACCATGGATGTTTGTGCTCGTCGAGGGATGTACAATAAGTCTATAGGCTGTGGTGCTTCCGGGGATACTGTCGGATGGCTCGCAAAAACTTGTGCATTTGGAATTTTTCTATTAGGGACACGTGTTCGGTACTCTCGAACTGACGCGTTGGAATTTCCGTCACAGAAACCATACATAATGTATATCAGCATATTCAGCATTTGTAAACGTTCTTGTAAGTTTTTCTTAGCACTAAAAATGCTCTTTAAATAATACTTTTGACAATGATTTTCACAAACGCCAGTTTACACAAATCACTGAGTTCTGTTTTCATGGGTTGCTATAATGTTAACTGAAATTTACGCGGCTGGTGCGCTACACTGTCACCAATTTCTTTGAATATCTCAGAAATAAGACCAAACGTCGCAAAAAAACAGGAGATGAAAAAGTTTTGAAATTAATCAGGTCAAAGTGGTGTGACGATGTTTTATTGAAATTATTTTTTTTTGTAGTTTTGAAATAAAGTAAGAGGGGGGTAGCATACAAAATACACTTATAAGAGGAGTAGGTAGTTCAAACTTAAAAAACTTATGTAAGATCATAAGGAGTGTTGGTGTTCCGAATTTCACTTAAATCGGATAAGTGGTTCAAATAAGTTATGAGGGAGAAACGAGAAAAAAAATTACTACTTCAACGCCCTCTATCTCGAAAACGATGCGTTTTAGGAAATAAGTTTATGTCACAAATGAACATTATTTTAACCTGTTCTATCGATTCCTGAAGTTATCAAGATTAGACCTGAATCAGCCTGTATATCCTCTGTAAAAGTTAATAACTTTTTTAAGGAATTTTCATGCAAATATCACTCCAAAAGCGATTTACGTACTGAAATTTAAACAGCAATACTTGTACATGAATTCTACTTGTACTTTCTACGGCAATAGTTTACCATGGAAAATTGAACCACATATGGAACCTGGTGCTGTGGTTGCAATGGATAATGCATTCTATAATAGCCGACGATAAGTGTTAATGTGTGACCGCTATAGTGACAGTGCTAGTAACCAATATTATATGGTGCGTATGTAAATAATGCAGCGTCAACTTATTTTTGGTAATTTGGTGTATCTTGAACCCTTACCTCCCCTACTAAGTTCTGTAAATAAATCATTCTCTACTATTTTGGAACTTGAGTATAGTTTTCACTAATTTATTTACAAGTGTACTAATTTTCTTCACACTTATCACTGTTTCCTTGGTATCTGTTATTACCCTTCTTAATTTTAGGCATGTTCTCCAATTCCAAAGGTCTTGAACTGTCCTTAGCCTTAGAATAATGACTTGCAACTTTTTATATAAATCTTTTTATACATTTGGATAAAGTATCGAGTCGTGAAAACAATTACTAGCTCATTCCTTAATACAGAATTAAAGTAGTACAATAAATAACTATTATTCAATTTCCTACTTATCCGGAAGTTGTTTTTTTTACTTTTTTAAATTAAACAACAATACAATAGTGGATAGATACAAATCCACAAAGTGACCTTACAAGTTCTCCAGATGTAACTTGATTTTTACTAGATAAAGTACTTAAAGAATACAATTATTAAACAGCAATTGCATGGTTGGTTGATTCATCAGATTTTATGCAAGTTATCTCATTATTTACTGTGACTTTTGTCTACAGAATTCTGATTAAATATTTATGTTATTAAATAAGTATTATAAAACAACTGCTTACATTATTTGAATAACTAATTTCAATAATTTAGAAAACGAAAGAAACAACAAATGTTTCATTCAAAATTAAAATACGTGGACAATGTACTATTTAGGTATTATCATTTAAATCAGTAGAATGACAATAGTACATTATTCAACGATTCAATGATGGTTGTAATTCACCCGAGTGAATTACGGTCATTAAATTCAATAGAATACTATACTTTGTCCACTATTATCACAATATTTTATCAAACTTTTTTCTGAAAACGTTATAGATAAAAAATGTTGATATTCATAACATTAACATGAACATGACACATAACATACAATTCAAAACTGTCAAAATACTTTAATTTCAGTTTGACATTTGTCGTTCACTTGATAAATTTAAAAAAGCAAATAAAACTTTAAATCGTGAACTTCTATCATCTTTCGGGAAAATTTTAATATTGCTGTGACTAGTATAGTGGGTAGAGTGGGGCTTTCACACAAGAGGTTTGGGTTCAGTTACTACACCGGAGAACTTTTGTTTTGTTGGTCCAATCTCAATACTGTCACACTAAACGAATTCTAACCTCTAGGAGACTTTTCAGGTTTTGTTTGGGAATATGCATAAACAAAGCCCAGAAACAAGTTATCAGAGGCTCGTACGTCACCGGCGAGAGTTTTTGGATGCGGGTTGGATGCGGTGGTCATTAGCACACACGTTTCCTAACAAAATAACAGTGGTATATTTGAAGTTTGCATTTATCTAGTCCTTATTCAATTAGTAATTATTGGTCACACTGAAAAATTTAATTTTGTTGACAGAAGTGTGATTAACCATTAATGACACATGAATTGAATTATGTACATTATTATACTTGAACAAACGGACGAATATTGTATATATTATAATTTAGTTCTGAAGAGAAACTTATAACTATGTACTGATGGTGTTATGGGAAATAGCCATCCAAATAATAAAAATTATAACAGCTTAAAAATAATGTAATAAATGTTTTATATCGTACGCCATAATGACTGTGAAGAGTAATATTTATGATCATTTTTACGTAACACATCAACTTTTTTAAATAACATAGATAGTTTTTTTGGTTTTAGAGATATGCTCTTGGGAGTTTTAATCAGAACACCTTGTTTGCGCATGTACATCATACGAGAAAAATGTATTAATACATACATTTATCATTACTTCTACATGCAGTTGAAGCAAGATTATTTTTTTGTAATCTTAATCCTGTTTCAAGGATCAATAACCTAACATCTATTTCTCGAAAAGTATGGCTAATATACCTACTCTAAAAAAAAATATTAATAAGTATTTAATTATGATATGAGTTTAAATAAATTGACATTTAAGACTACTTTATTAGTATATTATAAATAATACTGTGACCATTTAGCCTGTATTATGAACTGCAGCATAATTTTGTTTATACCGTCTCTTAATAAGACTTTAAATTAATTATTTAACAGTTTGATATTTTCTAATTTACTATTTGATAATAATTATGCATTACTTTTAGTTCCACATCAACATAAGAAATTGGCATACTGAAAATATTTCGTCTGTTTTTCAAGAAATCATAACTCAAAATTTAATTATTGCTGCTTGTTTCAATATAGCTTTTAGATTATATATGTTACGGCTAAAGTCTAAACTGGACCATTTTTTATTTAAACAGAAAACGCATATTCTACATTATTAGTGGATACATTATAAACTACTAACTAACTTGGTTAATTTACTTGAAATAATCACTGAGACATAGAAATAGTTGGTTAGTTTATCTACTATCCAAAGAACTGGCTATTTTGTGTTAACAGAATGATTGATTTCATTCCACCTAGAGAGAGGGGGTTGGCTTATAAATTAGGTATCCGCTCTTACGTAAAATATGCGTATATCAAAATAACTAATGGTTCAGTTAGTTTACACTTTAGCCGTAACATAGCCGGAATAAAATTTATCATCATTTTATTAACACCAAATAGCCTGTTCTTTGGATGGTATATAAACTAGCTAACTACACACAATGTCAAGAGTCTTGAACCCTCTGTATATAAAATGATTCAATTAAGCCTAGAGTGGTTTTTCTTAATGTGGTAAAAAAGTACATGTACTTAGGGAATAAAAATGACAATAAAGAATTGCAGACCACAAACCTTTACTTTATTAACAACGTAACAAATCTGGTCAGTTTGGGAGTGTATTCAGCCGAGTGTTCCTTTGAATTTTTATAAATTATAATACTAGGACGTTAAATTTCTGCGTTTACCCGATTAAGAATGACTGCTTTACATGATGCAGGACATTCTAATCATCAGATATCAAACATGTTGAGCATTCTTAGATCATCTGTTGTACAACTAGTACACAAATATGAAGAATTTGATACAGTGGAAAACAGGCCACATAGTGGACGTCCTCCTCGAGTATTTAATGCAAGGGAGGATCGGTATTTGGTGCAATATACCCGTAGACACCGCACATCTTCAGCTTCAGCTCTTAGGGCCCACTTTCAAGGTACGTTTAGCCATTTTATATCGACACCTACTATTCAAAGACGACTCCACAACGCAAATTTACGTGCTAGAAGACCATTACTTTACTTCAAAGGTATCGTGCTGCCCATCTCCAGTGGGCGCGAAAGCATAGCGGTTGGCTTTTACGCCAGTGGCGGTGGGTCTTATTTACAGACGAAACCATAATTGAGCTGGTTGACAATCGTCAACAGCGACTTCATTTTCCCTGTGAAGTTGCTCCGTATGAAGGGGGTACCGTAATGCTTTGTTGTGGAATAACCGCCGCACCCCTTTAATTCTTATTCCAAAATATAGGTGAAAATTTTGTGTTTATGGACGACAACGCTCGGCTACATCGCGGGTACAAGAGACACTCGAAGCAGGACATATCAGTAGATTAGATTAGACAGCCAACATGTGAGATTTAATTGTTAGAGCCATTCATAATTATATTCCTCCACCTCAGATTGCAGATGAGTTAGTCGTGGCGACAGAAGAGGAATGGAATAATATTCCACAAGAGATCGTAACCGATTGATTATCTCAATTCACAGACGTGTCAATATGCTATTGGAACGTGGTGGAGGTTATACCAGCTATTATATATCAAGTAGAGAACTTGCTTTTTTACTTATTTTTGATTTAATAAATTTTGTCAAAAATGTCACACTTGCTGATTTTTTTTATTTTCTAAGTACTCAGTTTATTAAACATATTCTTTACACAAAAAAAAGTAAGAAAACAATATACTTTTATAAATGTATTTGGTTTTTCTGATAAAAAGATTTTTTTAACAAGAATGAGGAGAGGTCCGACTTTTGACGTTGTGTGTATTTCTCTATTTTCTCTAGATGATATAAAATCGATTAAATAAAATAACTTCGAAAGTTTTGTTAAATAAATATAAAAATAGTATAACAAAATACAAATAATATTAATATACCTACTTTTGTAGAAAACATTGATAAATACAGATAATCGTAAAAAGTAATGTAAGATTTAGCAAAAGAACAAATAAATATTAGTTTATTTATTGTTGCCTGATTCTAGGACTCGCTGTTGAATGTGCATTCTATAGAGATACATTAAACGTAACTGCCTTTATAGTAACTTTTATCATATATATTTAAATTCTTAGCTTTCTTATTATGTAAATTTCGAAATACTTCATACAATTTTTGTTTATGATCCATTTTTTGCACTCATTTAATCAATTTACTTAACAAAAATGTTTCTTTATTTCTATACAAATATATTGTTTACATTTTGTTAAACAGTTTTTTATATTTAATAAAACAGGAAGCTACCAAATCATATTTATGAAATTAACTAGGAAAAATAGAGAAGTAGTTGGCTAGTTTATATACTATCCAATTAATTAAATATTTTGTATTATAATAATTATTGTTTTCATTCCAACAACCCAAAGAAAAAAGTTGTTTTAGTATCTCCGATTATTTCAAGTAAATTACGGTTCAGTTAGTTTGTATATTAACCAGCCAGTTTACAAACCAACCAGGTTTATACTTTAGTCGTAACATATATAGACAATAACTTGCCCAATTGCGACTTCTGGGAAATTTACTAATAATGCTTAATACATTACGAACTAGCTGGTGCAGATAAATGGTATTTTTGTTCTTCACACAATTAAAATTTACGAGAAGATTAGTTGATAATACAGACCAAACACTACCGAGGTTTATTACTACATTGTTCTTAGGTTATTATGAAAATGTAAGATTAGTCAAATCGTATGTCAGCATGCTCTTTTACCACAAACAAATAGGAAATCATGCTTGCCAAATAGTTGCGTTTAATTCGACACGTATAGATAGTCATGTTTTAGGTACATTTCATTTATCATTTTGTCTATTTGAATGCGCTGCTGTTACAGCACGTACTAAAGAT
The DNA here is from genome assembly GCA_037114965.1 of Monochamus alternatus. Classification (NCBI taxonomy): domain Eukaryota; kingdom Metazoa; phylum Arthropoda; class Insecta; order Coleoptera; family Cerambycidae; genus Monochamus; species Monochamus alternatus. The sequence goes on along the minus strand of CM073426.1, from coordinate 23,530,190 downwards.
TGTGTTGTTTATACAACGTGTTTCACCTAAAACCTATTACCTTTGCTTGACACAGAGTGAGCAGAAAGGAATGTCGTACTCCACCAAGAGTGGCGCATTCAAGGAAGGGGGTGATTTCCCCCTCCCCCCAGAATCAGAAACATTCCGCCATATGAATGACACATGTAATGAAATTTGTAATAATTATCATTAATATTTATTAGTAACTGGATTTTATTATTAAATAATTGTGTTTGCCTCTTGTTTATATGATTGCAATTTTTGTGTTTCTATTTTAACATTTCGTGTACAGAGTGAGACAGAAGTAGGTGTAAAAAATTTAAAAAATAAAACAAAATCTTTTATACAAATACATTTTTTTTAATACGCCTTCTTGCAATGTTGCAAGGGTGTTGAAAATAAGGAAAAGGAATTAAAAAAAGAACTATGTTGCACCACTGACTAATATTAAAACTAATATTTTAGATTAGTCCATTTTTTTACTGTAAAAATGTTTTCTGACATAATTTCAATAAATAGCTCCTTTTTTCGAAGTGCTCATCTTCAACTGCACCCAAAGGCTTAATAGTTAATTGGTTCTTGCAACTGTTCTCTAGTATTAATTAGTTCGCTGTAAATTATTTGCTTTAAAAATCCCGATAAAAATAATTCTAGTGGATTTAAACTGGGTTATCTTGGAGACCACCCCACAGGACCAAACCGACCAATCCATCTATCATGACAATTATTATTCAGCCACTCTGTAGATTGGTCTGTTATTGAGACCATCTTGTTGGAAGTACATTTCATTTGTTGTCTAATATTCAACGGAATGTCGTCTAGTAAGTCATACAAATTCTGTGACTATTTGCGTTCATGCAATTATTAAGTTCTTGCAACTCCAAGGTCATTGAAGATGTGGGTTGTTCTATGAATAATGATGAAGAAGTTTCGAGAATTTGCAATGCCGCCTCTTCATCTGTCCATAAAATAGAAGAAACGAAATAGGGTTTATATTTCGGGTCCAGTCCTCAATATTACACAATTGTTTACCATGTAGTACGCGCTTGTCCTACTACATGCAGAAAGTTTAAAGAGTTTCAAAACCGGCCCTGCCCAACTGCTGCTACTCTCTCGTTGCGTCCCGCCTAGTAGTCATTGTTTAAAGTGTTTATTTTGTAGCAGGGCAACTAAGAGTCTTTTCACACGGGCCACTGTGCAGCGCTGCTGAGTGGAACCACTAATTTATGGTTGACATTTCGGTGGGAGTCGGCGACTACGCGCCACCGTGGCGCTGCTAATTCTGTGGCGCGCCCGTGTAAATAAATCTATATAAAATAATGTTTCGTCAAAACGGACCACTCAACTGCGCTTCCAAGAAGCGCTGCACGGTGGCCCCTGTGAAAAGGCTCTAAGGGATGAGCGGGCGTGTAATATTTACGGACTGGACCCTCATATAATTATTATCAAACTTCAGGTAAGTTCTTTTGATCGTTAAATTATATTTCGGGTCCTGTCCTCAATATTACACAATTGTTTACCATGTAGATTTGCTTCAAAACTTAGTAATAAGTGTAGTGGCTTTATTTAATTAAAAGCAAAATATACACCACAAAGTGTTCATTTCGTACATTAACAATAACTTCAATGCAACCTTACTTGTTGGTTATTACAAACTAGACTAACTAAGAAAATGTAACATTAGTCCAACTAATGTAAGTCAAACATTGTTTCTATGAATTTTCCTGATTCTTCAAGGCTCTGTTGTAGAGATTTGACTTTCGTAGGATTTGTGTAATAGCTAGGTATTTCTCAATTAATAAGGCTATACATAACTTGGGGTCTTGTCTACGGTAATTCTAAGCAAGGCTGAGATGAATTAGGACTCGTTGTTTTAAATTTTTGGGATGAGTATTGCCAATTTCGAAGCAGATGATTTTATATTAGAACATTTAATCAGAAAGATGATTTGGATTCTATTACCTTACGTGAGAGCAAATAGGGTTACTAACTTGCTCGAAAGAAATTCAAGGGTAGATTCACAGGAATCCTTTAAGTATTTCAGCATTTGCTGCAGATTCAATATAAAATTATACCGGGGCTTTGGCGGTAGGCATCTAAAAACATCTTTCGATAATCTTTTGATGTGTTGATCGTCTTCTAGTTTTCTTGAAGTAATTCATTACAGTGCCGCTCAATGTAAGTTGAATGAATCAAAATTACTTTTAGTAGAATCCAATATCACAAACGCGTACTACATGGTAAATAATTGTGTAATATTTTCGGACTGGACCCATTATATAATTATGATCGAACTTCAGGTAAGTTCTTTTGATCATTAAATTATCATTTATTCGTTTAATAAGCCACTAACAAAAATGTAAACAAGAATGAAGAGCTTGAACATTATTGAAAATACATTCTTATGTGAATATTCTCGTAAAAAGTTTATTTAATCCAAAATACTATTTGCTGGAATTATGTAATAATACATTTTTGTAGTAAAAAATGGCTTAGCCTAAAAAAATTATTAGTTTTAATCACATAGCGAAGATTCCATTTTCCCAAATTTCAACACCCTGTAATATAAAATAAAAACTTTGTTTTGGCGACTTGTATAGGTAAAACTATCGTATTTTTATATGTATATTTTTTTTGTGATATTCAATGAAAGTACATATTATTTTGCACAACATTCTTGTTGTAAATTCATATTACTACGCTGGATGTTTTATCAAACTCAGCTGACGCCTCGTTTGGTATATTTAACATCTCGTGTTGTAATATGAATGTTTAAAATACTTATATTGTAAATAACTATTACATTCTACATTTTACAAAGTACCAAAGAAGCCCTAAAGATAGCATTAGTTTCATCTCCAATCAAATACAACGTAAAATATGCTCAAACCAATTCAACTGAACCGGAAGTAATGCAGGCAAAGCCTGTAAATCTAAGTTTTAATTAAACCCATTACTCAAAGGATAAAGAAGAACTATAATGTAGAGTGGAATATTATGATTTTAGCTGATGAGACGAGCTTTATATGAAATGTAAATTTGGAGAAATATGAATTTATGAAGCTTAATTAGCATGGAACGATGAACTTTGTTTGATCTACTACAAGCGATAGAGGAACTTTATTAAAATATGAGTTTTATACAACTAAGAAGGAAATATTAAAACAAATGGTAGGTAGTTTCTGAAAAATATTAATAATTCAAATTTAGACAAAGTATAGCTGCAACGTCATACTAATTATTGATATAGCATTAGCATTTCATGGAGAAATTTCATTATCATGGAAACATGGAGGAAAATTGTAACTGCTGAGCTGCCGAAACGACGGTATGAGACACAAAGATAAGTTCATTCTACTGAGCGATGTTCCTGTGATACTGAGGGGCACGTATCTGTTTACACAAATTTTTTTAACGATGCAATTTCACTGCAGTTACTGAAGATTGAGACTGCTCCATTTGAATAGTAAAGTAAACATAAAAATAATCAGTATAACGTCCATTTCCATACTTTCCATAACGAATACTAAGAGTTCCATTTCCTGTTGAACATAATTTATATATTCGTCAGTAATATACAGTATGCGCCAAAAGTATGGAATAAATTCAATAAAAACGAAACAATTATTTTTTGGGAAAAATCCACGAACAGGTCGATAAAAATACATATTTTAGCGTAAAATGCGATTTTCAAATGTCATTTGTTTTCAAGTGATGACGTCATCGATTTTTTTTTAATGGCAATGATTATGAAAGATCGTTTAATTCTCTATCAGACAGTACTAAAATTTTGCCCCCTTACATAGGAAAGTTTTCGAGTAAATGACGATTGAATGTTAGAAAACGTAAATCAATTAAAATAAAGCAAAAACGAAAATCTTTGCAAAGTATTGTCACACCGACTTTCTAATAAGTATTCTAAGCGACATAGAAATTATTATTCAATTTAAAGTATTGTGGCACATTTAACTGTTACTCAAAGAATTGAAATTTTAATTTTTATCGGATGAGGGAATATGACTAGAACTCAGCAGGAAGTTTGCGATTTATTTAATGAAAAATATCCAGATCGCCCTATCAGCCAATCAACAGTCAGTAAGGTAGAGGCTAAATTTAGAGAAACTGGCAATGTTGTAAATATTCCAAAACCTGGACGTCCAAGCATTAATGAAAATCAGAAACAGAACATTTTGATAAGTATGGTGGATAATCCTCATAATTCTTCACGATTGGTTGCATTAAACAATGACACTAGTCAGAGCACAGTGCTACGTATCTTGAGGAAGGAAAAATATCATCCCTACAAAATTCAACTTGTGCAGGAACTCAATGAAGATGATCCCGATCGCCGCTTACACTTTTGCGAAATTCTAATGGATTTATGTCAAGGAAATAGAAATTTACACCGGCAAATACTTTTTTCAGATGAGGCCACATTTTGTCTGAATGGTACAGTAAACCGTCAAACTTGCAGATATTGGAGTCGGGAAAATCCTCATTGGATGGCAGAGGCACATACCCAACACCCTCAGAAATTAAATGTGTGGGCTGGAATAGTTGACGACAGAATAGTAGGGCCTTTCTTCTTTGAAGGAACCCTTACAGGACAAAGATATTTAGAATTTCTAGAAAATGACCTTGTTCCAGCCCTTGCAGTAATTTTTCCTAACGATAATGACCCTAACATTCCTGACGATACCATATGGTTTCAGCAAGATGATGCACCTCCGCACTATGCGCGCCCTGTACGAGATTTTTTGGACAAGTGTTTTCCTGGGAGGTGGATCGGCAGACGCGGACCGATAGAATGGCCTGCAGGATCGCCAGATCTTACACCTCTTGACTATTTTTATGGGGATACTTGAAGTCAAAAGTGTACATTAATAAACCACGTAATTTAGAAGAACTTCAAAATCGCATTGGGGACGAAATACGCAGAGTTACCCCAGAAATCATTCATAATGTGCAAGAAGAATTTCTTCACAGACTTACGCATTGTCAAGAAGTTGGTGGATGGCAATTCGAACATTTAATTTAAGTATAAAATTTAATCAATTGTATTTTATTTTACATACCTCAGAATTGTTACTTTTTTATGGATAAAATTTACGTTTTCTAACATTCAATCGTCATTTACTCGAAAACTTTCCTATGTAAGAGGGCAAAATTTTAGTACTGTCTGATAGAGAATTAAACGATCTTTCAGAATCAAGGAAAAAAATATGGTGTTGCCATTTAACAAAAATCGATGACGTCATTACTCGAAAACAAATAACATGTGAAAATCGCATTTTACGCTAAAATATGTATTTTTTAAATTAAAAATCGACCTGTTCGAGGATTTTTCCCAAAAAATAATTGTTTCGTTTTTATTGAATTTATTCCATACTTTTGGCGCATACTGTATAATTTATTAAATTGACTTTTAAATGGTTTATTTTATCAGTTCATTGTGCATCCATGAAGCTGAATATCCTTTGTAATAGGGCCATTGGGTCAACCACATATTGCACAATTAGCCTAGTATTTATGATGTATAATCAACCTAGAAAATTTGAAGTTGATCTAATAAGTATTTTTCAAAATATACGAGGTCAAGTTGGAATTAAACGCTCTTTCTGGATCGCAGGACGTGACGTCACTGCCTCCTACACCTTTTCAGTACTCGTCCGTCTCGTGCTAAAATACACAACATGCTATTTAAATATATTCGTTTAATGTACCGATGATAGCTGCTATTTTAATATAAATCATCAATTTGTAAGTGCTGAAATAAGAGGTGCAAAAATGCTACGGTAAGTTCTAAAACGAAATCGTTAATATCAGCTAGATTTTTCAAATAATATAGATAGGTATTTAAATAACTAATAAATATGTATTTATATGTATATTACAAAATTAAATGTTATGGTTTCTCAAAATAAGAGTTTTATGTGTGGACCTACAACAAAACAAAATATTTGTTTTATTATATTATTATTAACTATTAGCCAACCTTTTTAGAATTTAGTTAATTTAAAGGTTACTAATTATACAGGGGGTGTAAACAAATCTTCAAATTTATTCTTTTTGATTTTAAATATTTAAAATTTTATATGAAAATATAAATGGAGATAATGCAGTGCAGTTTTTGTCTAAATTAAAAGAGAAATTGTATTGTCTAGTTCGATTTATTTTATTGAGCCGTCTTGTAAAACCAAAAGTTAAGCGATTTATAAACTCGATGTTAAAAAGACTACCTAATAAGGTACCTATTTAATATGTAGGTTTGTTATTTAGTTTTAAAGGTACATAGGCTAAGTTCTACATAAGTATACATAGAGGACATTTAGCCCAAAAGATTAAAAAAACGTCTCCTGAAAAAAGAGATTGTCTGGTCACTCTATTTACAACACTACATCTTCTTTTATATGAAATAAATATTCTTTATGTGTCATTTGGTAAAAAATGTTGAAAAGTTGAACCTTCCTCTTTGGTAACTAAGCCCCGCTTGTAGTTAAATCAAAACTGAGTTATGATCAGTTTTCGTCTTCAACTAGTAGTAACTTCTAATTAATGATTTTGAATGACTGAAAACGGTAAAACTTTCTGTAATCAAATTTTATGACTTTGACTTTGATGTACTTTTAACCTGTAGAATATAAATACTACATTATAATATTTCCATTTTATTCAGAAAATAAAATGGGAATATTAAATAATAATTTTCTTTACAGGGTAATAAAACGTAAAAGGTTTCAGGTGAATCACGTAAGGTAAAAGGTAATGATTGTAAGAACTTAACTAGAGAAAAAAATCAAGTATTGGATTGCTATGTACAACACATGTATACTAGGGACTATTTTAAGTCCATGTCATCAATTATGGGAGTTATTTCTTAGTCTATTTTAACTCCAAAACGTTTTAAAAAACGAGGGGCATGAAGTTACTGGCCTGTAAGAGAGAGGACATTTACGTTTTTCAAATAAAAATATTACATTTTTCATTTATATCTGAAGTTATTTGACGTAGATTCACAAAACTTGCAAAATGGATGTGGTAATTCAGTATATTTCTATATAAAGCTGTCGATCGGTAGTGAAAATTTGAAAGAAGAAAACAATAAGCTATTTGTTTATTCACGATGAACTATGATAGAGAAGAGATAGAGAAAAACAAGAATGAACATATTCCATTTAAAAAAATTCAATCTTTATAAAGCAGAAGAACAATTCTAAATCAAAGTAAACCCCTATTTATCGACGTCTATGGCCTCTTAAATTTCGCATACGTCAAAAGGTACGTGTATCAATTTACTGCGCATTTAAAGAAGAACTTTTAGTTTACAAAATGTAGATGATTATTTCATAAGAAACAAAAAATATCCACCCGCGTGTACCAATCCATCTCTTTATGTTAATAAATTATGGTAATCAGAAATTTATACTATTCAAATTAGTTTAATAATGTTAATTTCTTTGTTGTTTAAGAAATTCACTTCAATACCACTCAATTCTGGTGTTATGACAATCAAAATGTGAAACGGTAGCCTGCACATCCTCACCGCCTGTGGTTTCTCTGCGACGACCGGTGTCTCTCGCTTTGTACGTAAGAATCTGTTAGTCCTTCTAGAAATTTCTCTCATCGACAAAGCTGCTTCGCGCAACCCAACGTTAATGAGAGGTTCGGATCTTTACTGATGTGAAAACGATCTATTTTCTACAAGATGTTCTATTTGCATTTTCATTTGCCTTGCTATAAATAAAATGTGTATCTGTATTTTCTAAATAGGTATACATAATTTTATCTCTTTGTAATTGCAATCAGAATACATAAAAGAAAATTGAACTTATTAACTGAATGAATTACTATCATGTCAACTTAAAAAAATTGATTCAAACAAATTCTAGGAAGAAAAGGCAAGAGAAAAAAAATTAATAAATTTTTCTGAAAGCCCAGTGTTGTAATTTTCTAAATGTTTTACTGAAAAGGCTCTCCCATATCTACGCCATCGGTTTTACATATTTATATTAATATATACCTACCAAATTATTCTCTTGAATTAGTTATATATATATTTCCATCAATTTACGTCAATCAACTTCAGAGATGCGATATTTTTCAAAAACATTAACACCCTCTCTCTTGGAAATCAGTAACTTTAGGCCGAGTTCAGGTCTGATTTATTAAAAAATTTGGGCATAAAGTGACGAAGGAGTCACGCTTTAAATTTCTGGCATGGATTTAAAATTCACCTTGTATACTTTTTGTAACTCATTTTGTAAAGGAAAATTTCCAGATCCAGTTCGATCCGAAAAACTTATACCGACAGTAGCAACAACTACTAACATCTGGCACAACACAGTGATAAGGATGTAAAGAAACTGTTATCCATCAAACTGCGGAGAGATGTAAAGCGCCAAAATCGACACAGACGGTCATGACAGCTAGTGCGGCATTGTAATTGGTTAGTCAGTTGTTAGAGAAGACGTGCAGGATGACAGACCGAGCAGCCAGGTAACAGTAAAGTTCAATTTCTTACATTTTCATCGCCTACACGTTCACATATGATTAATGTAGGATTCGTTAACACACCCGCTAAGCTCTAGCATGGAACCGCGTCGTGGGGGCCTTCGTTGTCCAGGCGTTTGGGGCGGCTGGGGCAATGGGGGAATGGACATCTGCTTCTGGAGGACGCCCAGGGGGTCCGTTTCGCCGTCTTCTATGAGGAGCACCGCGTTCCGACCCGCGGAACCTCTGCGCTCCCTTTGTGGAGTGGATTCGGAGCTGCTGACATGCGGCTCGGATCCGACGCTTTCTCTCCGGAAGAGACCTATAACTGATGAGCGAGGATTCTCCAACCCACCTGGAACGAAGAAAAATAAATCATTGTAGATAAATCTCTCTAGACTCTAAAATTACAAAGATTATTACTTATAGACCGACCTCTCATAAATCCATTTTGCTCCGGCGCAATGCAATGACTGACATGATGGCTTAAATAGTGGCAAAATATATTGCATAACTTTGCAAAATTACATATAATTGCAAGGGAACAATAATATACAATTTGATTCTTGCTGTCAGTGTAGTGCATTGGGACAACTTTGGATACCTTCCACTTATCAGGAAGAAACACTATTCTTAATAAATAATGGTTTTACGAAACTGGAAATACAATCATTCACAATAAAGGCAGGCACCTATTCAGGTCCAGCAGTAAACTTAATAGCCTTCACAGCATGCAACACATCACTTTTTCCTCACTTCAGAAATTGACACCATATTATGGTTGCACAATGGATGAAAAACTGAATTAAAATGTTTTGCTAAGTTGTTAACAATACCTATGGGAGATTGCACTCTATAGTATTGTAAACCATATGCCCGGGTATACGTGTCGTCATTTTCTTTTCATTAAAATAATTCCATAGGTGCTCGGATCACTACGAATATTAGTTTCTACAGAATTAACGTAATTATTATATGAACTATTAATATTTCGCTTAACTGTACTGCGTAAGCTTGAAAAACGTTGTTTATGATATTATAATTTCGCCTTCTTATACAATCTGTGATAATGAGACTTGAGTTTGATATTAAAAATGATGTCTTTATTAAACCAGGCTGGATAATGCCGTTTAACAGAAGATATTCTTTTTGGGGGAACATGAGAATTAAATAATTTGTAAATAGTATCGTATAAACAGTCACGTGCATCATCTACATTCTACAGAGCAAGTTGATTATCCCAGTTTACTTCAGATGAAGAAGCGTACAACGTGGGAAAATTTGTTTTCCTAAAGTTATAGCTTGCGATACTGTTTAAATCTGATGCAACAGATGCAGCAACCTTAAAATCACACAGAAGAGCTGTATAATGCATATCTTCGTACACGAGGGGTTCTTCACATCTTTTTAGAGAACAATGAATATTTAAAGACGATATAACTAAGTCTAATATTCGAGAGTTCATGTTCAAGATATCATTGTGTTGAATATAAGCATAAAAGAAGGAAAGGAAACTTAACGGGCCCTAACCATACAAGAACAGCTGAAATTTAACGGCTATAGAATCCAGAGAAAACAGGTGGACAGAAACACAATTGCAAACAACGTTGTTTTGTGTCATTATCCTTCATCAGCGCAGTGCAGCTTAAAACAGGAAGGCAAAAGAAGAAAGGCAAAGGACATGAACACAGGCAAATGACAAGTAGCAAGAGAAGAGAATCCATCAATTACTGGAATGGTCTCAGTAACGATAAACGCATGAAGGAAATGGAACTTAACGGATCGTAATCATACAAGAACAAGTGAAATTTACCGACCACAGAATCCGGAGAAAACAGGTGGAAAGAAACAACGAAGCAACTGCGAACAACGTTGTTTCTGGGTTATTGCCCTTCATCAGCGCAGTGCAGCTTAAAACGAGACAACGGAAGGACAAACGACACGAACACAGAAAAACAACTTGTGGCAACCTGTCCTTCGGTTTTGAGACCAACAGCAACAGTCTGCACACGCTGATGAAGGACAATAACCCAGAAACAGTGTTATTCGCAGTTGATTCATTGTTCCTCTCCATCTGTTCTATCTGGATTTTATAACCGTCAAATTTCACCTGTAACTGTAAATAAATTCTTAATCAAGACGCTTTTTGTTAACTTTTTTTTCTCTCATAAGTTAGTTAATGTGACCTTTAGCATTCTGTATTTTACTGGCGCTTATTGTTCTTATATAGGATCATCTAGTTTCCAAGGTGGAAAATTCATTCGGCAAACGATAGAATAAAAGAAAACGATGTGTCTACATCTAAAATGCACGGTATTTCAGGTGCAGAATGCTGAAGTTTCTATTTATTAAATGATTTTTTTTTAGATATCTCTTAATAAAAAAATATTTGACCTACTAAATGTGATGTGGTGATGAAACCATGTGAAGCAACTTTCAGTTATAGACACCTTGTGATAAACATTACTTTAAACAATTTTTAAGCAGCAATTAAGATGGATTTGGAAATGTACCAAATGTGATGTGGTGATGGGACAAGATAGAACAACTTTTAGTTACATACAGTTTATGACAAGCATACTTAAAAAAAATAAGCTACAATTAAAATATATTGTTTTAAGAACATATAAATTCACATTAAACCTTCAGTTTTATGCTTTATTTATGTACACCCTGTATATTTTCTGTTTCGGGTATAAGCCATTTACATTATATTACTACAAGAACTTATAGATCTCTTGGTTTCATTATAAGAAATAGTAAACAGTTTCGGAATTCTAACACTTTGAAAATTTTATACTCTACTTTTGTCAGGTGCAATTGAGAATATGCATCAATTGTTTGGTGTCCTAATTATGCTGTACATGTGGATGCTCTTGAAAATGTTCAACGTAAATTCTTGAAATATATTAGTTTTAAAGCTGATGGTGAGTATCCCTCTGTTGGGTTCCCTCAAGTTGAAATGCTTAATAGATTTGTCCTTGAAACTTTGGAAAATCGACGTAAAAAGGCTTATTTAATTTGTTTGCATAAAGTAATGAATAATGTCATTGACTGCAGTGCCATCTTGCGAATGTTGAGCTTTAATGTTCCCTGAATTGAAGATAGATAATTTAACATGTTTTATTTGCCACCAGCTAGGACAAATATTCTGCAACACTATCCATTTCATAATATGTGTGATTTATGTAATGAAGTTATCTTGCCCGTAGATTTTATGGATTGCAATATTTCAACGCTGAAAAAACTTGTTTTGTAATTGTTATTGTCTTTATCTAGATAATTAGATTGATTATTTTTTCTTATTTGTTTACATGTGTTGTGCCTAAGTATTGTGTAATTTACTATATGTATGCTTTTTTGTGTGTTTTCCTATTCTATAATTGGGTCTTTGACCTGTTGAATAGTGTAAATAAAATAAAAATAAATAAAATAAGCAATACAATATTTTATCCCTTTTTAAAAAGTAAATTTAACAATCGTCACATTTTGTAAAATTTACGCAGTTTAGTTGATATAATTTTAGTTCAAAAAATGATGGAAATTGAAAATAGTGACAGTGATATCCCGAATACACTACCGGAGATTAAAAATGCTGCAGAAACTGTAACTTTAGGTTTGTTGCCAGAAACATCATAGAAGTTATACGAAAAGCAATACAACCTATTTGTGACATGGTGTAAGACGAAGGAAATTTATAAATACTCAGAAAACATACTCCTTGTCTGTTTTTATAAGAAAGCAAATGCACTAAAATCGTCATCATTATGGCCGATTTACTCGTTGCTGATTTAAAAACAAGAAGTCTTTTGCTGTCACAAATAACATTCAAGATAATTCTATCAACTTTTTGTCATTCTATAGGAAGTATGCATTGAGACCTAGAAACGAAAACACACCAGCAAATTTAATAAACGCAAGTGTTTTAAGGCAAGTGGTAGAGATGAATGTTATTGCTAAAATACCAAACGATACTGCTAATTATCTTAACCCACCACAGTGTCAAGGTGATATTATACAATTAAATTGACATGGGGGATGTAAGAGTTCTACAGTTGCAGAAGGATACATAGATCAATAAAAAAAATTAACTAGGCCATCAAATAATGGACAAGTAATTGAATGTATCAATCGCAGTGATGAGAATTTTACCATATTGCTCTAAAAAGGGGACATACTCCTTTCGGCATCCAAATTTACGAATCCTAACAAATGAATTTCTTACCTTTGTTCTATTTGTTATGATTAATGCTCTCGTTGTAATAAAGTTAATAATTAAAAAGTTTTATTTTGTTCCGTGGTTGTAGATAAAACTTTGTATGCATTACGAGCGAAAAGTGATACATTACTGCTCGCGAGTTACTACTGGTAACTGTCACTCTCGAGCAATAATGTACCAAACAGCAAAATAGAACTTTAAAAGAAACGAATTATTTTATAACTACACTGTAAAAAAGTTGCTGTGTAAGTGAGATTTTCCAGTGTGTAATTTAGGATGTGTAAAATTTCCGTGTTAATAGTTTTATACACTATGGCTTTATTATACGTTTTACACAAAATGTGTTAAAATTACTAGTATTATAATAAAATATACTGAATTTGTGTAATATTTACCAGTGATGTGTTAATAGTACACTATTTTGTGTAAACTTAACATGCACACAACTTAATTGTGATCTATATTCCTACTCCTGACTGGTTGAGCACAACTGCGCAGCTGCAGTATATCAGCTGATCCAACACACGCCATATTGGTCATGTAGCGGTGTTCTGTACAGTTACCTCTTTTTCACAGTGTTCAAATGGGGAATATTTAAATTTAAATTGAGGTTTAATCAAGGAAAACAGTAAGTACTTACCTAACTATATCAAATATTGATAATTGTAATTAAGCTAAAACTAATTGAGAATATAACTCTTAATAATATTAGTTCACTCTGACGTTTTACATTACTTTGTAATCTGATCTTTTTTAATTTTAGAGAAAGAAAATTTTATGTTTAGATCACTACCAGTTAACTTTCGTAAACTCCTGTTTATGTAGTGCCTAAAGACATCTTTGTTTAATGTTTGCTGTTTCATTGTATATGTACTACTATACCACTAATTTTAATACATACATATTTGGTTAGCAAACTTGGTTGTTGTTCATTTGTACTAAATTTTATTTGTTTTAATAAAATCATAAAAAGTAAAATCTTTTATTTTTTAATTACTTAACATAATTCTGAAAATTCTATATATTGATACGGAAGCTCACCTACCTTGTTAATCATGTTCCTGTTTACTTTTGAAATTATAATTTTTGTAATACATTTGTTCTGGCATTTTCTAGAACATTTCAGGCTATATTCAATGCATTCTTGACGATTGGCAAAACCTCTAGAAAACGTCAAAATATAGGTATTTCAATTAAATTATATTTATTAAAAATTATTTCGAAAGCAAACAGAAATATAATTAACAAACAAAAAAGGTAGGTGAGTTTTCCATATCAATACCTGTTATACAATAAAATTAACATGTTATAATGTGTAAAGCCTTCACCTTTAATGATACAAATAACACTGAAATGTGTAAAAGTTACACATGACATTTGTTATATTAACACAGTGGAGTGTGTTATACCTTTAACACACTGATACATACAGAAATGTGTAAAAATATACACAATTCCGTGTGGACCTTGAAGCATTTATGTAAAATTGTTTTATAATAGTTTTTACAAAGTGTTTTGTAGAACAAATAAGTTTCAGTTTTTTAAATTTTTATAAAAGTATTATAATGCGTTATACAACATTTAAAAACATATATATATATATATATATATATATATATATATATATATATATATATATATATATAAGGATTGTAAACATCTTGTGTTAGAGTCATATACTTGGACAATTGACTTTTAATTATAAGCTTATATATGATTTTACTATTTTTGAATCATTATTTTATATAAATATAATTTATACAATGATACTATAAATGAAAGAATGCATAATTTTATTATTTATTAAATTTATTTTTTATAATTTTAAAGGAAATGTGGCCTAAACTAAAGCCCATCTTTTTTTTGTCACAAACATATCTATAATTTATCAATAAAGTTCGCGGCGCAATAAAATTGAAACACGAGATTGTTGAAATGTTAACATTATAAGTATTATCTATCATTTACAATGACAGCCATTGAGTTTAGAGTACTCCATTTTTAAATATAAGCACAAATAAATATGAATCTGCATTAGACACCAATCTTAAAATTATTTAGTTTTAATATTCTTCACTAAAATATATGTTTCTTTAAATAATACCAAAATACAGACTACAAAACGTTTTTATAGTTGCTGTATAAAATTGTTGTATACATTTTTTATAGAACTGTTACATTACCAAAGTGTTTTATAAAAGTGGACCCTTTTCGAATCTATAAGTATCGTATAAAAGCATTTAACCACGATATATGAATTTGAAGCTCCTATAAAATTCATTTTATAGCAATTCATACAATCTTTGTAAAATTTAATTTGCTAGTTGGAGTATCACTTTATTTTAGAAAAATACAATTATGTTGTCACGTTTATTATTATCTTCTGCTATTGTAACTAATTTATACTTTTAACCGTATGTCACGTTTCTCAAAATGTGTTAATTTTGAAGCTCGTTTCAGACATATCCTTTAAAAGTTCGAAATCTAGTTACACATGAGGAAATAAACCGGCATAGTTTCCATAAAAAGAAAACAAAGATAGTCAGTGTGTGTAATTTCAAAATAAAATATCTTTAGTCCGAATAGCATGGAATAGTAATTCTTAAAAAGTTACTTAACTGTACAGAACGAGTAACATTGTAATATCGATCAAATGAACACTTCAGGTGTTGAACATAAATGGGAAATTTAAATTTATAGTGCGATGGCTTTCTACCACTATCGATTAAAGAATTATGTATACCTAGAAACGTGGCGGAGGGCGAATTGTAGGCGAGGTACTCTTTGTTTGACGCCCAGGCGGGGAATTCGCTCTGTTGAAGAGGCGCCGACCCTTCTTCTTCTTCCCGTTTCCATGGCAGCATCGTTTCGGTCGCCGTCGGCGTAGTCACCCGCATCAGGTCTCCTGCTATACATATTTCATATCAGAAAGGTAGACAATTTTGAGATGATTTCAGATCAATAGTAGTAGTTGTTTTTTTTAATGATATTAACTATTATTAAAATGTCATAATAAAATCTATATTGAAAATTAATAATAGTTTTCAAAAAAATATATAGGCTGATTCGGCGATGGACCGTTAGAAGTCTTCATGGTTGTGGTAATTATTTTTTTCTGAAAATTTTACTTCTCATACAGGATGGTCCGTAAGTAATAGCCTTGACAGGGTGTCCCGAAATAAATGCAACAAAATTTGGTCAGAAATTCTTAAGAGAAATTTAAGGGGTATTTTTTACTTTTGATAAGTGCGGCCCCCTTTCGGAGATATAGCCCCCTGAAACAAGCCTCTAAAAATTTAATTTTTTTTATATCTCAGAGCTATATCGCACAAGAACCACCAAATTTGGTACACAGGGATTTTATGACATGTAGAATGCGATGCTGATAAGCTTTTTGGCAAGGGGCCCCCACAAGACACTTTTTCGGGGGCCCCCTTGCCTTTGGGGCCACCGAACATTAGTTGCATATTTAATTTTTAAAAAAATAAGTAGCCTCTTAGAAACTCCAGGGAATTTAAAAACTTTTATGTCTCTTAAAATTTTTTCGAAAAACGCAGCGTTTTTCGAAAAAATGGCAAAATGTGATTGGATGCATATCGAGGTTCATATGAAATTTTAAAGTTTTAATCGTAGGTGGCTGGCATTCGCAATAAACAATCAATTTTATTCTGTGACAGTTGTCATTAACCAGTGTCAAATTGTTACCATTAATAGTTGTCAGTAATCATTGTTCCCGAAAAAATTGTGAGATTTTCTGTCCAAGAAAGGGTACAAATGCACCTAATTTACGGGGAGGCTCGTGGAAATTCACGTCTCGCACGCAGATTGTACGCCGAGCGATTTCCTGCACGCATACTCCCATACCATTCAATGTTTGCACGAGTACATCGGCAGCTAATGGAGACAGGATCCGTAGTTGTGAAAAAACCTAACTCAGGGAGAAGTTATTTATTAACTCCCGAACAGGAAGAAATTATCTTAAATTTAACTGAAGAAAATCCCGAAATAAGCAGACGCGCGTCATCTCAACTTGAGATTCCCAGAACAAAAATACACCGCTTTATCAAACGACAACTGTTGAAACCTTTTCACTTTCAAAAGGCCCAGGAACTTAAAGTAGAAGATTTGCCACGAAGAAGACATTTTAGCTTATGGGCGTTACAACTTAAATCCGGGATTTATACGAAATTTTTTCTTTACCGATGAGACGTGCTTTACAAAAGATGGCCTAATAAATTTGCACAATGTTCATTATTGGGCTATGGCAAATCCATTTGTCTTAAGGCAGACTCATTCGCAAGAAAAATTTTCAATTAATTGCTGGGCTGGAATTGTCGGAGATTGCATCATCGGTCCATATTTATTGCCTCCACGATTAAATGCTGAAAGTTACCTTAATTTTTTGGAGCATGAACTACCGCCTCTTATGGAAGATGTTCTTCTCGGTATTAGACGCAATTTGTTCTTTATGCACGATGGTGCCCCACCACATCGGGGGCACTTCGTAACTGAGTGACTGAATGAAAATTTCCAAGGGCGATGGATAGGTAACAATTCTCCTCATGTAACATGGCCCCCCCGTTCTCCCGATCTAAATGGCATGGACTTTTTTTTCTGGGGGGCCATGAAGGATCGCGTCTATGCCGTACCAATTAGAACCCGGGAACAATTACATAAACGAATCCTTGCTGCGGCTGAAGAAATTAGACAGATTCCCAACATTCACACGAAAATACGTCAAAATTTCGTGTCACGTTTGCAGGCTTATGTTGAACAAAACGGTTCTCACTTTGAACACGTTTTACGGAACTGACCAGTGTGATTTTAACAAACTTTTTAGAATTAAATTATTTAATCATGAAGTACCATTAATTTTGTTATTAATTTCCAAGTTTATTGTACCTTATTTTGATATTCACATTTTCTTATTAATTGTTAATGTTTAACTTGTGATTTCTTTAAATTAAAATTAAATTTCTTTAAATTGTGATTTTTTTACAAAAACGCTGCGTTTTTCGAAAAAATTTTAAGAGACAAAAAAGTTTTTAAATTCCCTGGAGTTTCTAAGAGGCTACTAATTTTTTGAAAAATTAAATATGCAACTAAAGTTCGGTGGCCCCAAAGGCAAGGGGGCCCCCGAAAAAGTGTCTTGTGGGGGCCCTTTGCCAAAAAACTTATCAGCGTCGCATTCTACATGTCATAAAATCCCTGTGTACCAAATTTGGTGGTTCTTGTGCGATATAGTTCTGAGATATAAAAAAAATTAAATTTTTAGGGGCTTGTTTCAGGGGGCTATATCTCCGAAAGGGGGCCGCACTTATCAAAAGTAAAAAATACGGGTCCCTTAAATTTCTCTTAAGAATTTCTGACCAAATTTTGATGCATTTATTTCGGGACACCCGGTATATACTATACTCAAGGGTAATAGCTGGAGACATTCTCTCTCTCACTTCAAAATAATTACGATTTAAGCCAACTTGTCTTAATAAAATTTTAATAATAAAAAAGA
Organism: Monochamus alternatus; assembly: GCA_037114965.1. Lineage (NCBI taxonomy): Eukaryota > Metazoa > Arthropoda > Insecta > Coleoptera > Cerambycidae > Monochamus > Monochamus alternatus. The sequence goes on along the minus strand of CM073426.1, from coordinate 23,511,972 downwards.
TACAGTGTGTCAAAGTTATAATTTAAAAAGACCACCGAATATAGCCGATTATGACCTTTTCAATGAAAATATTTTGTCACTTTGTTACTTTAAAGAGAATGATATAAGTTTTATTAAATGTTTGGATCCCCCCCACATTATTTTAATGAGACTATCATAAGATTTTCCTATAACTAATCCGTATTGTTCTCAAGATATTTATATATAATATTTCAGAAAATAATCATTTTTCATCCCATTCAAATTATAGGATGGAAGTAACATCTTGCAAGTATTTTCATTGAAAGGGTCATTTTCGATAATACAGAAAGTCAAATTATCAGAAAAAAAATAACCATTACGGCCCAGAAAGCTTTAAACAGTCCATGCATTACTGTGGATCAACCTGTATATACATACAGGATGTTAGAGGTTCGACTACCATAATGTTAACAGGTGATAGTATATATTAATATAAACATGTATACAAAAAATATATCAAAGTATCTAGTTTGCTGAGCAAAAGTTCAGTTATTTTAAGAACCTCTACGTAATTTTCTGCATAAAATATCATAAAATGCAATGTTTACAATCTCTGTTATTTAGTTTTAGTTAGAATAGATAATTTATTTATTAATCAATAAAGTTCGATGAAGTTAAGGTCGTGCAATATGGCGACCACGAGGCTGAGTCTCACTTGTATACATAATTAAGAAAAAAATTATTCTATTACTAAAACCAAATGTCAAAGGTAATAAATTTTATGATATGCTATGCAGAAAATTTGGGAGTGATTCCTAAATTACCAAAACTTGAGCGCATCAAACCCGATATTTTGACTTTTTTCTCGAAAATGAGCTTGGACCCATATAGACCTTTTTCGTTTATTTTAATGTATGCTATCGCATGTTAAAATGATGGCACTCAAACCTCTAACACCCTATATATGAGCATATACAATGCAAGGTGTTCCAGTTTGAACATGATAAAATATACCTGGTTATACAGGGTGTTTTGAAAATAGTTGAGGAAAATAAAACAGTGAATTCTTTACCCGATTACAGATGAAGTATTCATTTAAAAAAAATAATTTTATCATCACCTAAGAAATCAAGTTTCCATGTTTCTTTAAGTGCCAAAATACCAGCTAAACTTATCATGAGAATGATAAAAAGCAATTAAATAAACCGGTAATAACGGCTGACAATAATTAAAATGACAGGAACCTACTACAATAGTGTCTTACATTTAAAAGATAATATAAATCAATGTTTTAGACATAAAACATTTGTTCAAGGAATTCTTCAAGGAATCATTTTTTGGCAGAGGTGTACACCACTTTAATTTATTCAGATCAATACAACTTTGCGATATTTATTTTGATTCAACATCAAGAGAGACCTGGTCCAGTTGAGAGTAAACTTTACATCTTCAGAAAGTTTGTGCCCATAATATTTTCTCAGTTATTACAGTAAGTTCTTCCGATCAATATGCGTTTGAATAATTAAAAATTATGCAAAATATTATTTTATTTTGCACTTCCACATCATTATCAAAAAAAATCATACCTACTGAATAAACGCTTGGACATTTGTCCCATGTCAATTTTTAAAAAATTAATGCAGTCCAAAATTCTTCTTTATATTTCTTGAATTTATATTATGAATGAAATAAGATCATCTTTTATGATCAAACTAATTAAAAACTGAATAAAAAGCTAGTTTAAACAGCTAAAATATTTAAAGAGCAAAGTGTCTAAGGCCTTTACTGTTGTTAGATGAAAACAAATGTTTTAATGATCTCAGTCAAAATTCAATTTGATCTCTTGAAAGATTTCAGAAATATAGTTATAAATAATTATTATCTTTTTCAAATGTAACACGATATACGAAAAATATACATACAGGGTGTTTATTAATTGAATGCCGATATTTAAGGGTGTGAATCCTTCGGTCATTTTAAGAAGAAAACTTAATATCAACATATGTCCTAATTCTCTTAAATTTTGAGCTACAGGGTATTACAGTTTTAAGAAAAAATTTACTTTTTTATTATAATTGTCTTATCACTCCAAATATTTTTATGAAATTTTGTACACACCTATTAATCATTAAGGAGCATTGTTTGATGTAAAAAATGTTTTAAAATCTTTGCCAATGACGTCCGTACGAGGTTTGAACTAAACATTTTTAAATAAAAAAATGGTACGCCACTGCCTTTTCTAAAAACTAAAATTATTTTTAAAATCTTCATTTGTTTTACAGCAAATTCGGTCCCTAGACTTACTCTCGCACGACGCACCATTTTCACGTAAAAAAATTAAAACCAAAAAAAGTTTTTCCCCAAGTTCATTGAGACTGCCATTTTGTAGACAACCACCATGCGTGGAAACACTTTTTCTAGGACAAAAATTAATTTTCTCCTTTAACCAGTGACCTCTACGTAGGCATAATATTAAATGTTTGGGAAAAAAACGGTACGCCTCTGATTTTTTTAAATTTTATTCAAACAATGCTCCTTAATGATTAATTGATTAATAGGTGTGTACAAAATTTCATAAAAATATCTGGAGTGATAATAAAAAGTAAATTTTTTCTTAAAACTGTAACACGATGTAGCTCAATAATTAAGAGGTTTAGGACATATGTTGATATTAAGTTTTCTTCTTAAAATGACCGAGGGATTCACACCTTTAAGTATCGGCATTCAATTAATAAACACCCTGTATATATCACAGTTTTCGTCCAATTTTGACGAAACCTGATAAATTTTTGTATGCTTACACAGAAGCACCTTATACAACATTATTATGCAATAAAATACATTTAGTCATCTTCTTGCATTGATCTAGTAAATGTCATTGTTCTTTACAGTTTCTATAAATAATATCCATAATAATAAATGTGTTTATGAAGCCCAAGGAAAAAACTTAAAATTATTATTATTTTCTTTATGATCTCAATTAAAAAATTCAAAGTTGAAATAAAACTGAAGAAATTGCAATTACTAATTTAATTATTGGTGAACCTATTTTTTATTGATTTTACTTAATATTGTTCACAATGAAATATTGTTTAAAGATGTATAGATTTTTTGTATCCGGCAGATACATCCCTCACCAAATTTACTCCCAACGGGGTGAAAATCCCTGATCTGGAATAAATCGGTTACATATTGTGCACCCCTCTTCCCATAAATTATTCAGTAATGTGTAAAGTGTAGCGTGTTAGCGGGAGCAATGAACTTGCACCTATTATTTTATTATGTCATTTTGATAGTAACGCACTAATACTAAAATTGTTAGGCAGATAGTTACCTTTTTTTTTCTTTTAATGAAATGATGATTACACAATTATAATAAACTTTTTTTATACATTTTTTATTAAATATTAATAATACTGACAACTAACTCTACGGACTAAAGCCCCGACCAGCATTGGATTATACCCACAATATATAACTAGGTTAATTTTTATTTTAAACAATTGTGGAATTCAATGTTGTATATGGAATTCAAGCTTAGCTAAGTTTAGCTTTGTTATCAAAGAACATACATATGAACTCATTGATAGGAATTGCAGAAAAATTGATTTATGTTAGCTGAGATACCTTTACAACACAGTAAAACATACATGATGGGCCAACGAAAACGTAGCAGAGCCCATAGCGGCTAGTAATTTTTTTTTTTTTTTGGAAAAACGCAAAACCCGTCGATTTTGTTTGCGAAGGGGACATCTTTTTGCATGAATTAGATGAAACTAACTGCTACCCCCTGAGCGGGGTAAACATTCCCTTCAAATTTTTAAATGGGAAGGGTGGTCAAGTTTCATATCGTTGAAAAGCTCTTTTGATTCTCTACACAGTCATGGGTCCCTTTTGAAATCATCTATTGTGACCGAATTTACGTGTTCCTAATGTTCAAAAGTGGGTTTGGGTTTTGAAAGTTATTGAATGTTTTCAGTAAGCCAGATATATCTCTTTTGTGAGTAAATTTAGCTAGATTTAGATTACATATTATTTTAGAAGTTTTATTTTAGATAATTATTGAATCCAACCTTGTTTCTTAGCATACCTAGATATTTGGTATCAAAAAACATACATATAACTTCATTAATAGTAACTGTAGGAACATTTATTTACATTAGTTATATTTTTCACTGTATTTTTACAATACAGTGGAAAATCTATTAAACTTCTAAAAACAATTCTGCAATTGATTTTTTTTTGACATGAAAAGAAATACTAAACTAAGAATAAGAAAATCAATTAAATGAAAGATATGAAATAATGCCAACTGATTAAATTTGAAATGTATTATGAAAATTGGAAAATTAAAGTATTTGCTATTAATAAATTTACATTCGTCTTGTAAAATTAATAAAAGAATTAAATTATTATGAAAGCATTGCAAGATAAAAAAAATATTAATAGAAATAGTTTCAATGTAATCAATAAGGAGTACAAGTTTATATTTAGGACGTTTCGATAACAAATATACAGGGTGTTAAACTTACAAAATTATTTTTTTTTAATATTTTGAAAAGTAGTGAGCGAAATAATTTATATTTTGGCACATGGATTTTTGTAATCATTATGTAAAATCTGAACCTTTTTCCTAAATTTAAATACTGCAATGAGCAAATACATGGTCGGAATAAAATAGTACGCCACTGCTATATTTTAATAATCATAATAGGTATTTTGGATTCGTTTTTCAATTTACTGTAAATTGCTGCCTCTATGATTTTCGAAAACATCCTGATTGTCGAGTAACACTTAATATACTAACTGAAAACTCCTTTAATTTAAATGTCAAAATTTTAATGATTTTTTCAAAAATTCTCCATTTACACCAACACTATCCATTTAGTAACGAATATTTAATTTGTTCGAAATTTATTGTTAAAATCTGATGAAAATCAAAATTTATTTTGTCTTGTAACTACTCAGGTGTATCAATTTGTTTACTGTGTACCAGCCATTTAAGCTGCACCCCACAAAAATAAAACAAAATCCATTGGGTTGAGATCAGTTTCAGGAAAGGATGAGGTTCAAGCAACAATAAATTTTGAACTACATTCTCGTTCGTTTCTTCGTAAAAAGATCATACCTCTGTTACTGTAAATGGAGGTATTCTTAAACATTTACTTAAACAAAATTATTAAAATGATTATTGATGTATTTTATTTATTTGATCAAATAACGGAACGATTAAAAAAAACCGTTTGTAATGTCACTTAAATTTAAGTGTTTTTCAGTTAGTTTTAAGTCTTACTCAAAAACAAGTTTTTTTCCGAAAAACATAAAGCAGTATTTCTTTGTACAAATACTGCTTTAAAAGACGATTTCAACAATATCACGGTTGTTGCAATAGATAGTGGAAGACCTAGTGCTTTATGTAGATGGTATCTATACCTTGTAACAACACCACTGGAGGGTTCAAATTTTAGGAAAAGATTTGAGATTTTGGACAATGTTTAGATAAATTATTTTATTCATAAATTGGTTAATAACATGCTTCCAAAATATCTTCGCGCGCATTATTAACGCAAAAACAAGTCTTCATCCCCAATATCAGCTTGATGTGTACCGATACACAAATATAACAAATTAGTGAAGTTATTAAAAAGTTTGTTGCATACCGTTGGAAAGAAGATAGACTACAGAAATTTTTAAAGGAATTCGAAGGTCACGACCACTTTTATTTCTATTTTATTAAAATCTTAATTTGAGTAAAATTTCTTTTTACCTATTCCAAATACTTGGCGGGTTAATAAAATTAAAACTAGTTATTACTTCGAAGTAATTTTGAATTTGATAAACAGTAAACGTCAAAATTTAAATTAAATTTGAAGGCTATCCCAGTAACTTTTTTTAAAATTCAAATTTAAATACTGAATTTTGGGATTTAAAAAAAAATAACAATGAAAAAGTTGAAATAAAGAAACCCAAGAGTGAGTTATTGGGGCTGAAGAGATTGCAAATCACCCCTCCTTTCGGCCAATTCAATTTGGTAAACGACACATCGAACACCCCGTATAACCTTATATTATCTTATTTTAATTTTAATATAGTGACAATTATATATATTATTATTTTTACAGTGTTAGCCATGGGTATGCAAGTGGTCCAGCTAGATTCGCAGCAGCAAGGTGGGGTGGTGCGCATGGAGCCTTTCTCGAAACATGAAGAAAGGCGTAAGGAAAAGGAAGTAACTTTTAGCTTGTTACTAGTTTTTCCTCACTGGTAAAATTTACTAAATCTGGTGCTTTTAGGTTTACTACTAATTTGGTAATTTTTCCACACTGTCATTGTTTACTTTTAACGAATTGACTTCTTGGTTATTTGATGATTATAATAATATATTATGCAATAAGAAAAAAATAAAAATTAGAAATACCGGCAAAAAGGAAAATGATAAGTAGGTAAAGATTTATTTTCCATATAAATGCAGAGGTAAATATACTAATTAATTTAATTAAAATTGTTGCAAATTTGCTTTTAGTCACATTTGTATGAAGAAAGTGTAAATTAATTTATAATAAATGCTTGCAGTATTTTATATATGATGATTATATTATATTATTTTTTATATAGAATAAATACTCGTTCAGAATCAGAACATCCAGTTAAAGTGATTTTTTAATGATCGTCACAAAATAGAATATACAGAGGCTTTTCTAAAAACTACATTCTAATCACGCTATTTTGTGGATGTAGGTATTTTAATTATTTTATTTACAATTGTAGGTACAGAGAAAATGTAACGAAGACTTGCCACCAGATGCGATCGAATACCAGATACATACAAAGAACAGGTCTGTTATATTTATTACGATTTTGAATGAAATATATATGTAAATTATAAATCATGTCAAATCTCATTATATCATGATGTGTTATTGATAAGTTATGCTCTTGCAAATATCCATCGGGTAGAAGTTCATATCGTCTGTAGAAAATTCATCAAACCGTAAAGTTTTATATTGCATAACGGGATTCTATTCATAGTGCAAATATGGAAAGCTTGTAGTATTTTTCCAAATTTGAATTATAAACATTTGTTCGTTTGTCGTCTTTTTATAGATTCCGTCTTTCTATATCCTAAAATTTGTAATCACATCCTTGTGAAAACTTTTCCTATTCATACAGTAGATTTAAGATTTAATAATGAATCATTGAATAATGAAATTTCTGAACAAGAGATAAGACAAAATGAATTAATTTTATGTAATGCAAATTCTTTCTCGATTTGAGACAGACGATGTTGATCGAGTACCTACCGTTGCTAATAATCCTGATGAAGTAATAATGAGATATTGCAAGCGTTGATAAACAATATCCAGCTATAATCAAAAATGACATGAAATATTCAAAACCAATGGATCATTCTGATAAATATTCATTTCTATTAGAGTAAATAAAATAATGCATCACACTTTAAATGTACATGTACAATATTATTAAAACATCTCTATATTTATAAATATTAATTAATAATAAGATTTTGTTAATAATTTGTTATCGTTTAGTTCTTTAATAAATTTGTTTTCAAGTCTAAAGTTTTTTTATGAATTTGCAGTAATATTTAAATGAGTATACTATAATGTTACCATAGTAAATAAATGGCAATATTGTGTATATTCTTTTAAATATTATTGTAAAATAAGGGTGAAATAAAATAATATAAATTTGACCCTTAAGTTGACAATATCCAATATCTGTTTTACCGACGAAGTCGGTAAGTTATAAAGTTATCATTAGTCGCGTCAAATTAACATGAAAAATGTGAAAATAGACAACTTTTTGCGGAGAAGTCCGATTGAGATGCGGTTTTCTGCAAAATGTTCAGGGAATTTTTTATAACAAAAGGTACAATATCACTAAAGTGATAAAGAGGGATCTCGAAAACCCCCGAGAGAACATTTTCCAGACATTTTCGTTGAATCGTGTGTGACATTTGCCATATGTTCAACAAAAATGGGTCATTTGTTAAATAAAAAATTAAAAATTTGCGAGCGTACAGAGGTTAGATGTACCTTTTGTTATAAAAAAAAATTCGCTGAACATTTTGCAGAAAACCGCATCTCAATCGGACCTCTCCGCAAAAAGTTACAAGTGAAATGCTAATTTGACGCGATTACATTATTATCGACTAAAGGTACGCTGGTGCGACTTCGGCTGCGACTGCTCCTGTGACTCGTCGCCGACCAATAGACAGTCTGAATATTCTCATCAACTCCAGCATTTAGACTGCCTATTGGCCGGCAACGAGTCGCAGTCGCAGTTGCAGCCACAGTCGCACCAGCGAATCCGTATTTTAAAGGAACATTTTTAGGTAAATTTTTCGGGTGTCCCGACACAATGAGGTCGCTTTATTTGTCACTGCTGTTTCGATGTTGGAATAAAGAAAACGCCCTTCTTCTAGTTATATGTTTTGTAGTGTTAGCATTGCTAAAACTAATAAATACATAAATCCATGTGCCCAATTTGAAATTATTTCACCCACTAGTTTTTAAAATATTTAAGAACATATAATTTTGTAAGTTTAACATCCTGTATCTTTTCAATGAAACGTCCCAGATAAAAACTTTATGTGAAAGACTCTCCCTAAAATTTTTTATATTTGAACCGTATATGAGTCACCCTGTATATACCAATCCGCTGCTTTTATCTATATTATTTAATAATTCATATCTGTCACAGTATTCTTCTAATTTCCAATAAATATGAATTTTTCAAGATTCGCGTGGGTGTAGAAAATCCAATAAGTTGAAGTTTAAATGAAGGTTTCAAGTTGCAGAATTATAAATAGACATTAATCTCTGCTTCCAGTTTCTTAATCCTGATATCTCATTTCTAAATGTTGAATATTTATTTTTAGAAACTAGTTAAATACTTTGAAAGTAGATATTACAATTTTAGTATGACAAAGGTTTACTGGGATATAACAGGCTAATGCATGGTAGATATTCAATGTAGATGTAATGAAACGACATAGTATATGTGAGTTTTTATCAGATATAAACCACGTTGGGTGACTATATATTTTGTTAAAAATTGGAGTAGAGTCAAATAATACTTTTAAGAGGACACAACTTGAATTTGTCTCCAATCAACCATACCTTCCAGGCATTTTCATTTTAATTGGAAGAGTTGCAAATGTTTTCATTGTTTTATACGCTGTTTAGTAGAGGAGAAGTACCAAATATGTAACATCTTTCGTTTTTTCCGAAAACTACTATAATAAAGTTGTTTTTGGCAACCAAATTTAATATTATTTTTTTCAAAAACTGTGAACAAAAATCGTTTCGTTAAATTTTCAGTCCTTTTTGCCACCTAGCTGCGAAATACTTTTAGGTTCTAGAAGTCTTTTTCGTTCTAGAACATAAAACAAACGTCAAAATAATTTGTAATTTTTTCTAAACTTATTTATGATGTTATTAATTAAACAATATACATTTTAAGTAATATAACATTTCAATATAAAACACTATTACTACACTATTATAAACAGAACAATTACAATTTATTTTGCACCACACGCAAATTTAAATTGTCGATATTGGAGTTGAATTAATTTTTTTGGCATTCAGTGTACATTTAAAATGGAATATATTGACCATAATGCATATCCCTTTGAATTCGTCGAATAAGTACTTTGAAGAAAAATCCAAAATTTGGAATTCTCAACGCTTTGGTCAAATTACTATATGTTGAAGACCATGATGAAGATAAAGAATTAGGATATTAACAAATATTACAAGCTTGTTGCTTGTTTAAATGAAAGGGAGGACGATATCGACCGAAAACAAATCGAAAAATTTCTTGCAGAAGTGTAGGATGAAACATACCTTATAGCAGAAGCATTATGATCGCAAAGAACTGTGTGTGCAATTTGACATTCAATAATTTTGAAGAATTTTATTAGTTGTGCATATACCACACACAAAAACTAATATGCAACAAACTTTCGTTATTACTGGTTCATTATATTTGAACTATTATAAAAAATATATAGCCCTTCGTTCAGAGAACACTCAAGAATTTTCATAAAATACATTAAGGATAAATGTGTCATCACTTTCAGTTTCAGTCCAGAATGTGATTAATTCACAATTAAAAATTATTTTTTCTTTGAACATTTCACTGGGTTGGTTAATAGACAAATTCCATACCAATCGAAAGTATGAAGCTCATAGAATATGCAAACGTTAGGTTGGTTATTTTTTTCCCGTCACAACTCTTGGGTAGGCAGGTATAAACAGGTAAATCGATACTAGTAACTTGCTCCGGTGTGGTTAATAAATTAAAGTTAAATTAAAATAAAGATTATTTCATTACCAACACGGTGGTATAGGGTTGTCTGCGAAAAATCAGTCCTGAATTCCGGTTGTCGAGTTTTAAAAAGTGAAATATTCCCCAGCGAACCATTCCATGCGATAGAAGAGTACACCGCATTTCAGCTGTGTGTAGTTCGTCCATACCGAAAACGAAGACGATTCGTTTATCCGTTTCTCCAAAAAATCGAATAAATTCCGGGGGCGGCGGTACCTATTTTTATTAATCTGCCCGTAGGAACCCCTAACGCCCTTCAATGACAATAACAATAACATTTTCGACGAATGATATGTCGAGATCGAAAACCCGTAAAAAATAAAATTTTCTAATAATCCATTTGCCGCCCCAAATTACGTTTAATTTTTTTTTAAGGAACGATACATATAATCATAAAATTTTATTAGACTTTTCGATAGGTAAGGTGGAGAAGAAGCCACAAAACAATTTCAATGATTTTAGACAAATTTCGTGTTGAACGTCATAATATCATTTCAAGTCACTACTAGGAAATAGTAGTCTATACCGAAAATGAAGACAATCCGTTTATCCGTTTCTCCAAAAAATCTAATAAAGTCTGGGGGCGGTGGTATTTTGCCGTCCAACTGGCAAACCGTTGTTTGTACAAAAAATTCTATAGAAGCATTTTTTCATATTTTGATAAAAAAACATTCGCATATGTATTCGAAATGAAACAGAAAAGGTCGATTTCTCGAACTCGTGACTTCGAGACTCAGTTATGAATTCGGGAAACCTCCGATCCCGTCCCACAGCCGCCGTTTACCTAGCCTCATGTTCGTCGTTAGGAGTGCATTCCGCACATCTCACGGCCACAAACCGAATCCGATCAACCTCAAATTTTATGTACGTATACTTCGCGATAAGGCGGGGGCGCATCCGGTAATGTACCGAAAAAAATTTAAAAACGGGATACCGCCCCAGGAGCCGCCCCCCAACCGATCGAATAGAAATTTTAAAGACACGTACTCTTTGAGACGCGGAATCGAAAAAATTAGTCCGTCTTCGCGTTAGGGGTCCTAGGAGCAAATTAATAATAATACCGCCGCCCCCTGACTCTATTCGATTTTTTGGAGAAATGGATAAACGGATCGTTTTCATTTTCGGTATGGACGAACTACACACAGCTGCAATGTTGTGTACTCTTCTATCGCATGGAATGGTTCGCTGGAGAATATTTTACTTTTTAAAATTCTATAACCGGAATTCAGGACTGATTTGTTGCAGACAACCCTATACCACAGTGTTGGTAATGAAATAATCTTTATTTTAATTTAACCTTAATTTATTAACCACACCGGTGCAAGTTACTAGTATCGATTTACCTGTTTATACCTGCCTACCCAAGAGTTGTGACGGGAAAAAATAGTCAACCTAACGTTTGCATATTCTATAGGCTTCATACTTTCGATTGGTATGGAATTTGTCTATTAACTAAACCAGTGAAATATTTAAAAAAATAATAATTTTTAATTGTTAAATAATCATATTCTGGACTGAATTTTTTTAGACAACCCATTTGCAATACATATATTGACATATTTAATTGGATATAAAATGCTTTTCATCCATTAACCAGCTCGGTGAAGGTCGTTTTATAGTGGGATCTTAGACTATATATAAAGCCTGACTCTTACCTTTGTACTGGACATTGATTCCGCCGATCTTCGTCTAGTTTGTTGACATACTCTAGATACTACTATTAAGAGACACGGTGGATAGAATTTCAGTACAGTATGGAGGGTTATATAGAACATAACAAGAAGAACATCGAGGGCTATATTTTGTCCAAAATTTCGGCGGATAACATTGCTCCCTACCCTGGTACAAGATCACAGAAACTACTTCAGCTACTAATGAGATTAACCATGGAATTACTAATTCTACTTGTAGGTAGGTACATTTAATTAAGTAAATAAATATTTTTTTGATTTAACATCTCTTAATTGTTTTCGATTTTCGTATCTGAGTTGAATGTATTACTTTAAATTATATTTTAGAAATTATTTTCATCGGCAGAATTCATTGTTGAAGTTTGACCAAACAGAGCGTTAACACTTTTTACATCCATTTACAACAAGGATACATTTGAGCTACATAAGGAACAATGGTCTCTTTTATTTTTTCTGTTGTTTGACCATTTGTGGGATATATTTTCCAAATATAAGTACTAACACTTATTCCAGTACTTGGTCCTATAGAAATAGTCATGTCCTTTTGCATTTTTTAAATATCTTTAAAATTTACTAATTAATGCCTAAATTTCCTAATTAATTAATATTTCTACCTGATAATCATATGTATTTGTCTCGAATTATTCAACAACAAAAATAAAATAGAAATAAATGACAAAACCTCGGACACAACACTATGTCAGCTTACCGTCAATAGATCCTCTGGACATTCTTTTTCCAGAATCAGAGAAAATACTCTCATCTGTAACTGAATACAAATTTTATTACACAATAGTATTTGAGTATGTATAGTGTTTTCAGTAAACTTCAAGCTACACTAAGCCGTTTTCATGCAGTATTAAAGCTGGACTTGAATTTACTTGCAGTGAATAAACATTTTTATGAATATGAATGTTTAAAATTATAAGTTTAGCCATTACTGATGTCACGTCATTAGCTTATACAGGGTGTAATACTACAAAGTTCTCAAAAGCAATGAAGAATAAGAGATAGGTGGATTTTAACGGCTTGATGGATCCAAAGAAAAAAGATAGAAGGAACAACGAAGCAACTGGGGACAACGTTGTTTCTGGGTTTTTGCCCTTCATCAGCGCAGTGCAGCTTAAAAACAGGATGGAATAAGAAAGAAACGCAAAGGACACGAACACAAGAGAGTGACAAGTAGCCTGCCTATCTCTATTTGCGGCTTCGTGTTACACAGCCTCGGTATTGAGGCAGTACGCAGGCTACTTGTCATTCTCTTGTGTTCGTGTCATTTGCCCTTTCTTCTTATTCCATCCTGTTTTTAAGCTGCACTGCGCTGATAAAGGGCAAAAACCCAGAAACAACGTTGTCCGCAGTTGCTTCGTTGTTCCTTTCATCTTTTTTCTCTGGATCCATCAAGCCGTTAAAATCCACCTGTCTCTTATAAGATTATGATCCATTAAGCTCCTTTCCTTCTTGTAATGAAGAATGTTTCTTGTTTAAATTGAAGAATATTTTCTATTTTCTTAAACGGGATGTCCTCGTTTTTTCGTTCAAAAGTTTAGTAATAATAATAATAATTAAATTATTCACTCGGCGCGAATGAGCGAAGCTTTAGAAGACCAATTAGAAATCTACACATTGCCTTATCGTTGCTGAGTGTTGGATTATCGAGAAACTGTACTAACGCTTCGGCAGATGTGATAATTCTTAATTCTGGCGGCTTCAAAGTATTGTATATAGGACAGTGCTGAATGGTTTCTAAGTTATATTGGTTACATATTGAACACAACTCTGAGGGATCAATTGAGTATGAAATACCATTGAAAAAGAACTTTATGCAGAATTGATTACAAAAGCGCAATTGAGCAATAGTACACCTTGGTATGTTAAAATTTCTGTAAAAAATTTAGTAAAAAATATAGTGTACCAAATTGTGGGGGTGGTTTCCTATAACATTTTTCTATAAAATATGTTTCTATGATACAGGGAGTTTAACTTTAAAAAAATATATTTTTTTAATAGTTACTACCCAAACGAATAAATATTTTTTGTTCTAATTTAATGTGCAGGAATAATAATAAAATAACAATATTTTAACGTGAAAAAATATAGTGAAGTATATATATTTCTTTTACATTTAAACCAATTATGAAAAGAATTTTTACTGTGCAGATAATAAAAGTTTGATATATTTAACATAAAATGTATTTTTTTCCAAAAGTGTTTGACTGACGTCTTTTTGAAAAAATCCTCTAACTTGAAAACGAAGGCTTTAGGGACAAATGTTCATATAAGAAAATATTTTAATATCTGGATCAGTAAACAACACTTACATTCTCGATCAACACCTTGTAGTATTATGCCCTGTATTTATAATAAGTAACGAATAGTTTCAGGAAATATTTGTACAGACAATTTCTAGGTGTAATTTTATTACTTGAACAGAACATATTTTAGTGATACCGAAGAAATATTAGTAACCCCAACTTTATTGAAATATTGTAATGACTAAAATATAGTTTTTTTTTATAAAACCTTCTAATGAAAATTATACTGTACGTTACTTAAATGTTATAACTAATCATATATTCAAGATTTAAAAAAATCTGTTTTGCGCAAAAATATACTAGATGTCGTGTTTATAGTTAAAAAAACTAGGGAGCGAGTTTCTCTTGAAAAAATAGTGAGGGTAGTTCATATTACACATATTGTCAATAACGTTTGGCTTCCCAAATACAGGGTCTTAAAATAGTTACTTTGATATGTTACTATATGTATATTAAAAGATGAAACTTTTGACTCGCTTCCATACTTTGATCCGAAAGGGCGATTTGCCGCCAAATTATTATTTTTTAAATCGCACATCGTACCTGCTATGTTCTGACGTTGTATTTTGAAAGTGTATTTTTCGCGTTTCCCATCTAAATTTCCCTTTTCCTGAGGTTCTTCGGCGACCGTCAGCGATTTTGTCCGTGAAACAAGGACACAACTTTTGAAAAATCTGAATAACGTCCGACAAAAAGTTTTAAAGAAGCACAAAATATTTTCATATTTAGGGTACGTTTTCCGGGTCGTTCGGATAACGGGAGGTCGTTATTTTGCCTTCCGGGACCTATTCACGTCTTTTCCCGACTAAACGGTAGGTTAAATATGGATATTTCAAAAGTTATGTAATGCATATGGAAGCACCCAAATAAGCACTATTTTGACAGGCGCCTTCGTGGCAGAGTGTGTAACTTGCCGGATTAGTAAACCCAAGAACGCATTTTAATATTTATTGAATCTTCTGATGAAAAATTTTATATTTATCAAATACATTTATCTTGCTTATTACACGTATTTCGCAAAACAGTCTCAGGCTCAAATTAAAAGCTTATTTGTTGAAATCATTTGGTAAAATAATTATATTTATTATCTAACATTTCTGAGACTTTATATACTCGAGTGCCATAGGCATGAGAGAAAAGTCAAGTCCGCGTATGCCGACTTGCCTACCTTTCTGGTTTTATTGTATAGTGATTGCAAAGCCGCTAGAATATTTAAAATATTTAACATATTTTTTTATCCAAATACTCGTATACCCTTCAAATTAGACGTATTCATAAACAACAAATTGCCTTTATTCTCAATGAACCGTACATAAGGTGCAAAATAAAACAAAACAATAGGTCAAAGTGTCAGATTAACTGCTTTTCAACTTGACCCAAATTAGAAAACAAAATCCCATCAACAAGAAACATAATAGAGAAGTGTGCAAACTACATATAGGTAATGTTTTAATAAGAAACGTATAATCATGTCCAATACCTACCATGCCGAAATAATATGAATAACAAATAAAAAATAATAAAAAAATATACACGAATGAATGAAGAGAATCGTACTCTTTTTAATGACTTTTTAAAATGGATCATTGAAGATCGGCAAATTATTGTACAGTGAACACCGCACTGGTGTGACAAGGAATTTCAAGTATGTGAATATGACGGGTATTGAGATTAGATGATTTCTATGCAGACTATTTAATTTATTAAATAAGTAGAATTGAGTGTGGTGTTCAAAATGTGTGTGTTGCAAATTAAATATAATCTAAGTAGTGTTTGCTTAAGATTATTAGATTTATGAATCTGTCTGGTTTGACCACTATCGAACGATATCGATACCAAATGCGAATCTGAAACAGCAGTTTTGTATTCTTTGTAGACGTGTCGCATCAGGCTCTAAAACAGCGGGACCATAAGCAGAATCATAATATGAAATGATTAATATAGATTAAATTTCAGTTCATAATGTTTCTGTTTTAAAATAGAGTATGAAACTTAGCATAAATAATTTACATATTTGCAAAATATTAAATTTTCATCAAGCCATAGACTTAAATTCTTGCATTCTTTAGTTAATTTTATAGGTCCATTACCTAATTTATGATCTAACGATTCTCTAGCTATTTTTTAATTTAGGACCAAAAATAATAATGTGCGATTTATTAGGATTTAACTTTAATTTGAGTACAACTCAATTATTTAGCAAGGAACTTAAATCATCAACTAATAATAAATAAATATTAATAAATGGCTCGCATATTTTAATTAAGAGTAACTGATATTTATTCATGTGCAAATTTTGACATATTTATCTTCTGCCGATTTAATGATAGTTAAGGAAAACTTTTTTCAGTAACTGCTTCAACACCCTGTATCTTCGATTCGAAATGCAACGTTAATAAGAGAAACTACACCCACTATTTTTGAGAGAGAAACTCACTCTTTTTTTAAGTATTCTTTTAGTAAAATACAGGGCTTTGTATGTTTTTGGTGCTCCTAATTTTGCAGTACAGGGTTTAGTTGAAATTGCAGGGTATCTGGGAAACCACCAGAGTTAGAAGGATGCGGTTTTAGCAACATTGGACTATGCAGAACTTTCATACACCTCTTTGTTTTTGAAATAAGGAATTAAAAAAATAATAATAATTTTAAGTAATGTTTGTATCTCAGAGGATCGCTGAGATATTGGAATGGTGAAAATTGCATATGATAAAATTTTTTACGTAGAGTTTAGGGGCGTACTTGTAATTTCTCTACAGGATGTCTCTTTTAAAATCTGGCCCACACATAAATTTTTTTGAAAGAATCACCGTGTATATTTTTGCGTCGTTCAATTGCATTATTACTTCATAAAGATATATAGGGTGAACGGAAACGATGAGCAAAAAATTCAGGGGATAATTTTAGACCGAAAATAAATGCTACCTCTTTTGATAACATTTTTTCCAAAATTGAATATTAACGGAGTTACAGGGTGTTAAAGTTAAAATTTTATTTTCGATATTACTAAATAACTTCTTAAGAAATCCAAATATTTACATAAAATTTGAATATCGGAGTTTTTTGCGGACGAGAAATTCAAATATGTTTCTAATTTTGACGGCACTAGTAGAGGGCGCCACTTGTGGCACACCATGTTTGTTTTAAAAGGCAGAACTTTTTTGCATATTAATGTATCCATCTGACTATCGATACAATCGATTCTTCTGCCTGTTTTATTTGAAAAAGGTATACCTTGCTGAAGTCGGTAGGCGTAATCATTTTTGAAATAATCCTATTTGAAATGCTCAGTACACCAAGTAAAAACTGTTTTGGTTTCAGGTAAAGTGCCTTTTCTGCTGAAAATACAGCAAAATGTTACTTGAAAAAGTTGTTCAAAATCGTAAATTATGGAGACGTTTCAAGAAGATCGGCGAGGTTTGATGAAATCATTTTTCAACAAAGCACAGAGATTTTATCAAAATAGGCCGATTTTGTTTAAAATTTGCACATCTCCATAATTTACCGTTCTGAACAACTTTTTCAAGTAACATTTTGCTGTATTTTCAGTAGAAAAAAGTGCCTTTTATACTGAAAACGATAACAGTTTCCAATCGGTGTACTGAATATTTCAAAAAAGAAAACTGTTACTCCCAACGACTTCAATAAGGTATACCTTTTTCAGATATATCAGGTAGGAGAATCGATTGTTTCAATAGTCAGATGGATACACTAAGCAGCAAACAAGTTCTGTTATTTAAAAGAAACATGATGTGCCATAAGTGGCGCCCTCTACTAGTGACGTCAAAATTAGACATATTTGAATTTCTCGTCCGCAAAAACCCCGATTTACAAATTTTATGTAAATATTTGGATTTCTTAAGAAGTTATTTACAAATATCGAAAATAAAATTTTAACTTCACCCTGTAACTCCGTTAATAATTAGTTTTGGGAAAAATGTTATAGAAAGAGGTAGCATTTATTTTCGGTCTAGAATTATCCCCTCAATTTTTTGCTCATCATTTCCGGACGCCCTGAATAATAGTTGCTACTTTATATTTTGGAAATTATAAAAAAACGATAAATTGATAAAACTGATGTTGCGTGGTGCACGGTTGAACATGCATTTTTATATAATTATTCAAAATTGGTTTATAAATTAATTCTAAAAATAATTTTCTCTTTAATAACAAAAAATAATTTTAGCAATATAATTATATTAGCCAATTAAGAAATTTATAAATATATTTAATTGAATAACATTTGAAAATAAATAAAAACAAACATAAAAAATAATGAAGAAGAAGAAAATTAATCGACAATGTCATTTAAAAAACTGTTGAAAATTATTTAATACTGAAGAAATATTTAAAAACTGTTTAAAGTTTGCCTCTGGTGAATATTTTAAATGTAATCATGACAGCAAATTATAAAATAAGGACAAACAGAAATATATATTTTAGGTATCCATTTTATTCAATATTAAGGAATATTATCACACATCGTTTTGTTATATAGTATTATTATTTGTGGAGCTAAAGATCCGCCAGATATAACATAAACATTTTCTTTAAGTAACTAAGGTAGAATTTATGAAACAATAATATATAGTTATACTAGGTGACACGGCAAACTTTGTTTTATTATATGAATTATTTCTAGTGAATATTTCGTTCTCATCCTACTCCATACTGTTTACTGGGTGAGAAGCACAAACCTAGAAAAAATATAGACTGTTCCAGTGTCATATTGCCGGCGACCGCTAATTATGGCTGCCTTAAAAAATCCAAAATCACTAAAACTTGGTTTTTATGCCAATTTACGTTGGTTGTATTGTAGAGTGAATCTCATTTGTTTACTGTAATTGGTCACATTCATGTCACATTCTTTAATGACATTTAAAATGGCAGCAAGTTAGTTACTTTCATATTGCAATGCAGCCATCATATTTGTACAACCGCCAACATAAAGCAAATAAAATATCAATTTTTTGGACCTTAGGTCCCTAGAAAACGCGGCACCTGTCACGTGACCGATATCATGAACCGACGCTGTCTATATTTTTTCTAGGTTTGTGGTGAGAAGTGACACCGGTAGACGCCTGGCGGGCCTAACCAGGGTTGAAAATGATTAAATTACTAAAATGGCTATTAAAAAATAGGGGTTTGTTTTTTTTAATACCACATCATAAAAAAATAAAAATACAAAATTTTGTCCAAAAAATAAAAAAAAAATGTTTGGGGTGGACCACTTAGGGGTATGAAAAATAGATTACGACCGATTCTCAGACCTACCGAATATACATATAAAATTTCATAAAAATCGGTCAAGCCGTTTCCGAGGAGTATGGCGTGACACGAGAATAATATATATATTAGATAAAACTCCATAACCAACTAAGCATCAGGCAACATAAGTTTTATCAATTTAACGTTTTTTTATCATATTCAAAATATAAAGTAGCCACTCGTACATATCATGAAGAAAAAAATAATGCAATTGAATGGTATAAAAATATACAAGATATTCTATTTAGGGCCGGTTGTATAAAGATTTTGAACTCAAGTTTAAAGTTAAACTGTAAATCAAAGGCAAAATCAGGTTGTATAAACGTTAAACGTCGATCAAATCGTAGTTTAAACTGACTGACCGATCTCGGCCGTTTAACCAAGTGAACTGCAGTTCAACGGTTTGACACTTGACAAGTGATTATAAACTCGAATATTGAATTATACATTTTTGAGTATTTTTCTGCGTTTTGTTACGATGGACTAGACTAACCCGTAACGGATGATGAAGGGTTTTAGTAAATGCTGTCTTACATCCTAGAAGTGTCAATTGAGAAAACGATCAAATCATTTTGTAAAGTGAAGGGAAATTGATTTTTTGCAGCGATTTCGTTTGTTATAAAGAGTTATTACCTATATCTAGTTTATTTATGGAAGCATCCTAAAAAATCCAAGAATTTTTAGTCGACTCCACTGGAAGCAGAAACTAAGAATGTAAACCATTTTCTATTTAATTATTTATTATAATAGTTAATTAGATATTAAAAAAAAATATTATTAAAAAACTCCACTACTACTTTGTCTTTATTTGTTCTGCAATAGCAATGAATTAAAATAAATGGGAGAGACATACCCACTACTACTATCACTGTAAGTGAGTTAAATGAAACATGGACAAAACACTATATAATTTATTATTTAAGTAACATATATTGTAAAGAGAATGTTAAAGATATCTGCAGTAAAATAAAACTCAAAAGGTAGAATATAACCTTACAAAATTGAACAAATTTCGCGCCAACTTAGGTTAAATTGTCAAATGTCACAGTTAAAAATCAAAATTTAGCCACACTTCTACCAACCTCTGTAACGCATAGTTTAGCTGAACTACACATTAGTTTCGTTTATACAACACACATGTAAATAAACCAGGTTCAGAATTTGAACTAAGTTCTATCGAACGGTAGTTCAGGTACTTTTTATACAACCGGCCCTTAAAAAAATGTATATTTGGATCATATTTTAAAAGAGACATCCTGTAGAGAAATTACAAGTGCGCCACTGAACTTCACGTGAAAAACTTGGTCAGGAGCAATTTTCACCATTACGATATCTCAGCTATTTTCCGAGATACAAAGAATCCTTTAAAATTAGTATTTTTAAATTTCGCCCTGTATCTCAAAAGCGAAGAGGTCGATGAAAATTCTTATTACAGGATTTCAAATTTCTCGAAAAAATAGTCCAGTTTTGCGAAAACCGATCCTTCTATCTCTTGTAGAGAAACCCTACAATTACAATGAAATTGGAACACCCTGTACATAGTTAAGAACAATTAGTGAGGCATTACGCTGTAGCGTGCAAGACTATTATCTAATTAATTGCTAATCCATGGATCTAAGATTGAAAAGGCCAATAAAACAATCTAGGTTGGTATCAGTAATTTTTACTTTCTGTGGTAAACCTGTTGCAATAACTTCCCAGTTTTATTGCCCATAAACTAGAAGGTTTTTCCTGCTTTAAATAGGGTAATTTCACATTTTATAGAGAACTGTTTTAGATGGAAATATTGGTATAAATAGCATCATTCATAACCTAGCATAATCAGTCATTCACATCTGCAGCTACTTCAGTTTTATGTGCAAGTAATTTTCTCTAATAAAATGTGAAAAGTTGCCGGTAGCTTTTCTTTCACTTATAATATCTGAAAAACACCTCTATGTTACCGAAGTTGTCATAAAAATTACTAATATGATTTGACATGAACGCTAGTGTGGGGATCTATGATAAAGCAAGGCACTGTTTCATGTCTATAGGTGGGTGATTTAATATCTTTTATTTACCACATCTCTCGAAAAGGTTATATGATGTGATATGTCAGAAAATGCATAGCCAGAAATAAATGCTTTGACAAATATTTAAAACTATTGATACAAAGTACATAACATACTAGAAACTATTTTTAGTTTTTGTTTTAGGAATAATTAATTAATACAGGGTGTCAATAAAGTATGGCACCTATGTAATAAAGCCAATCATTTTTAAGACGCAAGGAGTGTAAAACAATTTTAGAAAATCTGATTTTAGTTTCATTTTTTTTAAGACACAATTGAAGAGTAATTTAGTCATCATGCCATTAATTTTAACCACGTATTCGGAAGGCCTAATAAAAACAGAAAATCGAATGAAAGACATTTTTACTCGACATTGCAAAAGATACAGTCAACCCATAGCAATCGGTAACACAGTGTTCCTTGTACGCAAATTTTCTGATGACGCGTTCAAGTATCCAAGCTATATTGAAGCGTTGCCATTCAGGACCACATACATAATAATAGCAGTTCAATACTGAAGTGATATTTTTTTTCTAAAGACAAACTTCTACTATGCAATCTAAAATTTTTACATTTTGTATAAATTTTGAGGTGCCTTTAAAAATTGATGCATTTTTAAGATATTCATTAAACGTTTTATCAAGATCTGAAGTAAAATCCACTAATTCGAGGAAAACATCACTATTTCCAGAATTTTCGAATTCGCCATGTCCTCATAGTCCAAGTTCAGAAGCTCCGTTATACACAGTAACAGATTTTGGATAAAACATACCTATATTTGTCACCTCTTTGATATGTCCTTGAAATCGGAATCAAGTTGAGCTTGTACGTTGATATTCCCAAATAAAGCAAATTGCACTTGAGTATGAATATGAGCCAGAATCAAATCCCTTACTTCTGTTTCCCTTTAGGTTTTCTCATTGTGATCAGACCTACCGAATAACACACATGCGCACGCGCCCAATAAATAAGAATTTTTTTTCGGAACAGCCATAAATCCAATACATTCTTAAAATATGTCCTTATTAATATGTCTTTTATATACTCTACAACTGTTCAGCAGGAAACGACCGCGGTATTTCACTAACCACTGTTCCTGGTGGAAAGTGTGTGGAATTTAGTTTCACACTAGTTCAATTCCATTTTTTATTTAGATAAATAGTAAATAGTAATGTTTTCTAGATAATTATTATGCAGTGTGTCATGTAGTCACTGAAAACAAGGTTATTGACCTAAATATGGTAGGCCAGGATTCACTGTTGTCAGATTATTATCAGTGTATATATCTCGGACTGATTTTTTTGACAGCAATAGGGTTTTTTGTATTACTGTTAGTATTTAAAAACGCAAAACTTTTCAAGATCTCTTAATAATTGACCTAGTGAGTATTGGCTTTTTATCTCACTATTTATGTAACGAAATGTAAATTGTTTGTTATTTGATACTAAACTTCAATAACTATTAATTTTTTTTAAACTAAAACCTAACAAGTTAATTGCATACTTTAAAAAAATATATTTATGCATTCATTACATATTTTAACAGTACCGTAAGTACTAGGAAAATATTTAAATTTGGCACCGTCGCGTCAGGCCGACATCGACTTGAACTGCCGCCAACAGTCAGTAACAGTCTGAAAAGGACGTTTAAATAATAGTTTGAACATATATATATATATATATATATATATATATATATATATATATATATATATATATATATATATATATATATATATATTTATTTTGGCATAAATATGCATTTAAAATATTTTTAATTGCGTATTATATTCATTTTTCCCTATCTTCTTTTAAAATTAATGACACTATGAATGAATC
The DNA here is from genome assembly GCA_037114965.1 of Monochamus alternatus. NCBI lineage: Eukaryota > Metazoa > Arthropoda > Insecta > Coleoptera > Cerambycidae > Monochamus > Monochamus alternatus. The sequence continues at coordinate 23,488,495 of CM073426.1, read as the reverse complement.
ACTGCATTTTAATCAAAATTTGACACAGGTACGTTTTCGGTAGTGCACACTGGTGTTATCAGATTTTTTGTACAAAGCAGGGGGCGCTAGTTGCTAGCACTTCCACTGACATTTTATTCTGTTTTTTTTTAGTTTTTCCCACTATGAATTACGTGATATTAAGTTAAACTTACATTTTACAAAAAAATAATGAACCGTTTTTTGAGGAAAATGCGAACAAACTGTGACAATAACAGAACGGTATATTGTTTATTATCTGATTTGAATAAGTAATTTATTCTTCTAGTGAATGTTATAAACTTCTTCAGATTTTATTCTGCTTGCTTGTTAAGCTCACTACATAATATTAATGGAAACTTATGTCAGCAGCCAATAAACAGATATGCTGTTGACTTTAGGGAATATTTTAGCTAAGTGCTCCGTAACACTTCCTGAATTTGTCTGTAATGGTATAGATACAATTGTTGTTATTTTGGTATTCTAGACACGCTACAAGATCTGTTTTTTCTGTAAAGAAATTTTTCTTACGATAATGAGTGGATATTTGGAAACCAAATCTAAAATATCTTTTTCTTTTTGTGCAGTTCTAGCCAATCTAGGTCTACTGGAATTAATTTTATTTAAGTTTAACATCGCCAGCTTCTCAACATCGCTGTTCGACTACTGAAAATGTTTTTTTTTATTTGGTATAATCGGTATAATTGGTATTCCACTAATGTCAACATACGCCAATCTGTACTGCTGATGTAAGATTCTATTATTATTATGTAGTAGTCTGTGCTGAAAGTACTAATTAAATATAAATATTCAATATTGGCTAAAACCTTTTCGAGAGATGGATTGTACCATGTATCAAATATTGTGTAAATAGATTAAATGTTTCTGCAAATACCAACGACTTCGATCAATTTGATATATTAAAAAATGATATGTCACTTTTTATGTGTAACAATAAATTACGACAGGCTTTCCTATTCTCGAAGTAAATAAAAGAATTTTTTCTAAATCTGCTTCTAAAGAACCATAATATTGCCATTGTTTAGAGGTATAAAAAATAAAAAAAGTAATTGAAAACTGAGTCTTTCAATGTGTAAAAGTTATTTGTTAACTAAGAGGAAACTATATGATACTAAGTTTAATGTCTCTATCTTCAATTTTTTATCGGGCACATTATTTCAAGTAAAACCTTTAGATGATCGTGGAGTATTTAAAAAATGTTTTAGAGGAAAATACTTTTACTGCTTTTTATTCAATGTTTGTCATAAGAAACATCGTTATACACTTTCCACCTTCAATATTTCTGAAATTATTCAGTACAACCAGTAGAAATAACACATAACAAGTAAATGTTTGTTGGTTAAACGGTTGACAACATTAGGTCTGCTCACACAAGAATCTGATGGGTTGTAAACTGTTAGAAATATTCGATCAGTTTAGTTGTATTGGTTGTTTTCAGTGCATGTAACTCAAGAACAAGTTGGACGAACATTTCCGAGAGTGTCAAACTAGTTCCTGACTCTTGCGTGAACAGACCTATTGTTGTCCCGTCATCTGCTTAAGTACCAATGCCATTGACAGAAAAATCTTGCTGTGCATTATTTTAATTGTAATTTTCTACATCACAGTAGCTTGAATAATTTTAATGTCCAAAGTTCCATAGAAGTTATGAACAAAATAAATTTCAGATATGAGTCTATTCAGTGTGAGATAATAAAGACAAAAAATAATACAATGATGATAATGACGAAACTGTTGCAGCTGAGAACTCGGTATAAGATAATTCAAAGATTCAAAAACATCAAAAAACATTAGCTGATCTCGTTTTTAAAAAACATTTACAATAAAATCCATCCAATAAAACCAGTGCGTATTCATAAATTGCTAGACGGAGCTGATGATCGTCCTTTGTATATATTTTTTAATAACAAATGAGAAAATGACTTACAACATAATCTTTCCATCAAAGTGTTTTATTTACTGACAAATTAACATTCTCATCTAATAGATCCTGCGGTAAAAAGAATTCAATCTTTCGATTTAGTAACTAACACTAAAAATATATAGAAAAAATAAATGTCTGATGTGGCATAACGTATGATGAAATAATTGGCACATTTTGCAAGAAAATATTAATAAAAATCCTCAATAATATTGTTTTGGCAGAACTAGGTAATATAAGTTTTGAGTTTATTAGACAACTAATATTTCAACAAGGATTTCAAAATTCTATTCAGAAACTGGCTTGATGTTTACTTCTCCAACAAGTGAATAGACGTTATGGACCAATACCTTGACCTGGACGGACATCCAATTTGTCAACATTAGATTATTTTTTATAGATGTACTCAAAGCAACAAAAGATTTTTACGACATTGATTTACTTAAACAGAAAGTTCGAGAAACTGTTACCAATCAATCAGGAAATCAATAATTTAGAAAAATGTATTATTTGGAAATTTAGACAATTTAGATAATTATTGTTAAACTTTAATTAAATAAATCTTTTTTGTAAATGCTGTCTGCTTAAAGTAAGAGTTAAAAATCCCTGTTTTTTTTATTGAACCTCCAAGATTTCGACTAGGGAAGCCTGGTTCACTACTCCTGGTACTCGGGTCTCAAAAGGGCTCGTCTGGTTCACCGATGAGTTCAAGACAGATCACAGCTCTGGAGCGCGACCAAGAGTGAACTTATTTCATCCTATTGAGAAATACACCACGGTCTTTTTTGTGGTTGAAGTATTTGCTGTATCGATCTGCGTTTAAGAGAACAGCAGAAGGAGATATATGAATCAGCATTATTCAAATATGCACAGACAACTTGGGAAGGAAAAATCATGTTAAGCTGACCTAGGCTCTAGATCACAGTAATCACAGATAATGAGAGGTCTGACATATTGGCCAGATAAGTAGTTACTTTGTGGGACCTGAATCAGCATTGGGGCCACCACAATGCTATGGTGCAAGGTCCATTTACGACTGGATCAAAGAGCGATCAAAGAAAGATTGGTTGAGTGCTTAACAGAAGCAACATTAAGATTGTCACGTATCTATTTACGGACGGACATCTCAACAAGTACCTACATAGGTTGTTTTAAGCAATGTCATAGGCTTTTCAACAACCTAGATGAGAATTCGGTTCACATTCTTTGCAACTCTGTCTGTCTAATGGTAAAGAGACATAAGTATTTTGGGATAGATTTTCTTTCTTCTCACAATATTAGAGAGACTGCAGCAGAACTCTAGCCTTTGCATGCAGCACAGGCATGTTTTGAATTCTACAACCAACGGCATGCACAATGGATCTTCAGACCTGAATGCTGCAGGTAATCTGCATCAACAAAAACCCTAGTTAAACTATAAAGGCATTTTTTCAGCAAAATTTTAATTTCAATTTTTCTTAAGGCGTTGTAGAGGAGACGGGATGATTCAACCGTCAGGAAGATACATACCTTTTTGGTGGCTCTATTGCAAAATAAGTATTGTTTTAACTTCACATTCCTGTATATAAAATAACTATAAAACATCAAGGACTTCAAATATTTTAATTTGAGCAAAATTTGACGCCATGAGGTAGATTCAATCTAAAATCTACTCCAATTTATTATGACTATTCCAATATAAAAATATTTTATATATACTCCTTGTATATGTATGAAAAACCACCCGAATGGTGAATGAAAATTTAGTCAAATACATCAAACGATCGTACAAATCATACAAATTTAATTTTAAGGACTGGAATGTGCGAAAAGTTGAACAACTTTTTTTAAATTTAGGTGTAGATTTAGAGATATATTAAAATATGTAGATGTGCCAAATAAACTACATATTTAAATTTGATTCATGGAACTAAAAAATTAAATTTTGAAAAACGGTTGAATCATCGCCAGTCTCCCCTATTTTTTTATTACATATCTCATTATGGCTTTCCAAAATAAGCAAAGCATTTTATCAAAATTATCTTTTCTCAAAAATAAAAAAAGTCTAGTGGAAAAGAAAACAGTGCAGAATCTCATCTGGGGGCACACTGGATATTTTATTAAAATATTTAACTCATGTTTTTGTTCCAATAGGGTGAACTGATTTACAAAAAGTTAAAATTTGTTATCAAGTTATTACCATATTTAAATTTGGAGTTTAAAACTTATTTTCTGTTTAAACGTGACTGAAAGCAATTTATTCAGTCTATAACTTTCTGGATGAGAATGGATTGAACTGACAAATCATTCTTTAATACTTAATAAATACTAGATTACTTGGTATATATGAATACATGGTACAACTGTCTAACAAAGTACTAGCAAGCGGTACTACTTGAGCCGTACCTTGGCGGTCACGGCGCCAAGGGAGGCTACCCTCGGCAGCTGTGGTTTTTATTACTTTTGGTCCCACCAGCGGAACTGTCTGACTAGCGAGACTTCCACTAACATCCGTCCCAGTGCTTGCTAAAAACACGCTGGTTTAGCATTAAATATGGTGCCTGTTCCATTACGACTATTGCAACATTCTAGGTGTTTCTTTAATTGCAAAATATTACCAGAGGTTTCAGCCCAAATAAGTATTACTAGCCCATGGTAAAGAAACACTTTAGCTGAATAATTACGCAATAAATTAGTTTGGTATATAAATTAATAAAAATATACCCGTACAAAGAGAGAAGAAAATTTAAGAATACTTTCACAATGACTAATGATATACTGATATATAATTTGGAGAAGTTAAAGACTAATGTCGATAAAAATATCATATGTGTTCTTTAAATCTGTTTAGCAAAACTCTTAACATGCTATAGGGTTATATGCAGGAATGGCCAGAAATACGGAATAAAATTCATATCTTTTGAATGAGTTATTTTTTTAAAAAACACCGAATACCAAATAAACAATTTCTATGTTTTCAATAACAAGTTTTTTTTTCATTTAGAAATTGAAACAATTAGATAATTTACAAAAATAAACTCAATGCCGCAAATACTGGAAATGTCCTGCATTCATTTTTTGGCATTCTCAAAGGCATTCTTGGCGGCCATTCAACTGTACCCCGTCTACATTTCATCTACGTATCTTCGAACATCAATACCAAAATGTGGGGGAGCGCCATCTTGTTGGAACCGAATTTTTTCATTCGGTATATCCGGATCAATTTCATGAAGCAAAATCGCAGCTAGAGCAAGTATCAGGTCAAATGTTAGGAAATCCAGGTAGCGCTGCCGCATGCTAAATTTTCTTCAAAAAAGAATGGGCCCAAGATTCTGTTGTTGATGATACCTGCCCGTACGTTAACTTTCTGTGGGTGCTGCGTATGCGATTGGCATGTCCAGTGTGGATTTTCCAATAGCGATAGTTATGCTTGATAACCACTCCATTTAAATAAAACGAGCTTAATCCGAAAAAAGTACGTCTTGGTTTTCAAAACCATTATTATTGTCGTCACGCCGTTTCATCATTTCCTCACAAAATTGTAATCGTCTTCCAAAAGCTTTTAGGCAAGACATACCTTATAGGGGTGGGATTTCTCTTATTTCAAAAACATTCGAATTTCAGTGCCCATCCAGTTTTGGGCAAAGTCTGTTATACCATGTACCTCAAATTTGTGAAATATTTTACTATCTGTCCCTTCTGACTTCTTATTGTATCTCCACATCCAAGCAATATCAATATTTCGATGCGTTGTCTTTCCGGCAATACCACTGCAATTCAGTAAATAACCTGATATCTTTTTTTGCGTTAGCAGTGATAGGTACAGTTTCAAATTCTTTATTTTATTCTGTGCAAATTCATGGAACACAACACTATAGATAATTAAATTTTATTTCACTTGTTAAGTAGGTGTTTTATACAACTCCTTGCCTTGCTATTAAAAATATGAAACTTGTTTATTTGGTATGGCTGGATTCGTTTTCTATAAGCTTTTCAACGAGCCCCCTCATGCCTTATGTTTCCATTTGAAAAAACAAGTAAGGGTAGTTGCGGGTTAGGAGGTTGAAGAAAAATTAATTATTATATAACCGAAAGGTGGTAAAAAATCAAGATCAGTTACCGTGTTTCGGCGTTTAAGAAAAATTCACTCATTCAAAAAATATGAATTTTATTCCTTACTTCTGGTCATCCCTGTATGAAATATTATTAATCTATATTTTATTTATAGTGTGGTGTTTTTAATGTATAATAGTTATTTATGTACCAAGTCAGTAAAGTGATTTTTTATTGAACTACTCTGAGATTATGATTCAAGCGAGCGAGGTGAGTAACAGGCGAGTCTGATAAAGACACTTTACTGACTTTGTGCATATAAAATTTTATCGCCAAGCGTAAAATATTATAATTTAAAAAATGGAGATGTAACTTATCACATTTTATTGTGACAAAGTAAACAGAAAAATAACAACAAATACAAAACAAAACTTATTTTTTGCTATGTAAATATTAAACGTGAACGTACACCCTGACGCATTATAAAAATTAATTCCTGAAGTTGAAAGAGTTTCAATTGAAAATATTTGAGGATTATTATCTATGTCAACAATTTGTAAATTTTTAGTTGAATTATCATTGGTAATAATAATTATCTTCCCAGTTTGACCGTCACCTAAAATCGTCGTTTTGTTGAGCACAGATTCCTCAACATAGGATTCTGCAATCGTGTCGCTTTTCCACTCTCCTTTATAAAGTGGTGGCTCTGGTAAATGCAGATAGTTGGCAATTTTGCTTGGTACACTTTCCAAAGTATGAATTCCAACTGGCTGGACAGTGCATTTACTATTTCTATAAGGAAAAATTGGTCGTATGACGTCTGTTAAATTGTTTGTTAAATAATTATACAGATTTTGCTTTTCCCTAAAACTCTGAAATGATCACAAATATTCTAGGCCTGTTGTTCTTTGTTTTAGTTACATGAACAACAAGAATTGTTTCTTTATATTCTGTCATTTACTTTTAAATTGAAAACTCTTTATTACATAAAGCCCAGCAATGCCAAACACAAAATAAATCTAAAATAATTATATCAAATTATCTTTTGTAAGTTAGCGTAAATTACCTTCATCATCAGGTAGATTTCATCCTGTGCATTTAGTAAAAATTTAAATATTTCTTCTAGTGAAAGAATTTTGGACCTTTTTTGGAATATGATTTTTATATTTACTAATGTCATTTTTTGTTGAAAGGATTGGAATAATACGACCACATTGAAGAAGAAAGGTAAAGCCTTCTTCAGAGAACAATGTAGTGTTGCTGACAACATCCCCACCACCAGTTCAATTTCTATAAATTTTGTTCTTGCTGGTTATATTTTGAACTTTACCGACTTTAACAGTGAAAAGAGAGAAATACGATTAATTTTATTGGCTGAAAATCACATGACTTCATGCGGATGGCAACATTACATCGTTCTCTGAAGGCAGCTTAGAAACCAGTAAAGCATTTTCACTTTTTCACATCTTTTTTAATTCTGTGTTCCTTGCACCATCCCATGAATACGTCACTAGCGATTGTATTTTTGACTGACGACTTTTCCCGAATTCCAGGCGACGTGCACTAAATGCCTTCTTCCATCATTTTCTATAAATAATTTGCTACAAGCGTTTTACTGTTGGGGCTGTGATAGTGACAAACGATTTATATTTAATGTCATTGGCTATGTTGATAAATATTTGCGTCAGGCAAAATGCTTCATTTTTATAGTAAAATATAACTTTTGTGTACTTCCGGAAACCGCAATGGTAATGCAGGGCTCTATTGACAGTTGGCGATAAAAATTATTACAGCTCGTCGACAACATTTGAAATAAAAAAAATTCATCAGTGGATACCACACAAATACCATACAAATTTTGGGAAAAATCTTCAAACATGTCGATTTTTAATTTTAATCTCGTATTCTTTCATATTACATTTATGTATACAGAATTAACCATGTAGATGATATTACGAGATATTACTAAAATTGACTAAAAGGGTAGTAAGTCGGCATACGTCAACTTGAATTTACTCTTGTACGTGCAGCACTCGCCCTGCGCTGCGCTATGTAAACAATTGTCTAAATGTGACAGTTAATGTGTTAAGCAAATATATTTCATATACGACTTTTTATTACAGATACTATCAAGAAACTGTCTAATTTTTTTATAAAATCATTGGTCTGTATACAAATTAAAAACTATTGCTAAGTGCTAAGTTTTATAGCGTAATTATTCACAAAGTGATCTTAATACCATTTTGACGAATTATTGAGCCACTAATGTTGTTAAGCAACTAATTTTCTGCTTTTATTGTGTTCTACATACATATATATTCTTCATGATATTGTTCTAAAAATACATGTATTGCTTCCTTAAAATTTTTTTCCTTCTTTTTTTTTAATGAGGATATTATTAAATCAATTTTATCATAATCAAACCTGTAGTTAAAATAAATAATTCGTTAATAATACTTGTATTTTTAAATGGGTAGTGTTAGTTGTAATTCGCCTTCAGTTCTGTTAAATATCTGAAGGAAAAGCATGCATTTAATTTTAAATAAATGTTAAACATGTTTTATTATTAATTTTTGACATTATTTAAGCCTGAGAATGATCCTAAATCCACTGATAATTATACTAGATCAGTATTTTAATCGTTTATAAAATTTTAAGTGTCTATTCCATGCTTTTCCTCAGTTTTTTACATCCATAAGCCAAGATACACAACCAGCCAACTCAGAACTTTCCCTAACAGATGCATGAAGATGGCAGTTACTTACGAGATGATTTTGCTGTAAAGGTAATTGGACTATCCCATTCTTCCCTACTAGATTTCGGTTCAGTATCATCCTCATTCAGAACCTCACTTATGTAATCTAATGAAACAAATAATGAAGACTATACTACTGGGAAGAAACGACTACCTGATTTTAAATAGAACCACTTACCGTGACAGAATTGTTTGGCACTTCCGTTTTGCTGGAACTCTGGAAAGCTGACATGATTCTGCTTTCCATCCTGAAAAAGATAATCTATAGTACGACATAATTTTTTGATTATGCTAAGATGAAGGTGGTTTAACTTGACCAAATTCAACTTATCCAAGATTTTGTTATTTATCAGATCCTACTATAGCAGTATTCTCACTGTAAGAACTCCCACTGTAAGAACTAAGGTGAATTTAGACATGGCATAAATTAAATGTTACTTTTCACACCTTCAAGTTATATTTACAGTTTATACGTGTTATAGCTGATCGAGAGCATAATATCATAAACAAGGTTTCAATGCTCTCAATGGCTCAATATAAAAGGCGAGTCAGAAGTAGGAATAATCACTATAGTAAACCTTTTTTTTAAAATACGTTGCGCCACTGACTAATATTGAAACTAATCAATTTTCTAGATTTCTTTAATACAAAAAAGTACTCTTGTATGTATTTTCAGTAATTGAATTAAATATTCAACAAATCAAAGCTGTTCCTCTCATTAAAAGTAATTATTTATTAAATCTAGTAAATAATTATTTTAAAATTCATTTACGTATTTTTACCACCCTACATTTTTTAAATGGCTGATTTTACTATATGAGAAGTCGCTGACATTGTTTGCGTGTGTAGTTCTTGTAATGGAAATGGCTGACAACCGTGATAATACCATCGCAGATTTCCTAATAGAAGAACCACAATCATCGCTAGGAAGCTGTAATAGATGCAGTTTTAGACAACTAACATCTACAAGACTCGAGTTTCTGTGCAGTTAAGATTTTCAAAAAGTTTTGTTTCGACAATTGTACGTAAAGAGCTATTACACCCTTACCACTATACAGATGTTCAAGCTCCTCATCCTGGAGATGTCTAGCAACGTTTACATTTTTATCAGTGGCTTATTAGAAGAATAAATGCCCTTACCACTATACAGGTGTTCAAGCTCCTCATCCTGGAGATGCCTAGCATCGTTTACATTTTTATAAGTGGCTTATTAGAAGAATAAATGATAATCCCTATTTTGTTTTCTTTGTTTTATGGACGATGAAGCCATTTTTACGAGAGACGGCGTTACAAATTATCGAAACGTGCATCATTATTCATTGAAAAACCACATGTCAATATTTGGAGAGGAATCTTAAATGGCAATATTGGAGTTGCAGGAACTTTATAATAGTATGAAAGCAAATAGTTATAGGGACTTTCTCGAAATTCATTTGTATGATTTACTAGAAGGTATTCTATTGAATATCAGACAACGAATGTACTTCCAACTAGATGGTGCACCTCCTCATAATGGAAAATTTGTGACAGAGTGGCTGACTAATAATGTTCATGATATATGGATTGGTCGGTTTAATCCTGTGGGGTGGCCTCTAAGAAGTACTAACTTAAATCTGCTAAATTTCTGTTTATGAAGATTTTTAAACCAACGGATTTACAGCGAAGTAATCAACACTAGATAACAATTGCAAGAATGAATTATAACGGCTGAAAATGAAATTTGCGGTAACTTGAAAATGCGTCATATCTATGCATCGCTAATACGACGGTGTCTAGTCTATATTCCGGCTAGAAGTGGGCCCTTCCAGCATCTGGCATAGTTCTTTAGTAATAGATGTGTTTATTTTCTGTATTGTTTTTAATTTTAAGATCATTTCAAAACTAATATTTATTTGACTGATATTTTAATCTTTAGGCGAGAAAAATCTTTAGTAAATTTTTGACACCCAGTAGAAAATGACTCCCGTCAAACTTGATTTCAATCACCTTGTATTTACCAACAATCAAATTTTAATGAGTTTCAGATGAATTCCATTTTTCGTAGAAGCACCCTATACAGAATCTGCCATTAATGTGAGAACGAAGGATAACTCTTAATAATAATATCTCTACCCCTCATTATAATCACGAGGATTAGTCCAGAACTCGAAGACTTGTGCAGTAGAGAGGGCGGCATATTATTATTAAGCGGGCTGTATTTGCGCCCAGGAACAACTTACGTTAGTAGGCCCTAACCACCAATTAGTGCAAGAATGAGGGAAACCTGGAAAACCTCATTAATTAGGGGGGGGGGGGTAGTCAAATATCAACCGGTATCAATCTTTCACATTGACCCAAGCCAACATTCTTCCACCCTACCATACCTGCAGAGAGGGTGCCAGTACTCTCCACAAATATAGCTTATATACGGCCTACTGGCTGCAGGGGTCGAACCCACAGCGATCTAGTCACCTCGATTCAAGTACTGACGCCTTAAACCGCGCGACTGCTGACCGATCCGATTAAGCCTCATGAAATATCAAAATGAAATTTTATCAAGATGTTCTTTAATTAAGTATTAATGATTGTTTATGTCGTAGATTAATACTACATCATACTGTGTTTACAAATGGCTGCATCGGAATTTGTTTTAGGATTCATGTACTATTGTTTGCAATATTAATGACACTCACTAAAATGAATTTAGCGTTTTTTTTTTTAACTTCTGACGTAGTCATATTGAAATCTGCTTTATATATTTAACATTAGTCATTAGTTCTTTCACTTACCAAAAGAGATTTAATAAAATTTCTATTCAGAACTTCCAGAAGTTCAAAAACTGATTTATAAGAGTGTCATTATTATTGCAAACGATTGTACCTCCAACAGAAAACTCCAACAAATATACAAAAATGGTGTTTCATTTAAAAAAATGCAAGTGTGTTTCAACACTTTATATATGATTAGTACAAAAAATGAAAATAATTTTAGAATATGTAGAATATTTTAATATTTCATTTTGATATGTTTTCAGGCTTCAGGGATCTGTCTTGCGTCTATTCACTAATGGTGGACCCTGTAGACAGACCAGACAATGTCATCCAAGTAATAGCATCAGTAAAGATATATTAATGGCATAAACAAAAAAAGAAACAAATACATGTCTGGAAGGATCAATAAACGATTCTCTGTTTTGTTTGTCCAGACGTAGGAGTAGAAAATAAAGATATACATCACTGGACAGGGAGAAGGGGAGTTAAATACCAAGCTATTTTAGGCATTAACATCCAAATTTAGTATTTCGAGTTGAGACGTTGGAGGGATGGTTAGAAGTGTGATTATAAATTTCAAAATTTAAATGAAATAAAAAGTTATTTCAACAGAGGCGAAGACTTAGAATCATCTAGAATTTCGGAACAGTGCATCCACATCAAGGACCGGAACGTTACATGTCAGTAAATTAACGACTAGACCTGAGTGAATTAAATCGATTTGTCAAAAAAATTGATTCATATCGATTAATCGACTCGTATATTTTTTTTTAAATCGAGTTTTGAATTAATTATTTATTTGCAATACAACCATAAGTCGACTCGAATTGAATTGTATTTTTGATTCTATCCATCGGCAAAATCAAATCGAAATATCGAATTCATCAATCAATTTGAATCGAACTAAATTGAGTCGGAACATCTAATTGTCGAGTCGATTTATTTGAATCGACAGTTAGGCATGCTTTCAAGGGAAATAACATATACTTTTAATTTTTAAATGAGACATCCTACATATTTCACATTTTTTTAATGAGAGTGACATTCACTATGCCACCATGTGTCAACTGTCACTTTTTACATGTCTCGTAACTAATGAATGTTATGTAAATGTCTCTGAAGATGATTTAATATTTAATAAACTAAAATATGACAAACAAAAATATAACCACCATATACTAATAAAAAATTGAATAATTTAAAGCTACAAATGCATGTTCAGATTCGATTCGAATTGACATTTCAATTTCATTTTACGATTAGTGGATTCCACATTGTATCGACATCGAATTGTTTGCCTTAATATTGGGTACACAATAGCTTTTCATATTTACACTAAAATCATGTATTATTATTTTAGACGAAACATCTACTAGCACAATCAAACGGCCTTAGTACAAAAATCTTAGAAAGTAGCTAAAACTAGAAGAATGCTCGTGAGAGTTCGTTACCCAATAATGATACTTAAAAAAACTGGGGTGTGCGTTGGCCTTGAAAAAATAGTCAATTTAAAGTTGCAATTCCGAGATACAAAGTGTTGAAGTTACCACATTACAAAAAGTTAAAAGTCTAAAATATTCTTTTCTAAATTAAATCCCTTAAACTGCCCGCGCGCACGTCCCTGATTTTCGTAATAATACAAATCTTGAATTTTTCCCAACATACGGTTAACATTTACTAATGCAGAAATTTTAAACATTTTATTGGTAATTGATATAGAGATACTTAATTGAAAAAACTTCTCCAGATGTTACAACTTTAACACCCTATATCTCGCGACTTTCAATTGAAAAATGTTATATATTGTAATAGGTATACATAGACTAAATTTTAAAATGATAGTGAAATTTAAACAAGGTCTCAATGGAAGGTAAAAGGAGCGAAATAGAATACAAAAATAAAAGTTGTTTTCAACATTCAAGAAATATTAAAGTAGTTGAATTTTATAAAATGTTAAATGTCAATCTGATTGATTGAAAAAATGTAATATTTATTAAAATTATATGAAGTAGATATAAGAGTCCATTGGAAAGAAATAAAAAAAGAGTATTCAAGGAAACGGAATAACAGGCAGTCAGAAAAAGTTAGAGAGAAAAATAAGATACATTGAAGGGAGCTGATATTCGAGAAATTTATAAAACGTGTATAAAAGGATAAATAAGAAAATACCATTGAAGTCAAGATTGAAATTAGAACAAGAAGAAGCAGCCCAACAGTGAACAAAAGTAGCTAGCAAATTAAGAAGACCCATTAAAGGATTAAATGCATCAAACAATTAACATTACACAAGGTATTTAAATTATATATCTGCTCATAGTATATCCAGAGAACATCATTCAATATTAAGTGACGGAAGACAGAGTGACAAGAACGATATAAGGAGCAGCCACCATACGGATTGACATACGGATTGACATAGCAATACGAGGTGCAATCACCAGCAATAATTCAGCTTCACAAGGAAAATATAAAGAAGCGGACATCCATAAAAGGCAGACACAGAGTGCAGTGAGAAAAGGGCTACATTTAACAAACAAGGACTTAAGAAGAAATTCGGTAACGACTTTGTATTTCATAATATTTATTGTTATTAGTTTATAAGATAGAGCAGGGTTTAGGTGGAGTAGGAAAGATTCAATCAATCCAATTGTTAAACCTTTGATATTTAAAATAAAACAAAATTAGTTAACATTGAATATTTCATTAAAAAAAATTATAAAATTATCAAAATAATTATTAGTGAAGAATATCTGAATAATAAATATTAATTCTGTTTGAACCTACCACTGAGACAAAGAGTCATAAAATTATATAAAACTGAATTTCCAAATTTATTAATCAATAGTAGTGAACCCATAAGATTTATAAAATAAAATTCATAATATTTAATCATAAAAAAAGGCGCAGATAAAAGCTAGCTCGCGTAAGTAAAATTATAATTTATATTATTAACTTAAAATATTTAAAATTAAATTTAAAATTTTTAAGATTTACACACATACCATTATATATATATATATATATATATATATATATATATATATATATATATATATATATACAGGGTGTTCCAAATTGATGGTCAAATATTTTACTAGTTTATTTCACACGCTGTTTCTTCATATGAAATTTTTCAATTTGGGTCCTTATTGTTGAGATATTCGAGCCTCAAAATGGCGGAAAAAATAGTTTTTTATTTTAAACACACCTAGAAACTTCAATTTTGGTACACATTATCAGCTAGTCAAAAGCTATTTTGAGATGGTGTCTATTCCTTAGCTCATGTTTCTACAGAGCGGTAATAAGCAACTCCTAGATTTCTTTCTTTCTTTCCTGCAATGGCCGATTTCAACAAACCTGGTGACGACAAGATGTTTAGAGTAAGGAAAACTATTTTTATTTTTTTCCGCGCAAATTGTTGGTTGGATGAAAAACTTACAAGAGGGAAAAAAGTAGTATAATTATATGTAGTATTTAAAAAAAAAGTTTTGTTGAAATCGGCTATTGCAGGAAAAATTTCTGAAAGAAATAAATCTACGGGTTGCTTATTACCGTCCTCTAGAAACATGAGCCCAGGAATAGACACCACCTCAAAATAGATTTTGACGAGTTGATAATGTGTACCAAAATTGAAGTTTCTAAGTGTAGCCATTTTTAAGGAAAAATAAGAAACTATTTTTTTCCGCCATTTTGAGACTCAAATATCTCAACAATAAGGACCCAAATTGAAAAATTTCATATGAAGATCCCCCCCTGAAATGGCTTGTGGAATACACTGGTAAAATATTTGACCATCATTCTGGAATACCCTGTATAAACTACCCCCACTATTTTTTAAAAGCCAACTCACACCCCAGTTTTTCGAAGGGTAATTGAAACACCCTGTATACCGTTTTATATGCTATTTTATTTATTTAACCCTAAAACTAATCACAAAGGATCGACATCTCCATATCATAAATTATTTCTATACTCAGCAAATGTTATTAATATTTTATTTCTAAGAAGAAGAAGAGAAAGAATATGAAAAAAAATAGATAAGAAAGTAGAGTTGAAGAAAAAAGTAGTATGTATGTGTAGTAGAGAATAGCAAACTACATATCTCATGAAATCAACCTAATAGCATACTGAAAAAATTAAATAAAGAAAGCATAGCAATGATTATACCTTACTATTAAAGGTGCATTTGATTTACTCTAAATTTTTCATCTGTGGATATTATTTTAGGTACAATAACGCACATTGTGTAAATTGGGAAATGAAAAAAGATATCCAGTGGTTCCAAAAGATTTTGTAAGAATGATGTAACAAGGTTTTAATTTTATGGAAACTTCAACGTATACCTCAATACCCAAAAGCTTGACATAAGTGGATTAAAAAAGATCAAAAAGAATCAGGATATATTTGCAATATATAGAATATCAAATTAAACACAATAGTGACATTTATTATCGCAGTGAAAAGAGATATGATTGATATAATTGCATACAACTAAAAGTTTAAACAAAATCTACAAGTTCCTGTTTTCCTATCCCAAAATACTTATTAAATTTTTATATTGCATTTAAATTTGTGCTGAAATTGACATCTTAAATACCAAAATATATTTCAAAATATGTTTTAGTTAAAAATGTTCAATAATACTCAAAACTTAAATAACTATTTGGAATATTCGGCACTAAGACCATTACTTAATCAACCTCTTCAATTCAGTTCCACTCCAGGAAATTATTATTTGCACCAGTAATTCCTTATCTCACAATTTCAATATTGCATCAGAATGATCCTTCCGTGGCCGCAATGTTTTTATCGCAATCTTAAATAACCTTCTGGTTTACAGATCGATTATTCTTGACCTAGGAGTTTTTTGCACTAGTAGGAAGTGCAGCGGATACCCGATAAAAAAAATCCATTGTAATATGATCAATCTAAGTCGTTCGGTTTTTGCAACCGTCTAATATAATCCTCACCTTGTTCAGTTTCTTGCTGTGCCTCTTGTGGTGGTGTTTTTTGTCCGCCACCAGCCTTCTCATATTGTAATGCATTCGATAATTGACTTGGGTTGACAGGTCGCGGTCATTGACTGCATGTCTGCTGTAGCTGAACTTTCGGTGCTGAAATCAAATAGAAGCTAGACAGACTGCATTAAGAGATACTCTCCTTGCTAAGATAAATAAATCAATATATGGCGCGAAGGGTTCTAACATTATATAGCTTTAGATTTAGATATAGAGTCTGCCTGGGATTTTGTCTTTGGTGGAATTAAGAGGAACTTTTTTTTTGGGTAGGGTTCTGCAAGGCTACCATTTGACTTTTCTTATAGTTGCATTCGTCGAGTTTATAGATAGCGTAGCTTATACAGGATGTGTCAGGAATCACTGGTATCCTTAGAAGGGGTTATTGTACAGTCCATATTAATTAAATTTACCCAAATATATCTATATGTAACAGTTCACCGTTTCTGAGGAACAGGGTGTGAAATACTTCAAAATTTGTTTCTTCTTTCAAGACATGTTCACATTTCGTAGTTTGTCCGTGGAGAGGTTTTTTCAAAAATTACTTTATTTATTTTCAGGTTTCCTTCAGCTGTTGATACAAATATGCCTGAATATGCACAAACTACAAAATGCAGAGGTATTTTAATTAGACTTAAATACGATGCATTTAAAAAAAATCCAAGAATAATTATTTGTTAAAAGTAATCAAAACTTAAAATACCTTTATCGTTTTTCTATAGACTGAGGCAGTAACACAGTGGCGTACTATTTTTATTGTAAATAAGAGTGACACAGGGTTTCTACACCATTGGTGATAATGGGAATATTTAACTGAATTGACTTTTATTGAATAATTATACCTACTATATCTTCTTACAATCTAGAATTATTGTTGTCTTATCCCTGTATCTCGGAAACGATGAACTTTTATATATAGGTATATTTGGATAAATCTCATTTATTTTGGTTGTGCAACCTCCTCTTCCAAGGATGCCAGTAATACCTGAATATGGTAACTTTGGTAAGTTATTTCTGGAACAGTATCTCATCATTTATATACAGAGTGTCCAGAATGTAGTGGTCAGAAATGAAAGCATACAGGATAGATCAGTCAGGAATTACCTAAATAATTCATGTCTAGACCGATGGATGGGCCTAGATGGTTCTTTCTTATGGCCACCTCGATTTCCTGACCTTAATCATCTATCTATTTCTTTGTTTTTTGGGGATACCTAAAAGGATTTGACAATTCCATCCCTGTTGGCACCAGCAAAGAATTTCTCCATGGTATTTTCATGAGTAATTTCATCAGAAATGACCCAACATGTAACAATTTTAGAAAATATTTAGAAACACGAAGTGATCATATTGAAAACGTTCCTTATTAATTATTTTAGTTTTTGTCAGCAAATACTAACTTTATTAATAAATTATTAATACATACATCATTAAATATGCGTTTATCTTGAAAATGGTGAAATATATCGAATAAAACAACGTACCTACGGCCTTTTTGCCGCAATTTGACCGGGTAACGAACTACGAATGCAAAATGTCAAATTTGGCAACACCGTCAAATTTGTATAAATTTTAAAACTTATTTTTGACCGTACCTATATAACGAAGCATGTCAAATATCAATTTAAATAGTGAAAGTTACATTATTAGAAATTATTCCTAAAATTCAATATTTAACTTTTTACTTGGAAGCCCTGTATATCTGTAAAGAAGCCAGATCGGCCAAAATTGTATGCCTGAATCCTTTTTCATTTTTTACCACTAGTTTCTAGACACCCTGAAAGTTCAGCTGTCACTGTGACAGTTCCGTTGTCATATATAACGGAAAGTACAATTATTAAAAATGCAAAAAAGTGAGTTTGATTCAAATATCTACACAAATCATTTAATTTATCCCAAATACAGTGTAAATTTCTTGATACAGTATATCTTTCCTTCTTCTCCAAAAATATTTTATGGAGACGAAGATTTAATGGTTTCGAGAATCGAAATATTTTCAATAACTGCGAAAGTTTTTATGAATATGCTTCCTTAGTTTGTCCTTTGAGGGTCCTTCTTTATCTTGTAAATATTTTTTTCTTCAGGACTTTCAAAGGACGAATTATGTTACATAAGTGACTACAAACTTAATAAAAAATCATATGGAAATCGTTTAAAAACAATTGATTTGACAATGATTCTGTTAAGTGTAAAAAAAATTAGTAAATAAGAAAAAATTATACTTCGCTTATTTTAAAAATTATTGGAAAAAATATTTTATCAAATTCAAACTTACCGCCAGTTTAAGGTAGGCAGTGAAGTTGGCAGTTCCAAAATTTGCTAATTTCAATTTAAGTTTTAATTTATATTTGAATGTGGTGCGTGGTTTTTAACTGTTAAATTGTCTAAAATTTCAATAATTATATCAGGTTTCAAATTTCATGATTTTGTCTGGAATGGTTTCAAAGATATTTTGAATTTTTTTAGTGATAAAATAATCGGTTTATTTTTATTGTGCAACATTGTATATTATGATTTTATTGTAACTTTTGCTGTTTATCTAGGATATAGTTGGCCAAGGATTGCAGAAATGGAGCGCAACGATGCAATAGAATTTTTATAAGTAGCGGAAAGTGAAGCTAAACAAAAAATTGAATGAGGTAATTTTGAACTGTTCTCGAAACCAAGAGCAGTAAGCCAAGGATAAGATGAAAAGAGTAAGAAAATAGCAGAAAAAATGTTTATATTGGAACTGCCTCGATGCAAAAAAATTAATCAATTAAATGAATTTTTTTTTGAATTGGAACTTTTTGCTTTAGTTGTTTTATGCATTTAATTAAAAACAAGTTCATCTTTGAACTTTAAAATATGTTTTCTTTAATAAGTAATTATAAAACAGTCGTAAAATTAATTGAAGATTAGATATCTTCGGTATGCAAGGACTTATATCTATTAGTTCATTATAGGAGTATTTCAAAATATTTATTTTGCCACACTGAGTGAAAACTGTTTCTAATTTTAATTTGTAGAAGATAAATTAACTTACAAAATTAATGATGATAAATTAATCTACTTTTAGAGCATCTAATATGCAGGTTGCTACAGAATGAAATCGGAAGAAAATCTTGGAACAGGTGCTTTGTTTAAAAATAAAAAAAAAGTTTATATTTTAAGTTTAAAATTTCTGCCTTAAATACTATAGGTTTTATTTCTCGTAAACCAATCGAGATATAGAGATGAGATTTGGAAATGCATCAGTAGCGTTCGTGCCTTAAATACTATTTAAAAAAAAAAATTGTACGGCACTGATTTTTGGACAAATTGGTATCGTAGTCTTAAAGCCGAGTTAATTCTGCTTAAACAGTGCCACTTGGACTTTTTCTTCCTTATTTTTAAACATCGAACCTGCCCCTAGGTTTTCTTAACATCATTCTGAACACCCTGTATAGGCACATAAGTTATTTTATGCATTTATTTTTTGAATAAATTCACACTAAAACATTTCTGATACGAAAAATATTAAAACTGCAATATTTTTTGGAATTATTTTGCATTATTTGACATTTTGTCGATATGGTACCTAAAAATAAATGTAACAATAATAACACTAATCATAAAGATAACAAACCACATAAAGTATGATTTATTATAATTTTGCTAATCATAGAACAAATTCTTCATACTACAATATGTTTAAATCATTACCTAAATGATATAGGTGCTCTCAAATGCTCTGTACTTAAAGTTGTCATCGGATATTAATATATTAGTACCCTATGTAATATTGTGAAACGAGTAATTAGATACATTTACTTGATTATTCCTTTAATAAATAAGTAGCAGGCGTTTCATTACATTAAAAACTTATGTAACGTTATATTCGACAAAGATTTAAAGTAGGGGAGAACGGATGCGGCTGTAGAATTACCCACATTATATTATAAATCTGGCAAGCTGTGGCGGCACCTTCGCTTAGTAAAGATAACAAATTTTCAATATAATTATACAGAGTGTAACAAAAAGTTGGTGATCCCGTTAACTGCGTATTTTTGGCGGCAAAATATGACATTTTAACACTACTTATCTATATATAAAAACCCTCACTTAAAAGATACAGACTGTTAAAATTAAATTTTTTAAATTGTTTTTTTGAAATTCTATCTATTAGATAGATATTATTAATATTATTATTCAAATCCTTAGGAGTATTGTTGTAAATGAAGCCTAAACAACAAACTTAGAAACAGGAGAGGAGGGGTTATTTTATTCTGCCATTTTTTCTCACGTAAGCCTATGAACGATTTTTTATAACTTTATAATGTACAATTTTTTTTTTAAATATTTTACTACTCTTGATAACTTTTCATACTCTTTATTTTCGAGATAAATTCAATTTCTGAACATGCAAAATTAAAGATAATCGCTGCAAAAAAGTTACACTTAAACATTTCTAAATTTCAAAGAAACAATGTTCTAACTTGCTCTAAAGTATTCTAACTTATTTTATACCGTCAAGAACAAATAGTTTTTTTAACAAAATTATTTTTTTAAATTTATGGCAAATTCTTCAAATAAAATAGTGTTATCGACGTGTTCGTAATTTTATCCTACACATGTTACTGTCAAAATGCTATATGATTACCATAAGACAAAAAAACAATTGAATGTTGCATAAGTGAAGCTAGTAGAAATTGTTTTTCAGCCACAATTGATTTCTAGTATATTTATATCCCCCTGTACCAAATTTCAGCCCATTCTGTTAAGAAATATTAACGCTAGATGCCATTTTCTAAAATCCCTATTTTTAACAGATATCTTGGATATGTTTGAACATTTTTAAATTTAAGTCACCCTGTATATTTTACGGCTTCCGAGATCTATGGTAAACCATGAAAAAACAGACCACTCTGTATAAATATTCAACTCTTACATTTTTTAATCGTGCAAAAATCTTGATCTACTCGTTGACATAAATTTTGGGAGTAAAAAAGGAAAAATAAATAGTTGTTTTTTCATCCGCATATTTAGAGATATAATCTGCAATACTTGGTTGCTTACGCAGTGGAGATTCGCGGTGCAGTCGCCTGCCGCTCGTCACGGGAACGACAATTTCGGAAATGTTTATCTAGCTAGTCTTTAATGCATACTTAATTTATTCGAATTAATTTTTATCAGGAATAAATTCGATACGAATATTTTTTTGGCTGCTAATACAATTATAAATACAATAGGGTAAACAATGTCTATCTTCTCCCCTACGCTTCGCCACTGGTTAAACACTATAAACAGCTTGTAAACTTTAGTACAGTAAATTCATCTCCATAACTTAAATGAAAAAGTTGTAATCAAATTCATAATATAAATTGCATTTCCGTCTAAATTTCATAAAAGATTATTCTTTTATAAAATAAATATTTATTAGCTTCCTACCTAACAACATGGTGTTACTTTATCTTCTACTTTAATAATATGGCACTTAAAATGTGAGTGGTTGACCTGGATCAAAATCTAGATGGATAGTTCAATATGAAAACGTACAACCTACCCGTCTATAAGGCTTTACTAGCTCTTCCGCCAGCAAGTGATGAATCTTAGCATCTGTTAAATCCTTTTTTGACGGATTGTACTCCAGCTCCTGCATGTCAATGTTCCACGTACTCGAATCCAATTGACTAAAACTAGAACTGAAAGAGACGGTTATGTTTAACTTTTATAAGTATTTTTAAAAGCAGAATCACACTTTACCTCATACAACTACAGTGCAATACTATCGAACACATACTTCAAATATATTTCGTCTAGAAGCTAACAGAAAAAGAACGTTTTACAGTGAATAGTACTTTGCAGGATATTACGATTAAAATGTGGAACGTTTCTCACTTCGGATTGAGCCAAACATATCTTAACTGTTTCGCTTCAGTCCAAACAACGATATGCGTAATTTACTAAAGTAGTAAAGCAGGAGTATACAGTATAATAGTAACTGATTTTCTTTTGCTTCTATGTACAAAGTGAGTCAGAAAGTGTACAAAATTTAACTGAATATTCTTCTCGCCAAAAATAAGTTTTATCCAAATAATTCTTTGCTTCCTTACAACGATACAGGGTGTTGAAATTTTGAAAAATCAAATCATTGCTATGGTGGACCCTTTTTTTAAAAATAAAGATGTTGCACCACTGACTAATATTTATAAATAATTTATAAATTTTTCAGATTAAGTCGTTTTTTACTACAAAAAAGTATTCTTACATAATTTCAGTAAATAGTTCCTATTTGGAGTATAGATACAGCTGTATAAATATTAGCAGCAAATTTTTATAACCCCTCTTTGATTTGGGAAGAATAAGTTGTGATTCATCAGAAGTCAATAATACGTATTGGGATTAGGAAAAATAATGAAGAACAAAGTCCTTCAAACCTTCATAAGCCTGCTGAAGTTATTAATTTGCTAAATGCAAACTGTCGATACTTAATTAACCAACAAATGTTGTGGCAGTGAAAATCGATATAAAAAGCAAATTGAATGTTGTGTTTACACTTCGTATATCTGTAAATAAAATTCACTTGCTTCTTGTTGTGAGCTTTAATAAATTTATACAGTAGACCTTTTTAAGCTACACTGAAACATTTCAAATATTAAACATTTATCATAAATATCTAATATCTATTCTTATAAATTATCTGACGTGTAGTTAGTCTATATAAATTTATATTAATCAATGTACCCCCAAGATATTAAGGTAAATTCACCTTATTCTAGTTGTCAAAGATGATAGAGCATATGAGGGGAATCAAAATAACAGTACTTCATATACATTTTTGTCCTATCTGACTTCCTTAAGGATATGCAGGGCTTCCAAGTTTAATATTGAATTTCAGTCATAATATCAAAACTATTACCTTGGCAACCTCGAAATTTAAGTGATAGGAATTACTCATCATAGTAGGCATGCTTTATTATATAAGTAGGTACGATCAATATTAAGATTTAAAATTTGTACAATTTTCACGGTGTTCTCAAATTTAACATTTTTCATTCTCAGCTAAATTCCCCCATCAACAGCAAAAAAGCTACATCTTTTCGAAATAAAGGCATATGGATGGATTTATTAATTATGAAGTTAGGATTTCCAGACAAAAAATAAAATATTGAAATACGGTACGTTTTCAATATTCACACCTTGAGTCAATAAATTCCCTAAAATTGTCACATAGTTATTACGGTCATTTTTTTGCCTGGAAATATTTATTATATATATATATATATATATATATATATATATATATATATAATCTAGCTCTACGAACCTAGAAGGTCCATGGCGTGGTTGACTATCCTTCTTCATTTTATTCTATCTCTTGCTCTTTCTTTCCATCTTATAATTTGTAGTTGTTGTAGATCTTTTTCCACCTCTATTTTCCATCCTGTTTTCGGTCGCCCTTTCCTCTTCTTACCCCTAATTGTCTGTGTCATTACCATTTTCAGTATCCTTGTGTCATATCATCTCAATATGCCCTAGCCACCTTAACCTTCATGATTTTACCACATTTACTATTCTCGCCTCTTTGTATAAATCTTTTATTTCTTCATTCGTTCATCTGACCCATCCTTGCCCTGTTCTCTTTCCTCCAAAAATTTTCCTATTCCACACGTTTAGTCTTGTTTGTTCTGCTTTATTAAACGTCCATGTTTAATTGGTGTATGTCACTACTGGCCTTGTTTTGTATATTCTTTGTTTGTTTAGAAATATTTTTATTTCTCAGTATTCTTTGCAGTTTTCCTACACATTTGTTTCCTAGCATTATTCTGGCTTCAATTTCCTTTCCTATTTTCGGTTGGCTGTCAAATATAGTTCCTAAATATGTGTACTGTTTTACTTCTTCGAACCTGTATATTTTCTCCTGATTTGCGTCAATTTTTAAAAATGTGCCTTTTTGATATACTTCTTCAGTCCATTCCATATAACTATTTAGGTTTTTCCTCATTATAGTTCCCTTTTAACTGATTACTCATCTATTCTCTTTATTATCTCCTTTAGTTGTGTTCTATTTCTTTCTAGCACTACAAGATTATGTGCGAATTCCAGACACTGATGCTATTTATAGTTTATAACACTGATGATAATGGATGTTCTCCTTGTCTCAATATGTTTTTTACTTCAAACACTTATTTGGTTCTATTCTATATCTTCTTTTGCTTTATTCTCGACCTTTTTCAATGATACAGCTCACTTCTTTCATTCATGATTAGTAAAATGAATTATTATTACATACCTGCATCATTAAAAATGCGTTTATCTCAAAAATGAAAAAAGATATGGAATAAAACAAGGTATAGCTTTTTTTCAGCAAATTAATAGGGGAATGGAACTTCGAATGCAAAATGTGAAAATTGACAACACCATCAAAATTGTGTCAATTATAAAACTTGATTTCGACCGTACTTATATGAAGCATGTCTAATTCCAATTTAAATAGGAAAAGTTCTATTACGATGAGTTACTACTATCATCCAAATTTCGAGGTTACACGCTTAAAAAATTATAACAAGTTCAGTATTTAACTTCTTAAGTGAAAGCCCTGTACATCCAGCCAGATAGGACCAAAATGAAGTTATATGAAGTTCTGACATTATTTTGACTTCCTCTGTATGCCCTATCATATTTGGCTACTAGTTTCTGGACACCCGATATAAAACATATTTGTTTTCCAAGATTTTATCGTCATCTAAGGGTCAGTAAAAAAAACCTATTTTTTAAATTATATGTTTAATATTTCTCTCTACAGGGTTTTACACATTGTACACATATTTACATTAAAAAAAAATAATATATTAAAAAAATTAAGATTTAAACTAACTAAATCTATTCAGCTCTATTTGTATAAATTTAAAAGTTAATAATGTAATGTTTTTTTAACGTCATAATATACTCGTACTACTGCAAATTTTATGTACCTAGACAAAATAGTAATCTTTGAATTTGAATTTAATACTGTTTTAGTAAATAATAATCTGTTTTTGTAGATTTCCAATAATGTCACAGTTAAAATAGTATTGGTTACATTAGACAAATTGTAGATGTGTTTCCATAGTTGGTAAATAATAAATAATTACCAACTTTCTTAAGATGTTTTTTTTATAGTTTTAACTTTTATTTGGATTTTTTTTCTGATAATCATGAAACTAAGATATAACAAGTATATGTCGTAGTCATTGGACGTAATTCGTCTTTTCACGGAAAGCCTAGTCATTTGCTGTATTGCCGGCAAAGATTGTAATCAAATGAATATTCCTTTGATTGACTGAAGTTTGTCGTCATTTCAGGGATTGCTTGTTTCATTACCATCAAACAGAGTAAAAAATTAAACGATTACACGTTACAGCGTTTGGCGGACGTCTATTCAGTCATTTGCTGAATTGTGTTGTGTAGAATTTTGAGCCATAATAACTAATAATTCTACTTTTTTATTGTAAATAATATGTACAGAGTGATCTTAATATGTATAGAGTGATCACGTGAAAATTACCCTCTCTCCCCTTGTTCTCCGTTATTGTTTTTAAATGGAACACTCTTTACGCCATTGAAAAGACCGCCAATTTAATTTTTCAGAAATATATTATACATGATTCTACGGTTTTCGATATATAACATGTTTATTGTTAATATGCAACATCATATAACTTATAAATTTTTAAAGATTTTAAAGGCATATGAAAAATAAAAACAATTAAATTTATAAGAATGGTTCAATATGACCTCCTTTTTTTTGAATGCAAAGTTGATAACTACTAAATTTTACATAAGTATCCTTATTTTACATTAAAACCTAATTCCCAATTAAAATGCTTAACTTTATATCTTTCACTGAAAAATGATATCATATATCATGAGTTATATTATGTTGAATATTAGCAATAATCATGTAATATCTCGAAAACGTTAAAAGATAAGTATCATGTATAATATATTTGTGAAAAATTAAGTTGATGGTGTACAAAGTATTTCCTTAAATAAAATAAAAGTTAAGGCTACCATCTGGGAAATACGATTTTTTTTCTGCTTTAAAAAATATTTAAAAGTTCCTTCAACTTTTATTGTTATACATTTTTTCATATTTTGACTAATGACGGAGAAAATAGAGGTGGGAGAAGACTATCGCGTGTCCATACTGTATATAATAATATGTTTATACATATGTACCTACAACTATCCGAGTCTGACTGCAGAGAGCCATTTTTATTTACGTTAAGTCTTTAGAATATTTTTTTATTTGTGAAGGGGGTGCTCAACCCCTTTCTTAAACAGAACTTCTACGCCAATGACTATTTAAAAAAAAACTCTTTTCATTATCTACATACAGTTTACCAAAAATAATGTCCCTCCTTCTGTTTCGAAATTTCTGTGCGTTGAATATTGACAGTTGAAAAAAGTATATCCATTTACACCTTCGGTACATTATGTAAAATACATTAGTGTACAGTTGCCAAAAAGTTTGAAGAAGTTTCTTTAAGTTTTATTAAACTTGTGTATGTACCAATTTCCGATTCAATTTTCGCTGTTTTTTGTTAAATAATTTCCATATAGCAAATACAATTGTATAGTATTGCAACAAATCTAAACAGACTTATAAAACTTATAAAAATCTTGTATTTCAGTACTATGATATAACAAATATTTATTTTGACTACATTGGAAAAAATCCTTAACAAACCATATTTGAGCACCCGCTCCACTCCGCCACTGTGCAAATTTTTGAAAATTATTATATCTTCTGTTATGCCTCTTAATTAACAGGCATTATCTCCCAAATATGAAAAAAAATAAGCATTCTTTTATAAGTTGTAATGAATATTCGAGAACAAAAAATTATATTCAACACCCTGTATCTCGGAAACGAAGCCTTCTACGATATATGTTTATAGGAACTTTTCTTCTTAAAAACATGTGTTCTATCTTCTGTTAGTTATTCTACAAAAAAAACTTACTCACCCGTATAAAGAGCATTAATTATGTTAATAAATAGTATTGTACGCTTATGGCAACTGTATTGATAAATACAGTTCTAGTGTTTGTACTACAATTTAATATTGTTTAAAGAACAAGAAATGTGTAAACTTCTGTTCTTTATTATTTTTGTTTTATGAAAAAGAAGGCTAAAGCCTAGCGTTATTTCAACTGACGATTATTATTATTTATTTCTGTCTAGCTATATGCTTTAACAATGTATAATAATACCTTGTATTGTAAATATTTAATGGAGTCTATTAAGTTTACTAACATAATTATGTATCGTTGATCGTTTTCAATGCCCTGTATCTATTTATAGAACTCCTAATGTTCCAAAATTTAATACAAGTTACGTTGTTATCGAAACTAAATTGGCAGGGAGCTGTAGGAATAGCTATTCCCATTAATTATGTTTTATGGAAAGTCCTCCAACAATAAAATAAATATATGTATTTGGGAAAAATAGAAACAAATGATTTTTCCATTCGTTCCGTTAATGATAATTTAGTGATATTAAAATTAGTGACATTGATCACATCCAGTTATCACTAAAAGACATGTTAAAGGTTAATCAGAAAATCGTATAATTGAGATTTCTGTCTGTTTATTTCCATAACAGCTTGGAATAACCTGCCGTTAAATGTAACAGGGGATTTTTATTGGTCAGAAAATTTTATTTTATTTCTGGTAATTGACGTATGACATCTGACATATAATATAATGTATAGTTTTATTTAACAGTTACTATATTTTATCCATCTTTATTTTGGTTGGTTGAACACATTTAAGAGTGACAATAGAGATCAAATAATTAAGTATCGTTATTAATTCTTACGGTAATTAATAAAGAATCGAAAACTAGACTAATAATGAAATGTCTTTTTTTGATAGTGTTATGCAAAGTTGAACATTTAGTAACTAATTTGAGTAAGGAAAAGTTATCTTTTCTTAACAAGTGCGGGAAAAATACATCATAATTCTTAACTCGCTATTCATTTATTGTCAACTTAAATTACTTCTTATCTTATTATAAATTTTAACTGTAACTTTTTTAAAATTGGTTATCGAAAGCCCTGCGCATGATTGTATTTGATGAAGTTGAAGCTGGTTTGTATTTATATTGATCTTTGTTCGGCTACTTTTTGGCTAGTTTTTGTTGAAGAAAATGGTCTATACAGGGTTAACTATGACAAAGTACAAATATTTTAGAGAAAATAAGAATTAACGGAATCACCCTTTAAAAAAATTCCAAACTTATGTATAAAACGAGAAAAAAATTTTTCGAAATTATATTAAATCCTTATTTAACGCCACCTATGCGACTTGTCCGTTACACATTTACAGACTCAGACAGAGTATAAGATTGTTAATTTTTGTCGTTTCTGCATTTAGAAATGCTGAAAAAAGGGACCGCATTGTAGTAGATATTGTTAACAGATGTATGCTTTATCTATGGATCTAAGCCATCTCAGTCGATGCTTATCATAGGCGCTGACTTTCCGTAGGAAAAGAGGGTTTTGACCCATTTTTTAAATATCGAGCTAAAATTCTGGAATATTTTTTATTAACTTTTAGGCATTCCTGTAGTTAACCTTGTATATCATTCTGCCACGTTTTTTGCTTTCCATCCACCATGCCTTTAAGGTGGTTATGTCTGCTCCTGCATTAGCCAATATCGTAGCAAACGTTCTCCAAAAATGTTTGCATTTTTTTAGGAAAACCTCCTACAGAATTTATACTAACGCATTGGCTTGTACATTTTCCATTTCTATATCCTAGGAAGAATCTTGAATGCTCATTTGATGACAGATGAAGAGGAATATTTTCGAAACATTTCGACAAGATTGACTCCATCGATGTTCCCGTTTTATTTTCGATATCTGTAAATAACTTCTTAAGAAATCTAAATACTTACATAAAATTTGTAAATATGTTTTGCGGGCGAGAAATTCAAATTTGTTTCTAATTTTGACGTCAGTAGTACAGAACGCCACTTGTGGCACACCATGTTTCCTTTAAATGGCAGAACTATTTTGCAACTTAATGTATTCATCTGACTATCGAAACAATCGATTCTCCTACCTGTTTTATTTGAAAAAGTTATACCTTGCTAAAGTTGGTACCTAGTTCACTTCATACGAAATAAAAACTATAGAAGATCATAGCTTTGACGTTTGTGGTTATGACTGACGGTAGATATTTGATCCATAACAACTCAAGCGTCATTATTTTCGGGTTCTCATAGAAGCGGGCGTGAAAAGATTCATTTTGCTGGATCGCCCTCGTATACGCCAGTCTTCGGACCGTTCGGCGGCGTCGCTCTTCAAATATCTAATTTAAAAGTCTTATTCAAATGGAAGTAGTCAGGTTTGTATGCTTCTTAGGTTACAATAGTCTCGAATTAAATTCATGTTCGTTTTTACATTTAAAAAAATCACCATTATTTTACCCATTTTTCCATCCTAGGTTTGTTCTAATGTGCAACCCAGTAAGAATGTTTAAATAAAATATTGTTTCTGACAAGTAATGACAGTTTGTACTGCCAAATTGTAAATAAAACCCATTATATCGAAATACAGTCCACAATTATTAATAACAGTCTGCTAGCTACTTATTATGTGCCTAAATCCAGTACAATCGCTTTGATCTCGCTTTTTCAAAGAAACCGCGCTAACTGCGATACCTTAAATTTTTTTATATATATTTTTAGGTATTAAAAATATTGTATGAAACTAACTACTCTGCGGACTAAAGCCCTGACCAGTGGTATGGTATGGTAATGAACAATTGCGCAGACAAAGCTCTATTCAATAATTATCGAAAAAAAATAATCTAGCTAAATTTACTAACCTGTTTCAATGAAAACATTCTATAAATATCTAAGTTCACTTTTAAAACTGTGGGAACTCGAAAATTCAACCACAATAGATAAGATCTGACCTATTTCTGCATTTTTAGGATTGCTTCTTCAGGTGGCCTTCTTTAAGTTGGGTCAAATATCTAACTATAAAAATTATTATACCAATAAATTAAAATTATTTGAAATTAAATATCGACAATGTCCAAAAATGACTTTAACCTGACAATGAATTGCAAAATAAACATGATAATTACCTACTTAAATAAACAAAAAAAAAGTTAACCCTTTATGCAATAGTTTTTTATATATTTTTAGGTATTAACAATATTATGGTTAAATTTTGGAGTTCCTACAGTTTCAAAAGTGAACTTAGATATTTATCACAGTGTTTTCATTAAGCCAGTTTAGTAAATTTAGCTGGATTTATTTTTTTAGATAATTATTGAATAGAGCTTTGTCTGTGGAATTGTTCATTAGTATACCTAGATGTTTGGTATCAGAGAGCATACATATGACTTCATTGATAGGAATTGTAGGAGATTTGATTTATATTAGCTTAAAATACCTTCCTAATACAGTAAAAAACTTTAAATTTTATTTTGTAAACTTTGTTTATTCGAAATATTTCACTTTTCATACCCGTGCAACATCTACACACATATCTAAGTGCTCGTTTATGTTGAAGCGGCAAGACAAAAGCCACACGCCGCGCCACAAGCCATGTTAAGCTCCAAGACAAGAGCTAGGATGAGTGCGACAGTGTTTATGTTGGAGCGAAGAGTCAGGGACTTTTCTAGTTTATAAATTTCAATGTTTTAACAGTTCGGCCACAGTTTTAAACTCAAAATCGCAGCAATATGTATACTGAATCGTTGCATTCATTAAATGATGAGATTTTATTAGAATCGACGGCCATTTAACAGTATTCTCTTAACAAAATACGAAAAAGAAAATATTGTAAGAAAATATTTTGTATAGAGTGGGCAA
The DNA here is from genome assembly GCA_037114965.1 of Monochamus alternatus. Classification (NCBI taxonomy): domain Eukaryota; kingdom Metazoa; phylum Arthropoda; class Insecta; order Coleoptera; family Cerambycidae; genus Monochamus; species Monochamus alternatus. The sequence continues at coordinate 23,457,168 of CM073426.1, read as the reverse complement.
TTTCGACAATTTTAAAGGGTATCTCCTATTTCCTGAGGAGATAGAATAAAAGTATCAAGGTCGCACTAGCTCGATTTTTAAGAAAAATAGAAAGGCTAGAACTGCATTTCGATATCTCGATTCGTTTAAGCGATACAGGGCATTTCTTATTTTTTTGCTTCTTCTATGACATAACTTCCTTGTTTTCTAATATTTTAAATTTTTGTAAAAACATTATTTATTCAGTTTTTACGTAAATTTCAGTGGCGTACGCAGTTTTTTTTAAGTACTTTATAGTTCTTTATAGCAACCTGTGTGAAATCACAGTCTTCCAATTCTATGATCAACTTAACTAGTTTATACTCCAGTTCTATGATAATATCTATGGTGAACAATATAATTAAAACCGTGATGGAGTAATCTTAGTAATGGACTTATATTTTTATCCGATTAGCTTAATGATATATTAAAGGATAACCTGTTACTATTATTTTATTTTTATTAAGCATGTATTGGTAAAAGATTTACATGTCTCAAAAGTCATCGACGGTACAAAAACACCCTGTATTAATTTATTAACTACTATGTATCTAAATAAATGTTTTCCAGTTGCATTTTCAATCTGTAACAAAAATGACTGTGTAAATATGATAAAGTAACGTTCAGATAAACGTTAGTGCAATGGTATTTCAGTTGTATTGTTGTATGGTAATTGTATTGTATTAAATATTATTTACTCTGTTTACATAAAATTACTGTAGACTTAAGAAGTTGGGGAATTTATCCGCTGTAAGTTGGCGACATGCAAAAACTCAAGATTCTTGACCTTTAGAGAGGTTATGTTTATGTTTTGTCAACTACGTCCCTATCTACGGAAATTGTTGGTGTTTATCATTTATCGAATAGTAATTAAAAGCCTACCCTAGATAAAATATAAGCCTACAATCTGCAGGAATAGATGGTCTATTTGAATGTTTGGTTAAATCACAGTATACTGTGGGTTAAATGAGGCCCCACTAATTTCAGCAAGTCATCAAACACTGCCACTGTCATTCAGGTGAAATGAAAAAATAATCGGCATCCTCATTTCGCATTTCTTTATATAAATTATAGAAATCACCTTGCATGTGCTATCTGCGGTTAATAGGTCGCACCCACCATCTCCGAGTTCTTATTTTCATTTTTTTTTTGCATGTATAGTTTTTATACATATTGACGTCGCTGCGAATAAGAGCAGCAAAAGTAACTGTTTCTAAACCAAACAGTCCTCTGCATCCATTTTTTTTAGAAACAAATCAATTCTAAACTAAATATCTAAATTAGAATCTAATTTAAAAACTTAACCTGCAAAAATGTGAATCTTCTGTTTACTGTCAAAAAAGCAGTTTTCTGATTGGTCCTTGTATGATTGTTGCAAAAGGATTGGTAAAAGCTAAAATGCTTTTAGCTTCTGCCATACAACTGCAGTACAAAGGCGTTACTGTTAAGTTTATCTGAACGTTACAAAAGTCACTCGTATTTCTCGCCGTTTTACTTCAGCATCTTTGAATATTTGCAGGTGGGATGAGTTAACATTCCTATTATTTGCTAAACCCTAGATTATTCAGTTATTAAATGTCTAAAATTATTTGTATTTTGTAGAAAACACTATTTCAAGAATACGGCGCCCTTTTTAATAACTTTTCTGCAGTACCAATGCAACCGCACTAATCTTATGTGAATGAAGCTTTAGTAATACGATTATTTGCCATGAATTTTCTAGTTAACTTTGAAAAACAATTAAATTCGTATACAAACCATAGCATTGTTTTTATTTTTTGCCAGCTGTTAGATGCTGAATTAATATTTTTCACCAATACATACTTAACAAAAATAAAATACTAACAGCTTATTCGATAGTATATCATAAGCGGATAATGACACATGTTCATTACTAAGATTACATAACAATGATTTTAGTTACAGTTTTTACCGTAAACAAATAAATTACAAACTAGTTAACAGTAGAAGTTGAACATAAAAAAAATTAAAAATTCCACAAATATATTGCTATAAAGAAATATAAGGTATATTAATTTGTTGGAAAGCCAATGAAAAATGCTATCCAATCGTGATATAAAATACAAGGAGTTCCATTTAAAAAACGTAACTTTACCATTCTACACAAAATATTTTGTTTTTCGTATTTTATCAAGAAAATACCATTAATTGGCCGTCGATTCTAATAAATTCTCATCATGTGATGAAGACAATATATATTGCTACGATTTTAACCTTAAAATCATGGTCAAACTATTAGAACATTGAAATTTATAAACTAAAAGGGGTCCCGGCGCTTCGCTCCAACAAAAACACTGTCGCACTCCTTCTTGCTCTTGTCTTCGAGGTTGGCCTTCAGTCCGGCGTGTGGTTTCTGTCGTGGCCTGGCGTGCCGCTCCAACATAAACGTGCACCAACACATCCACGCAAAGAAAAAAAAGAAGGCATGCAACTGCTACTCTTAGTGTAGTAGATATAAGTAGCGGTCATTGCCGAGTTAGTTTACCAGGTGATTAATTTGGAGGCGCACCTGCCATTGAGGTTACCCGCCGTGTAATTCTTGAAGATGGCGGACATGCTCTCCGTACCGGAAATGTTGCCGATGGTGGAAGCGTTCCTGCGCATGTACTCCATGGCATCCCTCATGGCCAGCTTGGAGTAAGTCTCCAGGATCTTGGGCTCGGCTCCTGCTTGATGGTTGCGCAGAAGGTACGGGCGGATGAAGTTGTTGTCGAAACGTTTAAATCTGCAAATAATTATTTATGATATAACTGATAAAAGTGACAATTTATTTTGAACAAAATGAAATCACTTTTAGCGCATATAACTTATCGCTAAAACATCATTAAAAGTATCAATAGATTTCTTATGTTATTAAATTTATAAAATATCATTTTGAAATCCAATTGTCCACGAAGCTTATTGTTGCTAAGGTAATGAAAGTTCGATCGTTTGTTGACAAGTAACCTCAAATCTCGTGACACGAAAAATGATCATCGAAATGAGTTTCTTCCGACGGAAATAGAAGAAGCTGCCAATAAAGGCACTTTCAAGTTAATACGACGAGTTTTAGTATAATCGTTTCATGAGATGCTGTGATCTGAAAAATTTCAGTAGCAAGTTCAGTAAAAAAGTATTTTTCTAATTTTGACATATAAAGTGACACTTTTTAAAACTGATTGACATTATGAAACGTCTTACTTTTTGTAACTAGTTGCATAAAGTAAAAGTTATGCAATTGGTGACGAACAAATTTATTTCAAAATTAGTGACAAAAAGAATTATTCTATTTATTAAACTGTTATAATACAAGTTAAAAACATAAATTATAAATTAATTAATTATTATAAATATTGATAACACAATTATTGCAATTATTCAAATTAATTCCCGACGACATATTTTTTTCATTGCTCGAACTTGCTGTTATTTGGGAAGCGGCGCACATTGCATTAGATGTTTCACCAAATATTTCTTGCGCTATAAGTTTTTTATTATTCATGAAATTTTCAACATATCCCTCCGCAACAGAGTTAGATTTCCAACCTCCGTGCCTCTTTAATTTTAAAATATCAGCGCCACTGTCTGCTAGGAAAGTGGCAGAGCTTCTTCTGAAGCAGTGGCCAGTATATAGAACAGGATTTGAAAGACCAAGAAATTGTGCAATAACTTTTGGCAGACTGCTAAATGTGTTAATTCCCACAGGATTTCTGGTACACTTTCCATTCGCATATTTTACAAAAAATCTGTTGTGTTTAAGAACTTAATATATTTTCTTAATATTTCAACAAGATTCGTATTTTCAACGTAATTGCAAACTGCCGTATAACTTTAGTTTTTGAAGGTGGGATATCAACACGAAAATGGCTTTCTTCGTCTATAACATTTTCAACTGGAAGAAATGTTAATTCTGCTTTTCTGCATGCTCTTGCCATTCCAATTATCATTGCAACCTTAGCCATTAAGTATTCTTTGTCATCAGCTTCCACTAAAAATTTGGCAAAATCTTCTTTAATAAAAACTTTTGACTTTTTAGCACTGTACCCGTCCGCTTGCCTTTTAATATACGCTACCAAATTTGTATATTTTTTAATATCAATATTCCTTTTCAGATTTAGTTCAGACCTTAACATTGAGTAAACTTTTAGATCTTTCTTGCCTTCAAAATATGCAAGTAAAACTTTCTCATTAACATGTTTAATTTTCTTCTCATCACACCACGTAACAAATTTTTCGTATGCCAAATCATAAACTGCCTTTGACTTTTTGGGAATTACTGATAATAGGGCATTACCTGCTGCCTCTTCAATATCGCTTGGTAGCTCTTCAGAACTTGAATCACTCATTTTTTAAAAATAAAACTAAAAATATATCAATCTCGCTAAAAACCTTCCGTCTAGACTTTTTTACAAAATGTCAAACTGACAACTAACATGAAGTAACAGCAACAAACTAAATTTATGTTTTCCAAATTTTTGTCAATTATATTAAATTTTATTTTTTTATTACTTTCTCCAAAATTAGAAAAAATCTTGTATGCAATACGTTACGAAATGAAATTTTGTGTAACTTGTGAGTTTTTGCCAAACTCACTTCGTTCGTTCCGCAAAAATCTCACGCGTTACACAAAATTAGGCATTTCGTAACTGATGGCATAAATAGCTATTTTGTGAAAGCGTTTTGAAGTTGACAAATTTTGATATTGATTAGAATTTCAAAATGACACTCGTTTAGGCACTAGTGCCTAAAAGTAAAAATAACACATTAAAAACAGTGAAAATATTTATTTATTTATAAATTTTGAAGGTACAATTATGTAAAGTGTTAGTGAATACTACGAGGCATCCAGCTTCTCTTCTTTAACGGCAATGCAAGTAATAGTAATCGCAATGAACAAATTACTAGGAATGACAATACTGCTAGTTTCTGCTTCTGCGTGAATTTCTTTTAATTTCTTATGTGTATCTTTCTGACCTATAATTCCTTTTGCTATTTCATTTTTCTGTTCAGTGGAATTTTGGATATAACACTATAGTCGGCGGTCGAAATTGTAAACAGTGACTAATAGATAATATAAAAACGCTATTACTATTAAGCGTATAATATTTTTATAAGAGATTACACATTATTTACCTCATTATTACTTTGCCACTTTCTATGCACAACGATTCTATACTCACATTTACGGCACCACGATAAAGACTCAGTCAAACTAAAACCCGTTGTATTCTCTATCTCTGTTTATTGTATTGTGGAAAACAATATTTTGTTATGTGTAAACCGTGAGCGTTAGTACATGGCTTTGCCGACGTTAGAACGCCATTAGAATATGCGTACGTTGAGGGATTTGCTGTTATTCGCGGGGTGTTATTTCTATAGTTATATTAAATTATAAAAATAAATTATTGCAACCGTGAAGTAAACAATTAACAGTTAAAAATAGATCAAAGTGCCAGTTCTAGTAAAAGGTCTGTTAGTAATCGACATAACCTATATAACGGACAATTGGTAATAATAAAAAACGTATACGAAGGAATTCGAGCGCGAAACTCTAACATAACATAACATAAGTGTTAGTGAAGCTGCTGATATGTGTAGTTCGTTAACACAAGTGTCAGTTTCTAGTGTATATCGTGCTATAAAAAAGAGTGTGGAAGTAAATCCAAAGAAGAAAAAAATAGAAACACGAGGAAGGAAAAAAACAGTCGATGATGACGTAAAATACGCCATTCGCAGGAAAATTCATGGATTCTTGTTCAGAAATGAAATACCGGCGATAAAAAATTCAAGCTACGATAGCTGAAGATGATAACATGCCTCAATTATCTGACAAAGTTCTTAGACGAACAATGCATGACATGAATTTTCGGTTTTTAAAACGAAATCGTAAAAGTATGCTCATTGAAAAAGATGAAATTGTAGTATGGCGAAGAGAATATTTAGAAAAACTAAGAGAAATTCGTGCATCGGGCAAAAAGATATATTACATGGATGAAACATGGGTAAACGAAGCTTATACGGTATCAAAAGTTTGGCAAGATGGTAACGTTCGAAATAAAAGAGAAGCATTTTTAGATGGATTTTCTACAGGATTAAAGGCGCCTTCTGGAAAAGGACGTAGGTTAATAATAATAACGGGATTTTTAGAAAATGGTTTGCATGTTTTTGAATGACAGAGGACGGGAGATTACCATGAAGATATGAGCAGTATTTGAAAAGTGGTTTGAATCTCATATGTAGAACCAGGAGCAGGTGTTGTAATGGATAACGCAAGTTATCATAGCAGAAGAGTCGAAAAGTTATAGTTATTTTAATAAATAGGGAATATACAGTGATAATGAAGTTTGTTATGATTCTGACGTAATGCGTACTAATTTAGTGATAATGATAATATTCGTGTAAAACAATTACCTATATGACATGTATAAATAGTCAACATCTTGTGGCGGCATGAGGCGAGTTATGGAGGGTCATCGATGCCCAAGAGGGCATCGTTTTATAGGATATATTTACAATGTTAGTAAGAATCTTTTCGGTTTGTCTTGATAAAGTTTCTAAATTAGGTACACCGATATACAAAATAAAAACTTTAAATTTTGAAATATTCTTATTATCTTTATTATCCAACGCCTCGAAATTGGTAAGAACCGTAATATCACTGTTTTTACTCGAAGAATAATGAATATTATGTAATGCAATTATTTCTGTATATTTTTTATATATGATCGCATTCAAATTTAGTACGCCTATGAAATGTTGCTCCCAACTGTAGGCAACTGAACTTGATCGCCAACCTCCATGTCGCTTTAAAAGTGTCACGTCCGCTCCAGAATATACCAACATGCAATGGCAAAGTAATGGCTAGTGTATTCATTGGCGTTGGAGAGTTCAAGGAATTCCCCTATTTTTTGACATATCTCCAATTATATTGATTCCAACTGGCAGGGTACAGCATTTATTACATCGATATGATAAGAAAAATTGCTGATGTGTTGTATTGAGTGGACGAAGTTTTGCGTATTTACCAAATATATCTAAAAAAAAATGATACCATCTATTGATCTCTCAGTAATCGTATACATTAGAACATGAGTTTTTATGTTGTATGAAATTTGGACACTAATAAATGGCAATCTTTTACGGCATCTACTGTCAAAAATGTGATTTGTTCCCTCCTACATGCTCCAAATACTCGATTAAAACAAATAAAGGGTTCTATTCCAACTTCGTAAATATTTTTGAGTTCTTTGGCTGATATCCGAAGGCTTTCTTTTTCAAAATGTAATTAGGTTTGTAAATATGCTAATATCTACGTATTTATTCACTTATCATTCAATAATTTTCATAAAACTTAGTGAAATGATATGTTTAATATACTGCACTATTAATCCAGTCAATTTGTGTTTTTAGCGGGAAAGTTGAGGGGTAGTTTTGATTTCTTCCATTCTAATGTTTTTTGGGGTGCTGAATCCTGTTTTTTTCTCCGACGCCGACGAACCGTTCAGGCTCAAGTGCTAGTTGAAAATTCCTCATAGTTTTAAGTTGAATACAATACAATGTATACTGGTTTCAGTTGTTATGTTATTAGAAAAGTATTTTCAAAATTATTCTATTTAAATTCTGTGCAAATATAAGTACGTTTTGAACGCCGTTTCATTTTATTTATTCTCTTTCGGCCTCCCCAAATGAATTTATAACGAGCCAAAGGCTAACTACGTCGTTCTCAAACTCGCAACCCTTTGTATTGGCTAAAAGGGGTCCTCCCTTCTACCTTCTACAACTAGCAAAAACCTTTAGGTGATTTTGATTGGCCTGTGTAGCCCTGATGCCTTCTTCTTAAAACCATAAAAAGAAAAAGTGTTTCGAACCCTATACAATTCTCATCTTGTCGTTGATAAAACCCTATCAGAACATATATAGTTCCTGCACGCGATGAGTGGTTGTGCTACCACTTCCGCTTTATTTAATCAAGAGAAACTGAAATTTCTCAGTTCTGCAGAAGAACTATATGACTTGCAACCAGTCATTGATACCTTCAAAAATCCTCATGCACACCAAGACGAGATTGCCGAAGCAGGAAACGTGTTTCTCATGGCTCTGTATGGGAAAGAACATTAGAATAGCCTGAACGATTTGAGATACAGGCAATACGTATCTTCGTCGTACAAAAGTAAATCCAACATTGCCTCACTACCTCCCACCGAAGCTGCTGCACGTCAACATTCACTGAGAGTTTACTTTCAGGTGCAGCAGTTGTTATCCGGTCAAACCACACTCGACGAGCAACAAAGGGACCCGAACGAATGGCGGTGGAAAAATATAAGGAATGGTCTCGTGCCAGTGCCAACCAATTTAAACTCTGCACCGGTCTCGACACTCCGGCACATCTCTTGTTAATGCAAAAAAGGCTGCTAACGCAATTGCGGATGCAGAAAGGCAGGTCTCCATTGCCCTCCGATCTGCACATAGTGCGAAGGCCTGTGTGATAAAGTCGAGCCCCCGGAAGACAATATTGACATAGACGGAGAAGAAACCGAAGAAAGAGACAGACTGACGAAAGACGCTTACACGATGCTGAAGATATGTCTAATTTCTGAATCTATTGCATAATCATTCGTCTCTCCTTGAGATATGATCAAAAGCTGTTGTCTTCCTACCATCTTAGTATCTTTCATTTTCCAGATGAACAAGCCCCAACGCTGACAATTGAACAACTCGACGTATGCCCTCCGCCGCCGCCTTCGAAAAATCTCAGCCAGGACCATCTAAGCGACAACGATTCATATAAAGTTTACGCATATATTAATGAAATACATATATTATATAAAGGTTTTTTATATATTTTTAGGTATTAATAATATTGTGTGAAACTAACTACTCAGTGGACAAAAGCCCCAACCTGCGTTGAATTACACCCACAATATCTACCCATATATTCCTTATTATTAGCTTTTGTAACATTTTTTTACTGTTTTAGAAAGGTATTTTAAGCTAATATAAATTAAATCTCCTACAATTCCTATCAATGAAGTCATATGTATGTTCTCTAATACCAAACATCTAGGTATGCTAATGAACAATTCCACAGACAAAGCTCTATTCAGTAATTATCTAAAGAAAATAATCTAATTTACTCACTATAAATATCTAACTTCCCTTTTTGGCAATGGGAACACGACAAATTCAACCACAATAGATGAGATGAAAAAATGATTGAAAAATGTTCACCTTTTAAAGTAGGTATTGTCATATTTAATTCATTGACAGGATGTCACTTTTTGTCATTGTCGATATTTAACTTCAAATAATTTTAATTTTTATAATAATTTTTATAGTTAGATATTTGATTCAACTTAAAGGAGACCACCTGAAGAAGTAATCCTAAAAATGCAGAAATAGGTCAGATCTCATCTATTGTGGTTGAATTTGTCGTGTTCCCATTGCCAAAAAGTATAAATATAGAGTAAGTAAATTAGATTATTTTCTTTAGATAATTACTGAATAGAGCTTTGTCTGTGGAATTGTTCATTAGCATACCTAGATATTTGGTATTAGAGAACATACATATGACTTCATTGATAGGAATTGTAGGATATTTGATTTATATTAGCTTAAAATACCTTTCTAAAACAGTAAAATAACATATGTTATATGTTTTGTTATAATTAATATATAATACCTAATTTTTCAAAATTTTTCGTTGGAATTTCAATTTTTTGTAAGTGAATTTATAGAATAGCGGAACAACAAAATTTGTTGAAAATTTAATGTACTTTTATTCTGTATGCAAAAGCATTTTATTAAAAGTTGATAGTTTCCAAGTTATTAGCGAAACACCGCAAAAAATGAAATTTTTTACCGTTCTTCCCATTTTTTTCAATGTTGCGTCACGAAATTTTGTTGGCAAACATCAGTTTCAGATTCGGCATACCGAAAAATATCGAGAATGGAAGAAATCAAAACTACCCCACAACTTTCCCGCTAGGGGCCTTCTGGAGCACAAATTGACCATGATCATTCAGACTATTGCAATCAACTGCTGTTACTGGCACCTTCGCCATATTTAACAATAAATTGCTACATAAAACTTTATATGCAGGTTATCCCGAAAAATGTGGGAAATTTCTCGGGTGCAGATAGAACCTGAAAGAATAAGATGACAAGTTCCTATAAACTTCCTACAGGCCCTCCCTATGGAAATATGTGTCCCTAAATGACGCCGCTGAAAATCGGTTTTTCTCGAATAACTTTTAAAGTACTTAATATAATTTAATAAAAATTGAATGTGATAGACACTAGTATGAACCTCTCAAAATAGTGTCCTTGAAACATATTAAGCTTTTTGATTTTACCAGGTACGGGCTAAGCTTTACAACTTAATGCCTAAATTTATAACATGATAAAGACTTTAAAATAATAAATCTGGGTAGCTTCTACCTTAGACTTAAAAAATGTACTCTTGTTTATTACCGATAAAATGAACCGTCACATGTTTGAATGACTTTCGTATTGCACTTTGTTCTCGAGGAAAATGACAAACATGAATTCGTTTATTTTTCTTTTTCTCGTAAACAGTTCATTTTATCGACAATAAACAAGAGTACCTTCTTTTTAGTCTAAAGTTGAAGCTACCTAGATTTAAAATTTTAAAGTCTTTATCATACAGGGTGTTAAAAATTTAGGCATTAAGTTGTAAAGCTGAGTCCACCCCTGGTAAACTAAAAAAGCTAAATGCAGACCGAAGGAGAAACGCTTTTGTTTTTGACTTTATCGAAAAATGTCTCTCTTATAAAAAGTTTTGCTTCTCGAAAAAATGAGACTGCCATAGAAACGTCTTAGATCAGATATGCAGTGTGCTCATAAATTAAGAAAACAAGAAAATATACTGTACACTGTAAAAAATAATTACAGTTAAAATAGATGGCAATTTATTTACCACTCATTATTGCTGTAATTTTTTTATCGATTGTGACTTTACAAATAAAATATAAAATTACGTTGTAAATTTATTTTGTGGTGTAATTTTAAGTTTTGCAATTGTAATATTACTTTGTGATTTTACAATACAAAAAGTATTTTTACAATGTAACTTCCACAATTACTTGTAAAATTGCAATGTAACTTTACAGGCAGTTGTATAGTTACATTGTACTATAGCAAACATATATATGTTTTAATGAAACATCATACGTATGGGCATCAGAGAAAAGGCCTAAAATTAAAAAAAATTCTATATCAAAACTAATCAAGATATCGAAATGAAATTTTCGTTATTCAATTTTTCTCAAAAATATTCCCGTGACATTTGGACTATCTTTCCGGAGAATAAAAGAAACCTCCTAAAAGTGTCGAAACTGAGCTAACCCGTACACAAGACATCTTGTTTACAACATTCGAATTCACTAACAGTGCTTTGACATAGATACCTAAAAAAAATCTGAATAGTAATTCATTTATACCTAATAGATTAATATGCCTACATCAGAAAAATTTAAATATCGTAAGGAATTAACGATTGTTACTTACCTTAAGTAACATATCAGGCTTTTCCGTGAGTTTTAAAAGAAAAATGTACTCATATTAAGCCTTAATGTTAATTAGATGAATGCTTCTAATGTTCACAAACACCCTTAATAGTAATACTGAATTTTTGATATGATATCCCCAGTGAAGTCAAACATTTCCGAAGCAATAAATTTGCTTTTTTCTATGCTTTTCAGATTTATATACAAAAAATTAAGTACTTTGGAATTTATGACTCATTTAGTTGAAAATAATATTTATTTCTACTATAGCCCCCATGTATATCTTAAAATCAGCAGTACAATCCTTTTTAAATTTATAATTACAATTTTTGAACAAATTGTGTGAAAAACATTTGTTACACAAAACCGTACTTTTCGTAAGTGATTATATAAATAGCTATTTTGTACTCCAATTACGGCTCAGTTAGCTAATTAGTAGTTACAGCTTTATTATATCTTCAATATATTAACTGCCCTTTGCTTATTTTTTTAGCTTAGAAATACATGTACATACAGGTACTGAAGTAATAAAATATGGTTTTACAGCAATTTTTTAATAAAATTAGGTACCTGCACATTTAGGTTATTTGTACAAAACATAACACTTAACAAAACATACAACAATGTAAAAATGTATTCATAGAACTAAAGTAACATTTTATAATATTCAAACGAAATCTATGATCTTATACTAACTATTACAAAGTAATATTAATTATATAAATGTGCAGAGATAAGTAGGTACCCAGAACTTAAATAATGCTAATACTCCAGAAGCCCTTGTTCTTCAAATATGTGTAAAATATAATTCTAATAGAAAATAATATAGTATGATGAACAAACAACAGTGGGGTACCCGATTTTTGTAGATGCAATGTTTCTTTGTTTCAATAATTATGTATAACCTACCTATTACTTCTTAATCTCATTGAGGTTATGTTTAAATAAGCACTAGATAAAACTATTTATAGTACTAAAACACTCACTTGTCACTCTAGATATGTTTATATTGCTAGTCACTACTTACTAAATTAATTATGTAAGTACCTAGATCCTAGGTCCTACATGCTGCATTCATCGAAATGAAGCAAGAAATAATGAAGGCGTCACCACCCAACGCTCTCAACGGTTATTGGTATAGTGCGTTTTAAAATTAATAGTACCTTCACACACACACATTAGGCATATTTTTACAGTCAATTATATAGCAAATTCAGTATGTTCAGTAATTTTACAATGTAAAAATGGATTTCACATTGTTAATTGTAAATGTATTACAATATATTCTATAAATGTACAAATTATATTATAATTACATAGGAAGTTTACGGTTTTATTGTATATTGGCAGTTTTCTTGTAAAATTACAAGTGTCAGTGTAATATCATCATTATTTTTAGAATTATTTTAAGGCAATTATAAGGATATTCTTACAAAGTAAATTTGTAAAGTTACTGGCCTTTTTTTCAGTGTATAATTTAAAGACACTATTTTAAGAGGTCCTTTCTAGTGTCTATTACATTAAATTTTTATTAAATTATATTAAGTAGTTTAAAAGTTATTTAAGAAAAACTGATATCCAGCGGCGTCCTTCAGGGACACATATTTCCATATAAAGGGACAGTAGGAAAAAAAAATAAGAACTTGTCACCTTATTACTTTATGTTCTATCTCCATCAGAGAGATTTCCCACATTTTCCCAGACACCCTGAATATTGAAGCTTCTGATAAGTTAAATCGAACTCAGTCCTATTTCTTGTAACATTTATTTAATTTTTAATCAAATATAAATAAAATGTAATAAATTTACAAATTGTTTATGTTATATCCTATCTAGGTAGATCTATAAAAATATTGCTAAAAATATTAATTGTAACAAATTTACTGTAAATAATTCTTTACTTAAAAGCATACCAAATCATGTGGCATATAAAAGAAGAACCAGGTATTTTTAAACATGTAATTTGGCTGAACAATTTTTATGTAAAATTTAATCACATTTAGCAATGTAGATAGTTTTACAATAAAAGTATTTACCTATCAGTTATTTAATATATTTCTGGATGATATGGAATACCATTAGTACTAATAGCAGTAACCACATTAAAGCAAAATCACATAAAATATATACATTTTACATTATGTGGTTTGTCAATACTTTTTATTGGCTCTGCTTATTAATGTTAATAGTTGACATTTAGTAAATGCTACAGCCATTGGTTTAATATGGTCAATATAGTATTGTATGTACGCAGTTTACATTACTACATTCGATTATTATACAGTGTGACCCATTTCAAATGGAAACAAGCCTGTAAAAATGGTAATTATTATCCGATTTGTTTCGGGTTTTTTTTCCAAAAGATGGAACATTGAAAACTCTATTCTGGCACAAAATATTAAAATTAATTTTTTGTTTTCAAGGCCTACTTCGAATTTTTTTCACGGTGAAATTTTACAAAAACTGTTTAACGATTTTTCTACTTGAAATCTGACTACGACACTGGATTTAGCATCGCGTAAAACGGTTTTATGCCAAGTTTCATAAATAAATATTTAATATTGAGAGATCTATAACGATTTTAATGCAGGCTTCATTTTTTTAAATACTTTTATAGTAATTTTCAAAAAATACAAGTTGGCTATGAAAAATGAATTAAAAAAAGTGAGTTATTAGTTTGACGCTTTTAATTAATCAAATTAAATGTAAATACTTATAATTAACGGTTAAAAATAAAAGGTATTTTAATAAATAACTAAAATAACAAAGAAAAATTACTGCCTTACACTAAAACTAGGATACAAAAAACCAATAAATTTAGCATCACAGTAAATTTTAAATTTTTGTAGCTTCTGCGAGACCACCGCTGATTTGGATGCACTTTTCGAATATTTTTTTGAACATTCTGTAATTGTTGTGGGGTAATTTCGTTACAAGCTTGCCTTATTCTTGCACACAACTCTTCTCTATTGCCTGGGCATGACTTATAAACATTAGATTTTATGATACCCCATAAAAAGAAGTCTAACGGCGTTAAGTCCGGGGACCTCGGTGGCCATTTAATTAGTGGGTTGTTTATACCTATCCATCGGTTAGGAAAGTTAGCATTAATCCAATCGGTGATCATTCTTGCATTATGGACAGGACATCCATCCAACTGAAAGTGAAGATTTTCTCTTTGTTGTACTGAGAGTTCATATAATATATTCCAAAATTCATTTCTGAGGAACTGCAAAAACTGCATGCTATTCATATTACCCTCAAAAAAGAAAGAGCCAATGATTGTTTCATTGAGTATCCCACATCAATTTTCTATTGTTATTTTAGTTATTTATTAAAATACCTAATTAATGCTAACCGTTAATTAAAAATTATATAAAGTAATGCGATTAACTAAAAGCGTAAAATTAATTAATAATTAATTAACAAAATTTTTCATGATGTATGTATGTAGAATGACACGCTTTTTCAAATGGCATGGTCAAAATTGGGGGTTGCTATTTAAAAAAATTGTCGGTGATGTTATAACTTGAACAACGATGACATCACAAATGTGGGTCGTATGTCAAAAAGTGGCTTTTTTAAAAACAAAATTGACGTGCCAGGGGATTTTTTCGAAAACTTCTCAATTTCAAAAATAATTAATTTATTCGTTACTTTTAGAAAGCAAGCAAGAGTGGTCGTGGATAAACAAATAATTTAGTACTTAAAATATTTGAGATAAAAAAACTGATATCATTAGTACTACAGATTTTTTGATCTTTATTTGTTTTCAATTAAATTTAATACCTGATAATTAATTAAATCTGCTTGCATGAAGCTGGCACTACCTACTGACTTCAATACCAGGTAAAGTAAATACGCATGTAGGTACCTGTATGTAAATTTGAGCTAAAAAATCAATTGAAGCAACATTATTTACCTGTCTCGAGTATGGTAATTTCCATGCTGACCTAGGATATCTTCAATGGCGGACATTGTATGATCCATTAGCTGTAACAATGTGTGCATTAAATTTTCATCCTTTATATAAAAACAAATATTTGTATATCTAAGCAGTAATGTCCTTTATTTTTTCTTATTTATACATTTAAGGATACTAACACGATTAAACAATAAACTGTATCGATACATCAATCGCATCGCATCATAATTTTTTGACAATTTTATAAGATAAAGTTACCCAATGGGTACACGTACGTTTATATTACGTTTTTAAAACGTTGTGCTTGTTGAAACGTTTTGAGTTAAAATTTTCAACGTTTATTTTTAATAGAAAACGTTATAAAATATATCGTTTAAAATACGTTATTAATATTTGCAGTGCATCCAAATGTTGAAGTGAACACTAAAAATTTATTTTAATGTATATTCGACTGACATATACAAACATATAATATAAGTTTATATTTTAATAATATTTAACTGTCCGTTAAGTAAAACGTTTGTAAAACTTATTAAACGTTTGAAATACATAAATTTAATATATTAAACGTGTTATCCAAATGTTGTAACACATTTTCTGCACAACGTTTTAGTAACAAAAATAAAACGAGTAAAATACATTCATACTACATCTGATTTCATCTGAAGGTAGAAATGAACATAAAAAAGTGTTTTTCATGATGTATTTAAATTTATAACACATATTTATATTTGAATAATATAAAATCGCACTTTAAGTGCAACGTTTTTTTATATAATACTAGATAATACTTAAATACAACCAAATATTGGCCACTCTCCCGCGCCATTATTTATTTACATAGCTGCATGTAGTGTAAGTATAGAATATAACCAATTGGTAGATGTACTTTATATAACGTTTTTAAAACATCGTAATTAAACGTTTTGCGTAGAAAGTTTAATGTTTATTTTTAGTTAAAAACCAAACGTATGAAAGTTGAAGTGAATACTAGAAAATTACGTTTATTTTATAATATTTGTGTATTGTGTAATAAAAATTGGCAAAATATAAAATAAGGACCATTAGATGTAGACATTTACATTCCGTGCACTCTTATCCTTGGATACTACTACCCTTCTATCGACTAGATATAAAATCAAGCAGGCACGTTTATCGTCGGCCTAACGAGCTAACAAGCTCGAAACCGGTAGGTATATGTCTGGTACCACTTACACTCTGGATCTGGATGCTTTCTATGGGGTTTTCGAGTGTAAATTCACTGTTGGTCTGGACATTAGCCCTTAGAGTAGTAAATCAGTATTTTGAATAATATATTAATAATTATTATTAATTAATAATTTGACAACATGATTGTACTACAGGTAATATATATTTTTTTATTATTGTTGAAGAATTTTCAAAACGTGATGTAAAATATTTTATAAACGTTAATAAAACTCTAAATTAAACATTTATTAACTGTTTTTCTATGTAATTTAACCGTAGTTTAATGTTGTTTTATAAACGTTTAAGTCTAGTTAAAAATAACATTTTCTCTCACGACATTTTTTTTCGTTGCTCCAACCTTTGGTTTGGTTGGACAATCAATTCTGGAATAAACCTTAAGATCATCAGTATATAACAATGTCTAAAACAATTTTTTATATATATCATAATTCATTTATCATTTATATAAATAACGAATAGTAGTGGCCTCAGAATAGATCCCTGCAGTACACCTTAGGACATACCAATACCATAATGCAGACTTGCAATCATTTATTCACAAACTGTGATCTATTATACAGGATTCAATCCAACGCAGAAGCCTTCCGTTGACATCGTCAAATCTAAGTAGAAGTATATTGTTGTGAGCTTGGTCGTCCAGCGCCTACTTAAACAAGTGATTCAAAGTTCTATGAAGATATTCCTAGTAAGTTACTTTGTATCTCAATTGTAGTGGTTATTAGGCTTTCACGACTGCTATTATTTGATATATAGTAATTTTCTGGGTTGTTATACCGTGACTTCAGTAACGTAAGTACACATTCCTAGGTATAGCTGGAATTATTTCACCTGCCCTAGTTGTTCTCGAGCTAGGCTCTGTGGGCAGACCCGCTATCAATATCTCGTGTTGATTTCGGCTCCTCTTGTTGGTATTACGACTGCTACGGTCGGAACTCGGATAATAGTGGTCCACGGTTGAGAGAAGACTCTCACTCACGGCGGAATCACCACTGAAGATGGCGACAGTGAAGAGCGGCGAAACGTTTGGAAGCATGGGGCAGTTACAATCGTTGCAGTCGTATTACCAACAACACAAGCCGAGATCAATATATAGGCGGGTCGAGAGATACCGACAAGGGCAGGTCAAACAATCCCAGCTATAGCTAGGCATGTGCACGTTAATTCTGCTATAACATAACAACCCGGATAATCACTGTATATCAAATTGTCTCAATTGACATTAAATGATTTACATACAGGGTGTTTGTAAGTAAGTGCAAAATATTTTAGGGAGTTGTTGCTATTTCTAAAAAAATATCAAAGCGAAATAAATAAATGATAAAAATTTAAACACTGTATCTCCGAAACGAAGCATATTTAGACCTACGTTTATATGAACTTTTTTTCACAAAATAACTTCAGCATCCACCCTATAAAATATTTTGCAGTTATTTGCAGACACAATTTATATTTACTATTTATTTCTCTGCAGCTACTACTCAACAAATTTTATATGAAATTGAATATTACTGAATTATTATATTCGAAAAATAGATATAATTCATCGTATAAAGAACTGTATTTACCTCTCGCGGTATCCTTTAGTGTGTAACACACGCAATTTAATGGTTGTTAACAAATTTTCAGTTTCAGAAAATATTAAATACAAATTAGAAACAGTAAAATGATCTATAGTTCTTTAATAACGCTCCTCTTCTGTAGAAATTACATCATTTTTTTTTAATTTAAGTGGTACACAAACTCTAGAATCCAATTCTTCTTCGATATTGATTACTTTAGGATATTGTTACTATTACTTCCTTGCTATTCGTAAATCATTTTCCAACTACGCATATAAATCTGTCCCAGATTTTAGCAGGATTTATAGCTAAATTTTACGTTTATTGAATTTTCCTATTAATGCCGGAAAAGGAATGTTTTACAATTTATTAGGGGAAAACCAGATTAGCAAACCAAAACCTGAGGAAAATCCACTTAAATAGAAATTTCACTTTCATTGTCATTGGCGAACTCGATTCGCCTCTCTCATTATATGAATTTAACCAAAATTAATAAATTTATTTATATCTACTATTGTCCAAATCGATATTAAACCTTTCCAACATTCATTACATTTTATTTATTAGGTTTCATGCTAGTTTTTGTAGCGCTGGCAACGCTAGGCTTTTAGGTACCAATCCCAAGCCATTTTATTTTTTGGTCTGGATTTGATGGAAGTTTCGGCAGTATATATATATGGATTGATTATATGTTTAAAAATACGAAAGAAGGTTTATATAAACATGGGTCTGGAAATAACATTTTTTTGTCGTAAACAGTATAGTCTTCATTTTTCGAAAACCAATCGAGTTGTTGAGATGAGATTTGGTACACAACAGTACCTGGGCTACTTTTACGTGTATACATTTCTTCGAGCATTTCTCTTGTAATATACTAGGATCCGTGGCATTCGGGCCAGGAGGAAAATGTTCAAGAGACACTTTTTAAGTAGAATTAACTTGGTTGTAAGATACCGATACCAATTTGTCCAAATATCAGTGGCATATTTTTCTTTGCATGCATGCCACTGATGCAAGAGAAATTTATACACGTAAAAGTAGAGCTTCACTATACACTGTTGTATACCAAGTCTCATCTCAATATCTCAATCGATTTTCCAAAAATGACATATAACCTGATTCTAGATTTCTTTACATCATTCTGTAACACCCTGCATAATTCTCTTTCTGAAGTTAGAATTTATAATTCTTGTAGTATCTGTATTTTGACATTTTCTAGAACATTCTAAGCCATATTCGATTTGAGTCTTGATACGTTCTCGAGACCGCATAAACTTCGATATCTCTAAATATATATATATATATATAGGGTTAACTATAACTTACTCCAAATATTTTAAGAGAGGATAGGAAAAAAAAAGAATTATCTATCAAAATTTTCATTTCCAAACTTATTTATAAAGTGAAAAATTTGTTTTTAAAAACTATATTTAATCCTTATTTATCGCTGTCATTGGCTTTTCGTCAGCTGAGAGGTTAGGTATACTCTGCCAAAGACAAATGTGTCACACAGGTCACCGCGTTGTTTACGCCGCTTTGAAAGAAAAAAAAAATATTTACAAAATGTAGATTATTATTTAATGATTTAATGAGAAACGCGATATGGTAGCACAGGGAAGCAGCACCTACATTACAAATATTTATTTCCAGGATTGATATTTGGAGATATTTTAAGAATGTTGTATCGTTTTCTGTTTTCTTACTTGTTTAAATTAAAACTTACCATTGCAAAGAATTTTGTACTTGCTGGAGACCTCCCCATAATTTTTTTTAAAGCGCGGTATCCACTTGGATCGGTGGTCATGACCAGGTCGACTACTTACGTCGGAAAAAACACAAAGGATAACAAAAAAATACACGCAAATGTACACAAATACATAAAAACACTGCCACACGTTTACCATAAAGGTATTATAACAGTTATAAGTATACTATTTTGTGTACTCGGAAAACATCTTTGGTATTACGCTGCCACACGATAATATGCACTTGTCATAATCCCATAAATCAGCACCTTATCCGTCATCTAGGCAGTTGAATGCGACCTATTTGTAAATACACAAAACACACCGAAAAATTGAATTTGCAAAAAGCAAGTACTGAAATATTATTTCAAACTAATCAGAGTACCGTATGTAATATTTTTTGACATCTGATCTGATACAGATGCCATCTGTAAGCCACTAATGCAAGGTGCACTTCACGGCGATAAATTTTTAAACTTCTTGTGTTGTTGGGAAATTAAATTCTGTTAATACTAATAATAGCAAGAATATTAACAGTAATCGACGACGTTTGCATAAAATAATTGCAGTTAAGTGACTAATTTTAAACATATAGTAATTAAATAAAGTATTTTATGTTGGATATGTTAGTGGATAATTACGATAGATCTGCAAGGAGTGAAAATGTAGTTTTGGCAGTGTGCAACGAAAGAACGAAGAACGAATACAAAATGCTGCAGCTAACCGGATTAACTGTTATGTATCAGGTTCTTAGGCATTATTATTAACAATAAAATTGTTCATTTAGTTTCTACACTTGACAACGCTGCAAATAGTGACTGCCCGGTAGTTAACATATCTATCCATCTCGGACGATGACTAATTATCATAAGCGCCGACTTTCCGTAGAAAATGAGGGTTTTACCCCATTTTTTAAACATTGAGTTAGAATTCCCAAATAAAGTTTTTATTGTCTTTTAGACCTCTCTGAGCACGTGGTTACTTTGTATATATGTGTCTTAGTCATAGTTTACCCTGTATAAGCGGATCGGTTTCACCTTCTCAGTTCAGTTTATGTTCAGAAGTCCAACACGAGTGACAAACGTCAAAGTAAAGGTTTGACAGTTGTGAATTTGTTTGAAGGATATTCGTTGTGCAATAAAGTACTGACATAAAGTTTGTTTTTCTAGATGACGTATTTCAAGGCTTAGTCAACGTAGAAGTTACAACCATAATATTTAATCGCAAAATATAAAGCATATTAGAGAAACAGATATGATGCACCAAGCCATTTCGGCTTATCGAATGTTAATTCTAGAAAAGGATTGGTATGGGCTCATTTTTACCATTGATGTCGTCCTCCATAATTCGTAGATGACAAAATATCCAAGTCCCCCGGAGGACCTAGTTGTATACCTTTATCAAAAAGCAATGTTTTCCTCGGAAGTCGAGTATCGGATGATGTTCAATAGGATTTACTAAATAATTTGTTCATACTGATACCAAATCAAGATGTACCTCAATAGTTAGCACAGCATGCAAAAAGTACA
Organism: Monochamus alternatus; assembly: GCA_037114965.1. NCBI lineage: Eukaryota > Metazoa > Arthropoda > Insecta > Coleoptera > Cerambycidae > Monochamus > Monochamus alternatus. The sequence goes on along the minus strand of CM073426.1, from coordinate 23,435,637 downwards.
ATGTGTAACCTCGCTACAGACTATGCGTGTATTCGCAATTGGTTATACGCGAATCGTAACATGTGAGGAATTCGCGAATAATGGATGGGGTCCCAAATTTTATTTATTTTTTTTTTGTATCCTCACAATCGGCCATTACGAACGAGTTTGAATCTCCCTGTACTGTTATTGGTATCTCAGAAATGATTAATACTTATGAGATTACTTTTTTATTATAATTAAGAGTGTATAGAATAGAGTACTTTAAAATAGGAATATAACAACAAAAATTAATAATTTAAACATTCTGAAATGTAGACTGTTGAGGGTTAAACACGTGTTATTGAACATTTCGAGAACTGCTAACATAATTAAAAGTTAATTACAGTTTATTTGTTAATGACAACATACAATAAATATCTATTTACAGGATAGAACAGAGGTGGAACAATAAATCTAACAGTGCATTTAATTACAAGACATCATTAAAAGTAGTATTAACCGCAAAGTTTTAATTAGTGTAGCAACTAATGCCACAAATTACCATTTGTAAGGATTTTTAAATAAGTATTCAGCTTACGTGGAAATGTAAATATTACGGGATTAACAGGAAAAATTAATTTGCATGACTAATTACTACTCATATTCTTATTGCTTTGTGAATATATAATTACATAAAATTTCCTTTGTTACTGTGACTATACAGGGTGTTCGGAAATGATGCGTCAATATTCCGGGAAGGGTTGATTATACACGAATAACTAATGCCTCAAAATCTTACAACATTTTTTCTTCTACCAATTTGTTTCTAATTTTTTATACACCCTAGCGTCCGTTTATGTCGATGTTCTTAATTTGACGCATATTCTCCAACGTTAAAGGGCCTAAACTGTCCTTGGTCTTCGAATAATAACTTTTTTGTTTCAATATTCTTACAAACTTATATTTAAACGTTATTAAAGATCGTCAAAAAATCTTTAAAAAAGGTTCTCTTGTTACAACAATAGTTCAATGGAATTGATTTTCAAAATTAACAAATCACGTCTTGAAAACAAGAACGTGGATACAAGGGAACGGTAGTAATACGTTAAAAAAAACATTAGATTCACAAAAAACATATTAGAAGAAGTTCTTAAAAAATTTTTTTTGGACACCATGTAACTTTTTGCAAAAATATATAATTATAGAAGTGTCATTTCCGGACACCCTGTATATTATTTTTTCTTAATTTTATTACTTGAACGTCAAATAGTAAATCAATCAGTCAAAAATATCCTTTTATTACATTATTTTTACTTAACCAAAAATCACACAGCTACAGGTCAGATAAAAAACAAAAATACTTATTACAATGAGTTAACTATGACTAAGTCCAAAAAGTTTAACCACATGCTCAGGAAGACCTAAAAGATAATAGAAAATTATTCCAGAATTTTAGCTCGATATTTAAAAAATGGAGCAAAACACTCTTTTCCTACGGAAAGCCGGCGCCTATGATAAGCATCGACTGAGATGGCTTAGATTCATAGATAAAGCTTATATCTATCAACGATGGCCGTATTCCAGATAGGCACCCGATAAGAGTGCTGTACGTGTACGTCAAAGTACCGCCGTACCTCTTTAACTGAAATAGAAAATAAAATCAGGTAGAACCAGATACTTGTCAATTGCCAATTATCAGTGCTGGCAAGGTTATGTTATGTAAGATTGGATTGGGTTAAATTAGTCCATCAATACTCGTCAATAAATCACAAAACAATAAAAACATAAATATACATATGATACACAACAAATAACTGAGTAAAACATCCCAGTAAACAATAATTTTTGGGTTATTACATCATGTACCTGAAGTGTCCGGTAGTTTATTTGGATACAGTTCAGGGACACTTAGTGTAGTTCTGGTAGACATGTACGATCTAATTGAAATACGGGACATATATCCTTTATGTGCACCGTGCCTATATGGAATACGGACAATATCTACTACCATGCAGTCGTTTTTTTGCATTCCCAAATGCGGAAACGACAAAAATTAACATTCTTATTAGTGATAATACCTGATAGATAGGTAACAGTTAATCTAGTTAGCTCCACTATTTTGCATTCGTTTTTCATTATTTCGTTACACACTGGTAAAACTACAACATTTTTATTCATTTTAACCACTCGCTACCGATAAAACACACTTCCTGTAGGTACAGCTAGATAAAATATCTTTTTATTATAACAAAGTCAAACGAAAGGAATCGATAATAGAAAACTTATAATGTACCGGCGGCAGTCTTGTCCCATAACCTTGAAAACCAAACCGGCGAACTATATTATGGGAATATAAAACGTTTAAACATTTAAAAGCACACTGAAGAAGAACACAAAACTACAACGTAAACACATGGTAAACACAGGAATTAAATTATAACTTGACTGGACATTTTACGGTCGTGTTGCTAGTTGCCTACGTTACCTACTCTGATTCTGTAAATGTGTGGCGGACAAGTCGCATAGGTGGTGTTAAATATGGAAATGATATAGATTCAAAAAAAATTTTTTTTGCTTTATAAACAATTTTTTTGAAGGGTGATTCCGTTAATTCTTAATTTTCTCTATCCCCTTTTAAAATATTTCTACTTAGTCATAGTTAACCCTGTATTATATTTAAATCTATTTTCAAAAAGGGTAGTTCTATGTGAGGGAGGAGTTAGCAATCCTTTTGTTCTGATGTTTAGAGTGTGTGCATCACTCCTAAATGAAATTTTCTCATAAAGATAAGGAGGAGTTTTTGTGAACAATACATGTAGTTTGGAAACGTCTTTGATTCGCCATATTGAGCCAGTTCAGATCTGTATATTTGAAATATGTTCGTATTTCCTTTACATATGGATGTAAAACGGATACACGAATTTTGAACGCGCTGAAGGCCATCACTACAACTTTCACATAAAAATTTTAATAATATTATAACTGAGATAATCTCTGTGAAGATATAAACGTCGCAATGACATGTGTGATTTTTTAATAAATTTACTTATTTGTTCTCTAAATCTCAATGATTATACAATTTTTTAGCACTTTCAGATATAGGTAAATTTATTCCTATCAATTCGATGTTCATAATATATTTTAGATTTTTAACATTATTTCTATTTCCAAATAAAATTGCAGCCGACTTTGTCGGATTTAGAACCAAAGAATGCTCTATAGATATGTTATAAATATTGTGTATATCACTGTTAACTAACTGCGGCATAATTTTTAACATTAAATGAATAATAAAGCTGGGTGTCATCAGCATACATATGAATAGAACCGTGCTTAATATGTTTGACAAACTGACTGTTGCAAATGCTAAATAGTACTGGCCCTAACATGGAGCCTTGTGGAACACCTGAGCACACCGATCTAGGCTTAGATAGTTTATCAGATTGTCTGACTATTTGAGAGCGATCTTATAAATAGGACTGAACAAAAATTGTCTGAGCAGTTGTAAAACGCTCCTTATACACATTATCACATTTTATTACATTCAATATCGGCCTTTCGTTCTACTCACTCCTTTTAAAATCCTCTGTAAACTGTAAGTGACTTATTCCAATTATGCAGATGTACTACTCTCACTCACCCTCTCGTGTATTCTCTCGTTCATTGTAGGCTTCCGTTTCTCCGCTGTCTTGACATTGAGTATCTTCACCAGCGGCTTTATTGTGATGCCCTGGAAGAACACAGTGAAGTAGATCACGGCGATGGTTGTAGTCATGAACATAGGCTGCAGTTCCACGATTTCGGGGTCAATGAGAAGAACTAGGGCGAATGCGACCGCCCCCCTTAGGCCTCCGTACGACATCACGAACTTCTCCACCGTGCTCAGTTGGTTGAGTCGGAAACGGTTCGCTATTGCTGTAAATATTATAACACCTGGAAACAAAATATAGATTTTAGTAAGTGCTAGTCACAGTTTATAAGCAGTTATAACTACATTCATATCGTTGCTGTCAGCAAACAGAATTTTTAAAATCCCTAAATAACAGTAGTATTGCCATTTTTATTAACCACGCCGCCACTTGTATGTGCCTATTTAATGTAATTGCTATATAAACTTTTTTTTGTGTCAATTTATTTATCTGTCTTAGCTTTTCACATTAATAACAAAATCTCGAAACTGACTGCAAATAAATTGAAAAAGATGGTTTTTCCATACAATAATAGGAAGCAAATTGTCAGATAAAATTATCAAAATTCTCAGCGTAATCAATATTTTAAAAATTAAAACCTTCCTTACAAATTGTTATTATCAAAATGTAATTATAAATTAAATTTCTGAATAAATGAGTAAATATCCAATATAATTCGGTTTGTTACACGTCTGTCATACGTCTGTCATTTACGGTTTTTGTTTTTTATCGGCCAATGATCTGTGGGTTTTTGCCCGGACTAGCTCTGTCTCTGTCGCACACATCTGAGCATCAACGATTCGTATAGGCAGAAAACGGTTTCGGGCGCGTCTATGATTTATAAGGTCTATTATGGGCTTGCTGACAATTTTGGCGCAAAATTTGTTCAATTTTGTAAGGTTGTATTCTACCTTTTCAGTTTTATTTTACTGTAGATATCTTCTACATTCTTTTTAATATATATATACAGACAAAACTACACACACACGTATCACTACACTTTTCTACATTTTTCTTTAATATCTTATAATTAACTATTATAATAAATAATTAAATACAACATGGTGTACATTCTAATTTTCTGCTAAACTAAAAAATTCTAGGATTTTTTAAGATGCTTCTATTAATAAACTACAGATATAGGTAATACTCTTTACAATAAGCTTTGGACATATTCTATTGTCATTTGGCAAACGAAATCGCTGCAAAATATCGATTTACCTTCACTTTACAAAATGGTTTGATCGTTCTCTGAACTGACACTTCTAGCATATAAGGCAGCATTTAGTAAAACCCTTCGTCATCTGTTAAGGATTAGTCTAGTCCATCGTAACAAAACGCAGGAAAATATTAAAAAATGTATAATTTAATATTCGAGTTTATAATCACTTGTCAAGTGCCAAACCGTTGAACTGCAGTTCACTTAATTAAACGACCGAGATCGGTCAGTCAGTTTAAACTACGATTTGATCGACGTTTAACTTTTACACAACCCGATTTTGCCTTTAATTTACAGTTTAACTTTAAACTTGAGTTCAAAATCTTTATACAACCGGCCCTTAAAGTCATTAATATTGTTACTATTGTAAGTGACTTTATTAATATATTGCATAAAGAGTAGCATATACAGGGTGTCTTAAATTCGATAGTTTAGGTCTGCTCCGAGGATACAAATAAATTAAATAAAATTTGGGACACGTAGTGTTCAATGGAATGAAGTAAGCTCCATTATCAATCGAAAGTATTATCTTTCAGATTTAACAGAAACGGTAGAAACATACCCAAAAAAACTCTCTTTTTTCTAATAAATCTTTATTAGAGAATTTTTTCTGTATCACTTCCCTAAAAGTTATAAGCAATACCGTTCTAAAGAGTTCGAAAAGAAATACCACCTAAACATCATATTAGCGGTGGAAGGATCAAGTAGTCGGTGGAAAATAATCAAACGTTCGTTGTTTAAAGCGAGTAAATAAAAGGATTAAACGCGATAATTATTTAATACAGACAAAACAAAAGGTGATGATAACAATAACTAAACTTAAAAAATGAGGCAAATGCCCTCATACTACATACATATTACAATCTATTCTCTATATGATCCTCTGATTTCAAGACACATCCAATATTTGCTTGCCTTCTTTGTGGGCTGCATTTATTAACATTTCACCGTTTAACTCATCGATTTTTTTCTTTCAAATGATTAATATCTCGTGAAGCTATTTTGTAAACCTCATATTTTAAAACCCCTCAAATAAATCAGGGGTGTTAGATCTGGTCATTAATCATATAAATGGATTGGATTTTTCTGGGAAAGGGTTATCGAAATATTGCTGCACATCCCTGGCCTTGTGGGGTGTAGCTCTGTCGTGCTGAAACCATAGGTTTCTCCTTTGCAGTAAATGCACATTCTCCAGAAGTGCAGGAAGTTCTTCTTAGAGGAAATTTAGGTAACTCACGCTTTTCAATGTATGTTCATAAAAATAACACCCAACTAGATGACTACCGATGATGCCACACCATACATTTACTCCAAAATGGCCTTGGTTTTGGACTGGATTGTAAAGTTTTTTAGTGAACCAGTAGTGTTCGTTGCGCCTGTAAACCATTACTGACAAACGACTTTCGTCCGTCCAAAGAACGCGCTGAAAAAGGTTCTGTCAACAGTTTCTAGATTTACTGCAATTTGAGCTATAAAATTAAGTCTGTATTCAATGTGTAATTATGAAATTTGTAGTCATGATAAACATTGGTCTTTAAAATTCGTTGAACGGTTGATTTATCCAAATTCAGTTTTTGGCTAGTCTGCCGTATTGAATTTCGTCGATTTTGTTGGACATACTGTAACAGTCTAGCTGTACTAACATTGTTTCTTACCCTTCGGTCAATTATTTGATTCTTCCGAACAAAAAATTTAGTTTAATCGCAAGGTCACCTACAATCTTGTAAAAGTTCTATGATCAGGAATGAGGCGCTCTGGCGCTATCTTTTCTGAATGAAAAAACATTTTGTGAGCACAAAAGTTATACGTTTAACGTTCATATTGAGTAATGACAAGTATTCTGTGACATTTATGCACTTTAAACAACAAACATTTAATTACCAACGACTACTTGATCTTTCTACCGCTATGATTTTTAGGTGGTATTTCTTGAGACTTTTTATGACGATATTGTTTTTACCAATATACAGGGTGTGCCACTTAAAACTGTGCCCAGGCCTATATCTTCGTTATTGTTTAAGATACCTTAGGAGTAATTTTGTAGGTTTGTTCAGAATAGAGTTATCTTTATATTAAATATGTTGAATAGAGGAGGTCCAAGTAAGGACCCTTGAGAAACATTTGATGTATAAAGGAACCCATCGAAATTGCTGAAATATTTTTGCTAGATTATTACAGAGATCTATGTTGCTGAGTATATTTAACAAAATTGTTGAGAGTTAGAGTAGTCGAGCCTATCAAACCTTTTAGAAAAGTCTTCTAGAATATTAACCAGTTGTTGACATAACTTATATCAATCTATATTACATAGACGTGACATGTTGCAACAGATTTGGCACCTTTTATAATTAAAATTAATTAATGTAGAACATAAATTCAAAGGAAGATTTTTCTTAATCTAAAGAGTTGCTTCGTTGATTATCTCAGTGCAGTATACGTATTATTTGAAAACTTATATTGTTAACGTTACTAGAAAATTGTAAGTTTATTATTATTTATTATATATTTTAACCCTTTATTGTTAAAATTAGCTGTTTCTTAGATATTATATGATTCTTTAATTTAAGTAAGATATTGCCAATATTTTAACAAAGAATTGTACAAGAATTGTAAATGTTCGTTGCATTATTGTTGACCGATTGTATCGATTCACTAGACAATTGTCCAACAAAACTCGATTAGCTGTGATTTTATGTTACAATCTTGAAAACAAGAATCATCCTATTGAAGTGTATTAACCCAATATTGAGATATATGAGTCTGCGAGAAAATCTATTTTCTTAGAACATTCTCTCAGGTGATAAATGATACTCGAAAAGTGTATTATATTACAGACTAGTCATTTAACAGACAGCAAAGAGGAAGTAAAAACAATTCAGCAGGAGTCAGACATGATTAATTGTTGTTTCATTCTATATACTTCCATACATGAGGATTGGATTATATACAGCGCCATCTATATTTTTACGAAAATGATTACACTTTTAAGGAAAAAAATGGCAAATGCAAAAGTTGTAAACAATTTTCTAACTTTTTCACAGTCGTAAAAACAGAGTGATTCTGTTTCAAATGAACAAACTTGAAACAGCAGCAGACATATTACCAGTTTGTTATATAAAATATTTTATTTTGCAGTTTTTTAATAGAGATACAGGGCAGCTTTTAAATCATGTGCATGGGCATAAAGGCTAATAGCAGACCCTGTATTTACTTCAACCATGCACAAACAAGGTCATAATTGCTGAAATATGGAAATTGTCCAACGTTTGTCCTATCTACAAAAAGGCGATAAATCTTATGAATTTTATACATATTTCTATTAGTTCTAATTTTTGGAAGGTCTTTGAAATTCTTCTGCATATGTAAACTATTAGATGTTGTAATTTTTTAAAATAATATGATATATATATATATATATATATATATATATATATATATATATATATATATATATAAAGGTTACAACTTGAATGTTTAAATATAATTAATAATACCTAATATATGTATAAACTAGTCACTAATGCTATTAGCCAGTATTAATTTTAATGTTGCTCCTCCTCCTATCTATTTAATATCCCTTTTAGGAAGACAAATAACTTACAAAATGAATGCACCTTCTTGTAGAATGATGAGATTGGCGAACTGCTACTGTTCTAATGTTGACTTTCAAACAATTTCGTACGCTGCCATTAAAGCAGATTAAAGAAAGATCTTATGTAACATAGAAATCTAAATGTTTTGCATGTTCTCTATTAATTCACTTAGCTTAGTATAGTATTTTTTATTCATGTTATTTGCAATAATGCACTTCTTTCCTGTCTTCTCTTATTTACTTTATTTAGAATATTAATTTATATATGTTATTGTATACTTTTATATTATTGTCTACTATTATATGTGAAATAACCTGTATATTCTCTTAGTGGATACTATTTTTGGGCTTGTCCTGCAAGTATCTCTAATAAATAAATAAATAAATAAATAAATAAATACCTGTTGCAATGAATAAATAGGTGCATATTATAGAAACAATTTCTATTTTTTTACTCATTACTTAAATATTTCGTTCAAAATGTGTACATTATTTTTGTACATTAACTGTATGCTACTGTTTTGCACACATACCAACTAGACTGAACTATAGAGCCAAGCCAGTGAAGCCTTCCGTAAGCCCACAGTATACTAAGCAATCAGTACGGAATCTTAGACAATTTATGAATGAAATACGTCTGGCAGTTTTTAAATACCCCCACTCTAGAAAAAGTCGCCAAGAATATGGCGGGTTCCAGAGAACATACGAAAAAATAGCTAATAATTTGGCGTAAACATAACCAAAGTTGTTCGTAGTTTTAATACTTTTGCATTAATTCTTAATTAACTGTTGTAATCCAGTGTAGTTTCATGTAAATTGAGGTTTTGGTCACATTTTGTCTTAATTTAGGTTTCTAGCAGATATAATTTGAATATGATTATAAAACCAGTATGAATTTAAATTTATTTAAAAAATTTGCGAAAACATAGAAACTAGGTCAACTAGTAGTGTAGTTTTATTTTATATTTTGTAGTACTTTTGCCTTATTTTGTTAGCAGATTATCATATTTAAGCCCAGTGTAATTTTTATATTTTTACTAATTTTTTTTTAGGAAAGTACGAAATGAAATTAAAACGTGAATGTTAGGTACAATTTATTTTGAAGTTTACAAACTATATATAAAGGTAACATAATCAAAAACCCCCTGCTCTATTAGGTGTATGGAGTGTTTTCTTTCATTCATGTATGAAAGCAGTCTCTTTCCTATTTGGAGCTAAATCCTTTGCCCCCTTTCATGTTTTAATTTTTCTTTAGGATTTTCTCAATTAAGCTATCACGTCTAACTTGGTCTCCGATATATAAAACTGTTTACAGGCCTTTTACGTCCAGAGCTGCGTTATGCGTTAGTTTTTTACAACACATTTATTTCCTCCCATAGTTTATTTATTATTTACTGGGTATAGTTCCACTAATAAATAATCATTAATATAAAAACACAAATAACTAAACACTCAACACGACATACAAAGCAGGAATATAAGTACAATAACGATAACGAGTGGATAACCATGTAATAATGCCAAAAATTCAAAAACCCAACTGACACACAGAAATTATAGTAATAACTGTCAGTCGCCAACAAAATGGCGGATTTTTGGAAGACGCGGGAAAGCTGAGTTTCCCTACTGATTGCTTAGTATACTGTGCGTAAGCCTAACCTCAGCCCAGCTGGCGTCATGCTCTCAGTCAGTGTTAGACATTCGTTGTGGTAACATCGCGATTATTTTGTAAAATATACGAGTTTTCATTGTGAAATTATGGGAAAGTGCATTGTAGACAATTGTAATAGCCGATCAGATCGGAATAATGATGCAATTTCATTTTTTATGTAAGTAATAATTAAAAATAATGGAACACGTTTTATGGCATTAAACGGCTCTGCGCAGACGTTGTGCTGACATTTCCAGTATCGGCTCTGTGTTTTTTAGTGCCCATATGTTTAACAATTATTCTTAGCGAGGTAACAAGTATTTAATGGTTTATTAAATAATATCATGTGAAACATTTTGGTGATGCGTGTGCTGGCATCTTGGAAACTATAAGAGATACGAAAGTCGGCAGTTGGGGGAAAATTCTGTTGCTAACTTAATGACGCTTGCAACTAGATCTAGGTTTTTGAGTTATTTTGAAAAAAAGTTAATATGGCGTCGCATTGAAAAATGTTTTCAGATTTAAAAAATCCTCTAAATAAAAAAGTTACAGACGAATAACGGCATATTAACATTTATCAAAATAACTCAAAAACCTAGATCTAGTTGCAAGCGTCATTAAGTTTTTTCCCCCCAACTGCCCATTTTCGTATCGCTTGTAGTTTCCAAGATGCCAGTACACGCATCACCAAAATGTTCTTAATGGTATTATTTAATAAACCATTAAATACTTGTTACCTCGCTAACAATAATTGTTAAACATATGGACACTTAAAAACAGGGCCGATACTGGAAATGTCAGTACAACGTCTGCGCAGAGCCGTTGCCATAAAACGTGCTCCATTATTTCTGATTATTACCTACCTGAAGAATGAAATTTCATCACTATTTGGATCTGATCGGCTGTTACAATTGTCAACAATGCACTTCCCCATAATTACACAGTGATTAGAACTTATTAGAGCAATTTCTGAAAAATATGAATAAATCATAAAACAAAAATAATCAATACCTTAAAAGGCACAAAGCAACAAGCACTAAATAAAGTAACACTATTTAAAGGGCGATAAAAATTTTAATATAACTAGAATTTTATGTCAAACTCTGATTTAAAATATTTCACAAAACTTCTCAAAATAATTGTTAGTTATTAAAAATATATTCCTTCCTATTTCACATTACTTTTAAATAAAAATTATTAACTTTATTAAAATTTCATCAAATATTATAATAATATACATTTTACTGAATCAGACTGTCAAAAGAGGTGGAGCGAAACTTCCGCAAACACTCCACTGCTCCCCTGTCGAGGCTTCATTGGTATCGTTGTACTGAATAGCATGGGTACAGTCTAGTTGGTCTGTTTTGCATAAATAAGAACTATAGTTTTCTTAGTGTAAATGCAAGTTTTCGGATGGACGAACTCGATTCATTTTAAGGTTCAGTTAACAATACTCACACATAATTTTGCGTTCACTCGAAAAATATGACATTACAAATTATATATCTCATGTGTGTTACTTACCTATAACTCTGTACACTGAGCAAAAGATAATGGTTAGGATAACAAACCACGCGTTCCAATCGTGGATTTTGTTGACGGTCTCAACTCCCAGGAACATAAATATGATGGTTTCTGAGGAGCTACTCATCATTTTCATGGCATACTTTATTGTGGTGTGAGACTTGTTCGATATATTTGCTTCTACGTAGTTTTTCATTGTTATGCCACAAAATGTAATTCTGAAAAATAAATAAACTCGTAAAAATTTGTTATTTGAGCAAATAAAATAACTTATTTTCAGTTAAATTTATTAATTAATGCTTGTCTGTTTGCAGAATACAAAAGATAAGAAGAATATTAAAAATGATGTTAAACCAGAGAATATTTTTTTGTAAATGGAAAAAATCTAATATGTTGTAATTATAATAATATACTTAAAATTTTAAACTTAAATCAACTGTATATGTATTAATTCAGTAATAACGTACATTTGATATAAATATTTACATATTCATGACATCACATTACACTAAACTTATGATTTACTTATAGAATAATGTTATGATAAAATATTATTAATTATGGAAAAGTATATTCCTTAAATTTATAGATTTGAACGAATTAAAATAATACAAATGTTTATAGATGATATTAGTACAATACTTGTGGTGATCATTACCAAAACTGTAGAGTCACAATTGTATTATTATTTATTACAAAATGTATTAAAGTTGGATCGCTAGGTTCAGCATGTGGCCAAAAGATGTAGTTACGTGTTGCATCACGTCTACTCAGGTTCCGCTCTGTCGGATAAGTCGCCTCGCCCCCTGTGGCATACTGAAGAGAGCTAACAAGTAAACGGTATAAGTCTGGTATGTCGCTAATAGATGGCTTTGACAGTTAATTAAATACCAATGAGTGAGTAGTATTTAATTGTTTATATAAGATGGGTAGAGTACTAATTGCTCTAGAAAGGAATACAATATAGTAGAGATGGGTTGCTAAATAGCAGACTGCTATTTTTAGCTGCTATTTGGTTTGTAGCAGTAGCAACTTTAGCAGTGACTTCAAAAGTAGCAGCTATTTACTGTTATTGCGCAGGTTGGGTTGAAAAATCAAAATACGGTCACGGTAAGGAAGCATAGCAATGCAAACTAGCACACTGCGATTGCCAAGCAGATTTATAATAATTATTATTTTATTTTAACCATGACTGCTCGCAGAATGCAGAACTGAGAATTACGAATACTGACGTGTGCCCGTGTGCCTTCTGTGAAATTCGGGGTTCTCACTCATAGAAAACTAATAATAATACACTACGTGTATAAATAAATATAATATATTATCATTATAAATATTTAATTTATCGCCGCGTCATTATGCTAAACTGCTAAAAAAATAGCAGCTATTTTTAACTGCTAAAAGGAAGTAGCAGCAGCATATGTTAAATGCTATGTAAAATTTTAGCATTTACACATCTCTACAATATAACAAGAATACTGAAATACTGATTATATATTTCGGTTTTATTTTTCTTAATGCAATGTTATTACTTACTTTCATAAGATACATGCATGTATGTCTGGAGAGTTTACAAATTCTTCAACTGAATAAAATCAGTATTTTAGTAAAAGTGACTTTATTTTATTTTTAAAAATAGTAACGTTTTATATGAGCTGGTAGTATATTATATAAACCAATATTTAATGAATTTTTCTTTGATTTAGATGATTATAAAAAGATCAGCATATCTTGTTTTATAGCTGCAAAGGTACATATAAAGGCAAGGCAATGGTTTTATAAAGCGGTCGACAGTGTTCAATATAACAAGAATTAGTTATCAAACGTATAACTTTTTTTGCAATTTAAATATTTTATGAGATGTCGTGCTTTTTCCCCAAAAAATTACTGCATAATATAAATGGCACATCTTCAAACAATTGTGACTTAAAAAATGTCTCAATCTACGAATTAAAAAAATAATACTGGAAAGCTTATTACTTAAATAGTCTATATGAAAATTTCATGTCAGAGAGTCATCAAGGATTACACCAAGGACGTTTGCAGATTTGCCTCTAACCATGTCCGTATGAGAAGTAAAAATCAAATTTTGTGTTTTATTTTCATTTAATTTTAGATTGTTTCCTGAAAATCATACATTGGTCTTCTCAATCATTTCATTAGAAAAGCGAGAGAGGTGTCAAATTATACGCTAATGCAAAGATGGTAGTATCATCGGCAAATAGTGTATTACGAAACAGATCATTAACATATGTAATAAAAAGTAAGGGCCCCAGGACAGATCCATGTGGAACTCCGTAACGCATATATTTGTAACTTGAATAAGAATTGCTAAAACATACAGTTTGCCTACGGTTACTTAGGTAAGATTCAATTAGCATCAACGGTATGTCCCGAATACCATACATAGATAACTTTCGCAGAAGAATATCATGTGAAACACAATCGAAAGCCTTTGTTAGATCACAGAGAGTTACAGAACAATGCTTGCCCTCTTCAAGGCTCTCGACAGTATTTTCCACCATCCTCGTATGTAGGTAAGTATAGTTAGATTTTTTTATTTTTCATTTCATAACATTTGAATCAGTTAGGCAATAACTTTCTACGTAGGTATAAATAAATTCATAGTCAGCTACACAATTATTGATTTTCTTGTTCGAGTTTACCGCTTATGAATTATAAATGACTTAAATCTGGTGGGACTTCAAATTCTTAACAGTTTCGACGTAAGTAGAAGGTATATAATAAATGTATGAACAAAATTATATGTAAATCAAAATGTTAAGTATAATTTCTCCCAACTTCTATAGAATTTGTTCCTAACTAAATCCATTCAATAATAATCTCTTTAAATTAGAAAATACATAAGCAACGAAAAGGCCAAGTTGAAATATTGATTTCGAAGTCTAGCGAGTCACTTTCAATTTCCATTAGTAATTTGATTTTATTTTTCCTCTGTTAATAATTTTATTGATGACGCATTTCTATATGGAAATCCCTATACAGGGATGGCCAAAGGTACGGAATAAAATTCATATCTTTTAAATGAGTGAATTTTTTTAAAAACGTCGAAACACGTTAACTGATTTTTTACTGTATTAGAAAGGTATTTTAAGCGAATATAAATCAAATCTCCTACAATTCCTATTAATGAAGTCATATGTATGTTCTCTGATACCAAACATCTAAGTATGCTAATAAACAATTCCACAGACAAAGCTCTATTCAATATTTATCTAAAGAAATTAATCTAAATTTACTAACCTTGCTTTAATAAAAACACTTTATAAATATCTAACTTCACTTTTGGCAGTTGGAACACGACAATTCAACCACAATAGACGAGATCTGATCTATTTCTGCATTTTTAGGATTGCTTCTTCAGGTGGCCTTGTTTAAGTTGAGTTAAATATCTAACTATAAAAATTATTATAAACATTAAAATTATTTGATGTTAAATATCGACAATGACAAAAGTGACAGCCTGTCAATGAATTAAATATGACATTACCTACTTAAATAATGTTTAGATACCCTTTATGTAAAAGTTTTTATATATTTTTAGGTATTAATAATATTGTGTGAAACTAACTACTCTGTGGACAAAAGCCCCAACCAGCGTTGAATTGCACCCACAATATCTACCCATATATTCCTTATTATTAGCTTTTGTAACATTTTTTACTGTATTAGAAAGGTATTTTAAGCTAATATAAATCAAATCTCCTACAATTCCTATCAATGAAGTCTTAAAATACCTTTCTAATACAGTAAAAAATGTTACAAAAGCTAATAATAAGGTATATATGGGTAGATATTGTGGGTGTAATTTAACGCTGGTTGGGGCTTTTGTCCACAGAGTAGTTAGTTTCACACAATATTATTAATACCTAAAAATATATAAAAACTTTTACATAAAGGGTACCTAAGCATTATTCAAATAGGTAATGTCATATTTAATTCATTGACAGGCTGTCACTTTTGTCATTGTCGATATTTAACTTCAAATAATTTTAATTTTTATAATAATTTTTATAGTTAGACATTTAACTCAACATAAAGGAGGCCACGTGAAGAAGCAATCCTAAAAATGCAGAAATAGGTCAGATTTCATCTATTGTGGTTGAATTGTCGTGTTCCAACTGCCAAAAGTGAAGTTAGATATTTATAGAGTGTTTTCATTAAAGCAAGGTTAGTAAATTTAGATAGATTAATTTCCTTAGATAATTATTGAATAGAGCTTTGTCTGTGGAATTGTTCATATTAGCATACCTAGATGTTTGGTATCAGAGAACATACATATGACTTCATTGATAGAAATTGTAGGAGATTTGATTTATATTAGCTTAAAATACCTTTCTAATACAGTAAAAAATGTTACAAAAGCTAATAATAAGGAATATATGGGTAGATATTGTGGGAGTAATTCAGCGTTGGTTGGGTCTTTTGTCCACAGAGTAGTTCGTTTCACACAATATTATTAATACCTAAAAATATATAAAAACGTTAACTGATCTTAATTTTTTCGAAACCTTACTATTGTGTCAAAATCAAGTTATTTACTGAATAGCAATGGTATTGTCGGAAAGGCAACGAATCGAAATCTTGATATTGCTTGGATGTGGAGACAAAATAAGAAGTCAGGCTGAAGTGCACGATTTATTTAATGTGAAATATCCCGAAAACCAAATCTCGCAAAGGAATGGTATGTAAAATGTTTCACAAATTTGAGGAACACGGTACAGTACAGACTTTGCCCAAAACTGGACGGGCACGTGTTTTGAACGAAGAAAAGAAATTAGACATTGCATTAGAACTTGTTGAAAATCCTCATACTTCAACTGTTCGTTCGAATATTTGCGAAACAGAAATACCACCCCTATAAGGTATGTTTATCCAAGAGCTTTTGAAAGACCATTATGATAGGCGATTACAATTTTCTGAGGAAATGATGAGGAGGCGTGACAATAATGGTTTTCAACAAGACGTACTTTTTATGATACATGTATATGTATCATCAACAACAGAATCTTGGGCCCCTTCTTTTTTGAAGAAAATCTTATTACCGCACGCTACCTGGATTTCCTAACATTTGACCTGATACCTGCTCTAGCTGTGATTTTTCTTCATGAAATTGAGAGATTTTGGTTTCAACAAGATGGCACTCCCCCACATTTGGTATTGATGTTCGAAGATACTTCGATGAATGACTGCCAATAGCCTCCGACTTAACGCCCCTGGATTATTTTCTTTGGAGATATTTGAAAGAAAGAGTCTACCAGGACAGAACGGATAATATCGAGAACTTAAAGAATAAGATTAGGGTGGAGATGCATAATTTACCTGCTGAAGTCATTCGGAATGCTGTGGACAGCTTTTACTATCGGTTTGAAGAATGGCAAATAGTGAATGGAAGACATTTTCAGCATTTGCGGCATTGAGTTTATTTTTGTAATTTATCTAGTTGTTTAAATTTCTGAATGAAAAAAAACTTTCTATAAGAAAAATTAATTATTATATAACCGAAAAATGGGAAAAAATCAAGATAAGTTAACGTGTTTCGGAGTTTTAAAAAAAATTACTCATTCAAAAGATATGAATTTTATTCCCCACTTCTGGTATAGCTACTTAGACCCCAACGGAATTTCCTATAAGGGGCACTAATTGATTACTCAATGATATTGAATAGTAAATCTTATTATGTGGTAAATCACTTTAGAATTATAGTAGAGGCAATTAAGCACTAAAAAGGCCAAAGATAGGAAATCTTTTAGGATAGGACGTATTGGAATGCGGTTTTTTGCATTCGCTTGCAAAAATTATTTATATCATTCAAATATCAAAGTAGGTAATACTTTGTACCTATTACAAACCGGAAGTTGCATTGCTGCAGCCAAAAATGCATGCAAAAATGCATCTTTTGAGAGGCCTTTTGGCAAATTTAATAACTTCGTAAATAAGAGGCAGAATTGGCTCAAGTCAGGTACCCGGAGGTTTTCGAAATCGCTGATCACGATTATGTTGTTCAAATTGACCCCCCGAACATCTGGAGTTCAGGAACGCCGACGAACGTCATCTCCGGGGACTATCCCGAACTTTATGCGAGAGAGGAGAGAAACTGAGCACCCGGGGTTTTCTTGGGTCACTGAACTCGAAATACCATCGGCGAATACTCCACGGACACCTGGTGGGCCCCAACCTGGACGCGGACGTCATCTTTAATAATTTTTCTGGAAATATCGACAATAACGAACCGAAAATCGTTATGGGGGCTTTTTGTGTGCGCTTAATTCGAATTTTATGTTGAAAACGACCACCCGAACACCTGGTGCGCCCTAACCTGGCCCTGAACGTCATCCCCGAGGGTTTTCCAGGCATAATTGAAAAAAACCACCCGAAAATCGTTACGGGGGTTGTTTGGCTCGCTGAAATCAAATATGGCACCGGCCAACACCCCACGGACACCTGGTGCGCCCTACCCTGGCCCTGAACGTCATCCCCGAGGGGTTTCCAGACACAATTGAAAAAGACCAACCAAAAATCGTCCCATAATTTCATACATTCATTCATGGGTAACTCTCCCCCGGGGCCCTCAAAAAATGTGATTCAGTCCTGTAAAAACGACGAGAATAATCTCCGGCTGGATCTCCAAACCTTGCCGAGCGGCCTTTCACTTTTCTCCCAACGCTCAAAACGCTTCAGTGTAAGTATACAAGTATAAACAGATACTTTCCCCTACTCCAAGCCCCGCCCAACACGCGTGGAACGAGCAGCTGCCGGCAGTAGAAAGAAGAATTCAGCGACCCGAAAAACCCCCAGTAACGATTTTTGGTTGGTCTTTTTCAATTGTGTCTGGAAAACCCTCGGGGAAGACGTTCAGAGCCAGGGTAGGGCGCACCAGGTGTCTGTGGGGTGTTCGTCGGTGCTATATTTGAATTCAGCGACTCAAAAAAACCCCAGTAACGATTTTTGGTTGGTCTTTTTCAATTGTGTCTGGAAACCCCTCGGGGATGACGTCCAGAGCCAGGTTAGGGTACACCAGGTGTCCGTGGGGTGTTGGCCGGTGCCATATTTGATTTCAGCGAGCAAAAAACCCCCCGTAACGATTTTCGGGTTGTTTTTTTCAATTATGCTGGAAAACCCTCGGGGATGACGTTCAGGGCCAGGTTAGGGCGCACCAGGTGTTCGGGTGGTCGTTTTCAACATAAAATTCGGATTCAACGCACACAAAAAGCCCCCATAACGATTTTCAGTTCGTTATTGTCGATATTTCCAGAAAAATTCTCGAAGATGACGTCCGCGTCCAGGTTGGGGCCCACTAGGTGTCCGTGGGGTGTTCGCCGCTAGTATATTCGAATTTAGCGACCCAAAAAACCCCCGGATGACCAGTTTCTCTCCCCTCTCGCATAAAGTTCGGGATAGTCCCCGGAGATGACGTTCATCGGCGTTCCTGAGCTCCAGGTGTTCGGGGGGTCAATTTGAATCATAATCGTGATCAGCGACCTCGAAAACCCCCGGGTACCCCACTTGAGCCAATTCTGACTCTTATTTACGAAGTTATTAAATTTGCCAAAAGGCCTTTCAAAAGATGCATTTTTTGCATGCATTTTTGGCTGCAGCAATGCATCTTCCGGTTTGTAATAGGTACAAAGTAGTACCTACTTTGATATTTGAATGATATAAATAATTTTTGCAAGCGAATGCAAAAAACCGCATTCCGATACGTCCTATCCTAAAAGATTTCCCATCATAATGCTACATTGCCTCGACTATTAGTAGGTGACGGTATGTAATCAATGTCTACAAATGGCACTTACTTTGTAGAAGTTTAGACTGGTTAATGTGAGTAACTAATTACTTAAACCTGAACCACAGTACTTTTAAATAACTAAAATAATGTTTGGAATTAAAATTTCAAATAATTATGGGAAGAAATAATGTTTGTGAGCTTTCTTATAGAAGAGAAACACAAAATACCTTAACATTCAATAAGTAATAGAAAAAAATACATTTTTCCTATGGGAGTAAATTGAAAAGATATTGTGGTATTTTAAAACTTGTTAAGTAGCATAATACTGAAAAAAAAGTTATGAAAGGAAACTTTTATAGATTTCCTTTTTAACCTTTGACATTGTGTTCCATCAGTTACGGAAATCTAAAATAATGAAATGATTTCAAATCACAGGAGAGCTTTTAAAAAAGATTTAAGGTTTGTTGAAAGTGCTTTGTGATAAAATAAAATTGAATTGAAATTTTCTTTAATGTGAATTAAATCAACTTACCTTAGTACAATTTTACTTCCTTAAGAAGTTGTGGGCTTGAGAAGGTACTTCTTTCATTTCATTGTTTTACGACAATTTTCTTTTAATTGAGTAGGTACTTAATTGTACTCAAAATAAGTTCTTTTGTGAATATCTAATTGATTTGTGAGTTAAATATACAGGATATTCTGCGCCTGTGTCACTATATTATTCCCTTTAGATTTTTCAAGGATAGAGATTTTTTTTATTTTGAAACTGCCTTCGATTGGTTTTGGTATACTTATTATTGTGCTATTGCATTTAGGTTTAAGTGGTTGCTTTATTATTTTTTTAATTATTTCTTTCATCTTGTCTTATTTTTCTCTCTTGTCTTTTATATTGTTTTATAAGAACATTTCTAACTGTAATAACTTTTTTAATTAATAATTTGTTGGAATTTATGTTTTGATTTTCAAGTTTAACAATCGTTTACAATAATAATGGCACTTAAAATTAATTTTGCAATTCCTTTACTGCTGACATATTAGTAATAAAAATCTACTTTTAACTTTTATCAATAGAGATTTAATGAAATTTCTATTCAGAACTTCCAGAAGTTCAAAAACTATTTTGAGGGAGTGTCACTGTTATTGCAAAAACATGTAAATTAAACGCACTTTTCTCCAAAATGGTGCATTTTGCAGCAGCAAGTATACATTTTTAAAAACTAGTCAAATACTATTTCAATATCACTAATCATTTACCAAAAAATCTCAATCCTTAAAAATTCTGAAAGGAATAATATAGAGACAGTAACTCAGAACGCCCTGTAAGTTCAATAATTTATTAAAAATTAAAAACTCAATTATATGTTCGTGTTTATCTCACAAAAAAACTTATTTTCTAACATTTCAGTACAATTATCCAAATAATAAGCAAATTATCATACAACAGTTAAATAAAAAAACTTTCTCATGCCTATAACTTCTTAAGGAAGAAAAATTGTTGGTAAGTTGATTTAATTCACATTATACTTGCCCAAGGAAGCCAGCCTGGAAGTATGGTTCATTCTTTACTAAATACCCTATACAGTGTGACTCACTTGAAATGGAAACAGGCCTGTAAAAAATGTAAATATTAAAATTTGTTTTCCATTTTCAAGGCCTAATTATTTTCACTGTAAAATTTTATAAAAATTATTTAACGATTTTTATTTTCAAATATAACTGCTGCACTGGATTCAGCATCTCCTAAAACGGTTCTATACCAGAGTGGGTAAATAAATAGGTATTAATGATTATTTATTTAAATACCTAATTATTATTAACAGTTAATTATAAATTTTTACATTTAATGCGATTATCTACAACCGAAAAATTTATTTATCACTTTTTTAATTATTTTTTTTTTTAAATTATAAATAAATTTAATAAAATAAAGTGTTCATTACAATACAATAAATAATCATTAATGTTTATTTATCAAATTTGGTATATAACCATTTAGGAAATGCTGAATACAATGCCACAGTATTTGAAGAAAAAAATTACTAAACAATTTTTCAGCGAATAAATTCCAAGTAGGCCTTGAAAATGGATAACATATTTTAATATTTTGCGCTGTAATAGAGATTTAGAGCAAATTAGAGATTTGCTCCATATTTTAGGAAAAACCCACATTAAATCGGATAATAAATACAATTTTTACACGCCTTTTTCTATTTAAAATGGGTTACATCGTATATGTACAATGAAAAACCATGAGTATACATGTTACTAATATTATAATAGCAAATAAATTGAAAAGCTAAAATTTGTAAACGCTCAATGTATATCCATCATAAAACCTCTAATTAATTATAACTAAATTATTAACATTTACAATTAATTTCTCTATTAACATTATAGAACTACACACAACGTCAAAAGTATTGGACTCCCCCTCGTCCTTGTTAAAGAAATCTTTTTGCCAGAAAACCTAAATACATTTATAAAAGTATATTGTTCTCTGAATTTTTTTTTTTGTGAAAACAATATGTTCGATAAACTGAGTACTTAGAAAATTAAAAACCAGCAAATATGTGACATTTTTGACAAAATTTATTAAATCAAAAAGAAGTAACAAAGCAAGTTCATTACTTGACTAATAGTTGGCATGACCTCCACCACGTTCCAATAACATATTGACACGTTTGTGCATTTAGATAATCAACCGGTTAACGATCTCTTGCGGAATATTGTTCCATTCCTCTTCTGCCGCCACGACTAACTCATCTGCAGCCTGAGGTGGAGGAATATGATTATGAATGGCTCTAGCAACGAAATCTTACATGTTTTCAATAGCATTCATGTCAGGAGAGTTTGGTGGCCAATCTAATTTATTGATATGTTCTGCTTCGAGAGTCTCTTGAACCCTTCTTGCGCGATGTGGTCGAGCGTTGTCGTTCATAAACACAAAGTTTTCACCTAATTCATTACGTAGGGGGTAGATAATGGGCGTATTAACTTGTTCGATGCGAATTAATGGGGTGCGGCGGTTGAACATTATTCCACCCCAAAACATTACGGCACCCTCTTCCTACGGAGCAAATAAGACCCACCGCCACTGGCGTCAAAGCGAATCCCTATTCTCACTGGAGACGGGCAGCACAATGCCTTGGAAGTAAAGTGGAGACCCGTAATGGTCTTCTAGCACGTAAATTTGCGTTGTGGAGTCGTGTTAGAATATTAGGTGTCGATATAACACGCCGAAACGTACCTTGAAAGTGGGCCCTGACAGCTGAAGCTGAAGATGTGCTTTGTCTACGGGTATAGATGTTGTCAGGGACGTAGTTGAAGGTTTTGAAGAGAGGTGTCAAATAGCAATCACACTTGTTGATCTAAGTAAAGCATTTGATAGTGTATCGCACGATTTACTAATTAAAAAACTTGCGCATTCATAGTGATAGACACGTTTACTCCAAATACTCAGGCTGTCATAATTACAATACCAGGACAAAAGATCCGTTGAAGCCTAAATTCCGTTTAACCAAATTTGCCTAACGCTTATGTTATACAATAGATTGCCAGAAAATATAAAGAAATTAGAATGCAATCATTTTAAAACAAGAATAAAAAATAACATTCTTCAAAATGGTTTTTACTCTACCAGTGAATTCTTGGATAATCTGTATCAGATCTAACTGCATTGATGTGTGAATATACTCACATTTGACTCTATCTCTGTTTTATTTATTTATTTATTTATTTTTAACAGTGTAGACATGTATATATTACTGTACTATTCAACTATTATTCCATTTTTTTGTTTGTTAGTGATCTTGTATTTTACCTCTTGCTATGTATATGCTATTTTAAATCGCTTTGCATGTAGTTTTTTTTTGTGAATGTTACTCTGACTTGCTATAAACAATATTTATTTGTAATGTAGTCAAATAAACTTCTATATATCTATCTATATTGCACCAAATACCGATCCTCCCTTTTATTAGATACTCTAGGACGTCCACTACGTGGTCTGTTTTCCACTGTATCAAATTCGTCATATCTGTGTACTATTCGTACAGCAGATAATCTAGAGATGCCCAACATGTTCGATATCTAATGATTAGAATGTCCTGCATTATGTAAAGTAGTCATTCTTGCTCGAGTAAACGCAGGAATTTCACGTCCTGGCATTATAATGTAGAAAAATTCAAAGAAATACTTGGCAAAATACACTGACCAGATTTGTAACAACACTGGTAATAAAGTAAAGGTTCATGGTCTCCAATTTTTTATTGTATTTTTTGTTTCCTAAGTACAGGTACTGTTTCACCACATTAAAAAAAACCACTAGGTTTAATCGAATCGTTTTACATACAGGGAGCCCAAGATTTTTGACGTTGTGCGTAGTTTGTTTGAGTGGAGATAGTATAAATAGACTGTAAATTTTAATAAATCAGTTGATGAAGACGTTTTTTCTACTTCTTGTAAACTGAATTGTATCTTAAAATCACTGAAATTAATTAAATTTAACATTTCTAAATACAATTTGAATTGTTTCGATAAAAAAATTGCTCTTCTGAATAATTAACCAGCAGTCTGTAGAATATCAAAACTATGTTTCGTTGAATTTAATAAAGCCCATTGTAATGAATACTGAATATGAGAGAGCAGGTTATTTATGAATATATGTTTATTTTTAATTCAACACAAACAAAATTTAATAAAACTGACTAGGTACAATTCTGAATATAAATATAAATCTATTGCAAACTATATTTAAGTATATTACAGGAAACCAGTCAGATTCCAGGTATATTGGACTATTTTTATATTGTAGAATAAAAATTAATTACTTTTTCATGGAACTGTGTCTATTGTATTTATCAGAAATTCAGGTACCTGCCATTTTCTGCTCTACACAGTTTTCACTTAACTGTAGGTAGTTGCTAATAGAAATAGTTAACTTCCTCGTTTGGAACATCTTTCATTTGAAAATAGGGGTGATTATAGCAGAATATATACAGGGTGAGCCAACGAAAACTTTACGCCTCGTTTTTCGGGCTTTAAAATGAACATGTGTGCGATTTCTGATTCGAGAGGGAACTACTTGTCTACTTTTTTATCCCCATAACTTCAACCCCCTACCGAGGGGAAGTATAACCCCCTGATTTTGAATAGAAATACCTCATTTAGAAAATCTCATCGAGTACTATCCCTATAATTTTCATCGATAACGAAACGACAGCTAAAATAGTGAAAGAGACAATGTGGAAAAATGTCTACTTAATTAAGTGGTAGAAATGATCATTCTCTTCCATACAGTAAAATAAGTTTTGTTGGAAACGTTTCCGTACATTAGGCAACATTCCGGGTGGAATTTGATGGCATTCGTTAATTATCCGATTTCGTAAATTATCAAGTGATTCGGACTGGGTAGCACAAATCTTAGATTTCACATGATCTTTTAGAAAACGTCCAATGGATTCAAATCAGGTGACCTGGGTGGCACTCAATATGTCCCCTTCTTCTAATCTAGCTTTGAGGAAAATTTTCATCTAAAAATTGTCATATAGATTGTACGGAATGGGATAGTGCGACATCTTGTTGAAAAATGCTTGTATGATGGTTTTCTTCATTCTCCAATACTTTCACACGGGCTGAACACATAGCATTCTCTAATAATTCCAGATAAATTTCGCCATTGAGATTACCGGAAGTAAAAAAGGGACCTATTATGTGATTTTCATAAATACCCGCTCAAATATTTAATTTTGGGAGATGCTGACTATAGGCAATTTCGGCAAATAGATCTGGATGCTCTAAATGTGTTTTTTTTTCATTTTAAATTTCATGAAATAACAGAAGAGAAAGATATATTTAGAGCATATAGATCTGTTGGCCGAACTCAGCTCATGTATTTCATAAAATACTCTCGGATTTCCATCTGATCAATACCGACAGTTATGCCTATTTGTAATGTCGTTAAGGTAAAATGAATACACACCCGAAAAACAGATATCGAATATGTAGTTTTGATTACTATAGATAATTTAGCTGACCACTTCACAGAACTGAAGTCGGCGATCAAAATCATCGTGTCATGTGTCATAAAAGGATGGAACTTATGATTTTTAAGAATCTGATTGTTGTGCATAATACACCATATGTTGCCCTTTTTCGGAGGGTATATCTATATTGCTGTATAACATAAATCAGCTACTTCCTTCGCTTCGTCTCTTTCGTGTACCTTCTTTTTATTTCTGACTGAACCAGAAGCGGTAACTTTAGCAGCCAGTTGCAAAACGTATACAGCGGATACATTTTTTTTTTCAGGATGCTGTCCGTTAAATAAAGCTGCTGTTACTCGTGCACAGTCGTTATTTTTAAAAAAACATTTTTATAATTTCCACCCTTTCCTCCACAGAATACACCATTTTAATTCTAATTAAAAAATTAACAATTAATGTGACACGGTTGTAACGTTCTTGAAAGTTCACTATGAACTAAGATCAAACACCTGGTCGTCCACAAACTTTTTTTGCAAAAATATAACAAAGAAATGTCAGTCTGATAGGTATAAAATACTCGAGATAAATTCCACATGGTCTCTTTCATTATTTTAGCTGTCATTTTAAAGCCCGAAAATCGAGGTATAAAGTACCCTGTATGTGAAATGTTCATGGCTACAATCGTTTCTTGTAAAACAAAACCTAATAAATTCACATGAACATCAGCACTCTAACTTGTTATATAGCTAATTGTATTTTTGTACTTCTAGTAGACTTTCTAAGTGTTTCTAATTTCAACTATAGAATAATAATTGAAATGAAATTGGAAGCCGTCATTTATTTAGACATCCCAACTGCAATCTGTAATTTGTTTTGTAGCATTTGAAACTTTGCTTTTAGTTTCTAGGCACTACATAATTTGCCCCTAAAGTGATGTGGGATTTAGGTTGGGATTGTTTTAGTGACTTTTGACGTGTATTGCGTAGGTGTTTCTTTTGCCCTCCCAAGGGGCATAATAAACATGAATTGCTGAAAAGGAAAGCAAAGTACAATTCCAACCACAATATCTGTTTGCTTTCATTATTAACTGAGAATTAACGCATTTAACAGAGAAGCTTCGAAAATGAGGAAGCAGTTGAGGGGTTGAATTAATTACCTATACAGGGTGGTCCGTAAGTAATGACTCATGGTGACATACTAGCTTTTTCCTTCAAAATATTACGATTTAAGCCAACTTGCCTTAATAAAATGTTGATAATTAAAATGATGCAGGGTGTCAAATGCGGAATTTAAATATTCAGGGTGTCCCAGTGTGAGCGTACCAAAATTTTGCAGGAGGACCAGACCAAAATAAGAATAAAATTCTTATAAACAATAACTTGAAAACCGTTTCGTAGATTTAGGTAATTTTTGAGTCACGTGTACGTTAATTAAAGGTTATTAAAATCACATGGTGTTTGTTTTAATCTGACACCAGTGGTGGCCTAGGCCTACTATACCTTATGATTTTGTCTTCATATCCTACTTTTACGTGAATTGAAGTTTTCCAACCTCCAATCAACCATTTTCAAGTAAATTGAGTCTACAGTACCGACTGTATTAATTTATACAGAAAAATGCATGTAAAAATTTTATTTGGTGTCATCTAGTAAGTAATATAAACTAAAGATAAAATTAAAATAATGTACCTATTTATTTAACATGAAATGAAATTATGTTAGCAAAATAACAAGCTTAACAATAATTATTTCAATAAATGTTTTCGAAATTCTGTCCATTTACTTCAATGCATACTCGGCATCGTTCTACCAAGGAGTTGTAAATCCTCTGTAAGTCAACGGTTGCTCTAATTTGCTCGGCGGAGGCATTTATTTTTCTGCATAAATTAATGCAGTCGGTACTTTGGATTCAATTTACTTGAAAATGGTTGATTCTAGACCTGTTGGTTACTGATTAAGGAGAACTTAGTCAATTCACGTAAAAGTAGGATATGCAAGACTTATGAAGACAAAATCATAAGAAATAGTAGGCCTTGACCACGACTGGTGTCAGATTAAAACAAACACCATGTAATTTTAATGACCTTTAATTTATGTACAGGTCACCCAAAAATTACCTAAATCTACAATGCGGTTTTTAAGTTATCGCGGAAAATTGTTTTTTTTTCAAAATTACACCCTGTAACTCGCTAGGCGTGCATCAGAGAAATTCTTTTTAAAAGAATTTTATTCTTATTTTGGTCTAGTCTACCCCCTGCTACATTTTTGTACGCTCACACTGGGACACCCTGTATAAATAAAGTGATTTTTTTGTAACAATTACACTGTCTTTGAATGTATCTACTTAAACATTTGGGAATAGATGTTTTCGGATGTGAGAAATCATAATATCTTCTCTATTTTGAGGTATTTCCTAGAGGGCGCCAGATCCAGAATATTTGTGACATAAATGTGAGCATAACTTTTTTGGCCTTAACGTTATCACATTTTTTATCAAACAATCTTAAACCTATATTGTTTTTGAAAAAAATGGAACATTTTCGAGAAAATAGCTTTTCAACAATCGGCTGCATAGTTTATTGTACAATATTTTAAAGTAGGTAATAGGCACCAAAATTCCCTAACTCCCTTGCAAACTAAATATGTTGAAGGTATATCGGCAGGCAATAAAATTTGTAGTGGTGTAAAATGCTATGGAGACTATTTTTATTATTTTAGTATTATTATTCAAGTCGTAGAAGAAAGTGCTAATACGTTACACAATGAAGTCACCGAAGTCGTAGAAGAAAGTATAATAAAATTAAAACATGAGCTTACGAATCTAAAATCCCAGTTGTCCGCGAAGGAGCTCATTAAGATTGAAAGCAGTTTTCTTCCACCATGAAAGGTTAAGTCACCAACATTTGATGGAAAGGTGTTATGGAGTACTTACCTTAAATAATTTGAAGCAGCTGCCTTGACAAACAACTGATCAGAATAATAAAAGGCCACATCACCTATAGTTGCTCTACGAGCTATGCAGATTTAAAGAACGCTAGCCGATGATAAACAAAAGAATTATCAAACGTTGAAAACTACTATAAAAATAAGGTATGGTAAAACTTATCTGCAACATGTTTACCAAGCTCAACTAAAAGGCCGAAGATAACGCTACGAAGAAAATCTGCAGTAATTTGAGGCACCAATAGAGTTACAAGAACAGTTAACAGTAAGCAACCTCATCGATGGCCTGCGATATTTCGAAATTATTCAAGCGTTAAGGTTAGCACAAGAATATATCCGAAACTCTAGCTCTGGGGCTGGAAAGTCACTCAACAAGCATCTAGAAGTGATCAAGGAATTTGCGAATTTGTTTGAAGACATTCGATGTGTAATCAAGTAGTGACAATAAAGTTCGTTTTTCTACGAATCCATGTAAACAATCACTAGAGATGTATGTCTGACACTTGACATATATGTATATGGATACAAGTGTCGATATGAACGTACCTTAAAGTGTTGAAACAGTAGAATACATTATGATTTGTTGATGCATGAAATATTTAATTGAATCAAAAAAGACATCCTCTATTTAACCTATTCGCACCAAGCAAACATAACGTTAAATAGAAAATAAACATCTTTATCCTACGCAGTTGACCAATTAACATTAACAAGTCCATAAAATATCTGATAATACTTACGCTAAGATTCCTGACATATGAAAAATTTCGGCGTTCAAGTACGCCAAGTAGGCCATAACGAATATAAAAATAGGTTCGATCACGCGCACTTCATTCGTAAATCTAGTCACAAGGGCTGTGCCAATACCCCAAATCACACCAATCACAGTACCGCCGATGGCGACCACGAAGAAGTTCATCAAGCCCGACACCAAGTCCACGTAGAGAATGTTCTCGAGTCCCATCTCCGTGTAGGACTCGAACAGGTGGTATAAAACAACAGTAACCGCATCGTTCAGCAACGACTCACCAAACACCACTATGTACAATATCTCGTTGACTTGTATCTCTTCGAATACTGCTAGCACAGCCACAGGATCCACGGCAGATATCAGGGACCCGAACAGAAACATTTCTAGCAGGGGTGTATCACAGGAGAACAGGCCTGTTAGTCCCACTGCCCATAAGGAAGCACCTGAAAAATAAAAATATCTATCAGCAAAATTCTATTCTCCACTTCCAAGTAGTTTCATTTCCATCAATAGAATTTAAAAAATATTTGGTAATTAAAACAGCGCCGACCAGTGGCGGCAGCTTTTCATTTAAGCGTGTGTTGCTCAAAGAAAGATAAGTGGATAAGGAAAATGCTGCCTAATTCATAGTCTAGTTTATACCCTGTATAGTAAATATAGATAACTAATAATAAATAAATAAATAACAACGTAAAATATTATTTGTTATACGCTATAGTCCTTTTATATGGCAATAAGGTATTTTTAAAAAACGACAATAATACTAATGCTTGGTATAGACTATGCGTATACTCTATTCACGAATTTCTCGCATATCACGAATCGTGCATAAAGAATCGCGAATAGTAGCGATGCCTAACACAAACTAAGCATTAATTAAAAACAATCCTTTTTCATGAAAAATGTAGAGTCTAACAGAAGCTCTAGAGATCCGCTCTTTCATAAGGGGTTTTAAATCCAACAACTCATCATAATGTACATGGAGAATAGCAAGATTATTAAGTAGATCTTGTCTCGTAGTAGAACGAAGGAATATTTTGAGCCTTTAAGTGCAGGGAAGGATCGTTCTGCTGTACACGTAGATGTGAGTAAAGTAAGAATTACAAAGTTTTTTAATGTAATTAAATCTGTAAAATTAGGATTAGCCTTAAAGAAATTGATCACATCTATAACACCGGTAGGTTCTGTTCTATTCTGAGATAACATCATATCAAGCAGCATGTTCTGTGTAATTTTAATCAAACTGTATTAAATTTTTGTTCATCGTTTTGATTATAAAAATTAATAATATAATCTACAGATGAACCTAGCTTATTAATCATAAAATTCTCAATTCGATCAAGAAAATCAATCGCATCAGAATTAAATCTATCATTTAAGGATTATAAGGTCATATCTACTACTTCGTAAAATTGTTTTTCGTAGAATTTTACTAATTTTGCTTATTTTTACTTTCAATTTGCGTCTGGTGTTCAAGCATCACTATTGTTGCCGCCACTCGTGTCGACTGTGTTTATACGGGTGATTCTTTAATATTGCGAAAAATTTCAGGGACAGGTTCTTTAGATAAAAATAAGAAAAAAAGTTCCCATTAGCATATGTCCCGAAATGCTTCGTTTCCGAGATGCAGGGCGTTCATTATTTTTGTAATCTACTTTTAATACTTGCTATTTCAAAACTATACGATTAGTGTATTTGTCTTGATAGATGTCTGATTAAATTATCTTATCGTGTTCAAACAAAATACCCCAGTTGGCTTGGAAATTGGAATAAATAAGTGCAGAGCAAAAGTTATTAAAATTATTATTTTGTAACATTTTGTTTTATGTTATTTTTGCATTTTGTATTTTGTATTATGATACAAAAAATGGCTCCTATTATTAAACATAAACCAGTCAATTTTCAAATAAATCGGTTAATAGACTTTTGAAATAACAAGTATTAAAAGTAGATTACAAAAATTAACGCCCTGTATCTAGGAAAAGAAGCGTGTCCGGACACATGCTAAAGAACCTGTCCCTGAACCTGTCGCAATATTAAAGAATCACCCTGTAGTTGCAATACAGTTAGACATTTTAAAGATAATCTTAGAAATAAAAAATCAGTAGGTTTCGATTGTATCTCATTGGACATTTTAAAAGTCATTAAGATTCATATTGCATTTTGATGCAATTAATGAGTAAGTCAATATTGATTGTTTTCCGAATGTTTTAAAATTGGCTATACAAAGATTCCAAATAACTTCTTTTTAAATGATGCACTTACGATTTCACCTAATATCAAATCAAACTTCTGGATTTTGATTCCACATTGTCTTATGATAATCACATTGACTATGTTTGTAAACAATTGAATAAAGTATTACTACAACTGCATATTAATTTAGCATACGCTCAAAGACGATTATTAAGATTAATGACGAATTCTATCTGTAGACGTATATTTAAAGAGAAAAACTCTTGACATTATCTTCATTATATATACTGAAATGTACTATTTTTGCTAAAAAATCTGTTTATAACAAGCTCATTTTATCACCAATAGGACACTAAACATGGAGATTTGCTATTAAGCGTATCTAAGCATAAAACTGCACTCCATATTATACAGCCGTTGCTTTATTTAATATACAAAATAATATAAAACATACAACATCACAACTACAATACATTCAAAACTGAAGTAGAACGTTTTTTTTTTAGATAATGTCGTTTACAGTATCTCAGAATATATTATATTATATATATTATATTACTGATAGTTTTGATATGGGGTTTATTGTCTCATAGAGCAAGGTCAACTTACCAAAATTTAGCAAAATCGTATAAGGTGTTTTAAATTTATAAAAAAAAACGATTTCAAAATTGCAACTTCAGGGTTGTATAGCGCCTAAACGGGGCAACTTTAAACTAAGGTAAGGTAAATCGTCTTATTTTGAGCCACACTGTATCCGGTGGGGCGTTGTAAAGGCCTTTTAGGGACACCCTGTATAATATATTTGTTTATCTCTTGAATAGTTATTTTTTCAGTTTATTATATTTTTTTTGTTGACTTAATCCTTGACAAAATTCTAGCATCGAGTTTCATACATTATAAACTCAATGGTTCGGAATTAATCCCATTTCCAACGCCAACGGCAACATTAAAAAATACGACTGTTAAGATTGTCGATATCAAACTGCTTTCTATTAGATAGCTTTAATTACAATGGTTATTAAAAACCTTTTACTTATTATGTCTGGGCTAAATATAACTTGATGTTAGTTTTATATGTTCTCCTTCCTACCATCACCAAAAAGAGTTCAGTCAGAAAGTTATCATTATTTTGACATTAATTCTTTGAAGGGTTTAGTTCGCCATGGAATGCTATCTTTGAATTACTTGTTAAGATGTTAAGACTGACTTAAAATATATTTAATTGTCCCAGATTTATTTGAATTTTCTAAATGATGTATTTGTTATAATAGAGATATGGCATTGTTAGTAATAGGGAGCTGTGCCAATTCTATTATTTTTAACAGATGTTTGTTAAAAGATAATTCACCAATTTATAATACATAATACATGCTTAGTTAAATTTTTTGTATTATTTTGTTCGTTGAATAGACGCTTATTCTGACTGAAGTCTTCAAATGCATACAAATATTTGCCGTAAACTTTTTATTGGTTTGTTGTTTGGCGAATTGTAGGTACAAACAACACTACCCGAAATGAAATACTTTATGGCTCCATTTCAATTGTATCCCTTGTATGTAATGAAATATGTTGGTTTTGTTTAGTACATATTTTCACCAGGATTCAAATTGACATTGTCTTCTTTTATGATGCAATGCACGTGTACGTGTACGTTTTACGATTTTCAGTCACCTAATACACAAACATGTGGTGCACCAAAGAAATCTCAATTACTTTGTATAATGTTAGCAAAAATCTTCTTGACGAAGGCATCTAATGATGCATAAGGTAACTTTTCGTTTACGATTTGTATCTTAAGATATCTGATTATGACAAGTGCATGAGCCAAATCTACTGGATATGATGATGATAGATATTTAAGATAGTTATATTGATAATTTCAAAAATCAAAATGGCCCTTCATAAACATTTCAAAATTATGTAAGAAAAGAAATTCTCTAAATTAGTCTTATTAATAAAATACATAATGTGTATGTCTGTTTGTGCTAGATGGATATTTAGACATTTTGAGTTAATTATAGAAACCAGAGATTACAGTTCTACCAATTGGAAAAAATAACATATTTCAAATAATTCCAAGCCAGATTCAAGGTGTTTAACAAATTTTAATCTTATGTACAAATGCTAAAGAAATAAAAAGACACGGACCTTGGTAGAAAATTATTTGACAGATAATTTAGAAGTAAAAATATGAAACAGCTAGAATGTTAACCGACTGACATTGATATCATGTTCTAGTTTTAAAGTGAACATTAGCTATATGGAATACAAATCCTGTTTCCAGTACGAACCAGCTTCAGCAAAAAATTCGAAAAGTACAAATTTATTAAGTATATGGTCTTCTTTCAAAAAAAAACCGAAGGTATCTTAAGAAGAAATTATTATTTGCAGCTTTCATTCATACGCTTGTAATTGCAGCCAGTTTTGTACTGAGAATATCAACTTTTAGAATGCTAAGGAGTAAGAAGAAAGAAATGGTTAAAAGTATAGAGTAGATGACCATATATCTTCTATTGAAATTATTGATTGTAAAGCAGCACATAGATGTGTCATACCAACTATATCACCGAGCTCTTGAGAGTGATCTAGAGAACAACCCCAAGAAATGATGATGCTTATGTACAATAATAAAGATATAGACAATTCGTAAGAGATTATTGATAGTTTTTCCAGTTTCTTTCCAGAACTCTTCACTCGTCCAAGCGCTCAATTTCGTGTTTATCCTAATTCATTCTGGCAGGCTTGTTAAAGACTGTGCGTCTGCTTTATTGGTCCGCTAACAACTATTTTTAACCTGATACTTAAAACAAGAAGGTTCTCTGAATTGTGGAAAATATCCAGTGTATAAAAAAATATTAAAACCGAAATATCGAACAATAGACATTATCTCCAACTTGTCTAAAATTTTGGAAATACTGCTGCACGACTCATTATATAGCTCTGCGTCCGAAATTATATCGCCTCGGTAGCGTGGTTTGATAAAAGGGAGGTCCATCGCCACAAACCTTGTGTGTAAGACTCAATTCATTAATCTTTGGACCAATGTGGTTAAGTTGACGTACGTATACACTAATTTTAGCAAGGCATTTGGCAGACTTGATCATGATATTCTATTACACATGTTGAATATGTTTGGCCTGTCTAACTCGTTATTTCAACTGATTCAATCTTACCTGCGCAATAGATATCAGTTTGTACAGTATCGTGGTTACTGTTCTGAAAAATACCAACAAGTGTCTGTTGTCCCTCAGTGTTAGAGACTGGGGCCCCTCTTATTCGTAAAGTTTTTAAATGATATTGTATATGAGTTACATATACACTATTTGATATGTGCAGATGACCTTAAGTTACTATGTAAAATACCGTCAAGAATTACAAAATGCGTTAGAAGCTATAGACTGCTAGTGTTCTTGCAACACATTACCTTTAAATGTAATGTTATGACATTTACTAAGAAATCATATCCTTTCTAAATTAGAATACGCATGTAGTCTAGAGGCAGATTTATGATACCCACATTGCTACATTAAAGAAAGTACAAAGGCCGTTCTTGAAGTCGGTATCATACATATTGGATCATATATATCCTCCAGCAGACTTCTCACATAGTTTATTTCAGCCAAGATTTAATTTACACAAACTTGCAATTAGAAGGTCTGCCATCAGATCTTGCGGATTCCACGCATGTACGCTCGCAGCAGTAACGTCATATGTTCTAATATTATCACCGCTATAAAATAAAATAACGAGGCTATATATATATGCATTTAGTATTATTTTTCTCAATTAATTTTTTTATAACCGATCAACTGTTCATTTGAAATGCGCCTCGTATTTGTCTGACACACATTACTGACATTTCAGCTGTAGAAATAAAATATCTAATGCGTAAAGAAAATTGCAGTGTAATAAAATAGTATGCCTTTTCTCCTCTAAAATATTTGAATTTAAACATTTCTAATAAGGAGTAGTAGAGAAGTATTCCTTTAGCCCTATTTAATCGATTATCGATTTTGAAAACTCTCTACCACAAGTTATCGGTGGGTTTCCTTAGTTCTCTTTTCACTGGCATGAAGCCGCTACTATAAAATCGAACCTTATTTCTAATTCCCCATTTACTGTCTTCAATTTTATTTGTTCTAAATGGATTTCTTATCCTCTTACCCTTTTCAACTAATTCATTTCCACTGCTTGTATCTTGACGCGTTTGTCGATACCCCACTTACTTGTCGATACTGTTTCACATAGTGCCAATAAGTCGTTGGGTATTTAAGTTAGTAAGTTTTCTGTGTATCTTTCGTTTATGGCAATTAAAAAAAATGCTTGGTTGTTCCTCTGTCCTTCTATGTAGTTACCTTTAAGTAATAAAATTTGTATACATGAAGTGGTGTTTATAATGAATAATATTTAAATCCTATATTTCTTCTACACCTGCGCAGACATCGTGCTTGAATTTTGGATCAATCAATATTAACGCGTGAGCGTTAAACTTTATTTAGTGCTGAAAATTGATGGTGTTTTGTCTCGAATTGTGTTTGTAGATTCAGATGCAGATATGCCTTTATTTTTTTTTTAAAGTTGTTTGATAGAGAGTAGGAGAGGTGAACGGATCTAATGAAGCAGGATCAGAATAGTCAATCCTCTAGTAAGAGCAGTCTTGTTACCGAGTCAATCGATGATGTTTCATGTCTCCAATAGTTCTTCTTAAATTGTGATCTCAACCAGCTCTTATTCAGGGAGTTCCCCTTTTTTTAGGACTAAGCTATTCTTTTTTGTTATCTGACGTAGAAAAGACAGAACACAAGTGTTTTCTGCTGTGATTTTTTATTTTTGGCTCTAAACATTCGACATTCATATAATTCTTGAAGTTTTCCATGTGATGGGAATGTCACATCGACGCGTCACAATCTATCATACTGGTCAATTCCTGGGTTAGTTGATCTGGATCATTATGTTTTAATGCATTTAAACAATCGTTATCTAAGGCTGCCTAAATATGATGAATATTATAAACAGGAAATTGCAGGATATAACTACTCTGCGGGCTAATGCCCCGACCAGCATTGAATTACACCTGAAAACCTATAGCAAATAGCTAATTTCACTCGTCAGCAGCCCACTAGACATACAATTCATCAGTATGCCTAGTAGAGGTAACCTTAACTGTTTATGTCTAACCCAAAAGAAGGGACTATGGGTATGCAGTCTAGACAAGCTACATCTGGCGGCCATTTCCTGCTCCATGCCGGACTGACAAATCACAGACACGAAACGTTCTTTAGTGACTTTTACTGTTTTCTATCGGTTTTCCAGGCGTAAATCAATGCTGGTCAGGGCCTTAGCCCTCAGAGTAGTTAGTTGTGTCCTGGAATTCCGTGTTCTCAACATATCGTTATAGCCAAATGGCAAAACGATCAGTATTGTTTAGTTAAGGTATTTTGATTATTAGAAAGAAATTGATTGATTTACTGAGATTGCATTTACTTCTTTGGAATTATCAACCAGGATGTAAACTGGCTGCCACATATAGTGTGTGGCTGTATTATACAATGTTAATGAGATAGAAAACAGTGGAAAACCAGAACACCTGATATTATTAATTTTTTGATAATTTTAGACACTTAACTCATGATATCTGCAAATATATAAAAACACTGAAGTAAATTGAATAAATAATGTAAAAAACCAATTTTTAGGTATAGATATCTTAGAAGATATACATTTTCTTCAATTTAACTGTACATGTAAATATTGTTATAACATGAACTTACTTACATAGTATTACATATAAGATTGTTCGCTTTTTTTGTAAATATGTGAAAATAATTGTTAAAGTGTGAGGATAGAATAGCAAAATAATGAATTTTACAAAGGCATTTTACAAGTTATTAGTACTATGTTCTGAACTTCCCCCTTCATCGCTTTTAACCTGAATGTAACCAAGAGGATTGCCACCGTAATTTTCATAAGCAGATCTATATTCTAAAAAAATAAATAAGTTATATTTAACAATACCTAACCGTATGTCTACCACATCACCACTAATAATTATTGTAATGTTAAAAACGGAAGATAGACACACCTGCTTGAAGTTGAGATTCGCACCAATGAAGTTTATAAACATAAATGAATCCACTCGTGGCAAATTGTGCGATTGTGCTTGCACAAAATCCGCTTCCGTCATCGTTTGCACTGCACTACTTTACCCAGTATTTACATTATCTATGGTTAAAAAATGCCACGAAAAATGGAAATATACAAGAAACAGATATCTATTTACATCACGAACACCATAATACT
Organism: Monochamus alternatus; assembly: GCA_037114965.1. Taxonomy (NCBI): domain Eukaryota; kingdom Metazoa; phylum Arthropoda; class Insecta; order Coleoptera; family Cerambycidae; genus Monochamus; species Monochamus alternatus. The sequence continues at coordinate 23,398,078 of CM073426.1, read as the reverse complement.
GCACGTATATCTATAGAATTATAAACAAGATGGCCGCGCTTGTCACACTTGGTTTTGTTTACCATCCCTGGCAATTTATTATTGGCATTATTTTAATTATTATGTGATTATTGCCGCCAGACGCATTTCGTACCTTGCAATATATTTGAAAGATTATCCTGTAATACATTTCAAACCAATACAAAATTTATACAGCTTCCCCATTGGACGAACCATTAGAAGAACAAAGTCAACATAATACTGAAAATGTTGAATACTTGCCAGTTTCTTTTTGTGATATTTTACGATATTTGCAAAATATTTGGGTGATGGGACTCAACATATCGACTGGCCGAAATATCTGAGAATAACACTTGATCCAATCTTGAAAACATTTGTCTAAAGTTTCTTAGTCTCATTAGTATGATGTTTTGCCATATTCTATTTTTTGCGATTTCCGAAAAATCTTTTTTGCCAGAGCTAAACAAACTGTAAATTTTAATTGAATACATCAACGCACAGGAACATACTTGATCAAGACCAATATATTTTCCGAATTTTATCATGCTAACATATACTTTTCGCGATTTTTAATAATTTTTCGCCTTGATCGAGCTTAGAAAAAAAAATCTGGATTTTCTTTGCGTTTTTCACAATTTTTGCGATTTACTCAAAATTTTGGGGGTGTTTGAGTTAAACGGACTTCAGATTCGGATTCAGTGTATCCGAATACGTAAAAGTAGGTGGGTCTGATCAAAACTACAGACCACTTTTTTTGTCTGTCGGTGAATCAAATTGATACCACTTACCTATAGTTAAAGTATTGAAGATAGTGCCGACGACAGCGAAGAGTAGAATAGTGCCAAGGTGGTCGAAGAAGAGCCTGTTGGGCATGAAGTATCCCGCGTCTAGGATGATTGGTGGAAGCATGTAAAAGAAAAAGGTGTCCGGTGTTAGAGGGGACACATGGACGCTGTCGGTCACGTAGACCAAAATCACTCCGATGACTACTCCCACGAAAATAAGTAGGCACGATTCGGGAAATATTTCGCTTAATCTAGGAGCCATATGGAAACCTGAAACAAGAAAATACGATAGTTAATAAATTAGGATAATACGAGTTGTATATTGTCAACAAATAGTATATTAAGTATCAAGAACAGTAAGGATAGTTTACCGATCGACGACAATCAGGCCTATGACTGAACATTCAGGATAGCGTAACCGGTGACAGTTAAGTTACGATAACTGGGTGGGCATAACTGAGCTCTTAACCTAAATGGAAAGATCGCTATGATCGAACAACCAGTTATCTGTGCCTGTTATTATGGCCAGATAACCCTGTCATGGCAGTTAATTCTTTAACGTACGTCATCTGTCATCACTCATATGCCAAAATTTAAATCAAAGGTACTTAACAGTGGGTACAAGTGGCAACAAGTTTAAGGCACATGAACCATTGCCAATATGAAGAAATGCTAAATTTCATTAACTGTAAGAAAATATTGTTGGGAAGCAAAGTAAACCCAACGCATATAAGTAGATGCTTTGGAAAATTTTTGAAGTACATATAAATTATTTAGTGTATGGACCGCAAACAAATCCCCAACAGTGGTGGTAGGTAAGTGAAATATTTCATATTAACTTATTGATACAATTATTTAAACTATTTTAGATTCATGCAGAGTGGAAGCAGAATGTAAAAAGGAAGAGCAAAAAACTACATCAGAATCAAAAACTAGTAAAACCTGGATGCACATATTCAATATTTGTACAGAGTTTATGTGGGTAATCAAAAATGTACCTTTAGGCATGCGATCTGTGCTACTGTGCTAATTACAATTTACTACGCCTTCGTGGAGTCCATGTTGCAATATATTATAATTATAGAAGGATAGTATAGGATGCAGCATATCAGTGTTAATAGTAATCCATTAGAAATTATTGTCAAAAACACATAACTATCTAATAAAAATAATATTTAAAAAAGATAAAATGTATTATTTATATCTACTCTTTATAGAATCTAAATTATTACCAATTATTAAAAAATAGGTACCTAACTTTTGTCATTGTGGCTCTCTCCTATTCATAAAATAATTATTAATAATATTAGGTAATAATATATATTTCTTTTTGTTCGTTAATATTCATTTAGGTATCACTATCATACTCAGAATAGCAATCTTAATTGTATAAAATTGTAATCCCACTTAGAACAAACTTTAGTTTCTTTTAGGTTGTATTTACTGTCAAACTATTAATACCGTATATTACTAATTATGTAAAACTATGATATGGCAATAAATTGATACTGAATTGTGCTATAGACAAATAATAATAAAATTATACATTATATTAATATGGCAAATGTCATACGTCAATTGCCAGAAATAAAATTAAAATTTCTGACCAATAAAAAGCTCCAGTTACATTTAACGGCAGCTTATTTCAAGGAGTTTCATAACTGGGTCACATGATCATTCTTAAGTTAAGTAACTGGGAGAAATAAACTTGACAGATGTGTCAATCATACGAAATTCTGATTAACCTACCAGTTACCGTTAACAGGCTTGTTAATGCTAACTGGATGTGTTCGATCATAGTCCCGAATGTTCGCTTCGTTCAGTCGCCAATATTGGAGCAGATTGGTAAACTCTTTACTGTTCGAGATGCTTGTACTATTTTTTGTACGGTAATTATATGAATACAAAGGTTTTAGCAAAATATCTCGAAAATATTAAAACTATTACTGTCTCGTGTCTCCTATATCCGCCAAACTAAGTAGGTTTTGTCGTTACCATGGATACGCTCGTAAATTTATTTTTAAACGTCAATATATTTGTCAAACGAGCGAATATGAGCATGAGTGAATCAGAAAACAAAAATAATTCAGATATTGAAGAGGCCAGGAGTATAGAATGTTCTTCAGTGATTCCTGAATAATCTAAAGAACGTTACGAAAAGGCATATAATAGTTTCAAAAAGTGGTTTAAAGGAAATTATGGAAAGAGTATAAATGAAAAATTCTTGTTGGAATATTTTAAGGAAGTACCAGACAAAACATTTCTGATTCATAAGGTACGTCAATATTAATTTTTAGCAGTAAAAACTTAGGCGTTTCGTATTTTTATTGTCTAAATAAAACCAAATAATTCCTTATACTAATGGAACTTTATCTCAAATTAAATATATGAGTTTTATTGATTTCAAGTCATTTTTATTCTTAAAACAATAATATATGTTCTTATTACAGAATAACAAATCAATCTTTCAAGTATTAATGTACTTGAGAAATAGTGAAACTAAGCTAAAGAGAATTAAAAAAATATCCTTGAATAATAGAGCTATACCACGTTTCTACAGTTTCAACTATATCTTGAAGATTATATTACAAGAAATGATAACTAAGTAGCTTTCCTCATTTAATCGATGCGGTAAACTGACTAGACCGATAATCACATTGTTAATGATATCTGACCACGCGTAATCTTAGATTCATGTTCATAATGGACTGTCTTTGTTGCGTGCACAGTTTCATCAGCATTAATATGTTCGCTGTACGTGTAAATCTGTATTAATGTACTACGTGACAAAGAAAGGTAAACACCTATATATGTTCATTACATTTTAATACATTTTTGGTACACAAGTTCAGGCAGTCTTATTGAATGGTTACATTTTCAGCAAGATCAGAGAAACTACCGCAAAAGTTGGTTCAATAATGTGTTGAGAACCCACAATTCCTAATGCATTCATTGATACGACTGGGTTCGGATCTAATAAGGTTGTAGATAAGTTATTGGGGTATCTATTGGGGTTCATAGGTAAGAGCTACAATAGTCTGTGGGGGTGCTGTAAATGCAGCAGTCTGCGGCCAATTCTGTGCCAAACATGTTCAATAGTTGACAGATTCGGCGATCTTAGTGGCCAGGGTTGATCTGATGTTGATCCATAAAGACTATTGTCTATCTGGCAACCTGAAGTCTAGTATTGTATTGCTGAAAATGACGTTGTGGATGATGTGAAGATATGGAATGACATATTCTACCACTTCCTGGATGTGACATTGTCTCAAATGAAAACTAGTTGTAATGGACATGACGCCCTCTGTCAAATTGTGAATCGTGTTTTTCATCAAGTCGCCTTTTCATCCTTGCACGAACATCGCGCATATCTAGATAGAAAAGGGAATTGTTGCTAAAGATCACCTGATTCCAGTTTTGGCTCCACATTGTAAATGGTTAGCACGATGTTGACGAGTAAGAGAGAGCACCCAATGTGAACGATAAGGCAAGAGGCCAATACTTCGTTTTCGGCGATATACTATACACATACCAACAATCCCTTGATGTTCTTTATACCACTGATTTGCAATAGCTCAGCTGTTGCTAAATCGTTGTCCGAGAGCTGAAAGACGCAATCGACGATATTCACGCACTGTGGTTCCTTGTTCCTCTACGACGACCGGTGCATCTTGCTCTATGTCCACAGCCTTCCTCAGTCCACGTTTGGTAACAGCGTACTATGGTACGTAAGAATCAGTTAGTCCTTCTATAAATTTATCTCGCCGACGAACCTGCTTCGCGCATTCCAACAATTTCGCTTCTCTCTAAGTTACTGAGCTGGCAAATCTGTCCAAATCTACGTACCCTAGGCATAATGAACTGTAAGAAAGTGTCGTTTGTAGTAAGCTTCACAACACTTGCAACACAAATGTTAACATAAATCAAACTACGACTTATGCAAACTCTAAAAAACAGGTAAACCTGCAAATTTAATAATTTTTTACTTTCACCGAGGGCAATAAACATACAAAAAATTATCAAAATAAAATGATATTTATTGGGTGTTTACCTTTCTTTGTTACGTGGTATACTTTTTTGATAATAAAGAAATTTTATTATTTCTATTACTTTTTAAAAATATTTCTATTTTTTATTTATATTTAAACAGTAAACCTTTATCATATTTTCAATATCGAAAAATCTATTCGAGGCTATATAAGTATTATTATAATATTTGGTAGTTCGCGAAAAATACATGTTGAGCAAATTGAATCATTTTAAAATAGTAAGAAAGTATCAACATTTATCTTAAACATAAGTAAATATTATTATTTCATTATATTAATTGCTATTTACTTTACAAACTACAAGAAAAATACACTGAAAAAACGTTGTCATGAAAATTTACACAACTGTTGAACTATAGCATATATATGTATAAGCTGTATAAGCATATACCCGATTTTCTACAAGCTCTTTGACACGTGGTAACTGGGTTAATGTCAAGCATTTTTTTTATATGAATATAGGTCCGATTAATTTTTATTTAGAAGTTGCGAGCATTTTAAAACATATATTTTCATATTTCTCTCAAAACAGTCTGATAAATAAAAATGATCATTGCTATAATAATAATTATTATTTGTGTTATTTTGTTTATTCATTTGACACTTAGCGTTAAAGTGCTAAACACAAAATGCATTTATTTACAACTGAAGGGTATGCAGATATTTTCTTTGTATTCCAATGGAAATGCCAGACAGGCAGCCCAAGAATACCGAGAAAGATACCCAAATAGACATCAACCTGCGTACACAGCATTTCGTAGACATGTAACACCGCTCCAAAAAGTCCTAATGAAGTGAATGTGCAAAATAAAGATGGTATAATAGATGCTGTCATTGACAATTCTTCAATTAGTGTTCGGCGTATAGCAAGTAATCTTCATTTATCACCGAATTTTGTATGGCGTGTATTGAACAAAGAATTGTTACATCCATTTCATCGTAAAAATGTACAAGCGTTACATGCTGGAGATGCTTCTAAATTCTCATATATTTTGTCAAAATATATGGCATCAGCACGATAGTGCACCAACACATAAAGAGAGAAAAGTAATTGTTTGATCAAATGATCATGTTCCGAAATGGAAATGTCAACAAGATTCAATAACATGACCACCGCGTTCTCCAGATATAAACCCTGGGATTTCCTTTATGGGGGCGTTTGAGGCAGTTTATCTATCATGTTAAAATTACTACCCGTCAGCAGTTACTTGAAAGAATTGAGGATGCAGCTAATGAAATAATAAAATGTCATCCGCCGAGTGACGAAATCGTTAGTTAGTCGATGTGAAGCTTGCATTCGAGCATTTTGAACAATTTTTATAGTATTAAGATTTGTTAATTTGGTTAATAAAGGTTAACTATTGCTTAAACTTTAAACACAAATAATAATGACACAAGTTTACTCCAAGTTGTATAAGTTTGCATTGGAATAGTTTTTTCCATTCACATTTTTCTTGTAAGAAAATTCATTTTAATTTAGTTTAGGCTTCCATCAACATCGTAAATATTCATAGTTAAATAGTAAGTGTAGATGAGCACCTAATAAAAATCAACTACCCTGAATAATAGAAAGTGTAACAGTAAAACTCTGGGAAATATTTAGGTATCCCATTTATACTTAAAAAAAATTGAAGAGAACTCTTGAATATAAATAATCGGGGTAAATCATATAACCTTTTTGTCATTAACATTGTATTTTTGAGATACAGGGTGATAATTTTGTTATGAGGAGGGTTCTTCTAAATAATCTTTAAATTGGTTAAAGGTAATAATGTCAAAATTTGTTCACGAATCAACTGTAACAACATTTAGTTTTCAATATTGGTAGCGAGTTACAGTTAGTTTCATCGAAGAAGCATTAATACGATAAAAGTCAAAATTTGTTAAATATGTTTGCAGACCTCAAACGATTATAAAAAAATGGTATACTGATTGAAAATCCATACAATGTATATTTTTCGAGGAAAATTATATAAAGCTTTTTGACCAGTTGATTCCATAAAACAACAGAATGCCAAAATTTGATGTAAGACATTTCTTAAAAATAAATTGAAACGACTCTTTTTACTTGAACTTTGAAGGTTTGTAATTACCTTAAGTAACATTTTAGGGCATAAGAACTTTTATTATTTTAATCAATGAGTACTATCACCATAATATGTATAAACTTACACATAAATACAAAAAATAAATAAAGCTTACATGCAATAGAAAACTAAGAAGCATGGCAATATGGAAATTAAAAGTATTTGTACAGTCAATGAAACGTAGAATGTTTGCATTTTTTACATGATATCTAGTAAAATATCATGTGAGATCAAAACTGCATTACAGATTATCTTCCCACAGACTAAGTAAAGAAGAATTCCCGTCTCCAGAGTGTTTCGTATAGGGAACAGCATTTCAATTTGCAGAGATCTAAAGTGCTCTTGAGAGCTTTACGGTTTTGCAAGGAAAAGGGAAATACACATTAGAGTTACACTCAGACGAACATTACTTATGTCAACAATTGAACTGAATTTTCTTCGACATCCATAAGAGCTCGGTATAGAAACACATTTTTCTTTATGTACCTAATGTGCCAATGCTTTGTCATTGTGTAGGTGTTTGTCCAATTCAAATCCATACATCCCCTGTCAGGATAATCTTGGACATTAATAATGTTTATCTACATTCAATTAGTAATATGATTTAATAATTTCTATGTGGATCTATGTAGACTTCAGATTAAAGCAAAAAATTGCTAAAATGATTGATCTAATGTAGCACGACACGAATTTATACCTGTAGGTTATAATTTTTGCTGCGTTAATTTTTCTTCTACAACATATATTTTTTTAATTCTTCTGTGCGAAAATGCCTACTTTAGATTCTTTAGTTATCTAGATGAAAAATATATTTTCAATTGCATCTTAGCACCTTCCATTTCGCTCTCTTCTTAATTAAGGTTCTTTTGGAACACCATAGAAGTAATAGATTCGCCAGTTTCTTTTTTTCATTTTGGTTTTTCAAGTATCCACAATAAAAATTGTGCTCCAGAATTATGACACAACATAATTTGAGATTTGCCATAGAAGTATATATTCTCAATAGCACTTGAATAATAACCAAAACGTAATGGTAACTTTTTAATTTGTTAGCAAACAATATTTGAGATTTTCGATTCAAATACCAGTGACGTCACACATGAGTTTGTGGGCGGGTGGAGCGAAGGAGTCAGCAGTTTCTAGGCAATCTCCTTTGTTTAGGGATCTTGGCTTCAAACAGCCTGTGCAGCGTTCGTACTTGCCTAACGCCGATACTGATTGTACTAAATCCAACATTAAGTTCTCCACCAAAAATGCTTGTCTTTGCAGAACGTCATAGAATGTAGCTAAAATGGTAATGGTAAATGGTAGTTTGAACCATCTAGTAACTTTCCGTCTATGCAATGGAGGCATTAACATTCACTACAACCAAAGGAGTTTAAAGCACAACCTTCTGCAAGCAAGGTGATTCTGATTTTTTTTTAGATTATGTTCAGAAAAGTGTTCACTTGGTGTCATTCTGCTTCAATGTTTGACCTTATGTCGCCGATGTGACAAAAGAAAATATTCCATGGATATGGAGAATTTTCGAGCTACCATACAGTCAACTAGGCATGAGAAGACACTTGCCCCCCCCCCTCTGAATTTTCTTATTTACTTTAAATATTACAACAGGAGCAAATTTTATAATGAAACCGATGATTTGATTTTATTGCTTGATATGAATATCTAATATTCCAACTGGCATGTACCAGTCAGTTCCAAATCCCAATGATTAAAAATGTATTTGTGCGGTGGTTAAATTTTGATTCCGACTCCATGCGAAAGTCTAAATTTTTGTAGAAATAAATTTTTAATTAAAATTCTGAAGTGCCAGGAAAATGCGTGACCACCCCCTGCTGGAAAATTCTCTATAGGTGTCTTTGGAGACCTTACACACTTACAAGTGCAAAACACACCACTAACAAGTTCTTTTAAAGTTACTACTGTACACAGAAAGAAAATTATAGTGAATTTAAAACGAAGTTTCAATGGAAGGTAAATGGAAGGAAAGAGAGTACGCAAATAAAAGTGTTTTTTTTAAAGTTAAAGAGATATTTAAGTAGAAGATATATAAATTTTATAAAATGTCAAAAATTAATTTCATTGATTGAAGGGAATGTAATATTTAAAAAAAATAAATGTAAAATAGAAATAAGGGTGCATTGAAAAAAAAATAAAAGAAAAAGGTAATCAAGGAAACGGAATAACAAGAAGTTTTAAAAAAAATTAAAAAAAACTTATATGTCAGAAAATTATAAAAACGTCCATAAAAGGAGAAATAAGAAGATATATTTATTGAAAATTCAAATTAAAAATTGAAATAGAACAGGAATAAGCAGTTCAACAGTTACCAGAAATAATTAAGAAATAAAGAAGACCAACTTAAGGATAAAAGGCATTAAACAAGTAATATTAGGCAAATTATTGAAATTCTATTTCTGATCATAGAGCATATCCGGAGAACATCATTACACACAATTAATTCATCGATGACGGATTGATGAGTACGATACGAGGAGCAGTCGTTAGAAGTTGAACTTCAGAATAAAGAAAAGAGAAATCTGGAAAGCGAGACAACTATAAGGAATTAGAAAAGGAGCGGACATCTAAAGAGGGACACAGATTGAAGTAAGGATTCAATATACTGAAGAAGGAATTTTAGAAAACAAATCGGTATATAAACTTTGCATTTCGTAGAATTTATTGTGATTAGAGTAAAAGAAGAGCAGGATTTAGGTAAAGTAGAAGAATTTAATCAATCAAATTGTTAAATAAAAACAAATTAGTTAAAATTGAACATCTCATTAGTAAGTTGAAGTTATCAAAGTTATTAGTAAAGTTTATCTGAATAGTCAATATTAATCCTGTTTTGAACCTACCATTGAGATGAAGAATTATAAAAGGATATGAGTTAATTTCCAAAATTATTATTAATCAAAATTAGTAGACATATAAAACAACATTTATAATAGTTAATCATCAGAAAGATGCATATAAAAGCTAGTTCGGGTAAGTAATGATAAAATTTATGTTATCAACAACAATATAACAATATATTCCTCATTTAAAATTAAAAATTACTTGAAATAAAGAAAACTACTATACTTAATATGAGATAAAACTATGTCTTTAAAAAAATATTTTGTTTTATTAAGATAATATGAATTACTTGAATCAACAATTATTATTCTTAAAATAAAGTGATGCTTTTTTTATTTGATATTTTAGGTAACTTGAAAAATTTACTGCAAATATTTTTAATAATATTAAATAATTCTGAGTAAAGATTAAATAATATTACATTAAGAAAAAATAAAACTGAAGTACATAATATAATTAGTATTTTAGTATTGTTGCTATATTGTGCATTTTTTTCTAGGGTAGTTACTACTCTACCCAAAGTCATTCATTAGCGGCACTCCCGACATATATCACTTTTGAGTCTGTCTGTTTTCTTCAGTATACCATAGGAGGCCAGGCGAATGATGACGATGATGATCAAGAACATGTAAATATATATATCAAATACACTTTTTTATTGAATAAATACATATAAAATTGAATGATGTTTAAAATTGTAAATACTTATATCAATTTTTATTGAACTGTAGAACTACTGGCATGCACAATGGGTCGTCAGACCTGAGTACTGCTTGTTAACATCGTTTCTACAACAATAAGGTATTATACATCAGTTGGCGAAGCAATGGATGAGTGTCTTAATTATAGTGGTAATTCGCCTCGTGTAAGCTGTAAAACATGTTTTAAGTCAGTTAATATATTTTCTGTATATGTTGTTCTTGAAGCCTATACAAAAAAGTTGGTTTATATTTTCTGGCTAAAGAATTTAATAACTAGATTATCTGTACCGGCGGCAGTCATCACGTATTTTTATATTAATATAAGAAAAATAAGGTATAATAACGTGACTCTTTTCGCAATTCTCTTTCGTAGGTTGACTACAAATTTCATCCCGTAGGATACCTGTTAATTTGATTTCAGATTATGAGGGCAAATATGAATAACAACATTTATTACAGCATTTATTAAGGGGAAAAACAATTAGATTCAATTTCAGATTTGTTGTTTTTGTGGTTAATAAAAAATGTGGGTCATTGCGTATTATTCTTTGAACTAAAGATTTCATGAGTCCCAATTTAGGTTGATTAAGGATTTAACACACAGTAACTTTCCACAGTGGAAATTGATTATTTTAACACTTAAAAAATATGTTCCATTTGCGTGCAACAAATATTGAATTATTATTGCAATTTGTTTCTGCAAACACGGACTTTCGGGAAACAACTACTCTGCGGGCTAATGCCCCGGCCACTATTGAATTACATCAGAAAACTTTATAGCAAACAGCTAAAGGCACTCTTCAGCAGCCCACCAGCCATATACCGGTTTAGAGCTTATTAACTCTCATCAAATTTAGGATCGCTTCTGTTTGTTTTATTTGTGAATGATCTATCTTTGAGTCTGAAATTCTGCCATATTTTTTTTGCTGACGATGTCAAAGATTTCTACTTTTTGACAATAAACTATCTTTTTCTGAACACATTATTCAGATAGCTAATAGTGCATATAAAGCGTTAGGTTTTCTCATTAAAAACACAAAATCGTTTGATGATATAAACGCCCTGAAGTGTTTTTACTTTTCGTTGGTGCGCTCTAAGCTTGAATATTGTAGTCTTATTTGGTATCCTCACTACAATTTACGTATTCAAGAGGTAGAAAAAATTCAACGTCGATTTTTAAAATTCTTGTCTTTTCGAATTGACCATTTGTATCCAGTTAGAGGACACGATTATAATTTGCTTTTGCAAAGATTTAAAATTCAATCACTTAGCACTAGAAGATCACTAGTAAGTTTATCATTTCTACATAAATTATTTCATGGCAATGTTGACTCCCCTGCTTTGTTAAGTTTGTTCGCTATTCGAGTTCCGCGTTCTTGTTCTCGAAGTAAAGACTTATTTTATTGTCATAATGTTAGAACAAATGTTGCTTTGAAGTCTTCTGTATATGTAATGTCCAATAATTTTAACTACATTAGTGAACATATTGATATTAACGTTTGCAGCTTGAATGACTTGTTAACTTTAGAAACTCTGTCTTTTTAATACTTATCATGCTTGTAAGCAATTAGTTTATTATGTATTATTATTATTTCCTACTCTTTGTTATTATTATTTTTTTTTTATAACCCGATAGAAGGGGCCATGAATGCGCGGTGTAGCAAGCTACATCTAGCGGCCATTTGCTACACCATGCTGACCTGAAAAGTCATAGACACAAGCGTTCTACATAGCAGTAGACACTATTGAAAGCTCTCGACCTCATAAGATAACAACTAGATCAGCATGGGAATTCCATCAGGCACTGGTAGTGGCCTCAACCAACAATATCGTATCTGTATGCTGGGAAAAGGGACAAGACCGGTGCAATGGCAATAAAGTAGCTAACAAGCTGGCTAGAACTGCATCGGGTCTCAATATTTTTGGATCAAGGACTACGCTTCTGTTGCCAGCATTTGTAGAAATTATCAAAGAGGACACCCACAAAGAGTTTATGAAACATATTCAAACTGGACTAAGGAAGCACCTGCATTACATGAGGAAGTGTGAAACATATCTTTGTAGGGGTTGCGAACAGGAAAACGAGACACTCTGTGAGTGCACTTCCATCTCGTCAATAAGAGAATCCGTGTTGGGAGAACGATGGCCTTCTAGGGCCTACATTAGAGAGATCCCTCTGAGCAAAGTCACCTCTTTTTTCTCCTTATTAGGTTGGTTGGCGGCTCAGGTAGATTGATCTCCTAATACATCTACAAAGGGTCCAATGGGGTCTAAGTGCTGTAGCCTTTCTGCTACCCTCTCCACAATTCCAGATTCCAGAACGATATTTTGCAAATACGGAATTTTGCTACACCGCGTACTAAATTTGTTTGTATCTGTTCGACATTTAAATCATCTTTATCAGCAACCATGGAGAACTAGTAACATAACCACCACACACTTCAAACCTCAATCCCATTGATTTTTATTTATAATTACTTGAAATCACTGATTTATTGTTCTATTAATACTCAGCTTTTTAAACGTATTCAGAAACAATTGAAGTCAAACCTCCTGTGTGAAAGCCAAACACTACTCACTATACTAGTCACGGCAATGCTCACAGTTTTTCGATGATGATAGAAGTTTACTAATTAAAATTTTATTTACTTTTTTAATTTATTAAGTAAACGACGAATGTCAAACCTAAAAATAAGGTATTTTAACAGTTTGGAATTATATGCTCTGTGCCATGTTTATATGAATGACAAAATATGGTAGATATAATTTTTGCAGTAAAAAGTCCACAGTCAGTTGTGACAAAGTATACTATTATACTTGAATGACTGTAATTCACTCGGGCGATTTATGACACTCATCTGTCGCTCGAGCACCATTATATGCTAATTGAATAATTTATTATTATTTAATAATTTTTGACGACAGTTGATAATAATAAAAACGATTGTTTGGATTTATTTTGATAATACTATTTTTAGTCATTGTTCTTTGATTGATTTTATAATGCATTTGTTTTCTGTCATTTGTCGTGTGACATTACAGGAACAATGTAAAAATATGAAACTAGTGAAGTGAAATATTTTTTAGTTCTTTTTTATGAAATGTTTCCAATGATAGTCCATATCTTCTGGTCTAGTTTATAGCGATTAATTTTGCAAATAAAAAATATCACTTTTTCGTGCAAAAGTCAAATCGCCCTTTTTCGACATTATTGTGAGAAAAAAAATAGAAGTACAGGGTGTCTCAAACTCGATACAATGGACCTGCTGTGAGGTTACAAAAAATTTAAATAAAATTTGGAACACGTAGTGTTGAGATGAGGTAATGGTAATCTTTGGGATTTGCAGAAACAATAATGACGCATTTTTTCCAGAAACATACCAAAATATTTTTCCTGTTAAAAAAACTCTATTTCTAATAAACTTTTATTTGAGATTTTTTTCTCTATTACTTCCCGTTTAAAGTCTCAAAAGAAATACCACCAAAAAATCACATTAGCGGTGGAAGGATCAAGTAGTCGTTGGAAAATAATGGTATACTCGTTGTTGACCTCGGCGCCAAATTTTGACAAACTACCATAAACTTTTTGGGTAGCTACTCTTATCTGGAGTAACCAAAATTAAGTTTTTTACGGTTGCATATCTGTCAACTATAATACTAATATAATTAAATAAACAGTTTAATGTTACTGCTTCATTTTTATTAAGCTTAGTTGTGTATTATAGAAAAAAATATTTTGTTCCAAAAAAGTGAAGTTTAAGGTAGGTTGGTAAAATGTGGCATAGAGAGGTTTCTAATGATGCTGAACAAGAATCCGTTAAAAATAATTTCTTAAAAAATTACTAATATCTTTTTTTGAATAATTGGTTCCCATTTTCGTCTCTACGTGAGACGCCTATGACTACATTAACACCTCACACTGTCAAAATAGTTACTTTAAAAGCATGCATAAGCTGTCAAAAATGAAGAACGATTGAATAACAAGTAAGAGAGTTAACGATGGTGGCTCCATGGATAAAAAACGATGTATACAAGGTGGTTCGTAAGTAATGGTCCATGTAGACATACTAGATTATTCACTTAAAAATATGCAAACGTGCCTTAATAAAATTTTGATAATAAAAAATATACAAGGTGTCAAAGTTGGAATTTAAAAAGTATTTTTTTGTAATAATTACAGTGTTTGACTGTATCAACTTAAAAAATTGGTAATAGATATTTCTGAATATAAGAAATCATAACTTTGGTCTATTTCGACGTATTCCCTAGAGGGCGTCACATTCGCCATTTTCGTGGCGTAAATGAGAGCATAACTTTTTTGGCCCTAAAGTTATCACGTTTATCTTAAACCTACATTGTTTTTGAAAAAAGGTAGTTCAACAATCAACTGCATAGTTCCTTGTACAATATTTTAAAATATAGTAAGATAAATTTATTACTATTACAAAATTTATGTTAAAATTAATTTGTGTTTGTAAATGTAAGGTATTTATTTGTCCAATTTTGGTTAAAATAAATTACATATTCGAAAAATTTTGAGACAATAATTTTTCATATTCAGATATAAGAGGTTACTGTTGGCAATTAAATTCCAGTGGACGTGCTGGACAACAAGAATATTTGGGAAGATTTCGAAATAGATTACAACCTGATAATTAATAATTTAAAAATCTGTTTAGGAATTTAGGGGAAAAAGACGGAAAATTTGTTCATATTGCGGATTATCCACAAACTAATTCAGGAGGACTAGCTGGAGCTGCAAGAATCATTATGACTACCATTTTAAAAACGTTGCATGTTGAAAAATACTATTTGCAGCATTCTACACCAGTGCAAATTTTATTTTTTGTGGATCTACCTTCATCATCTTGGTCGGTCGGTGGTCGCGCGGTTTAAGTACTTGAATCGAGGTGACTAGATCGGTGTTGGTTCGAGCCCAGCTGCCGGTAGACCGTATATAAGCTATATTCGTGGAGAGGTTTGGCGCCCTCTCTGCGGGTATGGCAGGGTGGAAGAATGTTGGTTTGGGTCAGTGTGAGAGATTGATGTCGGTTGATATTTGACTACCCCCCTAATTAATGAGGTTTTCCAGGTTTCCCTCATTCCTGCACTGAATAGTGGTTAGGGCCTACCAACGTAAGTCGTTCCTGGGTGCAAATGCGGCCTGCTTAATAATAATATGCCGTCCCCTCTCCCGCACAAGTCTCCGACTTCTGGGCTAATTCCTGTGATTAGAATGAGGGGTAGAGATATTATTATTATTATTATTATTATTATTATTATTATTATTATTATTATTATTATTATTATTATTATTATTATTATTATTATTATTATTATTATTATTATTATTATTATTATTATTATTATTATTATTATTATTATTATTATTATTATTATTATTATTATTATTATTATTATTATTATTATTATTATTATTATTATTATTATTATTATTATTATTATTATTATTATTATTATTATTATTATTATTATTATTATTATTATTATTATTATTATTATTATTATTATTATTATTATTATTATTATTATTATTATTATTATTATTATTATTATTATTATTATTATTATTATTATTATTATTATTATTATTATTATTATTATTATTATTATTATTATTATTATTATTATTATTATTATTATTATTATTATTATTATTATTATTATTATTATTATTATTATTATTATTATTATTATTATTATTATTATTATTATTATTATTATTATTATTATTATTATTATTATTATTATTATTATTATTATTATTATTATTATTATTATTATTATTATTATTATTATTATTATTATTATTATTATTATTATTATTATTATTATTATTATTATTATTATTATTATTATTATTATTATTATTATTATTATTATTATTATTATTATTATTATTATTATTATTATTATTATTATTATTATTATTATTATTATTATTATTATTATTATTATTATTATTATTATTATTATTATTATTATTATTATTATTATTATTATTATTATTATTATTATTATTATTATTATTATTATTATTATTATTATTATTATCATATCCAATTTGTAATGCAGCTACGTTAAAATATTGTACAATGAACGATACAGCTGATTATTGAAAAGCTATTATACCGAAAATGGCCAATTTCTGAGACTAATGATAAGTATACCTTTTTTTCCTCAAAAACAAAGTAGGTTTAAGATTTTTTAATAAAAAAACGTGATAACGTTAAGCCAAAAAGTTAAGTTCACATTTACGTCACAAATATAGTGGATGCTGCGCCCTTTAGGAAAAACGTCGAAATAGACAACAGATTATGATTTCTCATATCCAAAAACATCTATTTCCATGTAGATACAATTAAATATGAATGATACAGATGACTTATGATCAAAGCTTTTGATTAAAATATCGGATAATAGAACAAAAAAAAACAGATCATTTATGATAAACGAAACTTTTATGCCACTGTATAGAGAATATACTGCAAGTCGTTAAGAAAATTTAGAAAGCTGCCGCTTTTTCTTTAAATGTTGTTCTGTAAGCAAGTAGCGGCAATACCATAGCTTTGCAAAATGCTTCAAGTCGTCACAAAATTTCATATTTAATTTAAATTTGCCATATACAGATAAATACACAGGACATTGTCTCCGTCGATCCTCTCCAACGATTTTGTATAGATTTTAATATATTCTCTTTTATATTTTACAAATACAGAGCCTTCAGAAATGATTACAAGCCACGTGACCTACGCGCATATGCAACCAACAATTCTCTGTTGGTAGCAGTTTCTAGAAAATCCCTAAACATCAGTGGTGTGGTTGAAGGGATTACTAATGTAAATATATATTTTTTTAAATTGAGTACATAACTTAATAAATTGCTCGGCTACTGAAATTTAATACATAAAATTTAATATTACATAGTTACTGATGAAAAGAACGTTTATTTGTCTCGTTGGAAATGTTTTTAACTTTATTAGAAATAAAAAGCTACCAATCTTCTCTTGTTAATGAACAAATTGAAATTTTTATGAAAACAGAGAGTATATAATGTGAACTCAACTGATTTTTTGATTGTATTGCAGAGTAAAAGAAACATATTTTACTGTGTTAAGATTTATTTACAATATTTGGGGTAAAAACATTACATATTGTAGAGCTTAAAATAATTTATTTGTGGAATTTCTTAGTTATTTATCTTCGCTTAACAAATTAAAATAATTACATGTTGTGTTCAAAATGGCGCTCTTCACTTGCTATGCATAAATTTACCCTGCTGTGCATAATTTCAAATACATTTTGTAGCTGTTCTTCTGTGATGTTGTCGATTTCTCGAATAATTGCCGCTTCTAATTCTTCGATAGTGTGTATTGTTGTCTTAAATATAGTGTTTTTCAAATGTCCAAATAAAAAATAATCCAACGGAGTTAAATCCGGAGACCTGGCTAGCCACAAACCTGCACTAATCAGTCGATTGTCATAAAATTGCTCTAAAGATTGAATTGTTGCTCTTGCAGTGTGTGCTCCATCTTGCTTAAAGTAACCTACTTGCAGCTCGTCATCATGTAACTGTTCCAAAAATGGCTCTAAAATAAGGGTTCGATATCTTTCAGCATTTATAGTTTCGTAGAAGAATATAGGCCCAACTATATGTATGTAAACTGGT
Organism: Monochamus alternatus; assembly: GCA_037114965.1. Taxonomy (NCBI): domain Eukaryota; kingdom Metazoa; phylum Arthropoda; class Insecta; order Coleoptera; family Cerambycidae; genus Monochamus; species Monochamus alternatus. The sequence continues at coordinate 23,379,904 of CM073426.1, read as the reverse complement.
TTCTACAAATGTATGAGAATTTTTCTGCAGCCCAGGTTCTATAATTTTGGCTATTTACATAACCAGATAAATGAACCCATGCTTCATCAGTGAAAAATGATAAGTTCAATAAGTTACGATTCATGTTTTCTTGAAACCATTCACAATAGTGTAATCGTCTTCCATAGTCAATGGGAAGTAATTCTTGCACAACAGTTACCTTGCGTGGGTGTAAATGCAACCGTTTTTTTAAGCCTTATGACATGTTCCAACTGAAAGTACTAAAAATAAAAATTTTTGGTTATTAAAATAATTCGATACCGGTTTCAAATATAAATTTCAAAATTGATATATTTTAGAGATGTAGGTAAATAAATTTGTGAATATTTACATCAACTTAACAAAAAATTACCTGTCTGAGCAGACAATTTTGATATAGATTTTGTAGGACTTTGAGCTATTCGTTGCTGTATATTATCAACAACATTTTCTGTCAGTACAGGTCTGCCCACAGACCAACTAGACTGTACCCATGCTATTCAATACAACGATACCAATGAAGCCTCGACAGGGAAGCAGTGGAGTGTTTGCGGAAGTTTGGCTCCGCCTCTTTTGACATAGTCTGATTCAGTAAAATATACAATATACTAGTAATAGTATATTGTAATAATTTTTATTTAAAAGTAATGTGAAATAGGAAAAAATATATTTTTAATAAACTAACAAAATATTTAATTATTTTGAGAAGTTTTGTGAAATATTTTTAAATCAGGGTTTAAAATAAAATTCTAGTTATATTAAAATTTTTATCGCCCTTTAAATAGTGTTACTTTATTTAATGCTTGTTGCTTTGTGCCTTTTAAGGTATTGATTATTTTTGTTTTATGATTTATTATTACATCTACATATTTTTCAGAAATTGCTCTAATAAGTTCTAATCACTGTGTAATTATGGGGAAGTGCATTGTTTACAATTGTAATAGCCGATCAGATCCAAATAGTGATGAAATTTCATTTTTTAGGTAAGTAATAATCAGAAATAATGGAGTACGTTTTATGACATTAAAAGGCTCTGCGCAGAAGTTGTAGTGACATTTCCAGTATCAGGCCTGTTTTTAAGTGTTCATATGTTTAACAATTATTGTTAGCGGTAACAAGTATTTAATCGTTTATTAAATAATACCATTTGGAGCATTTTGGTGCTGCGTGTACTGGCATCTTGGAAACTACAAGCGATACGAAAATGGGCAGTTGGGGGAAAAAAACTTAATGACGCTTGCAACTAGATCTAGGTTATTAAGTTATTTTGAAAAATGTTAATGTGGCGTTATTCGTCTATAACTTTATTATTTAGAGGATTTTTTAAATCTAAAAACACTTTTCCGCAGCAAATTTTTTCGAAGAATTTCACTGTATATTTAAATTTTCAATGCGACGTTTCGGTTGCAATAAAATTCAAATTCAATATAGCGCCCATACCAAAAAATTAAGTTGATGATTTCGCGCAACTGTAACTGTTCAAAATTCTAATATTGTAAATTTCTTAATTAGATTCTTAACTTATTATTATTTAGCAAATATAAATTATAATTAAATAGCAATAGCAAATATAAATTATAATTAAATATAAATTAAATAAAAAAGTTACAGACGAATAACGCCATATTAACTTTTTTTCAAAATAACTCAGAACCTAGATCTAGTTGCAAGCGGCATTAAGTTAGCAACAGAATTTTCCCCAACTGCCGATTTTCGTATCTCTTATAGTTTCCAAGATGCCAGTACACGCATCACGAAAATGTTTCACATGATATTATTTAATAAACCATTAAATACCTGTTATCTCGCTAAGAATAATTGTTAAACATATGGGCACTAAAAAACACAGAGCCGATACTGGAAATGTCAGCACAACGCCTGCGCAGAGCCGTTTAATGCCATAAAACGTGTTCCATTATTTTTAATTATTACTTACATAAAAAAATTAAATTTCATCATTATTCCGATCTGATCGGATATTACAATTGTGTACAATGCACTTTCCCATAATTGCACAAAGAAAACTCGTATATTTTACAAAATAATCGCTATATTACCACAGCGAATGTCTAACACTGACTGATAGCATGAAGCCAGCTGGGCTGAGGTTAGGCTTACGGAAGGCTTCACTGGCTTGGCCCTATAGTTCAGTCTAGTTGGTCTGTGGGTTTGCCTGTAGATTTTCCTTTGCAAATGCATTGTTTATTTTCAAATCGTTTGACGATAGTACACTTTCGGTATGAGAATGTGTCATAGTCAATGTTTGGATTGGGAATTCGGTCATAAATTGCTCAATGCAAGATTGTAAGGAGTATGTCCACAACTCGTCTTCATTTCCAGTCCCACTTCGCTAATGAGCCATTAAAATAAAGGCATCTTGCTCAACAGTAAAAGGCATACTGTTCTGAACTGAAATAAGAATATTATTAACCTCAAAATTTTATTTTTGTTACATCTTACCAGTAATACGACGAAATACCAAAGATTTAGCTATAAAAACAACTGATAAGGAAATAAAATAACCGTTATAAACAAAATTACTGGTCACGTGGCTTATAATAATTTATGAAGGCTCTGTACATAGCAGATAAAATACGTAGAATAATGTTGTCGAAGAAGAAATAATTAGCAGCAATAATTTCGCGTACATTTCGTAAAGTACAGCCAATGTTTAATAATTGTACAAACTGTACAAAATAAATCATTTTTGATGTGGGTTGGTTTGCCTGTATGTATTTATTAGTATTTACTGTATAAAATACAGTATATAATAATAAAAAACGGTACGGGAAAGTTGATGGTTACTTAGCAACAAATTAAAATACTAGCGTACGGTATTTTGGGGTCTGAATTGTTCTGGAACAATTTCAGAAAAAAATATTTACATCTAAGTAAAATTTAATCACGTTATTCTTGAAATTGCCCAGTTGGCATGTTATTTGAATTTAATTCGTTATTAATTTAATTTTGGACAAAACAGAAACATTTGCTTCAATTTGTACAAATGTAAATAGGTTTTGTTGAAATTTATTTCTCTAGTAATTGATATTTTAATTTCTTCAGTAAATGGAAAAATAAATGTACGTAAATATACAGGGTGTCCCAAAATAGAAGGCCATACCATTAACCACATATTCTTTGGACACAAATAATGCGACTTTCCTTATGCCATTTTTTATTTGGGCACTCCTGTTTTAATATACAGGATGTTAAAGTTACATTTTAAAAAACTATTTTTGTTAATAATCCCATTGTTTTGTAAGATATACACTTGAAATTTTGCACGTACTTTTATCTTATTTCGGCATACTTTTCATGTAATTTTGGTGAAAAAAATCGAAGGGTGAATGGAGGTAACTGAAGGATGCAGTAACCTTTATCACCTCCAATTATTTCTAAGTACGCCTATGCAGCTTTTTCTTGAAATATCAAACGTAGAATTTTCTTCTGATCATTTTACCTCTTTTGTAATTTTTTGTAAGGGCACGTACATGAGTTAATGAGGAGAGTGGGCAAGTAGAACGTTGGTTAAATTAGTAGTAATTAATTTATTATTTTATTTAATGTTACTTAAATAAAGAGTTAATATGTTGATCGTTCATTATTACTATTACTAAACAAGACTATTATTTTTTGGTTGATAAGAGAACTGTATTACAGATTTTAATGCCATATTATTTTTTCAATTCATAAGTATTCCTCATTTTATAAAATTTATTCAGTAAGTATTAGGATTTGCTAAGTTACCAAGGTATTGTAATAATAGGTATATCCACAAAATTTCAGTTTCATTTGAAAATAATAGTGAATGATAGATTTCTGTGCACTACAAATTGCCGTTTATCTCCAAAACGAGGCATTTAAACAAAAAATTAGAAAAGAGATAAATTGATCAGAAGAAAATTCTACGTTTGATATTTCAAGAAAAAGCTGCATAGGCGTACTTAGAAATAATTGGAGGGGATAAAGGGTACTGCATCCCTCAGTTACCTCCATTCACCCTTCGATTTTTTTCACCAAAATTACATGAAAAGTATGCCGGAATAAGATAAAAATACTTGCAAAATTTCAAGTGAGTATCTTACAAAACAATGGGATTATTAACAAAAATAGATTTTTAAAAAATAACTTTAACACCCTGTATAATTTACTGTTAGTTTTAATAGGTAGGTACCTAAGTAACTATTTTTAAATTATCATTCACATTATTTTAACACAAAAAGATTTGGTTCTGATTAATAGGAAACTATATCTCTCTCTTGATATCCTTTGAAAATATTCAGTTCACTCCGGCCTTGCTCCATTTCTTATTTACAATATCACTCTATGTTTGTATCGAACGACTACTCGTACACTACATTTTAAAGTACAAGGCCGCGAATTGATCCCCATATTTTCAACTCGATTTCAAAGTCAATCAATACATAACTTGGTAATTTGTATGCATATCTGTTTTACTTTAAACAAGATAATAAGGATACGATCAAGCCATTTTCTACTTAACTTTCCGCTCTTCATTTGCCTGGCATTGGTCGAATCCTTCAGGGATATGAAACGAAATTGGATTATCGATTGCATTTTTTATAAATTGTGGACACAAGGGCATTTCCTAATTGTTTGAGTGGTTACTCGATGTTTTTTTTTTTCATTCCAAATGCGGTCCAAGGTTTGTATTTGAATTTGAAACATGAATACTTTTTTATCATTTAGAACATCAGTAAAATATATTACTAAAAACAGCAAATGGAAGTTACGTTGATATACAGGGTGATTCAGAACTTATCTAAAAGAATTGGGAATAGATGCGTCATAAAAAATGGAGTGGATATTGTATTTTTTTTTTATAAAATCCGTATAGTTTCCGTGTAAAACATTATTGAAGTTGTAGTATTTTCAACTGTTACATCTCTAGGTCACTGTAGTCTCTAGAAAGGCGATTCCGAATATTGATATCCGATTACTTGTACCAAAAACGGCTTACGTCTATAGTAGTAACTCGGAGTTGATGGATATCGTTTTAATTTATTAGGCTGTGAAAATGCTTTAGTACCAACATGTGCCAAATGCAGGTACTTTTACCGCGGTGTGCAGTGAGTGCAAATGAAGTGCAACGCGAGGGAAATTTGAAACTGAATCGTGAAAGAAATGGAGGTCCAGGACTTCCACAGCCTATGGCAGTGCAGTATGACGTATCATACACGAGGCTTAATTATATCCGTACCATGTACAGCATGTCCAAGCATTAATACCAGGGGATTGGATGAGGAGGACCGGTACCATGGCCGCCACTATCTCCTGACTTTAAACTATTTGGACTCTTTTGTGTTGGGATATTTAAAAAATGAAGTGTATCGCACCGAAGTGGCTAGCTACTATTGATGATTTACGGAAACGTATCATAGTTGCCGCCAATAACTTACGAGTTCAAAACGGACAATCAGCAGAAACATTTGTTTTAGATTGTAGAAGTTGGGTAAGATGTGCTCAAAATATTGTTGTAACATCAGGTACGTTAAACTATTTTAGTAATTAAAACCACAAATTAAATCTATTAGGAATTAATAACAATAGCGACAAAAGCAGTTAAATTTGCTGCATAAAATCGGCGTTACAAAATGTTATTTATTTTTTTCCTTGAGCATTTATTTCCATGTTTTATCCAGTCGCAGATTGGACCTACTGCTCTTTTTGATTTTTTCTTTACAAAACTGTATTTGAAAGAGTACACTGTACACTCAGATTTTTTTTTAGATAATTTCTAAATCACCCTGTGTTAAATGAAAGAATGATTCACTAATTTCCCACACATGGCTGGTTGCCATGTCGTCGATTTAGATTTCTTCGAGAAGCATATAACTGTTTCCTTCAGAAGTTTAACCATTGACAACTGGCTCAAATACTGGTGAACCAAGCTAATAATTAGAGAATTTATTTATCAAGATTTAATGTTTTAGTCCAACTTCAAGTGGCCCAAGGGCCGCTGTAAATAAAGTTGCGGTTGTGAGAACCAAATCATAAAATATATTGTATGCAACTTTATCAGTGATTTGTAATAGGTATAAAAACGTGTTTGTTTGTATAATCATTATTTATTAAAAAAATAACAAATAGCTATATAAATAATAGTGGGAAGTTTAAGAATGTTGGTTTCTACTAACCAGTGTATCAAAATTAACAATAATATTTGTTCTTGACAAACAAAGTAAACCGAGTAACTGATTTATCAGACAGGGATATTTTGACTATACAGGGTGTTACAAAAAGAATGTAAAATATTTAAGGAAGTAATAGTATGAACCAAAATAAGCAGAAAAGTCTCAATAAACATGGGTCCGCAAAGTAACGGTTGCGGAGATATGGAATGTTTTATGTTTGTTAGCCCCTTTTCATTAAACATTTGGATGGATATTGTAGGTGACAGGTTTCTAGGTCCTGTTGTTTTACCAAATCGATTAACAGGCGCTGCTTACCTAAACTTTCTGCAGAACACACTGTATGAGTTTTTGGAAGACATTCCTTTGAATCAGAGGCAACAAATGTGGTTCCAGCATGATGGTGCTCCAATTCATTTTTCCATGGCCGTTAGAGAGCATTTACGCCAAACTTTTCCACATAGATGGGTAGGAAGGGCCGGACCTGTTTTATGGTCTCCAAGATCGCCTGATCTGAACCCTCTAGATTTCTTTGTTTGGGAATATTTGAAGACATTAGTGTATGGCACTCCTGCAAATAGCCTAGAAGAGTTGCAGCTACGGATTAATCAAAAGTGTCAAGAAATCCAAACCAAGGAGGGTGTTTTCGAAAGAGATCGAATATCGTTGAGACGAAGATGTCATGCCTGCTTGGAAATGGACGGAGGGCACTTTGAACATATTCTGTAACTTTTTTTTTGTTTGTTAAAAGCTTGCTTTGTCGGTTTATTTCTAATAAAATAAAATGTTTGAAAAAACGAATAGTGGTCCATATCTCCGCAACCGTTACTTTTCGGATCCATGTTTATTAAGACTTTTCTGCTTATTTTGGTTCATACTATTACCTCCTGAAATATTTTACATTCTTTTTTAACACCCTGTATAGATTTCATCTAGGAAAAGCAAGTTGCAGTAGCATTCTCATGGGAGTAGCTTAAATAAGTCCAATCCTATTTCAGTTTTTACCTGATAAAAAGGATCTGACGGCACATGATTCCAGTTGAAGGTTTGCCCTGCTTACGTTCTCAACAGTAAGGGGTTGAGTAAAAACTAAAATTTCTCCATCAACTTTCTTAAAGTCGCTAAATCGGTTTTCGAATTCTTCTGCAAATGTTAATTTTGTATCAGTTATATATGAAACTTTCTCAAAATTGTTAATTTCTTCAAAGTCTTGTTATTTTTAAATTCTCTTATGTGGCATATAAATTGACAATATTCTGCTGCTTTTCCTACAACTTCAAATTTAATTCGGTATGGTGAGATGTCAGGTCTGTTAAAAATGCAAAGTTTGATAGATATTTTGCATTTTTATTGCACAATTCGATTTTCCAGTTTTGTAGTGTCAGATTTCACTTCATTTTTAAGGAAAATAGGAATTTCCTTGCGTAGAGCAAAGAAACGTTACAGTTTCCGGCACTTAACTAATTAATATTGGTGTGAAGTAACAAGTTCCTATATCTACTTCACCCAAAAAATTATTAAACTTTCTGTGAGTCAAAGCACGTAGTATTAGTTATTGACTCTTGGTTCAGTTGATATAGACTTGTTTTAAGAGTGCTTTAAATTCAATTTCAGTTCATTTCATAGCTGTGGTTCCGTCATTTATCAGTTACAAGGGACTTAAGTACTCTAGCCTTTTTGCTACACTCCGCTCAGTTCCAGAAATTCCAGAATTCCATCATTTATCGTTATAGCCCGATACCATCTTATTTATAGCTTAAAAGATATCCGTACCTTCAGCTGTACCATGGAGAGGAATAAGCATCTCTTTTGCTACACAGAAGTCTTCTTAAATAATTGGAACAAAAATTATAATTTAGCTGATGTCGGATAAGTAGTGCTTTTGTCCAGGTAGAGTGAAAAATATTTACATTTATCAATTATTATATTGATTAATGTGGTCTACTCGTCTTGAAATTGTTTGTTGCGACACTGAGATTTTTTAATATATTTCTAGGTATTAACAATATTGTGTGAAACTAACTACTCTGTGGACTAAAGCCCCAACCAGCGTTGGTTACACCCACAATATCTACCCATATATTCTTTATTATTAGCTTTTGTAACATTTTTTACTGTATTAGGAAGATATTTTAAGCTAATATATATTAAATCTCCTATCAATGAAGTCATATGTATGCTCTCTGATACCAAACATCTGGGTATGAACAATTCCATAGACAAAGCTCTATTCTGAGATTGTTCCGTTTTTTTCGGCAATTTTTGTTTCATTGAATCGTTTTACCATTTCTTTGCACAATTCTTAATAAGCACTCCATCACTGAAAGGTTTTTTGTCTTGAAATTTCTTTCAACGGTACTTCATGAGAAGCTGCAATACTGCGCGAACCGTATTCAACATTTTCTATCTGTGAGTGTCTATTCCATATTCCATACATTAAATATTAACTCTGTTTGTGCGTCTTGATTCAACCTTCTTATATACGCGCGCGTGACCACTCGAATATTCCAGACCGATTCAGCCAGACGTCCAATGTTCCAGTAATTTTGTTGTGGTGTTCTATCCAGCGCCAGTGGCGTAAAAAGGCCTATGCACTCGTACGTGTTATTTCAGCATTTTATCGTTGGTGCAGGAATGACTCGCTTGTGTTTTCGTTTAAAAAAAAAAAATCTATTTCTTGCAGTCCTGTGTACCAACTGGAAACCAACTTCCAATCTAATTGGAAAAATGTATTAATAAAAATTAAAATAACGTAGAAAAATATAATGTATTATAATGTTCCTTTACTGTACCAATATATTTAATAAAAACAAATTCTTGTTTATGTATATTTGATCCACAGACGTATTAAATTTCTTTCCATATTCAAATTCAGCCATAAAGCAATCTAAGAAATACAGAAATAGTTCAAACCTCATCTATTGTGTCTAATTGTTGACATTAATTTCAAGAAAGTAAAATAAATCGGCTTGAACAGTTTGTTACAGTTGCTATTTTTCTTAAATGGCTATTGATATTGTGTACAGTTTTTTCTATATTTACTATAAATTATTCAGGTTTACATAAATTTATTGCACGAACACTAAATCATATTTCTAAGGATTTTGGTACGCTGAATCCGAATCCGACTTCTTAATTGCTCCATTCCGTCAGGTTTTCGAGATATTTTAAACAAAAAGTGAAGAAAACGCTATTTTGTTATATTATAAGTTAGGTTCTTTTACGACAAAAGGTAGAATTTCATCTGGAATGTAAGGATTGCGTCTAAGTACTATTCTCCTCTTCTTCAAAATCAAATTGAGTTTGCTCGAATATGTTTTCTTCTCTTCGAGATATCATTCACTAAAATTTCCCTGCTAGCAAAGTAGTTCAATAAGTTAGAGTAATAGGAGTTTTATATTAATATTTATATTTTATAGTTGTATCTAGAATACTAAATTGCTGCATTAATGTGGCACATGAGACTATTTTGCCTTCAGAAACTAAATTTGTTGCAAGAACGTTCTTACAGCATAATTTATAGAGCATTTATAAGATAACTGTTAATGTAGGTTTACAAGTGTGAACAATAACACAATTTTACAGCAATGGTGTTTATAGAATCAAATTACGGTAAAACCGATGCAAAGTAGGGCTTTATAGAATTATACCATCTACTGTGACACTCTTATAAAATTATTCCGTAATGTCGCTTATAGTTTAATTATAAACTAATTGTGTAAGGGGTTATTAATTTACAATTCTGCTGCGGAAACCAAATTAAAAATATGGAAGCTGCTATCTAACTTAAGAGAAAAAGCTCTTTAAAGCACTTATAGAAAATAATAATACAGTTATTATAAAATCAGTAAATAAGTAACAAAAGTATTTTTGTTCCATAAAAAACGCTATAGTACTACTACCATTTAGATATGTAGGTTTCTCAGACCCCCATCTGACGAGACCTGCCTGTAAAAGTTCGGAATAATTTGATCAAAGTATAATGGAGAAGCTTGTATAACATAGTGACTTGCATAAAGAAAATTTAATTACGATAAATAGGATTTATGTGATTACTAATAAAAACTGATTTTCTTATAGAAATTTAATAACATATTTAATTTAGACCATTCCAAGTCTTATTCAATTACACTTCTAGATGTTGAAGTTAAAGAATTTTATTAGCTTTATTAAATAAAATTAAAATAATTGAAATTACCACAATAAAATATGGCAACACTGTGGAAATTAAGTGGCATACGAAGCATATTTGCTCTATAATCATTGAAATCGACACAAAAATATCATATTAGTGAGAATCCTTTAGAAGTACAAGAAAAAGCAGTTCGTTCTGTGAAAAAAGAAAAAAAATCTTAATTAAAAATATATACAATATAAATAGATGAAATGATCAATAATATTGTAACCTTTATGTTGGGTTAGCGTGGAAACACGTCACGTAGACAAACAAACTTTATTGCCACTCTTGCTTATACAAGAAATATCCTTCAAACTAATTTCACAACTGGCAACATTTTCCTTTGACGTTTGTCAATCGCCTTCGACTTCTCAATATAAACTGAAACTGTGTCAGCGAAACTGATCTGCTTATATAGATTTTTAGAGTTCTAGAAGTTTTCGGCGGTTTCTAGAATCAAATAGAATCCTTCCGAAAATATTCCAGAAAACGTCAAAATAAAGGCATCACAAAAAAATATAAATTATAACATATACAAAAACATAATTAACAAACTAAAGAGGTAGGTGAGCTTCAATTATAAATTCTAACGTAAACAGGAATATAAAAATTAACAAACTAAAAAAGTGGGTGGACTGCCGTAACAATATGGATAAACTGACTATTTTATATACAGTTGTTTGTTAAATTCATTAATTTGGGAAACATTTTTTTTTTATTAAATTTACAGCATCATACGAAATATAAGGTTAACTAACTGAGAGCGCGTCAAAAAATTGCCATTATGTACCACATATTTCACGATAAAACTTTTTCCGCATTAAAATGTCCTGTTCCCTGATGGACAAACAAACTAAGCAATTCGTAATGATGTTAAGTACTCCTATGCAGGCTGATTAGGTCCATCTTGTTGGTTCTTATTGGCCCAACATGTGCGATACAGAAACATTTTGATTTTAAAAGATACAATAAACGATTTTAAAGTTCTCTAAATAGACACCATGTCTACCTATAGAATTTTTACGAGATTGCTTTGTAACTGTGTTATAAAAATTCTTTAAGACCTGTGAGAATGTTTATTCAACAATTCTATAAGTATTTCCTGCAGACCTTACAGAACAGCTTAAAGAACTAACTAACTTTTTATGGTATGGAACGTTTTGAAAATGTTCTTAGAACAAACATTGCTCTATAAAATTTGCTCTGGAAACATTCTTACGATTTTTATAGAACAGGAAATTGTTAGCCGGGCTGTCAATTTTGCATTTCATTAATATATTGTAAAATAATTAAATTGGCTACTTTTCGTGGAAAAAACGTATCCGATATGTATTTCGAATCCGAGACGGCTTAGCAACACTTCTTTTCAAGATAGTTGACAGGATTATTACATTAAGTGTGAACTAGGTCGTTTTCCAACAGTTCTTTTCTGGATAGTTGGAGGGCCATTTGGTTTTTTCAGCACATACGGACTGTCTTCCAACAGTCCTTTCCTGGATATTATTCCATTCGGTGGTCACAGCACATAAGAATTTCCGGGAAATTGGAAATGTAATTTATGGGTTTGAACTAATAAATGTCAATGTAACGATATCTTGAAGAGGAACAAATATTAGAGCAAACTCAATTTAATGTAAGAGGGTACTTTAAGATACAGTTTTTATTTTTATGATGGAATTTTATCTTTAGGTATAAAGTAAGCTCAAATATAGCGAAAAAGACCGTTTTTTGTTTTAGGTTACCATATCTTGAAAACTTGGCGTAGTGGAATAATAATGATCAGATTCTGATTCAGCGCAATAAAATCCTTTAGAAACATAAATTGCTGTTTGTGCGATATAAAAAAGTCTAAATTTTGTACATCTGTGTTATGTAACGTTACTGATCATAATCATGTACATAATCAGAAACGCTATATTTGTATTCTTCATAAATATCTTTGTTTTTATTCACTTTTACCTGTAATCTAAGCCTGATTTATTTCTGGTCTGTCCTGTAGGTAATCCATAACGCCGCAATTTATAACGTCCTTAAAAGGATAATATGCCTCTGAGGTTCATATAGCCTCCAGACTATTAAATTTTTGTGTTTTACAAGCTATTTCGGGGCTATCTCGTTACGCCAAGTTTATATTTCGTCGTTCTATCATTTACGATATTCTGCTTATTATTGTCACGTCATTTCGATGACTATGGAGCATCTTTAGGCAAACTAGGACACACATCTTAATATGAAAGTAGGTCAGGCAGCACTCCATATTTGTAAGGAAGACACGTGCCTTCAATCAATGACCTCAGGAAAATTTTACAAGTTGAGCTATTCAACTAGAGTTCATTTATTTTTTGTAACTGACGTAGTACACACGCAGGATACTACGTATTTATTTATTCATTTGAATAAAATACATTCATCAGGCAGATGCCCATTAACAAGAGTACATCAAAAGGTACATAAGTGTCAGAAAGCAATAATATACACACACAAAAATAGGAATACTACTAAAATTAATAATATAAAAAAAGAAAAAGTGAAATTAAAGATGAACAAGAAGAAAAAAATCAGTTAGAAAATAAATGTTTCTTAAATTATTTTAAGATAATATAAAATATATCAGTGGTAACATAGATTTAAAAAAATCTACTAGCAATATGTATGGGGCTACTGAAATAGTGGAAAGAATTTGGAGTAGGCATAGAAAAAGTATTACTCCTTGAAGTAAACCTAGGTGTATGAAATCATATATGTCTCGGTAATTCTGGTGGGTCCATCAGATTTTGTACACACGACGTCAAAAATCTTAGAATCCCTGTATATAAAGTGATTCGATTAAACCTAGTCGTTTTTCTTAATGTGGTAAAAATGTGCATGTATTTAGGGAACATAAAAGATTGCAGGCCATGAACCTTTACTTTATTAGCAATGTCTGGTCAGTTTGGCAGTGTATTCAGCCAAGTGTTCCTTTGAATTATTGTACATTATAATGCCAGGACGTGAAATTTCTGCGTTTACCGGAGCAAGAATGACTGCTTTATATGATGCTAGACATTCTAACCACCAGATATCGAATATGTTGGGCATTCTCAGATCATCTGTTGTACGAATAGTACACAGATATGAAGAATTTGATACAGTGGAAAACAAACGTAGTTGACGTCTTAGAGTATCTAATGAAAGGGAGAATCGGTATTTGGTGCAATATGCCCGTAGACACCGCACATTTTCAGCTTCAGCTCTCAAAGCCCACTTTCAAGGTACGTTTCGCCGTGTTATATCGACACCTACTATTTGAAGACGACTCCACAACGCGAATTTACGTGCTAGAAGACCTTTACCGATCCCCACTCTACTTCCAAGTCATTATGCTGCCCATCTCCAGTGGACGCGAGAGCATAGGGGTTAGCTTTTACGATAGTGGCGTTGGGTTTTATTTACAGACGACACCATAATTGGGCTGGTTACTGATGACAATTGATAGAGTCTGAAAAAAACCAGGTCATCAACAGCGATTTAATTTCCCCCTTGCAGTTGCTCCAGGGTACCATTAATTCAGATACCACAGAATATGACCAGTCAAATTTACATCGAACAAGTTATTACGCCCATTATCTACCCCCTACGTAATGAATTAGGTGAAAATTTTGTGTTTATGGACGACAACGCTCGACCACATCGCGCAGGAAGGGTGCAAGAGACACTCGAAGCAGGACATATCAATAGATCAGATTGGTCAGCCAGCTCTCCTGACATGAATCCTATTGAAAATTTGTGGGATTTAGTTGCTAGAGCTATACTTAATCATATTCCTCCATCTCAGACTGCAGATGAGTTAATCGTGGCGGCAGAAGAGGATTGGAGCAATAGTCCGCAAAAGATCGTTAACCGCTTGATAATCTCAATGCACAGATGTATCAATATGCTATTGGAACATGATGGAGGTCATACCCACTATTAGTAAAGTAGTGAACTTGCTTTGTTACTATTTTTTAATTTATTAAATTTTGTCAAAAATGTCACACATTTGCTGGTTTTTAATTTTCGAAGTATTCAGTTTATCGAACATATTCTTTTCGCAAAAAAAAATCAGAAAACAATACTCTTTTATAAATGTATGTGGTTTTTCTGAAAAAAAATCTTTAACAAGAATGAGGGGGGGGGTCCAAGACTTTTGAAGTTGTGCGTATTATATAGAAATGTTATACAAGTAACATTGCGGCGTTTATACAAAGAAGTGAAATTGAATTCAAGCAAGAGAAATAAATATTCAAAATTTCTAGGGGGATATATATGATGTTTTCTAAAATAAATATATTTCGAATATCTTCTTTGTATAGATTTTGCCATATCTATCAATTTAGATGTTTGAGTATTTTAAACAGAGGAGAAGTATTCCAATTTCAAAGTTTACAAATGGTATCAATAGAATTAAACTCTTTGCCGTTGCGAATAACAAAACCTTACTTTTTAAAAGCTTTCTTGGTAATATTGCCTGCATGATCAGAAAAGGTTAATTTGACATCAAAAGTTACACCTAAATCCTTAACTTCATAAACACGATTGAGTACAACATTGTCTAAGGTGTAATCATAACTGATGGTATTAAATATTGTATGAATTTGCATTTCTCAAAATTTAGATCTAAATTATTCTTATGACATCAATCACTCAAACAAATCAAATCTTGCTGCAATACCTAGTTGGCGATCATGCAAAAATTTATCTCTTTAAATATATTTGTTATCAGCAAAAAAATTTGTTTTAAGCAATAAGGCTGCAAATATCAGATATAAAGAGTAACAACAATAGGGGTTCCACGTCCTGGGGTACTTCAAAACTGGAAATGAACGTAAACGAATGGATACCATCAATTTCGACAAATAGTTTCCTGTTAGATATGTAAGACCTAATTAAAGTTAAGGTGCGTTCTCACGACTCGATTTTAGCTGATCAATTTTTGTGGATTAACTAAAATCGTCAAGTGTTTGGTTCACACATTTTAAGCAAAACTTGAATCAACAGCTGATATAAAATGACGACAAATGCAGCGGTTCGTGCGGATATTTTATTACCAGTTTATTAAAGAACTGACAAAAATTATCTTGCAATCGGATAGACAGCGTAAAAAATGCCGTTTTGGATAAGAAACTGGATCCTAAGGAGAAACCAGTATAGATGTCAGCACAGTCATAATTATGATGCCAGTTCTATATATTTTACTTTCGTACTCTCTAACCATTTTAATATCATTTCATTCATTGAATGAGTCAATCTTTTGTGGAATCAATTTAACTTAACCGACAAAAATTAAAATATATGTTCGCACAGCAATTTTATTTGATCAACTAAAATCGAATTGTGAGAACGCGCCTTTAGATATAATTTAAGAACATATACCGAATAAGGATAATTTATTTAACAGTATGTTATATGAAACTTTATCTAAGGCTTTGCTAAAATCGGTTTTAATGAACCTATTTTATTTTGCTCACACTGTACTTTAATTCTTTGCCGCACGCGGTACTTTAAATTGTCTAGCGCACCGACGATTTTTGCACACGCCACTACCCACCGTTCTGTATAAAAGCCGGCGAAATTGCCTTCACCAGCAGTGCTTAGCAGGCTCTTTCCGCGGTACTCAACCTTCCTCTACCCTAGGGTGCTTAGCAGGTTCCTTCCGCGGCACTCTACCTTCCTCTGGGTGTCCTGAGCGTTTAGCAGGTAATCTCCGTGGCGCTTCAGGTCTTGCCTGTATTCCGTCGACTCCGAGCGTTTAGCAGGCCCTCTCCGCGGCGCTCGAGGTCTTGCCCGTATTCCGTCGACTCCGAGTATTTAGCAGGTGTTACTCCGTGGTACTCGACGTCGTCCCCGTGGTCTTCGACACTGGGTGTTTAGCAGGCCCGCGACACTCAGCGTCTGCACCATATATTCCTTACCGCCCTATTTGTTAATTTGTTATTTTGTATTATTATTTCAGGTTTTAATTTATTTATCTTGGGGAATTATTATTAGTATTATTTGTTTACAGGGTGACATTTTATTTTATGAAATAAATATTTTATTTTGAATACCGAGTTTTATAATATTCCTGAACCTTGGACATAACTTCTCCACCGAGTGAACCCGGACTGATTAAAGTGGCTGTACTAGTTCGGCATCTGCGACTGAACCTCGAAAGTACGTCACACGGTATAAACAATATCCACTTCCTTTTTCGAGTCTAATGCTTGTAAAACATGCTTTGTAAAAATACATAAGTTGCTCTCAGTAATGCGGTATTTAACAAAATCATGTTCAATGGGTATGATACATTTTACATGATTATATAAGTCATATAATATAATTTCCAATAATTTTAAAAATACAAATACTAAAGAAATTGGTCGGCAGTTCGTAAAATCAGAAAGTGTTAAAAGTTTCAATAAATTGGGAAATATATCAGTTTTTTAGAATTAAAAAGGTAATATAAAGGAATTACAAAGTAACTGTACAGTCTTTAATAACTAAAGGGGGAATATTGGTTTGTCATCTTTTCGTTTGTAACCAATAATTCTGTCAAATCTCAACCGATTTATAAAAACTGTACGTCACTGTATTCGCAATGAAAAGGGCTTTAAAATGACGTGCCACAAGTGGGGTAGTTGCATTTGAAATTTTTAAGTTGGGGTTGCTAGGCATTAGGGGGATGAACATATCGAGTTAGCTTGACTGTCAAAAAAGCTCCCCCCAAGAACAAAAATCGACGGGTCTCGGCGAATTTTGAAATATTATTCGGTTTTCCAATTATAGGGGGGGGGGTCAAATTTTCGTTGCGATACCCTGTATATATTTTTATAGACGGAAGTAATGATTTAATTTCACTTCTAAGATTGTACACACGTTGCAGGTATATGTCAAGCTTGCGTCTTTTAAATATATTAAAATTATGATTTTTTAAAAAATTTTATGTACAATACTGCCATCTAACCTCACAGGATTTAATTTATGTTTTTTTTAATTTTTTTTATCTAAGAAGGCCCTGAACGTGTTTATCAACGCAAAGCTAATACGTATATCAATAAAATTAAAGAAATCGGACAAGTTATATACTATTGCGTTTTGTTCTCAATTCTAGAAGTTGTGTAAATTTAACTAACACTCTAGATGGGAGGAAGAATTACCCTTTTGAAATGTATAAGATGCTCTTACAAATAACCTTGACACCAACAAGATCAGTTTAAGAATTTGCACTAGAGCTGAGTTGGCTGTAGGCCAAAAACTGTAGCTGAAAACTTAATAAGTTGCTAGAGATCGTCCTTCACATTCAAACCTATATAATGCTACTATCGTAAATTTCATTCCAATTTACTAAAACGGTGGATAATGTTCCATTGAGACTTTTTTTTGCTGTTATTTCTTTTCTTTCTGCTATGACTATTTCTTGTCCAGATCGTATAATGAATAAATCTTATTAATAATTTTATAGCGAAATCAGGATTTTTTTTGCTTTGTTTTCTGTGGAATTGTTCATTAGCATACCTAGATGTTTGGTATCAGAGAGCATACACATGACTTCATTAATAGGAATTGTAGGAGATTTGATTTATATTATCTTAAAATACCTTTCTAATACAATAAAACTAAATCAGGAATATATCAAGGTTAAAATCTGAAGACATTTGCATCTAATAATGATGTATCATTGTCTATCAAGTATAACCATCTATTTTTACTGCAGCATTTGCAGGCGAATTCCGAATATTGAAATTCAATTTTGGTACGAGTATTAACGATTATGCGATAATGTTTACCTTAGTTTTTCAACTGTGAAATATGGCCTACGTATATAGCTACTTGGAGTTGATGAATATCGTTTTAATTTATGGTGAAGTAAAATAAATTGCTTTAGCAATTTCTGGTCTGTACACAGAACGATTTTCCAATAGATATGTGCCAAAATCAGCTACTTCATAAAACTTATGTCTGGGATTTTAAAAATCCGCACACCGTTCAACGGATTTGGGCAGGGATTGTCGATGATAGCTTGATTCGACCATTCATATTACCATATGGAATGGATGGGTTTCAGTATCTCGAGTTTCTTCGAAATGATGTGCCTAAACTTCTGCAAGATATGGCCTTAGTTGTTCGATTCCGAATATGGTTCTTCCACGATGGTGTTCCCTCCAGTAAGATGAGCATCTAGCACACCCCAGTAATTGATTATTAATCATACCACACTATACGTTCACGCTGAACCGATGCTGAATGTTACTCTCCACCGTGGCGTGCGGATTTTCATCTGACCAACGATGTTTATGACAGTTATTTACTCCATCACGAGTAAATTGAGTCTCATCAGTGAACAAAATGTATTTGTAAAGTGTATGGTTTGCGTTTATCCAACTGCAAAAATGTAACCGCAAATCATTATCACCGTCCTGAAGATTCTGGAATGTGGAAAGGTTTTAAATCATTTTTGTGAAAGACTTCGCATGCCGTAGTTTGATTAATTTGGAGACGTATTGCAATGCACCTTGTACTTACACCCAGGCTACGTTTTACCATATTTAGAATTTCTTCTTCCACTGCTAAACCAGGATCAGTTTGCTGCTCAGATGTAATTGTCACACTGGGAAACATTCCAGTTTCACGTGCATTGTTGAAGACTGTCTGGAATACATTTCTATCTCGCACTCTTCTGTTCGTACAGCGACGTCGATATTCAGTAACTGCATGATTAGCGCTACCGATGCAGGACCCATAAATAAAAATAATACCAGCATATTCTCGATGACTAAATGTAGCAGGCACTACGAAATTTTGTGTATACAATACCGAACGCACATGCAAAAATAAATGCAACAGTTATAAAATAAGCGTTTAAATCACAAACGTCAAAATAAATGTGACATTTAGTAATCACTAATGTGAGTTTGGTTTAGAATCCATGACCTACTCAAAATAAAATATCAAATAATAACACCTATCGCAAAAATAGCAATAATATTTCATTGCTATCTCAGTAATCGTTGATATTCGACCATATATATTCATTAGGCTTTTTTGTTCTTTTTTGCACTCATTTCGTATATTGGGAGTTCCTCCCCAATCACCCTGTATGTAGGACTTTCAGCATATAAACTGCAAATATTAATTTTTATGACACTTCTGAAAGTAAAACTAGCTGTATGACGTACTGGGTTAGGTGAAATATTTAGAATGTCATGTAATTAATAATGAGAAATATTTCTAGTATACCAGAAATTCCTGAGGCATTCCAAATACCTCACAAGGTAATTTATTTGCATTATAAATTATCCATATATAGGTGGAATTCCATTTGCAAACCATGCACAACGTTTCTATTGCATGAGTTTATACGATATAATGTTAACTAAATATACTAGTATATGCAAACCAAACATTTTATGAGTTTAAAGTATGGTCTGAAAGGACCGCGCAGGGTCCTTATGGAAATTGGGTTTCGGTCAAATTTGATGAAACTCTGGACTCTGTTAGTTCTCGACGAGTAGAACAAAAGTTCTCATGGCCACTAAGTCCAAAAGTCTCATGGTTTTGAGATATAGCTCTCTGAAGTTCGACTTTGGGTGCATTTTGCAGTATTACTAGTTTCACACTTACAATACACTTAACAATAGTATATACTTGTTTGTTCAAGCACGTATGCATGTACACGTGTATTCAAACACATATAAACTTCAAACACGTATAAACATACAACTACACACACACACACACACATATACAGGGTGTTAGGTAAACATGCGTCAAAAATTCAAGGGGTTATTCCTTGGCCTATTCTAAGAATATTTTGTATGATGATGATTTCTGAAAAACCCCTTTGTTTCGAAGATACAGGGTGAACAATATTTGCGACAACCATATTCGATATTTGTTGAAATCATTAATGTAAATAAAAGTATGGCGTACGCCAATGAGTTTGCTCGTGATTTTTTAACAGCAACATACGGAGATCGCTGGATTGGTAGAGGTGCGCACACGCATGATGTGCTCGATCCTCAAACTTACACTCTGTATATGTGTGTGTGTATGTGTGTGTGTAGTTGTATGTTTATACGTGTTTGAAGTTTATATGCGTTTGAATATACGTGTACATGCATACGTGCTTGAACAAACAAGTATATACTATTGTAAGTGTGAAACTAGTAATACTGCAAAATGCACCCAAAGTCGAACTTCAGAGAGCTATATCTCAAAACCATGAGACTTTTGGACTCAGTGGCCATGAGAACTTTTGTTCTACTCGTCAAGAACTAACAGAGTTCAGAGTTTCATCAAATTTGACCGAAACCCAATTTCCATAAGGACCCGCGGGGTCCTTTGTCTTTCGTTATCTTGTTTACACTGCTGTGAGAAATGTAAGCAGTAAATTTTTTAGAAGTCTTCCAAAATTTTGCATATCTTAATATAATATTTTTTTTTATATATCCATTTCTCAATTTTTATGATAAATGAAGATATTTGATATACAATGTGTCCCACTTTTCATGGAGCCACCCTGGTATCTTGCTCACCTGATATCCGAATACTTTGAAACTTTCGTGGTGAATATATACCTATAAAGTGAGTCTTTAGATATAGCCATATTTAATTATAATCAGAGGCGTCCGATTCTAAGATGGAAAAAGGGGGTAAATTTTTCAAAAAAAAGTATTAGCGATAAGATATTTTGCGTTCAAAGGCGTTTGAGATATGAATCATTGAAAAACATTTTTTTTTTTTTCAACTTAAAATAATTTGTATCTGTAAAACGGGCTCTCAAATGAAAAAAATGTATTCTTTATTTTTTGTTCAGAATAATGTATTTAGACCAGTGTTGAAGCCTTTGAAAATGGTAAAAAGTAAAAAAAAAATAATAGTAGGATGAAACCCATTGGAAAAGGAAGAGAATACAACAAAAATGAGAGAAAAAATAATTTACGGGCGATCTGAGGTCGGGAAGTGGAAGGGGTGAGTTTTTAAGGGTAAAAAACGGTTTATCTTGATCTCAGGCAAAACTACAAGTCCTATGGAAAAAAGTTAAGTGACAAAGTTGTAGGTAATAAAAAGATCTACACCTTTTATATTTACACATTTTTCATATAACCTCAAAATTTATGTGAAAAATTCAAATAACTAAGTTTTTGATTTTTTATTTTTATCTTCTATAAAAAATAATTCTTTTTCACGATATTTGGTGAAAACTTACCTTTTTATGTCCCAAATACACGGTAATTTTTTTTATTTAAGATATACATTTTTTCACCTTATTTTGACTTAATATCGAAAAAGCACCCTAATATTGTATCGAAAATTCTCACGTCAAAATATCTGCTTATTTGAAAAAGTTTGTTGGCTTTTTGTTTGTTGGAATCTCTACTATCTTATGGTGTAAAAAAATATACATTACTATGGTAAATGTTCTCAGAAAAAACAAAGAAATGATGCGACAAATTCGAATACGAAAATTTTTTTTTTAATCATTATATACAATTTTGAGCTATTTATTAAAATTTATACTTTAATTACTCGAAAAACGTAAGATTCCATATTGCACTGATAAACAAAAAAAAATGCAAGTCGAAATATACTACTATAATTAACAACTAAATAAGTTAATAAAGTTAATTTAATAAAACACACAAACAATATTTTTTCGTTTCTTTGCATTTTCTGAGAACGTTTACCAAAATAATGTATATGTTTTTACACCATCAGAAAGTAGAGATTTCAACGAACAAAAAGCCCACCGACTTTTTTAAAAAAGCAGATATTTTGACGTGAGAATTTTCGTTTGAAAATTAGGGTGCTTTTTCGATATTAAGTCAAAATAAGGTGAAACTATAAATATTTTAAATCAAAAAAGTTACTGTATATTTGGGACATGAAAAGGTAAGTTTTCACCAAATATCGTGAAAAAAAATTATTTTTTGTAGAAGATAAAAATAAAAAACCAAAAACTTGGTTATTTGAATTTTTCACATAAATTTTGAGGTTATGTGAAAAAAGTGTAAATATAAAAGTTGTAGATATTTTTATTACCTACAACTTTGCTATTTAACTTTTTTCCATAGGACTTGTAGTTTTGCCAGAAATCGAGGTAAACCGTTTTTTACCCTTAAAAACTCACCCCCTTCCACTTCCCGACCTCAGATCGCCCGTAAATTATTTTTCCTTTCATTTTTGTTGTATTCTCTTCCTTTTTGAATGAGTTTCATCCTAATATTATTTTTTTTGGTTTCAAAAATTATCGACCCTGGTCTAATTGTACTGGTATGAAATGATTCTACAACAAAATAATAATTGTTTTAATAAGGCAAAAATTCTAATTTTTCTAACAAATAATCTTCAATAAAAACCTAATTAAGCCATGAAAACAGAAATTATTGCAAGTGTCAATGTATTCTTCAATTTTAATAAGTTAATACGTCAAAAATGTATGTACCTATGTATAAATTAGAATTTTTGCCTTTTTAAAAAAAAAAAATATATTTTGTTGTAGAATCATTTCATACCAGTACAATACATTATTCTGAACAAAAAATAAAGAATACGTTTTTTTCATTTGAGAGCCCGTTTTACAGATACCAATTATTTTAAGTTGAAAAAAATTGTTTTTCGACGGCCCATATTTCAAACACCTTTGAACCCACAACGATGTACAAGGGGGTTTCTAAAGGTGCTGATTAAAAATATCTTACTAGTTCATATAAAACAAAAATCGCTAATACTTTTTTTTGAAAAATTGACCCCCTTTCTCCATCTTAGAATCGGACGCCTCTGACTATAATCAAATATGGCTAAGTCTAAAGACTCAGTTTATAGGTATATATTCATCACCAAAGTTTCAAAGTATTCATTATAGTTTCAATTACGGAAGCAATTTAAAACAAATTTTTAACAAAGATCTTTTAATATGTTAAGTAGATGTTTGTTTTGGTTTCCAATTTGAATGAGTTTAGAACAAACACAGATTTTCAGGAAACAACTACTCTGCGAGTTAATGCCCTGATCGACACTGAATTACACTTGAAAAACCTATAGCAATCAGCTAAATTCACTTGTCAGAAGCCCACAAGACATGAACTGGTTTCGAAATTATTAGCTCTCATCAATATGCTGTAGGTGGGATACTTGACGAATAACCCTAGCTGTTTTAAGTCTGTGTAAACCCGACAAAAGGTGCCACAATTACGTCAGGCATGAAGCCATCGACCTCTATCGCGTTCGGCGAGAACAATATTTTGCAAACACGGAATTGCAGAAAACGACAATTTAATAGCAGTTGCAAAAAAGATATAGTTTTCTTTTTATAAAAACAAATTATCCAATCGTATTTCTTTGCAATTTTAAGTTCTATTAATTCACAATATAGTACATAAGATTACTTACGAAGAATATTACATGTTGTTAAATTACCTATTAAGGAAAAATTTGTCTTCGTCGCGAATGCTTTTAGAAAATTATCTTGTTAAGCGACTTCTATATGATAATTTTCAAAATATTCGTGATTTCGGAAATAAGTTAAACACTAGTGAGTAATATTATAATTGAACAATATTTTGTATTCTGAAAACATTTGGGTACTGAAATAGTTTTAACACTGCAGTAAAATTATTTATGGTTGTTCCATAAATTAGTTATGATTTTTACAATTTTATTCGTTACTAAATATTTTCAAATATATATAATATGATATGAGTAAATGGAAGGACTAAATTCTTATCTGAAAAAATATTGCAATATCTCATTTGAAAGTATCACGCAAAAGAGCTATAGATATCTCACATTTCAAGCAAGCAATTATATGAAACCGCAATATCTGTATTATAATACAGGGTGATTTAGAACTTATCTAGATATCAACCTTTTTTGTGAAGCCTTTACGTTATTTGTTCAAGTGTAAAAAATGGCTTACGTGTATAGCAACTCGGAGTTGGTGGATATCGTTATAATTTATGGCAATGTGAAAATGGCTTAGCAGAACGATTTCCAGGTAAACATGTGTCAAATGCAGCTACTGTTACCGCGGTGTGCAGTGAGTGCAAGTGTAGCGCAAGGAGAGGGAAATTTGAAACTGAATCGTGGAAGAAATGAAGGTCCAGGACGTCCATGGCGTACTACAGCAGTGTGGCGTATCATATTTTAACACCACACATTAATTCTATTAATAATTAATAACAATAGCGACAAAAGCAGTTGAATTTGCTGCATAAAATAAGTGTTATAAATGTAATTTCTTTCCATTTTTTATCCGATCGCCGATTGTATGCTTTGCCGTCTTATCAGGTTTTACAGTGAACTAGTTTCCAGTGCAGTGCAGAAGTGTATTTTTAAATCATTTTCGAACTGCCTTTTTTATTTATTAATGGTCTAGATTTTCTGACTAAGCCAACGTTTCGATTTATTTTAAATCTTCCTCAGGGCTACAATAGAAAATAAGAGATAAGAATTATAAAACAATATTTTATAATTCTATAATTTGCATATTATAGGACCTAATACCGTAGACTGAGGGACACTATACTATAAATTAAATTATAATTTAGTTATAATACCTAGGATATGAAATATCCAGGGTGTTCCAAAATTAGCCTGCTAAAAATTAACTCTGGATTCTACGATCAAAAATAAGAAAAATACGTTATATAAAAATAGTTCCGTAAACGCTCCCTAACGGAGCTATTGCTCTTTAAAGGCGGACCTCAATTTTTTTTTTATTGGATAAATATACTGCTCTAACTTTTACATGTCTCGTGGTTTTTGCCATCAGATCAAAAAATTAAAAATGTTGAACATTTTTGCCAAAAAAAAACACGTACTCTTGTTTTACTTCGATAAATTATTCCGTTTACGCGTAATATAAAGTTAAAAATTTTGTGACATACCACAAAAATATTATACAGGCTGTATCACATAAGAATGTATCCCATGTATCTCGCTTAATATGCGAGACACGTCAAAAATCTTTAATTGTTTTTTGTGGCATTTTTGGAGGCCTTTATGCTCGTAAAAACAAATTTGAGATCTATGGCCAACTTTATGAGTAATAACAAAAAAACCTGTAAAGTGCCCAAACTTGAAGGCTGTCTAACTTTTTTATTTTAAAAGAGAAAAAACTTATTGGTAATAAATTTTTATTGCAAAATTGATCCACCACCTGATATAAATAGATTTTTGAAATATCGTATGTGGTTCGCTGCGCCCTCTAGATGGATAAAAAAAAATTTTTATTGAAGCAGGCTATGGCCACAAAAACTGCCTATATTTTCGTCTTTCATGCAATATACTACATGTTGCCTTTATCTTTCGTATTTATTACATTCGTTTCAATTTTAGTTAAAAAAAAATGTACCTAAATATTTTCGTGTTGCTCAAGATAATGTAGAAACTGTTTTAAAGACGCCAATTGCAAAAAAATAATAAACAGAATGTACTTTTTTTATGCAAAATACAGATTTTCTTATAATATTATTTTATTACATTGGCTGTGTCAAAATAATTTTAAAGATCCAATTGCTTCTAATGTGAAAACCAATAAAATAATATAAAAAAATCTGTATTTTGCATAAAAAAGTACATTCTGTTTATTATTTTTTGCAGTTGGTGTCTTTAAAACAGGTTCTACAGTATCTTGAGCAACACGAAAATATTTAGGTACATTTTTTTCAACTAAAATTGAAAAAAATGTAATAAATACGAAAGATAAAGGCAACATGTAGTATATTGCATGAAAGACGAAAATATAGGCAGTTTTTGTGGCCATAGCCTGCTTCAATAAAAATTTTTTTTTATCCATCTAGAGGGCGCAGCGATGAAAGATGAAAAAACAGGCAATTTTTTGTGGCCATAGCCTGCTTCAAAAAAAAAAAAATTATCCGCCTAGAGGGCGGGACCACATACGATATTTCAAAAATCTGTTTATATCAGGTGGAAGGTATCCATTTTGCAATAAAAATTTATTACCGATAAGTTTTCTCTATTTCTTAAAATAAAAAAGTTAGACAGCCTTAAAGTTTGGGCACTTTACAGGTTTTTTTTGTTATTACTCATAAAGTTGGCCATGGATCTCAAATTTCTTTTTGCGAGTATAAAGGCCTCCAAAAATGCAACAAAAAACAATTAAATATTTTTGACGTGTCTCGCATATTAAGCGAGATACATGGGAGTGGCCCCCTTATGTGATACAGCCTGTATATGATATGCAAGCGGTCAAATTGTGTCTAGTAGGCTTTGAAACATTATTTTTCAGTTAATTTTACACATATTATTATAGAATTATAAAACAATATTTTATAATTCTTATCTCTTGTTTCCTATTGCAGCCCTGAGGAAGATTTAAAATAAATCGAAACGTTGGCTTAATCAGAAAATCTAGACCATTAACTATATTCCTGTTTTCCGATTGTTCCTGCCTAAATACACGTTTAAGGATATTAGCAATATATCGTAGATATTTTTTGATTTATTTGATTTGTACGAGCTCTGTACATACATTTTTTTTAAATAAGTTCTGAATCAGTTCGTATGTATATACTACTACAGAAAAAGAAAGCAGCAGCAGCAGATTATTTGATAAATCACAACATTTGTTTATGAATAAACCCTTGTAATAGCTAATAACACATATTATCTCTGTTATCACAGTACAAAAATAAAAACAAAGGTATAATAACATCCACGCTCGGTACAGGTTAGTGTATCAAGCTGGCGCGCTGAAATCGATATTTCCTGACCTCAAACTCTGCAGTACGAAACCTTGTTTGGCTACAATATGTGCGGTGGTCAAATTCATAACTATCACTTCTTGGAAAAATGTCCAATGAAACGTAGGCACCCTTTGGAAATTAGATTGGCATTCATTTTTATTTGTCAGAATTCTTATTCTGTCCATATGCTTCAAAACGACCATATAAGTAAAGAGAGAATTTTTAGAGGTTGAGGTTTTTTTAAAGCGCTCTTTGTACGTGCGCTGAAAATGGCTCAGCATGAAATTTCGTGGAGCTTTATTACACTGCTATTCCAAGTAATCTGCGATTGACTGTTATTTATTTTTTGTTTCCGGAAGCAATTTGAATTTTGTATAAACTGTTTCAATTTTCAATCAAGAGTTTGTTGAACCTTGTTCGGGTATAATACAGGGTGTTCTACATAAGAACCGATACAGAGTAGGTGCACGTAGGAAGTCCCAAAATATTGCAATTTATAGTGAGTTTATAAAAAAATCTTAACCATACCTTAGTCCTAACTTAGCCTTAATCGTAACCTTAGTCTTAATATTAATCCAAATATTTTGCCACTATTTATAAAGATTTAGTCATAACTTAACTTTATTTTGGCTCTATGAGCCCCCGTCAATCGCGGATGTCGAACTGGAGAATGTTTGCGCATGCGTACTTATTTGGTCTTAGTATTAGTCCTAAGAAGATAAAAGATAGGAACTTTCATGGTCAGGTCTTAAGATGTCCTTAGGACTAAAACTAAGTTACGATTTTTATAAGCGTGCACATGGAAACATATACATTGAGTTTCTTAGGATTAAAATTATACCAAACTTATTTTCCATTGATCGCATTTAAAAAACATGATAATATCCCGCGCCGAATTCAATTTAAAATACTTTTTTCCACGGTCTGGAGTAGAAATCAGTTTCTATGACATCAAAATTAAAACAGAAATAGTCGATTATTTCCAAGGAAGTACAATGCTCTCAAGGGAGTTTACATTATGGAGAAAGTTTTTCATGCAAAAAAAAGATAACATTGAAATTATTTATTGACATTTAAATTAAATGTTACATTTGTACAATTTTCAAAATTAATATTAGAAGAAATATTACTTTCGCTTACATATACAGTTTTTGTGATTGCGCTAGTAGTGGTACCTACTAAAATCTGATTAGCAATTTTGGTCTTATTTTCAATGGAGTTCTTGACATAACCCTCAGCGACTGTCGTTGATGTCCAACCAGCATGACAGCAAGGCAGCAAATTGCTTATTGCAATATTTACAGCCTCCACAATCTCTTCCGACTCACAATTATTCATTGTGCACTAAACAAACTTTAAAGTAAACCAAACTAGCACCTTAATTTGACAATTATTTTTGTTTATTTATTTTGTAGTTATGACAATAACTCAATGACTACTAAATAAATGCTCAAATCCGAATACAATAATTCTGGTGCTACTTACTTCATAATGACAAAATATGTGTTTTTAAGTAAATGAGACCGTGGAAAAAATAGTATATACCATTCGGGAGAGATGCTATTTTGTGTTTGGTGCATTGTAGCCCTCGGGCTTCAAATTGCACCAAAGATTCCACGAACCTTTCTGGTTACCGATGTGGGAAATATGCTTGAATTATTTCGAAAATACCTGTCCCTTCGTCCTCTCCACGTCAAGCATAAGCGCCTTTTTTTGTGCTACAAAGCAGGAAAATGTAGTTCGCAGCCAGTTGGCAAGAATACCATGGGAAAAATTCCGAGTGGTCACTGCTTACGAAGATCTTCAGCGACATTACTGGCAGATGCTGGTGTGGATATCACAACAATAAATCGTCATGCTGGTTGGAAATAAACGGCAGTCGCTGAGGGTTATGTCGAAAACTCCATTGAAAATAAGACCAAAATTGCTAATCAGATTTTAGTAGGTATACTCGCGACAAGAATTCAGACGACTTACGTCATACGAACAAATGAATAATTTACTAAATTTTCATCAAAATATTTAAGAAACTGCACCTGATAGTAATAAAACTATATACTACACTAAAAGTTTGCATTATATATTGCACTAAATTCCAAAAAAATATTGTTTTTAACGCGACCAAATATCGAAAATTACGTTGACAATAAAAACAAATGTGTAACGTCAGCTGTGACGTAAGACGTCTGAATTCTTGACGCGAGTATACCACTACTAGCGCAATCACAAAAACTGTAAATGTAAGCGAAAGTAATATTCCTTCTAATATTAATTTTGAAAATTGTACAAATGTAACATTTAATTTAAATGTCAATAAATAATTTCAATGTTATCTTTTTTTTTGCATGAAAAACGTTCTCCATAATGTAAACTCCCTTGGGAGCATTATACTCCTTTGGGAATAATCGACTACTTCTGTTTTAATTCTGATGTCATAGAAACTGATTTCTACTCCCGACCGTGGAAAAACAATATTTTAATAGTGTAATTTATTAAAAGAAATCAAAGCGTCAGTAGCAGACTTTGTCTTTCAAATTTGCCAGTTAGTAATAAAACTATTTTATTTCTGCCAGTGTATATTGTTGAAAATAGCTGAAAACTACACTCAGCGAACAAATTGACATGTTATTTGTGCTAGGTTTCTGTGAAGGAAAATGTAGAAGTGTGTCCCATAGAGAAACAATTTTTAATTTTGAAAGACGGGCTCGACAGACAGAAAGGTTTATGTCCTAGTGTAATAAGGGTACAAGATGAAAATATTTTACAAACGGTTGAAAATTAACCCCAAATAAGTACTAAATGTTTATCTTGAGAAACTGGATTATCAAGAACTTCTGTACACCGAATTCTTAAACGTAATTTATTACATCTTTATCACATTCAAAAAGTGCAAGAGTTATTGCGTCAAGATATGCATCGAGAATTGACCTTTTGCAAGTTTCTTCTCTCTGATGAGGCTTGTTCGTAGAGGAATTACAAATGTTCATAACTTGCATGGCGTGAATTTAAGATGTTTGGGCCGGTAGTTATTATTGATCGTTATTTGATGGAACCAGTTATTTTGCCAAATCCATCAAATAATGAGAGTTATTTGGAGCACCGTCTCATATTAGTGCTCCTATGAGATACTTTTTGAATTTTAAATTTCCAAATAAACGGTTAGGACGAGGAAATAATTGTTCTCAGCATTGGCCACCATGATCGCCAGACCTCAACAAATGTGATTATTTTCTTTGGGGAATATTGAAGGATTTTGTTTATTCATCACCAATTGATGCACGAGAATATTTGTGGAAATAGGCCAAACAGAATCGGAGCTTTTTCATTCAAGTGGCAATGAAGTCCCGCACAAGTCTTAGATTTCTGGGCCAATTCTCGTGATTAAAATTAGGGGTAGAGATACTATTATTTATGAATTTGTTCTAGTTCAGCAGAATTGAACTTAATAAACTTTGAGTTTAAAAATCAAAACTCAAAATCAAAAATTAAAACAATTGAATACATGAGCGGAACTAGTGGTCGTAGAAATTTTCTTACGACGAAAATCGATTTCTCATATATGTTTATTCCTCTGTACCAAATTTCAGTTTCTTTCTGTTGAAAAATAATGACGCTAGATGGCATTTTCTGAAATCATTATTTTCAGTTTTTTATATTTCTGCAACAGCAGCTGAAATCTTGGATCTGTTTGGTTTACCATCTGCTAGGGTACATTATAGAATACGATGTTATACGTGCATTATGTTTGGTAAATATGCGCAAGCGACTGAAGGATGCAACTACAGAAACCAGTTTTAATGTAAAATAACTTTCCTATAAACAAAATCAGACGTTAATAAGTTTATTTAAAAATATGTAACAGTTAAATCAATTTTATTGACATCATGCTTTTAACACCAAAATGTCAATCAGATAATGTCTATATTTCATCAAATAAAGATGTAAACGTGAAATACCATGTGACAAAGACGATAAATAGTTAAGTACATATTTACAATCAATACCGCCTACTTTCATTCAAGTTTTTGTAAACATCTTGAGTCAAATAATTTGTCCTGCCTTATAATTGATCGACAATTTTTATTAATATGACAAATAACAAAGTCGAGGGAAATTTTCTTAAAGCAACCTTGTTGCAAGTATAGCATATGCAGCAGAAAAAGTACATGTGTTTAATCCAATTCGGTAACAAATATTTCATGTTATCTTATAAAACAAATAACAGTATTCGTATTTAATGTCACTAATCTTTTTTTTATTTAAACAAAGATCCTGCATCATATTTTATTTTTTATATTTTATATTAAACAATGGCTGCATAATTTATTTTTATCTGGTTGCTATTTGTAGAACAATATAAAAATTATGAAAGAAAATATTCAGGTATGTCAGTTACGGCATTTATAAATAAATACATACTACAAGTTGGACTTTTTAGTAGTACTGTCAGAAGAATGTATTACTTACAGTTGTCCGTGCTGCTGATTTTTCCCTGCCACCTCTTTGTGGTGCTGTCTAGTCCTTCAATCGAAATTTTTTGTCAAATTTTGACAAAAGATGGGAAATACAAGTTTTTAATTTTGATCATTTACAAGTATAATTTTATTATCTAGTAGGTGTGATTTACATTCAGATTCTGACGATATACCGGGCGATATCGAAGAAGCGGCAAGAAATGCCGTATGTTCACTGATTCCTGATGACTTGGCTTCAATGTCAATGAGAAAGTACTATTGGCATATTTTGAAGATAAGAAGAATTTGAAGGCTTCTACGCTATGGACACAGGTAAAGACATTAAAACATACAATAATTTGCTAGCATTTTTGAAAAGACAGTCCGATGGATACCACGCTAAGAAATCAAACGTTTTTTAACAGTACCTAAATATTGCGAAGTTTTTGACGGAGGTAGATGAGAATAACTTTTTAATGGCTAAGGTACCTAATAATTGCTTCATTTAGTTGTCAGTTTACTACTTCCCATTTTTTGCTTTAGTTTGTGTTGGTTGTGGGAATAGCCGGTGCATGTCGGAAGTCAGAATTAACATTTTTTCGTGTCGAAGATGTTACAGATGAGGAGACGTATTTTCGAGTAAATATTCCAAATACAAAAACTATAGTAATTCGTGAATTTGTAATTACTCCGGAAGATATAGAAGGACTAAACTTCGTTGACATTATCAGAAAGTATAGAAACCTACGCCCGGAAAATATTACACACAATAGATTCTTTGTTAGATAGAAATGGTAAATGTGGTATACAACCAGTAGGAATTAATACTGTTGGTCAGTTACCAAAGATGATTGTCCAAAAGATTAGTTTGCCGAATTGAGTATTATTCACGAGGCACTGTTTCAGAAGATCTTCGGCCACTTTACTTGCAGATTCTGGGGCCAATATTTTAAAAATAAAGCAACACGGCGGCTGAATAATAAAGTGTTATTTATAAAATTACTGACTTAAATAAAAGTTACTTTATTATTTTTCTGTTCTTTTGTCATTGATAGTTTTGGTTGCCAACGGTTATAGTAGTAATATCGTTGGTTAACTGTTGATGTAAGCTTTTCCAATTTTAGGAAGAAATGTCTCCATTAAAGTGAATTTGGTGAATTAGTAAACTTGGCTAGGTTCTTTAGTACTTTGATAAAAACCCTTTTTTGCCAAAAGCTTTGTTTTTTTGTTGTTTCTAATAACAGAATTTTTGTTAAAGATATATCTTCTGTATTTGCTTTATACAGGGTATTAGAGGTTTGACTGCCACAATTTTAACAGTCGATAGTATACATCAAAATAAAGAGTCCTATGGGTGTATCTAAATAACATCGAAAAAATGTAAGGAGCGATTCTCTGATGAAAATTAATAGGGTTCTCTGGTATAAAATTGTTTGAAAGAACCCTCCTCTTAAATATTTATATTTTTATTTTTTATCTTCCATGTATATCAAGCTAAGAAAACCAAACTTGATGAATTATCTGTCAATACGATTACTCGTTAAATTTTTTCAACCCTGAAGTATTTTTTGTTTTTTCTGTGCAGTTAATAACATATTTTATTAAGTTTTGAAAAAGCGTATTTAGAAAAAAAATCTGGGAGTCCCCTTTTGCAGATAATTTTACTTTTTCTCATCATTGCTATCTTATACACAGGTACAAGAAAAAGTGGAGAATTCAAAAATATAATAAAAATATACAGGGTATTGCATAAGAAAAAGATTTATATCAATATCTTTATAGTGCGATGTTCGATTGTTTTTTTTTATAAAACTATCAAATGCTAGTGTAAAAATAGTCAGTGAGTGCACGTTTCTGTATTACCATATCTGCTAGGGTAGCAGACCATAGAAAATATGGGAATGCATGACGTACTGTGCAAACTTATTCTAAATAAAAACGTTATAATATCCGTGGTGTCAATTCTCCATGGTTACCCAACTATGAAGCTTTAAAATTTAGAAATAAGGTTTTTCATGTAAGTATACAGACTCTAAATTTTTACTATGTTTTATTGGCAGGAAAAACAATAACAAAATTACAACAAAACAATGGTACAAAAAAAATTGAAAGCAGCGCAGTCATGTTGACATGTAACCATAGGGAATTGCTCCCATATATATTATTATAGCTTTTTCAATCAGAACGACACCAGGAACTGACTCCTTAAGTTTGTCCAGTACGGTATCTTAATTTAATTAAAAGTATAATAAAATTCTTACTCAGGAAATGTTCTCCTGAAAAATAAAATAGTATTTCAGCGAAAAATGTTACAAGTAAAACCCCTATTATTTTTTCATGACCTTTACAAAAATTAACGACGAATAAAGCTGGAACACTTTGTATATTGCGTAAGTATAGTAAGATTATGAAACAAAATTATAGAATCAAGTCTTGGTCTGTCCTGCATTTGAAGCTGGTATCTATAACAATAACAAAATGACAACAAAACAAAGATATAAAAAAATTGAATGCGGCGCAGGCATGTTGCCATGTACCATAAGGAATTGACCCCATGTATATTATAACTTTTTAAATCAGAATGCCACCAGGAATTTGCTTCTTAAGGTCGCCGTATTTCTCGCTATAAAATGATTAAATTTGTTGTGTTCTTTAGGTACAGAAATTTCTAAAAATAAAATATGTATAGTAAAAGTAATATCAAAAATAAAATTATTAATGTTTTGTTTATCCACTTTTACCATATCCACAAGGATTTGTACTACGACCATTGTTGTTTCTTTTTTATACAAATGATATGGCTTCTTTGATGGATATTTGATTATGTTTGCAGATGATAATTCGTATCTATGTTACGGAAAACTCCTGATGAAGTTATATCACAAATTTAGTTACAAGTAAGGAAATTTAACAATTACTTTAAATCGAATTGTATTCTATTAAACCTCACTAAATCTGTTTTTATTATTTTCTCATGTAAAATTAGTCTCTGTGATCACAGTTATTTGGTAAAATTGAATGGTAAGTATGTGGAGCAAGTTAGTAGTACTAAATTTTTAGGTATACAGGGTCGGAAAACGCTGATGGTCTATCTGAGAGCGACAAAGTAAAGTATAGAAATCCGTGCGATAGACAAGGATGACTATATTGACGACGTTTTAAAATCTAAATAGTCACCGCTCGTTTCGTCATTCAACAAATAAAATCCATTCCCACTTATATCTCAGCGACCAATCGCCATCTTCGCTAGGTTAGAAGTGGGAGCGACTGCTCAGATGTTATTCTAATTTATAAAACGTCGTCAATAAAGTCATCCTTGTCTATCGCACGGATTTCTATACTTTACTTTGTCGCTCTCATGTAAACTCAGATAGACCATCAGCGTTTTCCGACCCTGTATACATAAATAATACATTAAATTAAGAGATTCATAAAAACTCATTGATTAAAAAAAATATCCTGTAGTTGTCATGCATTATATACATATATACAATATGTCCACGGATGAAGTTGACAAGAGGAGAAACTCTTTTGTTTTTGACTTTATTGAAAAATGTCACTCTTTATAAAAAGTTCTGCTTCTTGAAAAAATGAGATTCCCATAGAAGTGTCTTAGATCAGATATACAGGGTGCTCATAAATTAAGAAAAGAAGAAAATACTCAAGAGAAAAGTACCATTATTTATTACTGTATACAACATTTTTATAAAACAAATCTGTTTATAACTTCAAATAGAGTCCCAATACAAATTTTAAAATAAATATTTTAACATTTATTCTACCTCTACCTCCCACCTGAACATTTTTCCGCTAACTTAATAAATTTTTCGAATAGTTAGCGACTCATTCAGTTCATGTATTCCTTGGCGTATGTGCTCTTTTAATACTTCCCTATCATGTGGCAAACCATTTGAATAAATGTTTTGTTTTAGGACACCTTGGAGAAAAAAGGCAAGAGATCTAAGGTTAGGATTGGGCCAAATCTTCCTCTGAGCAGGACAGCCGTCCTGTTGCCAAAACATTTTGGAAACATTTGGTTTACCATTTTTAAATACTTTAGAGCCAGAAGTACGCAATAACCTGTTTTGGCAACAGGACTGCTGTCCTGCTCATTTTACAGCCTTGCTCAGACAATGGTAAAAGGTGAACTGGAAGATTTGGCCCATTATCCTGCTAGACCACCTGACCTTAGCCCCCTTGACTTTTTTCCTAAAACAAAAGGTTTATTCAAATGATATGCCACATGATATTAAAAGAGCGCATAAAAGAAGAAATAACAAGCTATTCGTAGTGTGCAGAGTAAAATCAAAATTGAAATTTTGATTTTAAAATTTGTATTAAGACTCTATTTCGGGTTATAAACAAATTTGTTTTATAAAAATGTTGTGTAAAATAATAAATAATGGTATTTCTATCTTGAGTATTTTCATGTTTTTCTAATTTATGAGCACCCTGTATATCTGATCTAAGACGTTTCTATGATAGTCTCATTTTTTCGAAGAGAAGAACTCTTTATAAAGAGTGACATTTTTCGATAAAGTCGAAAACAAAAGACTTTCTCCTCTTGTCAACTCCATCTGTGGACACATTGTATATTAGTACAATTTTTCAGAACTTATTTAGTAGATCCATCTTACTATGTTGAATATAATGGGTTTAGGTCTCAGCCTTTCTTAGCTGTATCGGGTGTTCCACAGGGATCAAATCTAGGGCCCCTTTTGTTTTTGTTATTTATTGATGAACATATGAATTCTGTTGACTGCCATAAATTTCTTCATGCAGATGACCTTAAAATTTATTGTAATATAAATAGTATTGTGGATGGTTTGTACTTACAGTCTCAGATAGATACAATTGTAAATTGGTGCAGGTTATTTTCACTTAAATTAAATATTAATAAGTGTAAGGTAATTAGTTTCTCCAGAAAGAAAAGTCCGATTATGATTGATTATGCGCTGAATAATGTTATCCTGGAAAGGTGTATTGGAACTAAAGGCTTAGGAATACTCTTTGACTGTGAGTTGAATTTTTCGGAACACATTATAAAATCGGCAAGTAAAGTACTTGGTTTCATCAATAGAAATTGTAAGTGTTTCACAAATGAGGCAGCATTAAAAATATTGTATTTTTCATTAGTGCGTACTAGGTTGGAGTATGGGTCATTGATTTGATATCCTATTTACGAGAATCAATCTTCTAGTTTGGAATCAATTCAGCGCAAATTTTTAAAATATCTTTCTTTTAAAATTACTAGTGTGTATCCTGGACAGGGTTATGTTCATAAGTTACTATTATCCACCTTTTATATTCCTTCACTAAAGACTAAGCGTATTAGGTGCAGTATTATATTCTTATTTAAACTATTTAATAACAACATTGGTTGCTCTTTACATTTGGAACGTTTTAATATGAGAATATTAAATTTTGGTTCTAGGCAGACTGACAGGTTTTATTTGCTAACACCGGCAACCAATGTTCATAAAAAATCACCAGTTTATACTAATGTCACTTAATTTTAATATGATATCTGGTCAATGTGACATTAACCACAGAGGTATTCATTATCATTATCATTATCATTATCATTATCATTATCATTATCATTATCATTATCATTATCATTATCATTATCATTATCATTATCATTATCATTATCATTATCATTATCATTATCATTATCATTATCATTATCATTATCATTATCATTATCATTATCATTATCATTATCATTATCATTATCATTATCATTATCATTATCATTATCATTATCATTATCATTATCATTATCATTATCATTATCATTATCATTATCATTATCATTATCATTGTTATATAGGTTGTCAAAAATTAAGTAGATTAACAGTGTTAGCTTATTACCACCAAATTTTGTCACAAAGGCATCTTATGGTATTAAGTTTTGAGCTTCTTCAAGTCATTTTGAAAGGGTTTTTAAATTTCTAAAAAGTCATTCATTAAATTATGGGTAAATCTCCAAGTACATCTTGTAGAAACTTGTTTTAAGATTTAAATGTGTTGACACTTACCGGTATTTATATTTTAGATGTAATAATGTATGTAAAAAATAATATTAGTGCTTTTTTAACAAATAACTGTAATCACAGTTATATTACCAAAACAGGTGATAATTTGAGTATGAAGAAGGTCCAAATTATATAGGTATACAACTATATAATAAGATACCTGAGTATATTAAAAATAGGTATAGAAAGTAAAAATTAATTTAAAAGAAAAATAAAAAAACATCTTGCATCAAAATGTTGCTATACGACATATGAATTTTTAATTGACTAAATTGTTATCGACATTTTTCATTGACACATAATGTATTTGTGTCTATTGTTTAAATTTGTTATTTTACATGGTTTGTTAATTTTTACTATTTAAATTCTCCTCAAATTATATATATATTATTTTTCTATTTTAACCACACAACTATGTAAGTGTATGTTATAACAATAATTACATCTACAGTTGAATTTTAAAAAATACGTATTATGAGAGATTTCTGTACCCAAAAATTTGTTATTGAGACGGTTTTCTGTCGTTATATAGTCGTCCTGCTTCGCCATATTAGCAGGTGGCATGAGATAACATTGCTATTATTTGTTAAACTCTGTATTATTCTGTTCTTAAATGTCTAAAATTAGATACTTGTATTTGTAGAAAACATGATTTTAAAAATACGGCGCCCTTAAGTTTATCCAGTACGAATAGAATTCTTATTTAATTAAAAGTATAATAAAATTCTTACTAAAAAATGTTCCCCTGAAAAATAAAAAAGTAATTTCAGCAAAAAATGTTATAAGTACAACCCCTATTATTTTTTCACGGCCCATTCTTTACAAAAATTAACAACGAAATGAGCCGAAATGCAAGCCGGTATATTCATGCAACTCGCAAATAAAGCTGGGACACTCTGTATATTCATGCAACTCGCAACTTACCAATTTTCGCCAAACTCGCGAAGAAAATCCATAACCCAATGATGAACGGCGTCTCGACCCGGTGGAAAGAGATGGATATGACGGGGTATCTAGTCACCGACTTATTCGTGGGCTTGGGGGCCGGCGTTGGGGCCGTGCTCTCGGCATCCTGCGGCTCCGTCGGTACGGCGGTCTTCGTAGGGGCGGCAGGCGTCGGGATGGAATGGCGCAAGCTGTTGATGTCCACGGACGTCTCCAGGATAGCGGGTGGGCGGCTATCGCTCTTGGAGGCCTGGTTGGGCGGCATTGGCTGCCCCCAACAGCTGCCCGCGACGACCAAGAGCACCGCGGCGACCCTGCAGGCCCGCCTGGACAGGTTTACGCCGTGCTGGAGCGAATGCATCGCATATGGTCTAGAGGCGCGGGAGGACTGCCATGGGCAGTCTGTTGCCGGTCCGTGCACCTGCAAGACTGGGCGGCGGGTCCAGCTGACGGCGGCGTCGCGACGTCGGCGCAGACGTGGCGCGCGCCGCGCTCGGAGGGTTCGTCGATGCCGGTCGGCCCTTCCACGGGCGCGTATAAATTAGTCCGATAATGATTGTATGGCCTGGTACAGATTTTGACACGAATGTCTGGGAATCGGAATTAATATTTTGCACATTTTAGAAGTAAGGGCCGATTATCTATAAAAAACATTCATAAACACAAAGAGAATTTTAAATAGAGGGTTTG
The DNA here is from genome assembly GCA_037114965.1 of Monochamus alternatus. Lineage (NCBI taxonomy): Eukaryota > Metazoa > Arthropoda > Insecta > Coleoptera > Cerambycidae > Monochamus > Monochamus alternatus. The sequence goes on along the minus strand of CM073426.1, from coordinate 23,340,721 downwards.
CATTTAGCATGACGTATAGGTACCTCAAAAAACCCTTCTTCCACAAGTACAAGAAGAGTTGTACAAAACTTATGGCAGTAAAAATATAGCCAAAAAAAAATAAATAATAACAATAATGGCATTTATTTCCAACAGGTAAGAAACCCAGTTATAGGAAATGCATAACATACCAAGAAAGAAATTACAATTCTATAGCCTGTTTGAAAATGAAAGAGAAATAAACCCCCGAGATAAGAACCGGTCATGGGCGTGATAATATTTCGTTTCAGATAATTATCGGGTAACACTAATGCTAACAGGTAATGGGTGTATATTAGTATATTTTACTGGATACATCATAGGGCAGGTGCCAGAGTAATGTGACAGATCAATCCAGTCTTAGAGCTGAATATACGAAGACGTGCTAGTGCAAGTAGAGTAAAATTTGGCTTGTGTTTAGTGACTATTGTGCCAGTGGATATAATATTCTTTAGGTAAAATGTCGAGGTTATCAAATTACGTACCTGCTAAACGCGTGAAAAGATGTGCGCTGTCTTAGAATGAGAAGATTATTATATTAAATGTATTTAATGCATTGAAACACCAAAATCCTACCAACAGTGTTGACGACATCGTGGAAAAGTGTTCCAAAATGACAGGGATTGGAAAATCGACTATCTACAGACATTAAAAGGAAACAAAAAATTAAGATACTCTAAATCCCCCAAAATCATATACAGGAAGGTCAAAAGTCGTTATAGATGATTTCCTCAAAAATGTCATTCGCAGAAAAGTACACAAATTTTATTTTAAAAAAGAAATACCAAAGCTAAACAAAATTTTAAGTGAACTTTCAGAGGACAACGATTTGCCAAAAATCAGTAGAAGCAAATTATGGGCCGTCTTACGAGAGTTGAATTTTTGCTGGGAAAAGCAGAACAGGAAGTCAGCTCATATTTGTTGGCGAAGATCCTACTTAAGATCAATTAGAAAATTCCTTGACGAAGGGAGAAATATTTATTATCTAGACGAAACTTGGGTCAACGAGGGATATACTGTAACAAAAGTATGGCAAGATAAAAATGTAAAAAGTTTTTTGACAAGCATTTTTGGATGGACTTTCAACAGGGTTCTAGGCACCTTCAGGTAAAGGGCGAAGATTAATAGTGACACATATAGGTAGTGCCAGTGGTTTTGTAGATGGCGGTTTACTTTTATTTGAATCTAAGAATACAGTCTATCACGAAGACATGAACGCAGATGTTTTCCAAGAGTATTTTACACAGATGTTGTATCTTATTCCTCCGAGGTCTGTAATTGTCATGGATAATGCCAGTTACCATTCACGGCAGACCGAGCGAACGCCTACGACTGCTTGGAGGAAAGCCGATATAATTCAATGGTTATCTGAAAAAAACATTTCTTTTGAAACAAATATGGTGAAAAAGGAACTTTTGACACTTGTCAATCTTAATAAACATCAGAAAAAATATGTTATCGATGAAATGGCAACAAATCGCCAAATAACGGTACTACGGTTACCACCTTATAACTGTGAACTTAACCAAATCGAATTAGTCTGGGCGCAGGTAAAAGGAGATGTAGCGCAAAATAATACGACGTTTAAATTAAGTGACGTGAAAATTTTGTTAAAAAATTCCTTGGAACGAGTAACTGCAGATAATTGGCAAAGTAGTATACATCATATACACAAAAAGAAGAGGAGAAAATGTGGGAACTCGATAATTTAATTGACGTTACTGTGGAACCTATCGTTATCAATCTAGGAGACGAAGATAATTCATCAGAATATTCAGAGAATGAATTTTAATATACCTACTATTTTAGTTTTTTATTGTACATTTATACAACACTACATTTAATCACCATAATTTGAATTTTCAAAATACATATATTTTTGTGTGGATTAAAAGTCTATTCATTAAATTTAAATAAATATTTTGATAATAATATTGAATAATTTTATTTGAATTACTAAAAACCTTCTTAACCCGGTTATGATGCTTAAAGTAGCCTCTAGTTTTGAAATGCTGTTTTTATATTGTTTACTTATAAGAGAAATGGACCGAGAAATTGGAGCGGCATAGACAAAGACGGATTGTCGGGGATTAAATTTTAACTATCTGCTACAATTTAGTACAGTTCGATCACACAAAGTTTTTTTAAAAGTACACCTCATCTATACCGATAATACATAATATAAAAATATTGAATATTAGCACCAGTACTACATTTATTTACGATTTGCATACATAATAAGCTTTTATTACTCTCTTTCATTTCCAAATAGACTATATACAACTTATACTTACTATACCTAATCATAATAAACACACAAGACTGTAAAATAAATACATATAAATGAAGAAGAAAAAACAAACATAAGCAGCAAAGATGATTACACCCATATTACTCGTTATTGTAAACAATGTTTTTATTGTGTTCAATGACGCAAAATTGATGTCACAATAGTTACAAATATTATTAAAACTAGCACTTGCGTTATACAGGGTTAACTGTGACTAAGTACAAATATTTTAAGAGGGGAGAGAAAATTAAGAATTAACGGAATTACCGTTCAGAAAACTTCCAAACTTATTTATAAAGCGAAATAAATATTTTTCGGAATTATATTAAATCCTTATTTAACGCCACCTATGCGGCTTGTCCGTCACACGGTTACAGAATCAGAGTAGGTAACGTAGGCAACTAGCAAAACGACTGTAAAATTTCCAGTCATGTTATAATTTAATTCCTGTGTTTACCATGTGTTTACGTTGTAGTTTTGTGTTCTTCTTCAGTTTTTAGTTCCTTTTTAATTTCACAGTTTGTTCCGTTTTTATCTTTTTTATTAATTAAATTTAGTAAATTAATTAAATATTTGTTATTAAATTTAAACTCTTTAATCTAAAAATCTCATCTCTTTTTGCTCTTTTAATTGTTAATAGTTACCGCGAAATTGCTGTGGTTCTCAACGCCGCCACTGGCGAATGTCTACGAGAGACGAAAAAGGACTCTCGCTTGAACCGTTGACGCGCTCTCGTGTGTTACAGCTCTTATTTTTTCTCTCTAAAACTGCTGTTTTACGACTGCAAGATCTATTGCAATCGACCTACCTTCTCCGAGTGCAGTGTAAGAAGACGCTACTTAGGTAAGAAAACCACATCCCGTTTTTTTTTCTCTTTTTTTATATATTGTACCTAATTCTACTTATTGGCGACACATATAATCATATGTAATAACTGAACCAGCCCAGATACAGTTCATTTCGTAACATAGTCATTAAATAAAGAAATTTGTGTTGGGTGCAGATGCTTTTCCATATTATAGTTCGTCGGTTTGGTTTTCTAGGTTATGGGACAAGACTGCCGCGGATACATTAAAAGTTTTCTATTATCTATTCCTTTCGTTCGAGTTTATTATAATAAGCAGGCAATAGTGGTTATAATGAATGAAAATGTTGTAGTTTTGCAAGCTTGTAACGAAATAATGAAAAACGAATGCAAAATGGTGGAGCTAACTGAATTAACTGTGACCAATGTATCTATCAGGAATTATTACTAAGAATATTAATTTTTGTCACTTCTCCATTTAGAAATGCTGCAAAAAAGCGACTTATCTATGGATCTAAGCCATCTAAATCGATATATGTCATAGGCGCCGACTTTCCGTAGGAAAGAAAATTTTGCACCATTTTTTAAATATTGAGCTAAAATTCTGGAATATTTTTTTTTGTGTTTTAGGCCTTCCCGAGCACGTGGTTAACATTTTCTTACTGAGAAGACTATCACTATTTATATTATGGTGTAAGAAATTATATAAAAATTAAATAACTGACTATATTCATCGTACATGAAGGGAAAATCATACCAAATCTGTGCAATATTATTTGATTATTAATTCCCCTGGCAGGATAGTGATGTCATCTTCCTTAAAAGAAAGGTATTTCAAAAAACGTCTCTGAAAATATTCTATATTGTCAATGTGGCACTGATATATATTTTATTTACCGACGAGGATTGTTTTACACGGGATTGCGCTATCAATTTGCATAATAATATGGAACTCGTCCACATAATGTTCGGCAAGTGCGGAATTTTTTAAATCGATCATTCCCGCGAAAAAGGAATGGTCGTAGAAGTGACCATTGCCCTATGGCCACCTTGTTCGCCGGATATAAATGCGAATGATTTTTATTTATGGGCCGACGTAAAAAGAAGGGTATATGCTACGCTCGTGACTACTATTGAAGAATTGCGGCAACGTATTGGTGAAGCTTTCGATGCCATACAAATTCAACACGAAATTTTTCAGCTTGTTCGATTCAACTTCCTAAGTAGATTTCGTGCCTCTATTTTGATTCTGAGTGGATAATTTGAGTCTTTACTTTATAGTAGAAATTATTCAGAGATACCGATAGCGGGTCTGTCCCCCACAGAGCCTAATCCGAGAACAACCAGGGCAGGTCAAAGAATCCCAGTTAAAGTTAGAATGTGCACATTAATTCTGTTACTGACAAGGAGTAGTTACCGAGGCCACGACATAACAACCCGGAAAATCATTATACATATATCAAATAGTAGAACCGGCCGTGAAAACCTAAAAACCACAGTTGACTCAATCATTGAGTACTCCACACACCACAAGCTTCTCTGTAACTTTAATGTTACTACATGCTACTCAAAAAATACAGGGTGATTCATTAAGAATGGGCAATCCCTAAACTGGAGGTACTACACACCAAAATGTGATGATTAACATGCTTTATACGAATGTGAATACATACACAGGGTGTTTCTAAATAAGTGTCGCAACGGAAAACTGTAAATTCCTCTTGAAAAATGGAAAATTTTTTTGCTCTTCCATTTTTCTCTTCGGGCTGTCGTTTTCGAGATACACGGTATCAAAACTTTAATTTCCCCATAACTTTTACGCCACTGGAGAAAATGACATTTGACAGCAAATTCTAAAGCGCTAATGAATTTTACACAAAAATAGTTCTCTTGGTTCATTGCTCTAAAGTCAACCGTTTTCAATAAAAATGACTCTATGAACAAAAACAAACATTTTACTAACATTCCGAAAATATTTTGTAGGTAATTAAAAAAATAGGTAATAATAATTAACAATATGATGAGACACCGTCACATTTTGCAAGTGCAAGACCATCCGGAGAACGACGAATGGAACCGCCGGTTGGGGACATCTGAAATGCATCGTTTATGAAATCCATGTCAATAATATCGAAGATTTGACCAATAGAGGTGAAGCCATAGCGGCAGAAAGAAACATGATTCGAAGATGTAATGCGTGCATTACCGAACGTAATTTTGAACAGTTTTCGTAAATTTTACTCGCCAAATTTATAAAAAAAAGTTTAAATCCTATCTGTTGTTAAATCTCGTTAAAATTGTTGATTATTACTACCTATTTTTTGAATTACAAAAGATTTTCGAAACGTTTGCAAAATGTTTGTTTTTGTTCATAGAAAATCATTTTTATTGAAAACGGTTGACTTTAGAACAATGAACCAAGAGAACTATTTTGTGTAAAATTCATTGGCGCTTCAGAATTTGCCGTCAAATGTCAATTTTTCCAGTGGCGTAAAAGTTATGGGGAAAAAGCGCTTCCGATACCTTATAATCTCCACCACTGGCACGTCTAATAAATTCGAGAAGTGTGCGAAAAAGTAGCTATTAATGTTTACAAAATCTCAGTCCTGTAGTTCAAACGGTTCCTAAGACATTGGAAAAAAGTTTTGACACCGTGTATCTCGAAAACGAAAGCCCGGAGATAAAAATGGAAAAGGAAAAAAACGTTTCTTTTTTCAAGAGTAATTTACAGTTTTCCGTTGCGACACTTATTTAGGAACACCCTGTATAAAATTGAACTGCCTTTCAGATTTTTAACTCATTTTAGCCATAGTCACAAAAATGTGTTCCGGTTTATTGAAGTAACAGGGCAAAACTAAAGCTCTACACAGAGGGCGGCAAATTCAGCTTCAAATTTGTAATTCTCTTCACAAATCAAAAAAAAAAAAAATAAAACTACCAATTTTCTAGTTCATTCTGCCAAACATTCCAAAATTATTGACAAACTTCAAATTAAAATTCCAACTTTGAACACCCTGTATCTCGTAAACCTGCAACATTTGTATAAGGCATGTTAATGTCAATCATCATATTTTGTTGTGTAGTATTTCCAATTTAGAAATCCATTTTTTAAGTAAAATATATTAAAGACATAAAACCATTTTATACATGCAGATATCTCATACTTTCACTGTCGTTTGTCTATTTTTACTTTACAAGGTAGATATCGGTCATGTGTGCTCATCTGTATAACAGGGGTATGATGCGAAAAGGTTAAACTGTTTAACTAAACGTAGTTAAACAGTTTAACAACGGTTCATGAAGATTTAGGGAAAGTAAAAGAAATGTAGGCCTGATCCTCCTATATTTCATGAATTGGCTGATAGATATTAATATATAGTAACAGGATTGTGAGAAATACACTTAAATATACGTGTAAAAATTCTCACCGATTGAAACCTATCTTTGCACATCAATAAAACACTAAAGACTATTAACATATTTTTTGAATTTTTCATTAATCCGCTTTTTAGGGGATGCAATAAAACCCTACATAATAATATTTGGGTAAAAAATCAAATTTTTTAAATGAAGTAGTACAGAGTTACGTTTACTCTCAAAATGTATTTTAGGGTTGAAAAACTTCTCTGGAGGGGGTAGGATGCTTGAACTCAATTGCGGATAATTTTTAACTCTGCAATGTTCTAGTGTATTCATAGGTTTATTCGAACTATGCTATTTCGGTACAATAAATCCAATATGGCGTCTTACATTGATGTATTAGTATTTTTAACAAAAAAGAAAACAGGCGATAAAATGTTTGCAAAGTATACAGGGTGAACCTTAAATAAGTACAAATATTATAACTGCTGATGTAGTTCGTCATATAGATCAGTCTAGTGAAAGCCATTTTTAAAAATTTCTAATATTTACGGAGATATTAATTTTTTTTTAAATACCCACATTTTGAGGATCGCTCTCATAACCAACCTAATGAACCCTATGATTTGTTGCGAGGTTGACATATCTCCTCTAATATAAATATTAAGTTTCCTTTAACGTAATAGTAAAGTAATACGGTTAAATTCTATTTTAAAAATACTTCTTGCAGCATAAGTACAGAAAAGTTGGGTATGTAGTATGATACGCAGTATTATTAACATAAATTTTAACTGCTTAACTGACCTTACTATAAACGATTAAAAATTAATTTTCGCAAGTTAAATACATACTACCATAAAGTATTTAGGAAGATATTACGTGATATTACTATGTTCAATGTTCAAAAATTATACAGAAACATGCACACAAGCTTACCTGTTTGTTAAAAAATTAACTATTTACTCAATAATCCACATTTCACAAGTTAAATGTCATTGTACACTGTTAGAAAGAGACATAAGACGCAATTTCCCTAAGTTATTTTATGAAGAATAACGAAAAGCTATGATTTTCACACAGCATATTAAATTTAATTTTCGCCACATAACCCCAAACGAGTCAGTATTAACCATTTATTTCGAATCCAGAACCATAAAGTGACTTCGCACTTTAATCAGTGAAACAAATTTTTAAAATAAAGGTACATACAATATTAAATAACAAAATAGCAGCTTGACGTATGCGTTTAATATCAAGAAAAGCAGAGACATTTGTGTAACACTGGCAACACTGTGAACCACACGTTCAATCTGCAGTGCTATGACTCTATGACTGTATGAAAGTCAGCGGTCCTCAATAAGTTTTCTAAAGAAAAATTACAAAATTTATTTAAAATTTCACTTTTTTATTTCTGATTTTTTTGTACAAAAAACTATTAATTATGTGTTCTATACAGTGAACTATACTGCTGGTTAAAATATTTGTACTTATTTAAGGTTTACTATGAAAATTGAGATGTCAAGATTATTTAGAGCGTTTGCATAAAAGTCTTGAATAAAACAAAATCACAAACCCCAAACATAAAGAATAAACTTTATAATCGTAATCATTAAAAACATGGACCCTTAATCTATTTACTCTTAATCCATTCTCTATTGTTTAAATCCTAAACTAATAAATTATAAATTTTTTACTCATAAACTCAAAATCTATAAACCCATAAACCAAAACCCAAAAACCCATATACCCAAACACAAAACCCATAAATCCAAAACCTATTAATTATAAGGTTTACCGATTTAGATTCTATATGTTTGGGTTTGTGGATTTAGGTTACTCAAGACCCTTATGCAAGCGCTCTAAATAATCATAACATCTCATTTTTCATAATTTCTATAAAATATCCATTCCTATCTTTTTTTATGAAATAAAACACAAATTTCTCTAACATTGGGAATCGAAAGAACATGGATCGAACAAAACTATAAACACAATTAGAGAATAATTATACGAGGGATTTTTTCAGGACATTACAGAGTTAAAAATTGTCAGCGATTGAGTTAAAAGTTTAAAAACTTCTCTCCTCCTCGGAAGTTAATCCCCCTAAAATACGTTTTGAGATTAAAAGTAACTTTGCACTACTAGTTCATTTAAAAATTGTGATTTATTTCTGCTAAAATCGTTTTATAGCATCAGATGTGGTTTCTACCCCTAAAAAGAAAATTTAGGAAAAATAAGAAAACACGGGTTTAATATTTTTTCGTGTTTTATTGATTTGCAAAGTTTGAAATCAATTGGTAAGTCACACTTTACTTGTTAGATAGCATATTATGTAGCTCTAAAATGGGTATTTAAATTTTGATATTAAGAAGATGTTATGTAAAACTTTAGAACTTACCATTACCATTACATGGGCCTTCTTCAGATGGAAATCTTTCCCCAAATTTTGTATAAGAGATATTCCGATGTGGTTTAACTGGTAATTTGTTCTTTTAGTGAATACTGTAAACTTTTTATGATTTTATTTTGCACTGTGTTTGTTTTGCACTACCACATAATAATGGTCATCATATGGCTATATACTCGCGACAAGAATTTAGACGACTTACGTCATACGAACAAATGAATAATTCATTATATCTCATTCAAAATATCTTAGAAACTGCAACTGATACGCAACTATATACTACACTAAAAGTTTGCATTAAATTGCAAAAAATGACTGATTTTAAAGCGACCAAATATCGAAAATTACGTTGACAATAAAAACAAATGTGTAACGTCAGCCGTGACATAAGACGTCTGAATTCTTGACGCGAGTGTACTGTGGTCTGCATTGTAATTCAGAAATCTTTAGCAAACGTTTTCCAAGTAGTAAATTGCAACTTTAAATTTTTGTATTTTATATAATGAATATACATTACTGTGGAATAGTTAATACCTACACCATTTTCTTCCCATTCCTTACTTATTTGATAAAATTCAAATTTGAATTTTTACAGAATAAATATTCACTTTTTTACTCCCTAGACTGGGGGCTCTTCGAAATGTTTTCTTTGTGTTGAAAAGCAAATCGTGAAGTTCGGTTTCTAAAAGAAATGATTTTCAAACAGGAATTATATTTCCCTCCAGGAAAGTTACAGAGTTTATCCGACCCACCCGTGCGTGTAGCTTTAACGAATTCGCCCTTGAACTCTTAGATTATCTGGACTGGATTTATATGGTACATCATACCTATCAGACAAGTATCTGTTACTAACACTCGTTGGAGGATTCTTTAGAATCAAATGGCATTTTTCTTAATAAAGCGCCTAAAGGGAAATCATAGTTATTGTATGTTTTATTATTATGGTTAAAACAATTTTCAGAATAATGGCGAATAAAGCATAGATAATACAAAGACGTTTAATTGCATCTGTGAAACAGCTGATATTGCATTTTGTGCTCAAATCAAACCAATTAATTTAATAAATCATTACTTTTCTATAGCTAACGCTAAAGTTGCTAAAGGATAAATAAAATGTTACCCTTGTTACTTTAACGCTAAGAATAGATAAAGGTCTTTATTTTTTAATGAAGTACTTATAAACACTAATTTTACCATTACCTACTATTTATAAATACTTACAAATATTAATATTACAATTAACCCCCAGACCTCCCAGAAGGGAAGGGAATAATAATTATTTTTTCTGACCAGAATACCGTAGTATTGGCGCCAATGATCTGATTTTACACGCTATTAAGTATGCGTTTTAATGTACCAATCTTGTTGGCCACTGATTCCTTAATATACAGGATGTCCCTAAAAGATTGGGACAGCTGAAAGTAAGTCGATTTAACTAAACTTGCCTTAGTCCAAAAGTTGATAATCACGGAGCTACAGGGTGTTAAAGGTTAAAAAATAAATGGCGTTTTCTTTAATAACTATGGACTGTTTCACGTTAATTTCACGAAATTTTGTATCTGAGGGTTTCATGGGATAGTACATTCAATTTTATTGTCCATTTCGGTGTATCTTCTAGAAGACTCCACCGGCGATAATTTCGAACCATTTAAACCATTACAACTGTTTTGTTCCACTCTGTATATTTTTTGGACTAGAAAAAATATATTCCCCTGCCCTTTTTAGTTAAGAAAGATACACCTTATTGAAGTCGCCAAAAGCAACGGTTTCCGAGAAAAATGGATCTGAAACTGATGACTTATTTATCTGCAAAATTCAAAATTATTCATTTATCCAAGGGAAGTCCTCAAGCAGCAATTTTTCTTAAAGAAAGTGCAAATAGCTCTCTGTAATTAATTTATTTGGTAGAAAAATAGAACCTATTAGATTTGACCCTATTATACCGGCCCAAACGTTTATTCTAATTTCATGTTGGAAGTTTCTTGGTTTTATAGCATGTGGATCTTCTTTAGCCTAGATATTTTCGTTATGGAAATTAGTTATGCATCTTCTTGTAAAACACGCTTCGTCAGAAAAAAAATTTAATTTTGAAAATGAATATCAGTCTTTCACGAATAAAATGACAAAATCTCAATCGAGCATCAAAATCAAGTGACAATAGTTCTTGAACTAGTTGTACATGAAAGGGATGCAGCGATTGTTCTTCCAACACTTTATGTGGTATATTTTTAGAAACCCCCAGCTGACGTTCAAGATTACGTACACTTTCTCCGGGATATTCCGCAATAGTATCCAAGATTTGTTTTTCTACTTGTGGATTGCAGATTTGTGTAGGACGTCCCCAATTTACCGTACTTGACATTAAACTGTTTCTCGAAGCCTTCTCTCAATCCTACCAAAAGTTTTAAAATTTGGTACTCGTCGATTTGGGACTCTTTCTTGGCAAACTGTAACACTCCTTCTAAAATTTCCTCGGCAGAATCCTAGTACTAGCAACATATCTGTTTGTTCTTCAAATGTGTATGTTCCAGCCATTCTTGTATTTACCAGATGTTAAGAGACAAACAACAAAACAAACAACTTTCTATCATATTATACTTAAGTAAGTAAATTGTCATAACAAACAATAACAGAATTAATTTGTCACGACATCAGATGTCCAACAGACAGATATTGTGACTTGATTTTGATGCCCGATTGATATTTAGTCAACTAGCTTCCATAACGAACATAACCAAAGATGAAGAAAATCCATCTGCTATAAGACCAAGACACTTTCACATGAAATTAGAATAAAAGTTTGGACCGGTATAATAGGATCAAATCTAATAGATCCTATTTTTATACCAAATAATTTAATTACAGAGAGCTATTTGCATTTCCTTAAAAAAAATTACCAGTGTTACTTGAGGACTTACCCTTGGATAAATCAATACCTAATTTTGAATTTTATAGATAAATAATAAGTCATCAGCTTTAGATGTGTTTTTATCGGAAACCGTTGCTTCTAGCAACTTTAATAGGGTATACATTTCTTAACTAAATAAGCAGAAAAGGAGATTTTTCTAGTCCAAAATAACATACAGGGTGGAACAAAAAAGTTGTAACGGTTTAAAGGATTCGAAATTGTCGTCGGTGGCGTCCTCTAGAAAATACATCGAAATGGACAATAAAATTAAATTTGCCATCCCAAGAAACTTCCGGATAAAAAATTTCGTAAACTTCACGTGATACAGTCGAAAGTTATTAAAGAAAACGAGATTTATTTTTTAACCTTTGATATCCTGTAGCTCCGTAATGATCAACTTTTGGACTAAGACAAGTTTAGTTAAATCGACGTATTTTCAGCTGTATTTTATGTGGTCAAACGTTGTCCCAACCTTTTACGGACACCCTGTATATCTCTACTACCAAGACTGCCAACCACCCAACCGCTTTCCAGTTAGCAAGTCTGCGCCAGAATTTGCAACCATCGTAGCTGCAGAACGGTGGAAGCAATGTCCAGTATACATTTCTGAATTTGGCAGCTTTACAAACTCAGCTACCTTCTGGAGAATTTTATAAATGGTGTCTATTCCACAGGTTGCATAGTGTAAGAATTTGTTATGGACACGTTCTGAGGACGTAGGGCGTTGTATTCTCGTATCTATATAAATCTTTAAGACACTACCTCCAGATTTCTTATTCGGAATACAGCATTGCAGATTGTCGATCATCGATGCTTCCAACTTCTAATCTGTGCTACTCATCCAATGGCACGTTTTAAGCAAACCCATTATTATAATTGCAACCTGTAAGCCAAACGAATAATATACACTTAACTTTTCATAGAAAATAGAGCAAACTTCTAACGATATCAAACAACACCATCTGGCGGTACAGACTTAAACAGAAACTTAAGTGTTGTTACAATTTATGATTCGGCTATTAAACAGCTTTAAAATGAGACTAAAATCGATTGAAGTAGTCGGAAGCTTTCGAACTTTTCTGCAATACCACTACGATACGAAAAGATAGAACAGAGGATGGAATCGTATTGAAGAACAAGTTCAAAAACTGTTGGTCACCTCATCTATGGCATACTGATGAGAGTTAATAAGCTCGAAACTGGTATAGGGTAATTGAGATGGCTCACATTTCATAAATCCGCCTATTACGTAAAATAAAATGCATACAAAACTGAAACTTTTTTATATTAACAACTATAAGTAGAACCTAATGCTCTGTTAATATTTAAACTAAAGAAAAATGAACACGTGGAACCATTGATTGTATCGTAGGCACTGAATCCAGTCATCAGTTTTAGATGTCGTTAGATAAAATTTCCCGCATCCTGGACATTCTGTATTGTTTTCTTCTATGTATATGTCTATGTCTATGTTGGAATTTACAGGTTGAGAGTCATTCAAGTCATCTGGGGAAGAATCAGATATTTCTTTCCCTTTTTTTTCTTAATATTTTTCTTTTTGTTTTTCCTATTTTGTTCGCATTTGCTGCCTTAGACTCATTTTATTTTGTTTCCTGATATTCACATCTTTTCTCTATTTCATATTTTCAGATTTTAAAATAGTAACTACCCACTTATCTACTGCTTTTCTTTGTTTAAATTCATTTTATTTAACATCGTACCTGGTGTATCCTGATTTAACTTTGTATCGATAGTTTCTCTAGTCCTCCAACTTCGTCTGTATTTTCATCTTCTGTAATTTCCTTCGAATTTAATTGCTTTCTAATTAAATTTTCTGGTACATCTGATATTTCATTCATACTTCTTCTCTAGTTTCATTAGCTTCACGAGCCATCTCTCTCGGTAAAAAATGGGCCATCTCACCTAATATTAGAGGAAGCAGAGCCATCTGTTTGAACTTACATTAATGAACAGTAAGTACTAGGGTCGGAATCCTAACCACAAAGTATCCAACTTACAAATAATGATTAGTCACAGCTTTAAGATTTATATTTATATTAAAAAATGTAATGTATAGTTTATGTGGAAAAAAATATATGTAGTGAAATAGTTTATTTTAATTATAAACTTACCTTATTTTCATTTAGAATCCCTAAAATGCATATCCACATTACAAAAAACATTCTACTACGCATCTAAGCTAAAAGTAGCGCGCTATTCAAATTAACAGCGACAGATGACTTTAGCTGTTGCTAGAGATTGTCCATTCAATGCTGGTCGGGGCATTAGCCCGCAGATTAGTTGTTTGCTGGAATTCCGTGTTCGTAACATATCGTTATCGCTGTTTCGCGATAGAGGTCGCTAACTGTCAATGGCGATGTAAAACGTTTCATGTTTGTGGCTTTTTAGTTCGGCAAGTAGCGAATGGCGGCTAGGGGTAGCTCTGCTAGTGCGTGTTACACATGGTACCAACTGTCGGAATAGACAGACTTAAAACAGTTATATGTAGTTGTTCGTCGGCCACCTCACCTATAGCATACTGATGAAAGCTAATAAGCCTGCAATCGGTATATGTCTGGTGGGTCGGGGCATTAGAATGCAGAGTAGTTGTTTCCTGGAATTCCGTGTTTGCAAGACCAACTTTTGCTGCAATATGATTCTACCCTCCCTCTACCCCTTACTTTAAGAAATAGAGAAAAATGTCAAATAAATAATGTTTCAAATGTCAATAGAAGAATTGTCTTCACTATTGATTTTATGGAGAAAATCTCACTTTTCGCTTTAAAAATTCACCATTTAGCGGTAAAATATGAATATGGAAAATAACTTTAGTAGTCTCTTCGGGGTCACATTTGCTACCAATATTTTCTTCCAGAAGCTGTACATTTCTCAATAGCAGAAATATGCCTAGTATATACTTCAATAACTGGAGTAATTGGAAATAAAACACCCTGAATAGAATAAACTGCATTAATAAAACTTTTACAATAGCTGCTGCTTAATAAACCAGGTTTTAGTTTCAGAATCGTTTTAGATATTCATTCATTTATGTGTAGACTTTGGGGCTTTATCATAGGGGATAGTTCAGCTAGTACTCTTGGCCAATAGATAGTCTGAGATCAAAGAATGGAAGATTATCTTGTTAGGGGCGGGAGGTCAGGAGAACGACTTCAGTGATATACCATGAATGGACATGCCACTTTATTTTACTGACATGAACTGGGGTTATTTAAGTACGCCACAGAAGCGGGCTTGTAGAGGTAACTATCAAATTGTAAAGTACACTGTTTTCATGGGTTGCTATAACGTTAAATGAAATTTACGCGGCTGGTGCGCTACACTGTCACCAATTTCTTTGAATATATCAGAAACAAGATCAAACGTCGAAAAAAAAAACAGGAGACGAAAAAGTTTCGAAATTAATCAGGTCAAAGTGGTGTGTAGATGTTTTATTGAAATTATTTTTTTTTTGTAGTTTTGAAATAAAGTAGGAGGGGGTAGCATACAAAATACACTTCTAAGAGGGGTAGGTAATTCAAACTTAAGAAGCTTATGTAAGATCATAAGAAGTGTTTGTGTTCCGAATTTCACTTAAATCGGATAAGTGGTTCAAAAGTTATAAGGGAAAAACGAGAAAAAAATTCCTACTTCAACGCCCTCTTTCTCGGAAACGATGCGATTTAGGAAATAAGTTTATATCACAAATGAACATTATTTTAATCTGTTTTATCGATTCCTGAAGTTATCAAGATTAAACCTGAATCACCCTGTATACTAAATAAGGAGGTTAGGAGGGACGATGAACAAGCCCAGTTAATTAGATATAATATATATAAAAATATAAAACATAATGAGGGAGAACAGAGGGTATTAGAAAAACGACTTATTTACTAATGGCATTAAACTACGCTCCATACCATTCAAGACTTTTAGAAAGGATCCCAGATACTGGTACAAAAAGAATGATCAAGAATTTCTTAAAATCCATAAAATTGCGTACGATGCTGGTTTGAAGAAAGTTGAGTTGCTGCATAGAGTCAAGAGTAATAATTTTGCAAATAAATACGTTACTGATGGCTATGGCTCAGAGGCATACTGTTGCATCCATACTACTGTGTTATAGTCCCATTGAATTAATATGGAGACAATTAAAAAGAGACATTTAAATAAATAATACCTTTCCAATATTTAACAAAACAGTAAAATATTATATGCGATGTGAACAAAATTATATCAGTTAGTCAGTGTTTCTCTTACTGTAATGTATAAGTAAATTTTTGCTGTGTTTTTTTTAGTGTAGTATTATGTAGTATATTAAATAAATAAGAAATATATTATTTTTGTTATACAGGGTTAACTATGACTGAGTACAAATATTTTAAGAGGAGTTTGTACTTAGTCATAGTTAACCCTGCGGAGACACATATCTCCATATAAAGGAGCTGTAGAAAAAATAATATAGAAACTTTTCATCTTATTTATTCCAGTTCTAACTCCACGCGAGAGATTTGACACATTATCCCGGACACCCTGTATTTGACTTCTATACTTCTAGGATATGTTAATATTGTACAGTATCTGAAATAAAATAAATAATCAAAAATGGAAACATTCAAAAATTAATTAGTTCTTCCGTACGTTTTGGAATCATTACTATACACCATTTGTTTTTTTTTAATGCAAATTTATATGAATTTACCATATAATATAAGAAAACTTAATTAGTAACTTGATTTAGTTATTAGTAAAAGAAATCATACAAAGTGAACAAAAAGTGAACAAAATAAAATATGCATGAATAATTATATAATTATTCTTTCTCCCTCTTCCTCTCTCTGTTATATAAGGTATTGATTTTTATCCATACTGAACTAAATCGCAATTAAGTTTTTTTACAAAAAGTTTGTGGTAGTTCGGAAACGACTTTCATTTCACATGATGGCTGTTAGTGAAATAGTTACTCATTCTAACATTGACCACGTCCATTATTTGGGAATTTTGGCATGCCAACCTTAAACAAAGTTTTCAATAATTTATTTGCAGTTATATAATAACACTATGAAGATAGTGTTATTATATAACTGCATTAAATTGCAAATACATGACTTACTAATCGAATGCAGAAAGAATGAAAAATGAAATTATTGCACCGGATTATTGAAAAACAATAAGTTTTTCACATAACTGAACAAATATATATAAATTCGGATCAATTCGGCTTTTCGGATAAGCCGAATTGGTCAAGATGACGGTAAAAGGTCCCATGCACCGATTTTCTCGTGTCATGTAGAAAATAACGAACTTCTGCAGTTTTAATCCAGCTCGATGAAAGATTCAGGGGATGTCCGCTCTTATTCCTGCTTGTTCATGATCCAAGTGATTACGTACTTCAAGCGCAAAATATGCTTGGGCGTCGTCATGATGTAACCATATCTTCTGAAACTGTGGCCTATGGAATATCTTCCAACAAATTAGGTGACACATTTTGCATAACATTTACGCAAGTACTGCCATCTCAAGAAGATGGTAACATATAATCCGATCAGATTGCTTCCGACAATACCAGTCCAGACGTTAATTGATAACTGACACTAATATCTTCTGACAGCTATGGCGTGAGGATTTGGTCACTCCAAATCTGGCTGTTCCGACTGTTACAATAACTGTCCCTAGTCAAACAAGGACAATGGATGCGAAATCCGGTGTTACGACAAGACGAGCGCCAAATTATATTCTTGGACAGCTGCCTGCAAACTCGAAACCTTGTACTCGTTGTAGAGGGTAGGAGTGCAAAAGCTGTTTGTTCATAAAATGCCAGGAGGTGAAGTGGAAGCTGGTAGAAATTGCTCGGAAACTCGCCAAGGGCTCTTTCGACTTGATTTAAAATCTCTTAAATGCCATGATGCTTGAAAGCGCCTTGTTCCCGAAGCATCTGGTAAACACATCTGATGGAAAATATTTTATGCGATGGATGACGGCGATCTGGAAATAGCTGCTGATAAAAACATGCAGTCCAACAGTCGCTCTTAGAAAATTTTTTATTTTGCATAAAGTAGCAGTTTATTTAACAAATAGCAAGTAACATTTGTTAGCTCTTATAATGACTCTGATGCCAAAACGGTACATCTTTAGACAGAAGTTCTTATTTTATATTTTTGACTTAACCTCCTCTACTAAGTCCCAAAGTTTATAACCTTATTTTTTAAAGTACTGTATATATCAACCAAGCAGAATTATCAGGACTTGATGATTTTAAAAGACCCCAAGGTGACTATTCAGAAACATGTAAACAATTGAAAAATGTATTACATACATTTATATCTGCTGTTTGTACTTTATAATCTTTTGGTGTACTCCTGCAGATGTGAAAATGCAACAATAGATTCTTTCATCGATATGGTTGTCAGCAATATAATTGCATGTGGGAACTCAAAGTGGCAAATTATGGCAATGTGCAAAATTCTGTGGAGTAGATTTTCAAGTTTTCTTCAGTTTTTGATACAAATATGCACAAATTACGAAATGCAGAGATATTTTAAATGAACAATTACTTGAATACGATACATTTTAAAGAAAATTGCAAAGAATAATTATTTGTTCAAAATAATGAAACCTTAAAGTATCTCAATTTTTTATAATTAAGACAGTGACGTAAGTACTATTTTTTTGTAAATAGAAGAAGAGTGGCACAAGGTTTCTAGCGAGGGGTAAACCACTGCTTGCAATTTGTACAATGAAATACCATTTTTTTTAAATATTACCCGTAAATATCTTATTTTCCCAAAAAAATACCTCATCAAATAAGCAAATACTTCAAAAATACCCAAAAACCACGAATTACCCATAAGTGCCCAAACAATACCTATGGCTATTACCCAATAATATCCTTAAGTATCTAAAAATCCCGTACCAAAAAGTATCCTTAAATACCCAGATATCTAAGAAATGAAAAATACATTAAATGACCCATGATTTTACTTAATATACCTTTAATTTTCCAAAACTGTCTTTCATTTCCTTAGAAATTATTTCATTTGCAGATCTACGTAAATAATATAAATTTTTTAAGGCCTCCTTTGACTCTATCTGAATACATCTGGAAAGAACATTTTGGATTATATAAAATGTATCATAAACCCATTGGCGCACCCGAGAAGGGTGCCAATACCTACACCATGCCCCCTTCAAGCTAACTAAAAACAAACTTCTTCCTCGTCTATGAAATCATAATGTTCGGTCTATACAGGGTATCCCAAAAATTATTGTCCGGATCTTGTCTCCAGTACAAATAGGCAAGTGTAAATGCATGGGTATTGAGGGACAATTTAATTTTAGCCCTAGCTTGCTTTCCGTCATATATTATTAGAATTAGATAATTGGCAGTTGTTTGCATAAAAAATCTTTTTTGTTAAATAGAATATGAATGTGATAGGAAAATCTAATTTAGCAATATTTTAATTTTTATTATAGACTTATTCACTTTTTATTACATATTTTTCATCAATAGAATATGTCATAGAAATTTGACCAAACTTATCGTTAACACGTATTGAATAATATATATTGATTTAAAGATAAAGTTTAAGAAATTATGCCATACTAAAATTTGTTAATAGAAGAGAGGAATGTGCTAGTATGTGAGTGGATATATTCTGAGTAAATGCCTTATAAAACATTCATATGATACTTGTTTATATGGTACTGTACTGTACAATCTATTGCAATAATAATGGCACTGTTTAGTTGAATTTGGCTATTTATTTCGAACTGCTGACATATTCGTAATGAAATCTACTTTCAATTTTAAACATTAGTGCTTAGTTCACCCACAGAAATCTATTGAAATTTCTACACAGAACATCCAGTAATCAAAAAACTGATTTGAGAAAGTGTCATTATTTTTGCAATAGAATGTATCTAATTCGAATCACCCTATATTATTTTCTAAACTAAAAGCTTACGAAGACAATAAAAGGCCACATAGTGGTTTCACAGTGCCTCCGAAAAATTTTATAGAAAATATTTTTGTATCTATTTTTAATAATTTTTTATTTGCCATTGCGTTGGTCAGTTGTTTATTTATATTTAAACTGTGCCATCGTCATAACGCATGCACGATCGCCATTGTATTTAAAAATTGGCGGGAAAATACTAGTTTTTTCTTAAAATACCTCTCAATTATCTTCGTAATACCCATTAAATACCCAAAAATACACAAAGTACCTAAAAATATCGAAAAAATACCTATAAATACACACAAATACCCAAAAAAATGCAAAAAGTACATTTAATTACCTACAGGTTGTACAGTAAAATACCTCAGTGGTTTTCCCCTCGGTTTCTAGGCATCATAATTAGGCCTAAGGTATCCCATTATGATCTAGAATTATTGTTTTTTTATCACTGGGTGTTTTCAAGTAATTAAAAAAATGTAATAAAAATTTCGAAATCTTTAATACCCTGTATCTCGGAAACGGTGAACTTTTAAATATCACCCCTTCCAAGAATGCCGGTAATAATAATAATCTTTGTTATTCCAACACGAAAACCTAATTACAGGAATAAGTAAATAAAAAAAAGTTTACAAAAAAATATTACACAATAAAATACTAAAACTAATGATTTTATAGTTATGAACATTTGACAACTCATCACAAGTGACGCACAAAACTACAAATTATATTCATACTATCATTTAAGGTGTCGTAAATATTTCCAATTTTACACATTAAATTAATTGGAGATTTAGTTAAGATATTTGTCTTGTCGCGAAATTCGGAATTTTATTTTAGCTAACAAGATGGTCAATTTTGTTATTTAAAAAATTGTATAAAAAATATTACGACGTTCTTGTAGTGCTTCCATAGTAAAACGATTCAGGAGTTCAACATGGTTACTACCTATAGGTGAATAGAAGCCATCTTGCCGAGAAGCTACAAATTTTAAGAACCTTCGCTGAACTGATTCCAACCTTTAACTGTGCGCTCCATAAATGGGATATCAGATTATTGACCAATATTCTATTTTCGATCTAACGAGGGAACAAAATAAGGATTTATAAGTACGTTCGTCAGAGAAGTCTAATACCTGAGACACCATGTATAGCGTAATTGAAAGATTGACAGTTTCCACGTGACTGTGAATTCAGGTGGAATATTTTCATCCGTAGCTTGGCAGTTCCAATCGATGCTGAATTCTCCCCTCAGCAAGCCATGTGAAGCTGTTACATATTGATGATTGCGCAAACACACTTTTATTGTCAGCAGCAGTGTAATTGTTTTCCTGGATGTTTACGCACGTGACTTCAATAAAGATATAACGTTTATGCAAACAACATGTTTAGCATTCACGACAAATCTAAAAACAATTTGAGCATTTACAGTATATTGAGTTTTGTCCTTATGAAAGTTTGAATATGGAACAAATACTTGCGTTATATTATCTGAAAGAATATGCAAGGATGAAAGATGTGTGTGTTTAAACCTCAGTATACTTTGTTTCAACCACTAATGGCTTTAGCCTCTTGATTCAGTAAAACTTTCAAGTGTAAAGTTAAACAAAGAACGGCCAATTGAAGTTAACATAAACTTAGAATAAGAGGTATTGTAAAGACAGGATGATGCAGAACTTATCTAAAAAAATTAAGAATAGATGCGTTATGAAAACTGAAGCAGATATAGTAAAAAAAAGTTTGTAAAATCTTTTCCAATAAAAAATTATTGAAGTTGTAGTATTTTAAACCTTTACATCGCTGGGCTGCTGTAGTCTCTAGCCAGGCAATTTTAAATATTATAACTTTTTGTAGATATTAAAGTTTTTGTGATGCTTGTCTTTACATTGGTTTTCAAGTGTCAAAAATAGCTCAGGCGTATAGTAAGTCGGAATTGATGGATATGGTTTTAATTTAAGGCAATGTGAAAATGCTTTAGCAGAATGATTTCCTGGTAAACATATGTCAAATGCACCGAGGTGTGCAGTGAGTGCAAGTGTAGTGCAACGCGAGGAAAATTTGAAACCAAATCGTGGAAGAGATGGAAATCCAGGGCATCCACGGCATATTGCAGCAGTGTGGCGTCCAAGCATTAATATCAACGATTGAACGAGGAGGACCGGGTCCATGGCCACCACGATCTCCTGACTTTAAATCATTTTTAATTCTTATGTGGGATATTTAAAAAAATAAGTGTATCACGTCGAAGTGGATATCTACTTTTGATGATTTACGCAAATGTATCATAGTTGCTGACAGTAACTTTCAAGTTCAAAACGGACAAGAAGTAGAAATATTTGTGTTACTTTGTAGAAACTGTATTAATAATTTTGGTATTATAACTACTTCTCTATTTATTCACCGTTCTTTCTGCTTCAGCGTGAATTGCTTTTAATTTCTTATTTGGTGTATCTTCCTGACCTATGATTCTTTTTGCTATTTCGTTTTTCTGTTCAATGGAATTTTAACAATATTAATAATAATTAATAACAATAGCGGCAAAATCAGTTGAATATGCTGCATAAAATACATGTTATAAAATGTTATTTATTTCTTTCCTTGGGAATTTCTTTCTGTTATCCGGTCGCCGATTGCATGCTTTGCTGCCTTATTAAGTTTTACAGTGAACCAGTTTCGTGCAGAAGTGTATTTTTTAAACATTTTCGAACTGCCCTTTTAGATTTTTTTTTACTGAATTGTATTTGTAAGAGTCCCCTGTACATTATTTTTTTAGATGAGTCCTGAATCACCCTGTATACATGATTATTGATACTCTTACAGCACCATATCCTTTTCACGCGGCTGATGTACTTATTACAACGCTTGCTTAGTTTCACTATTTATCAAATATAGTAACGCTTTATTGAAAGATTAACTTGTCCTTGTATAATAAGTAAAATCATATATTCTTCACTTAAGAATAAATATTACTTAAAATCAAGAAAACCACTATACTTAATATGAGATAAAGTTATGGTTTCTTTATGTATAGTTTTAAGTGACTTGAAAGAATTTGCAAATATTTGAATAATATATTTGAAATAATATTAAATATTTTTTTCTACAAACATGTTAAAAATGCAATTTCTAACACTCCCTTATAGCATTAAAAATATTGCTTTAAGGCAGCAATGCCTTAAAATGATCACTTTAAAGCACTAGTGCCATAAAGTAAAAGTCAAATTGTGACAGTAAATTAGCAATACATTTCATTTGTATTTTCTTTATTAACATGAATACTTATATTACATTTCACACAATTTGAAAAATTAAATCCTTCCACAATTCTACAACTCAACTGAAACTACTGCATTCCTAGTTGACGTTTGAGCAGAATCCTCTTATATTGATGGCACTGAAAGCAGTTTTCGGGCAATCGAATTTTTACTTTCCAACGAATTCTCGATGTATCCCTCGGCGACAGTTGAAGATTTCCATCCCTCATGCCGCTTAATTGTTGTTAAATTTGCTTCACTATCCGCTAGTAAACTTGCCCACGAACGTCGAAAACAATGTTCAGTATAGAGGTTAGAATTTGGAAGTTGCACAAATTTAGCAAGAGCAGCAGGAAATTTTCCAAACGTACTTATTCCCACAGGGTTTTTTGTACACTTGCCTATCACATGTATCTCCGGTAAAAATCCAAATAAAATTCTTCAACGATATTGATATTTCTTGGAACCTTTGTTTTGGTATCCGATATCTTAACCAATATTGAATTGGAAGTGCCCAATTTATTGTACATGGTGGGGCAGAATAACGAGTTATTTTAAAAAGGCTGCTAAAAACAAGAAAATTAATGTTTAGGAATAAATTTAATATTTTCTTAAAGAATATAAAAAAGCATTAATTATTTTATTTTTTAAAAATAACTCCGGAAAGATGACGTCCGTCCAGGCATACACATTCTTCCAATCGTGTTTTGAAACTATTCATTATATTTTGCAGCATTGCTAGGGAAATGTTTTCCACTTCCTGTCGAATCCGTTCTTTCAAGGCTTGAATTGTTTGTGGTGGGTTATCTTGAAACACTTTACTTTTTAAGTACCCCCACAAGAAAAAGTCGCACGGTGTGAGGTCCGGTGAACGAGAAGGCCAGGTGATGTCCCCATTTCGAGAAATCACATGATTTGGAAATAATCTGTTAACAATATTCATGCTTATTCGCTGTATGGGAGGTTGTTCCGTCTTGTTGAAAAAATGTTTCTTCGTAAACTTCGTAACGTGCAAGCTGTGGTTCAAAAAAGTTTCCCAACATGTCGACGTATCTTTGTGAGGTTACTGTCACAGCATTGCCACGAGCATCTTCAAAAAAGTAAGACCCTATGATCCCGGATGAAGATACAGCGCACCACACAGTAACTTTTGTGGAGTGAAGGGGCTTTTGATGCATTTGTCTAGGATTTACGTCACTCCAGTATCTAAAGTTCTGCTTGTTGACGTAACCGGACAAATGGAAATGGGCTTTATCACTCATCCATAAGTTGTTTACAATATCCTCATCTTGATTAATTAAATGTAAAAATTCTTCACAGAATCGTTGTCGACTCACATAATCCGTGCCTTTAAGAGCCTGTACGATTTGGATTTTGTATGGATGAAGGTGCAATATTCGTCTGACGGTTCGGTTTGAAATCAATCCCAAGTGTAGTGCTATGCCGGCGAGCTGAACGGCGCGGGCTTCGCTCGATAGAAGTCCTTACACGCTCGATATTCTGGAGCGTACGCACCGATTTTGGTTGACCGGGTTTCTTTTTTGTCGTTGACGAAGTTTCCTCAAAATTTCCTAACCCATTTTTTAATGGCACAGGTAGATAGCACTGGTTGATTGCGATTAATGTTAAAATGATTTCGAAAAGCACGACGCACGTGTATGTAAGAATTGCCATTTTGATAAAACGCCTTAACAGCGTACGCGCGCTGCTGAGGGGTCCAACGCTCCATTGTTACTAAATGCTAATGTCAAGGAAATATGGTCGATAGCATCCCTACCACCTCCGAATGACACGGAGTGAATCGCGGGCTTTTTAAAATCGCTCGTTATTCTGCCCCACCCTGTATATGCAATTTCATATTAAACTGGGATTTTCTTGGTAATAAGTCCAAAGTAGCTCGGTTGGCTGCTTCATCGATTTCTTTAAATAGATTGTTCTTTTCCATATTTTCTTTATACTTTTTAAGGGCGAAACGACACAACGTTTAAAAGTGACAAATCCAAAGTTTTCAAACTTTTCGTAAATAATGTATATAACAATGGTCACAATGGTTACTATATATCATTGACAAGTGCCCATTTCGAAAATTTGATAGAGTGCCTACGATGCTATTTAAAACTTAACTTATTTCTACCCGGGTTAATTATTTTTAATGTTGTTTGTTGAATAGCTATTTATGATATACGTGTTAAAAGTAAGATTTTATTTTGTGAGTGAAGATGATTTTAACTTCACGAACAAAATAAAATCACTTTTAACACGTATATCATACACTATTTTT
Organism: Monochamus alternatus; assembly: GCA_037114965.1. Lineage (NCBI taxonomy): Eukaryota > Metazoa > Arthropoda > Insecta > Coleoptera > Cerambycidae > Monochamus > Monochamus alternatus. Next base: position 23,315,447 of record CM073426.1, on the reverse strand, counting down.
TCTACAAAACAATCGAAGAACTTTAAACTCAATAAAAATAAGAAATCAAAAAATACCACACAGATTGCAATGTTTATGAACCAAAATTTTCGTAGCAACCAGTGCTGTTGTTAGTTAAGGAAAAAACGTAAAAATATTGACAGCATTTTCTAGTAATATTATAAGTATAATGAATAATCTCGATAATGAGCGTAACGAATCCATCCCTGCTGAAATCGAAGAAGCCGCCAGTCGAGCAACATTGGAATTATTGCCGGCGAAATCAAAGGAACAGTATGGAATCGCTTATAGACGTTTTTCGGAATGGTGCAACATTAAAAAGGTCCCTGGGAAATGTAGCGAAAGTGTTTTACTGGCATATTTTGAGGAAAAAGCCAAGATATGGAAATCGTCAACGCTGTGGTCAAATTATTCCATGATCAAAACTATGTTAAAAATAAAGCAAGATCAAAATATAAGCAAACATTATAAACTTATTGATTTTTTAAAACGGATAGGTGAAGGATATCAAGCAAAAAAGTCAAAAGTTTTGACGAAGACGCATATCGACAAATTTCTCACAGAAGCAGAAGACGAAAAGTATCTGATGATGAAAGTCGCAGCAATAGTGGGTATCTTCAGGGCGTGTCGCCGGGAGGAATTGTGTCAGATGACTATCGACAATATCGAATATTTGGGCACTTCGGTTGTTGTGACCATACCAGAAACTAAAACGAAAGTGCTTCGGACATTCAGTGTTGTTGGTGAATTCTATTTAAACTTTTTTAGAAAGTATATGGCACTCCGGCCACCCAACGCTGACCATAGACGACTTTTTCTTAAATATATGAAGAGTAAATGTGTGAAGAATCTAGTCGGAATTAACATGTTTGGTAAAATGCCTGCCGACATTGCAGAATTCTTGAATCTACCAAATCCTCAGCTCTACACCGGACACTGTTTTCGTCGTTCATCGGCGACATTGTTAACAGATTCTGGTGTAAATCTTACTACCATCAAGAGACATGGAGGATGGAAATCTTCGACGGTAGCTGAAGGCTACATTGAACATTCACTGGAACAGAAGAAGGAAATTGCGTGCCAAAAACTTCCTACTGCTGCAACTATTAGCAAGACCACCAGTACTACCAGTAGTATTTCTACAGAAAATAGATGTGTCACACATGTTGACAGTAAAACCAACTTAAGTATGATGACTCCGCAGGGAATTACAATTACAAATTGTTCTAATTTTACTATAAATGTTAATAGTAATAACTAGTTAAAATTTTGGTTTGTACTTATTTAAAATAAAAAGTTGTTCATGTGTTAAAACGTTTTATTAATTTTCAAAACAAAATAATAAACTTTGATTTACTTTTAACACGCGTGTCAAAAAATGACATTTTTAACATCAAAAATGACAATTAAAAAGCCCACTTTTAACAGTTTTGTAGAAAAAAAATATTGTACGATATTTGCGTGAAAATGTTTTTAAGGCACTGATGTAAATTGCAGAATGAGTGTAGCAAAACTTTTACATGCATGCCTTAAAAATGAAAATTGGTGTGCACGGAAGTCTTCGTGCTTCGGTGGTTTTTGTCCTATCTGCTCAACAGGATACAAATTATATTGTTAAATGGGTTTCATTCAGTCCCTTATGTGACTACTTCTGGGTTGTCCCAAAGTTCGCACTTGGGGCCACTGCTTTTTATTACTTACTTTAATAATATATATTTATGTTTTCATCATAGAGAATTTTTAATGTACGCTGATGACAAAGATATTATCTGAAATAAATAGTTTAGCCGACTGTTTACTTGTCCAAATCGATGTTGATAGATTTTCTGCATACTGTAATGTGAATAAATTCTTTGTTTGCTTGTTTATTACTTTTACTAAGAACATTAATAAATATTCACATGATTATAATTTTACTGAAATTCATCTGAAATAAGTTTCTGTACCAAAGGTTTAGGTATAATGTTTGATATTAAAATATTATTTAACACACACATTGATTATGTCGTTGCACAAGGCAGTAAGATGTTGAGTTTTATTATAAGAAATAGCAAGTCTTTGAAAACATTGCATTTCGCATACGTGCAAAGTAAATTAAGTTTTGCTTCTGTAATTTTGTCCCCTCAGTATCACATTTACATTTCTAGATTGAATCAGTTCAAAACAAGTTTCTCAAATTGTTGGATTATAAAGTCAATTGAGCATATAACATTAATCATATAGTCATCAAAAAGGAATTTATTATCATTTCTTTAAAGATTCGATGAATTTGACTGACATGATGTACCTACCTATATATAAAGTGCTCCATAGCTATGCAGACTCGCCCTTACTTTTATCGTACACTTTCAATATTTTTTTGTAAAACTCAATCTGGACAGAGTTCTCCAAATAATAGAATATGAAGTTTTTAAATACGAATGGTTCTAATGAGCATATTTTTAATATACCTATAGGTGTTTTCAAAAAGCATATTATGATTTTTTTCCTAGAAATTCGGAAACTATTTCTTCTAATATAAAGTAGTTTTTTTTTGTCTTGCTTGATAAGTGTACTGGTGATATATTTTTTTAGTGTTGTTATTTTTTCTCTTTCCAACATTGTACACCAATTTCTTTAAGTTTTTGTATTCTATTTTATGTAACACTTTTTTAGGCTACTTTGCTTGTTGTATATTTCCTAATTGATAAATAAATAAATGGAGTAGTTACTAACTATTCTACCCACCTTATAATAAATAGTAATTGTATTTAATTATTTATATAAGGAAAAAAAACATAGCATAATGTCAAATTCATTCATAAGCGGCACAAGCAACATATACCGTTTTTGAGCTTATTAGTTCTCCTCAGTATGCTATTAAAGGGGAGACAACCGATGGCTTATCCGATAAAAGAGAATCTTAGTAGACGTGATACAACATGTAACTACATCATGTGGAAAGATGCTGAACCTGGCGATCCTCCTGCACACACAACTTTAATACAAGTTGTAGTAAATAATGCTACAATTGTGTTCCTATAGTTTTGGAAAGATAATGTGTGTGTTGTATTAAAATCATCCACAAACATTATTTTGCTTAGTTGCATTTTAAACTTTACAATATGATATATATTACAAAATATTAATAATTTTAATTGATAGTTTAAGGATAACTATAAATAAAAATATTTTATAATTATTTCACATTTTAACAAAATATGATTATTTAAGTAAATCTTTAATTTATAGTCATTTTAAGAAAGAAAAGTGTTGATTTAAGTATAAGAATGCTTGGATATCAAGAATATGCAAATATTTATGACAAATATACTTGCACTTGAATGAACTTTCAAATTATTAAAGTATGTATGTTATTATACTTAAATACAGATCAGATATTTTTTCGTGTGAGATTGATTTTTGAGTTAAGAGATTCGTATTCAAGTTTGCAATGCCTTTTCTAGACATCCATCCAACCAGTTCATATAGTTCATCAGTTTTAAAAGTGTGCATGCAACAGTTAGTTATCCATTATTAGTTTTTAGCTAGAAAACTTCATAATTTTTGTATATAAATATAACCTAATCGGTCGTTTTAAAGTGTGTTCTAATATTGGACAGCCCAATTAAACTTTACAAATTGTTTTGGCAATTTTATGGTAAACATATCCTTATTATTTTTTACTAGCTGTAGATTATGTAATGTAACAGTAGTTGGGATAGTTATACACTTGTTAGAAATATTTTCGAATAGTGTCATATACTTTTTATGTTATACTTATAAAATAAACAGGGTGTGTTTAAAATGAAGTTACCAGATAATGTTATTAAGATATAAGCATTGGGCCAAATATATCTCAGTCAAAGTTGCTTCATTTCATGTTACAATGTGTTTAACTGAAAATTAAAAGAAACGCGATTTTTATCCATATCGTTGAAATCAACGAAATAATTTGATTCAAATCTGATACAGTACATTAGCTTATAGTACTGTAGCAACACGCAAAATTTTAGGTAGCCCTGTTTCTTGCCATAAAATGATCAAATTTGTAGTGTTTTTAGGTAAAGACATTTCTAAAAATAAAACACCTAGAAAGTGATATCAAAAATAAATTTCCTGATGTTTGTCCTGTTTGTTTATCCACTTTTACTATTTAAATTATCCTCAAATAAAATAATAACTTTTAAAAGGCATTTGTAGGAAACATATTACTTTGCTATTCTACCCCATATTTTTACAATGATTTTCACATACTTATAAACAAAACTGAATATGCAGAACTATGTAAGTTAATGTTATAATAATATTTAATCTATAGTAAATTTTAAAAAATACATAGGTATTTTGAAAGATTTCTGTTCTTAAAAAGTTGTTGGTTAGACCGCTATCTGTCGGTATTCGTTTTACTTCGGTATCTTTAAATATTCGAAGGTGGCATGAGATAACATTCCTGTTATTTGCTAAACTCTATATTATTCAGTTCTTAAATGTCGAAAATTATTTGTATTTACAAAAAAAAAACACTATTTCAGGAATGCGCACTATTTCCTTAATATTTAATTTCAGTAACGAGGGATCAGCACTTCCTAACACTTTTTCGAAAAAACAACACTACGTCACTGTCTAAATGGAATAACGTTGGGTTGATTGATTATGTATGGAAAACGGAAAATAGATTACCATTTTCCAAAAAATATTCTTTTTCAATTGTGCCTTAAATCAGTAATTTTAAATTCATGTGCTAGCAAAAAAATCATTATTACGTGATTCTAAAATAAAACAACGAAAATAATAAATTTTTAATGTCGTAATTAAAACAGTAAGTTATAAAATATTTTCAATATATGAAAATACAACTAATTAATGCGTCGATTGGATGAAGATCGCATTCTTGAAAAAAATAAACGTGATTATTCCTGGCTTCTATCATTAAATTTTACCTCTCAAAAAATTCTCTCTGACGCAGTTTATCTACAGTGGGGATAAACGTAGAATTCACCCCTTCAAGTATGCCCATAAAAAAATCTAGGGGTGTCAAATTTGCAGCACGTGCATGCTGATTTTAAACTATTATTCAATTTTTTATGTTATGTTATTATTTATGATTGTAAAATTTATTACAGCATATTACGATAAGTAATTATAAGAATTAATGAGTATTTTATATAAACAAGTATATACAGGGTTAACTATGACTAAGTAAAAATATTTTAAGAGGGGATAGAAAAAAATAAGAATTAACAGACTTTCCTTTCAAAAAATTTCCAAACTTATTTATAAAGCGAAAAAAATGTTTTCGATATTATATTAATTCCTTATTTAACGTCGCCAATGCGAGAATCAGAGTATGCAACCAGCAAGCAACCGTCATGCAACAGTCGGCCACAGTCGGCAGTCGGTCCAGTCGAGTCGGTACGCTGTCATGTTATAATTTAATTCCTGTGTTTACGTTGTAGTTTTGTGTTCTTCTTCAGTTAGTGCCTTATTTTAATTTGAAACGTTTTATAGTTAATAAATAAAGGAATATGTGTCGGGTACAGATATTTTTCCACAATATAGTTCACCGGTTTGTTTTCCTAGGTTATGGGACAAGACTGCCGTGGGTGTTAAACGTTTTCTGTTATCTATTAGAACCTACCTACTCATGCCTTTCTTCGATTTTGTTATAATACATAGGCATTGTATCTAACTGTACCTACGGGAAGTGTGTTTATCGGTAGTGAGTGAAAATGTAGTTTTACCAGTTTGTAACCAAATAATGAAAAACGAATGCAAAATACTGGAGCTAAGTGGATAAACTGTTACCTACCTATCAGGTATTATTACTGATAAGAATGTTAATTTTTGTCGTTTCTGCATTTAGAAACACAGCAAACGACCGCATGGTAGTTGTTGTCAGATGTAATGTCAACTATAGATCTAAACCATAAGCCATCTCAGTCGATACTTATCATAGGCGCCGGCGTCGACTTTTCGTAGGAAAAACGGGTTTTGCCCCATTTTTTAAATATCGAGCTAAAATTCTGGAATAACTTTTTTATTGCCTTTTAGGGCTCCCTGAGCACGTGGTTAAAATTTTTGTACTTAGTCATAGTTAACCCTGTATATTGAAAATTACCTGCTACTACTATTTTCACATTTTCTTATTAATAAATTTCATCATTTAATTTGCATTTACATTTACCTTCAGTAGCGTAGCCAGAAACTTGTCATCAGTGAACAAAGTTAAGTAGTTCAAACTAGATTTTTTTAGTAAAAAATAAATAAATAATTTTTAATAATTTAAAATAATAAAAAGCAAATAAAAAACGTTCTCATCATAAGCATGTAAATAATAAACAGTTACGAACAATATTTGTTACAAAAATGACAAAAATTAAATTAGAACTTAGTTGCAGGTGAATCCTAATGTAGGGTTGCCGTAGGAGATCTAGTTTACTGACCACGTTGCCAAATCTTGGCGAGTAGGTTTGTAGTGGGACATTACCTATATGATCCAATTAACCAACCTATGGGGGGGGGGGGTTCTGACCACCAAAACCCTCCCCGTGGCTACGCCACTGCTTGCATCAATAGTATTGCAATTATAAGATGGAAGGCACTTGACTTTAATATGCGGATTTAAGGCAAATCTATGATATTTTTGATATAAACTTGAAACTAATTTTGAGTAAATGAATTGCGAACATTAATACTCCAATGTTATTCAATTTAGTCAGAGACAAAATATAATTTTTTTCGAATCTGAATCCACGTCACGGAAACTGGATATTAATCTGAAATTTTTCGTGATACTAGAGTGTTAGTATACTATGCCAGATTGGAAACAAATTTATTCATAGATTCCAGAGATACAGATAAACACTGTTTTTAAATTTCCACTTCAACTTCTCCTAACTTTAAAATGAAACAACTTTGGAGTAAGGTATGTTTGGCTCAATCGGTAAATATTTTAGTCTTAAAAGTACTTTCCGTGCTCCTTCATTTAAATGCGTCTTGTAAAACTATACTTTTTGTAATATTTAAATATATATTGGCAAGGCAATATTTCAGAGATGATGGAATATGTAGAATAGGAACAGCAATTTTAATTTTCTACTTATTGGTTGGTTTAAATACGGAAAAAATAACAAGTTAAAATAGAATCAATTTTCGAAAATGCCAGATTCATAATATTGTATTATCGACCCCTAATAATTCTAGAATAAATATAATGATAATATAATGAGAATTTATGATACATAAAATGTTTTCTTTTTCACTTTATTAGGGTATACTCAACAAAACTAATGCTTTGCGTGTTTAAATAAATGATATAATAACGGATACTGGGTGTGCAAGTAGAGCTATATGCGGTAAATATTCCTATAAATAATTTAGATTCAATATGTAAGTACATACTTTTAGAAAAATATCTATTTTCATTTAGTGATATGAATTTATATTTCTATAAATAGTTTCATAAGGGCATCTATTACAGCACTAGTACTGTAATAAACTTACGGTTTGTTATAAACATTAATAATAAACTTTATACAATTAGAAATTTGTAAATCAAAAGTAGATGTAAGATGGAGTTGTTTAAGTTTAAATTTCCAGTCGTTAAATTCGTGCTTGACCTCATGATCTTCTTTGCTATGTGTTTCTTATTCTCTAAAGAATTATCAAGATATTCCTCAGTCGTGGAAGGTTTCTAGACCCCTTAACACTTTAACATCTGCATATCTGCGCCGTCATCAACCAGAATGGTGGCTGAGGGCCTTCTAAAACATTGTCCAGTGTATTGTTTAGGACTCCTCTTTGCTGCAATCATTTTTGGAAAGCCAAAAGTATTAATTCCAACAGGCTTGGAGATACATTTTTATTGTCTGTAGAATATAAAATAGCTTGTAAGTTGAATTAGGAGGACGAAGTTTAGCATATTTTATAAAAATATTTAAACAGTTGATACCTGCCACATTTCCTTCTGTTATAGCAAATTTTCAGGCAATTTTCGTTTTCGTGCGTAGAATCACAATTTTAATATAGATGTCATTGTATTGAATATGATCCAACACTACCTTAGTTAATTTTTTAAGACGACAGTCCCCAAAAATGCCAATTATCATAACTTTCATGAGTAAATATTGTCACGGAAAGCGTATGTGACTCTATAGTAGGAAGCCTAATGAGTGTGACTGCCCTGCACCACCTATAAACATATAAAAATAATACCTCTCTTATATTCTTGGGGTACTCGCTTGGCTCCTGCGAGAGGTAAAGGAACTCAACCTTTTAATAAAAATACATATTTATTAAAACCATAACAACAACCATACTTACAATAAAGTGGACCTTTGCGCTGGGAAGTATCTCTTCTAGAGATCACAGCCAGCCAACGGCTGACCGCCGCCCTTTGGCCATGGACTGACTCTGGCTGACATTAGGCCAGTTTCAATAGTATTTATACACATTCGGAATATGCTCAGTACATCAGAATTATACTACCTATTGACAGTCAGCAAGTTTATCGCTTGGTTCTAAACATTTGGTGCTTCAACTCATACCGCGCCTTGAATTTTGTCGGAACTAGACTTGAGATCGCTCCATTGGCCTCTGCTTCTATATCAGGAGGTAAACTTCCATTAGAATCACTCTTTTTGAAAAGCGCTTTTTATATTTATGGGTTTATTTGACAAAGTTTTGACAGTAACCATATGAAAGGTAACATAGTTTTTCAAAACTAAGTATTTAATAAGTGAACATCAACATGGATTTTTTAAGGGTCGATCTGTGGTGACGAACTTGGTTCCATTGATTCAAAATGTAATAGTTTCTATGTATAATCATAAGCAAGTGGATGCTGTGTATACTGATTTCTCAAAGGCGTTTGATAAAGTTCACCACAACACTCTGTTTGTAAAGCTTGAGAATATCGGTATACATGGTACTTTGTTAAATTGGATAATGTCGTATGTACGTAACAGAACACAATGTGTCAAAATTAACAATTGTTCTTCGTCTTATGCTAATGTTACTTCTGGTGTTCCGCAGGGGTCGCACCTTGGACCTTTGCTTTTTTCTTTATTTTTATATGATATTGGTGACTGTTTTTCACATTCTGAATTCTCTCTCTACGCTGATGATTTAAAGATTTATAGTGAAATCTCAAATTTAATCGATTGTCATAATTTGCAGATGGATCTGTCTAGATTTCAGGAATATTGTCAAAGGAATAAACTATTGTTAAATATAGATAAATGCTGTTCTATAACATTTTCACGACTTCCTGCTAATTACGACTGTGATTATTTCATTGACAATTGTAAACTTAAGAAGACCAATTCGGTGAAAGACTTGGGAATTATATTTGACTCAAAATTGACGTTTGATTTACATATTGAATCCATTGTCAGAAAAGCTTATCGTAATTTAGGTTTTATTATGAGGACGACTAGAGTATTTACCGATCCCAAATCTATAATTTTGCTATATAATTCCCTTTGTCGAAGTGTTGTTGAATATGCTAGTATAGTTTGGAATCCTACTTATAATAAATATATTGATCATATAGAGAGAGTTCAGATTAAGTTTGTTAATATTTTAAATTATAGATTTAATAGACATCTTCATTTTGAATCGTATGACATCAGATTGAGACATTATAATTTACTAAAACTATCATCTCGTAGACTGATTAATTACGTACTTTTTATTTATAAATTATTTAATCACAATATTTATTGCAACTGTATCACTGAAAATTTTGACTATAACATTAAACAGCGGTTAACTAGATCAACTAATCTATTTCACTTGAAGTTCGGTTCTACAAATTATTTGCTTAATTCTCCAATTTATTTAATGCAAGAAATATACAATGAATATTTTAATGACAGATATATTTTATAGATCCTTAAATCAAGTGAGAAATGATGCCATATCAGTTTTTATGTAGTTATTTTTTTTAACTTATTTCTAGTTTCTTTTTTGCTGTCTAGTTTAATCTAGTGCTAGAATTAATTAATTTAGTTTATAAAATTCTCAATTTATGTATGAGCAGTGTCTACACACAGTTTTTATGTGTAACCCTATTATTGGAATTTTTGTAAGAATTCTGTTGGGTTTCCTTAACTGTATAAATAAATAAATAAATAAAAAAACTCGATCCATAAACTTGATAGCAGGTACTCGTTCTGTTCATAGAAAATACACCAGCTTCTTGTCGCGGCAATTGACACTTATATTATAAGTCAATGGCAATGTCAAATATATTTTTTTATCTGTTATTAAATGAAAGTAAATTTTGTACAATATTCTTGTTGTAAAGTCATATTACTCTCGATCTGTAAAATATAATATCTGGTGTTGTAATATGAATATTTACATTTATATAGTAAATAACTATTTTAAAATTATTTACCACAAAATAAGCGAAACCACATGCGTTATCTTCCCAGTATATCATAGACCAATTATTACTACATACACTACTTATATATATATATAAGCTTTCCTAACACGCTTTTACAGTGTTGAAATACTTGTAACGGGAATGATTTATTTACAGTTATGGGTGCTGCTTGTTCTTCCTTGGAATATTTTAGCTGAGACGAATAATAAGACAGTTCAAGCTTTCATCGACATGGTTGTCAACAACCTGACTGCATCTGAAAATTATAAATTACCTGTGAATAATGAAAAGCTATGTTTTGTTTCATCTTCAGAAAGAGAACAAATTCATGGTAAGTAGTAGGTGGTTATGTGACATAATTTTTGCATACAACAATTATATGGCTGGCATGACTATAGCTGATATAGCTAGAGTGGAACTTGAGATTTCTCTCTCAGAATTATCAAGGTAAGGATCCTCCGATTTCTCAATGTGGGATATAAAACACAATCAGTCGAGAATAGTATTCGCAAAATTCACAAACCACTAGACGGTACTGTAAAATTGAAAATGTGAGATGTAAGGATGAACAACAATTTATTTACAATTTTTTACTGTATTAGAAAGGTATTTTAAGGTAATATAAATCAAATCTCCTACAATTCCAATCAATAAAGTCATATGTATGCTCTCTGATACCAAACATGTAGCTATGCTTCCACAGACAGAGCTCTATTCAATAATTGTCTAAAAAAAATTAATCTAGCTAAATTTACTAACCTGGTTTAATGAAAACACTATAAATATCTAAATTCACTTTTGAAACTGTGGAAACTCGAAAATTCAACCACAATAGATGAGATCTTACCTATTTCTGCCGTTAAAGATTATAAAGCTTCTAATTACCAGGGAGATTGTGTTTTATGGTGTAAAACTTTGTATTTTTTAGATGAAAGTTTATTTTAGAAGTTCTCAAGGAGTCCATGTTTGTAACTTCAAATTTTCAGATTCAAATATGATGGCTCTGTTCGAGATATTAAAACAGATATATCTGGAACTACTTGGGGGATCGTGTGAGACCTCTAAGAGATGAGACAGGGCCACACAAGTTTTGTCTGGGGTAGAACGTGAGAAGCCCCAAGTTGTCAAAAAACTGTGTTTACAGGGGTCTGTTTTAGTTCAGCTAAACCATAAATACCTATTTTATTAAATGGAGGAAATTGGCAGTGTAATGTGTAATATAGATTTAAAAACATCCTTAATTAATTCACAGCATAACTGTTGGAAATAGCTATCTATTTTATGCATTGCTGTAAATTTAATAGCTGTAAAAATAGGTAAAGTCAAGAAAAATAGTGAAATGGCGTTTTGTATTTTCTAAAAGAATTGTAAATTGTGTATAGATCATTACGCTTATTAGTAAGTTAGTTATTGTGTTCTCATTAATAATAATTGCCAAACCGTCTATGACCGGATAAACGGGTAGTTTATCAACGGCATTATATAGTTTGTGACAACCGTGACAGGACTTGTTGACTCGACACTTAATTAAAGAAAATAATTGACTTATTGTTTCTAACGGTTGTGGCGAATTTTATCATACTATTCAAGTCAAAAAGAGAGTGACGAAAATGGCCACCGACCTGATAAGAAGCAAAAGCATAAAAAAGTACTGCGAAGCAGCTTTACAAAAATCGAAAATGAACTAGACACACTTTTCGAAGCAGAGGAACCTGAGTGCAATGAATGTGAAGTCACATGGGAATGTTTAAAAGTTAAGTTTGAAAAACGGCGTATCTGTGACGTGACCTTTGTGGAAACTGCTACTGAGGAGCAACTCCTAGACGACTTGAAAGCTGTGGTGCCTACGATAAAAAGTTCACCAACCTACGGCTTCTGTTTGAAGCGTTGCGGAATCCAAAACCAGCTGAGGAGGTTTGTTCAGTGCCCTCTGTACGGTAAGAACAAGTTACCGGTAAGCATAAATTTAAGTTACCTCGAATCGAGTTTAAACATTATGATGGTAATATTAAGGACTGGTAGTGTTTTGGTCACAATTTAGAAAAATTCATGAAGACACGTATATTGACAACAGTGACAAAATTGAATATTTAATCCAAGCTACCGTCCCAGGAAGCAGGGACCGTCAAATTGTAGAGAGTTTTCCATAATTATGAGAAAATAATGGAATGCATGCAGGCTAGATTTGGAAGGGATGATTTATAAATAGAAGTATATGTCATGGAATTATTAAAATTAGTTTTGAGGAATTCTATGACATCAAGGAAACTGGATATTTCCTCACTTTGATGATCAAATTGAGAGTCAACTGAGGGCAGTTATTACGATAGGTATTACATATGATAAATATGCGGCCATATTATTTCCCTTAATTGAGTCAATAATAGTTAATAAATTAATGTCAATATTGGAGAATCTAAAGAATCGTTAAGTGGAGATTCGACACTTGAAGTTCGACTCAAAAACTTGATGAATTTTCTTAGATCTGAGGCAGAAAATGAACCAAGGATAAATTTGGCGGGTGAGGGTTTTGGCTTAATCGAAAGTTTAGATGCATTGAAATCGGGTGATAATAATAAGAGAAGGATTACTAAGGGTTTTACATTCCGCCCAGCTACTGCTGCAGGTTTGATTTACACAGACGGCCCAACCAAGTCGTGTATCTTCTGTACGGGAGCGTAAGTGAGGCATTTGTTAAAGCTCAGAAAATGTCGTAACACGAACGAAAAAACATAGTTAATCAGAAAAGAGTATGCTTTCGCTGTCTGGACATCTTGCGAGAAAATGCCTCATTTAAAATGCATTGTTTGTGAATATTAACGCGTACCACTAATATGTCCAAAGTGATTTGATAAAAAACAGATTGATGTTTCCATGAACATTGAGAAGACGGGAGAAAATCCTGGATTGATCAAGCTCTTACCAATCAATCCAGTTGTCATATTTTTCTCCAGACACTTCGAATTAGTTTGAAAGGATCTGGTGGTGTTCGTGTAGTTAGAGCTTTGATGGATAGTGGGTCGCAGAGGTCATATATTTTAAAATCCACTGCTGAAGCCCTTGGGTTGAAGCCTAAACGGTCTGAGAGAGTAGTACATTGTCTCTTTGGATGTGTGGAGTTAGAAGAAAATCGTATATATTATTTCCTGACTATATTCAGTGGCAATTATGCTCTTACTCTTAAAGTTTTAGATCAACCTTACATATGCAGCAATATTGTTCCTGCTTTTTATGATGCAAGAATTGCAAAATATGGACGTTTGTGATTTCCACAGAGGGGGTCCCATCAAACTTTTATTGGCGGCAGATGTTATAGGAGGACTGTATACTGGACGTCGACGTAAGCTGAAATGTGGACTGGTGGCAAATTGAACTCATGTTGGATGGACAGTAGAAGGAAAAAAGTTTCGAGTTTTAATTCAAGCACTACGGCTATTGTTGTGCCCTTACTTATAAATTCCACCATAACTGATTTGTGGCAGCTGGACGTATTAGGGATAGAAGAACCTACTGAAAGGAAATCCAAGGAGGAAATTAGTATAGCAGCAAAGGAGTTATTTCTATACACTGTTACCGCGGACATGGAAAGGCGATATGAAGCTAGACTACCATGGATAGATGTACACCCCCCACTGCCGCACTGCATTAGAAAAAAATTAATTATTCGAGTCAATCTTTAAGGAATGGGAGTTTAAGAATGTTATTGAACCAGCTTACAAGGATATTGAATTTGGACATGTAAATAAATGCGTTACCAATTTACCGGATCAAGAGAAATTGAACACATTTATTAGAGAATTAGTACAAGTAAAGGTTGATGCGCAATGCAACTTACGAGGGTGGGAGTTCACTAAAAATTCAGAGTCGGATGACTGTAACAGATCTATTATTGGATTAAAATGGTTTCCAAAAAGAGGCGTATTAGTGATCAATCAAGATCTACTGAAAATCGAACCAGACTTGATTGTCATAAAATGACGATTACTGTCTACCATCCAAAAGGTTTTTGATCCAATTGGTTTCACTGCACCAGTCGCGTTATTGACAAATAAACAAAACTTGAGATATATTTCGCGTCAACGATTTCGTCTAGAATATATTGCTAACCTTTTATGTGACCGGAGACCTGTCATCTTAGAGCGGTTGGGAGAGGTTGTCTTCATCGGAAACGACAATGTTAAACGCGTAGAATAACTAATCCGGCGCGTTATATAACTTATATCAGAAAAAAATGGGCGAGTGCGACTTGTTCAAGTCAAGACCCAATGTGGTGAATTATTAAGGCCAGTACAACGATTATTTCCCCTCGAGTATCAAGATCAGGATTATCTACAGGAACACAGAAAGCCAGTCGAAGTAAGAACTGTCCCGGAAGGTCCAGTGATGCTCCACAAAGTCCAAAGAGAAAAATCTGGAAGTTTGGATGGTTGTGCGGGAGTGAGCACAAAAAGCAGAGTACCCAAAAAGTGAGTGTAACGCGGAGTGGTCGAATGACTAAAATACCAGAAAGGTACTTGTCAAATTAATCATAAGCTGTTGCATACAAAAAGAGTTAAATCCTTATTACATTGTCTTAAGAACTATATTTTATTAGTCTAGGGTAGGTTTGTAATATTATCCTATAATTTTGTGAGGAACGTTTTATGTGATAAACCGCTCCTTAGGTGGGAAAATGTTGGAAATATTTTATGCATTGTTGTATATTTGTTTAATATCCTTCTAAGAAAGCTAGTAAGAAAAATTAAGTAATGTCAAGAAAAACGAATAATAGTGACATGACGTTGTGTATTTTTCTAAAAGAATTGTAAATTATATATAGATCATTACGATTATTAGCCGTTGATAAACTACCCGTTTACCCAGCTAGAAACGGTTCGACAATAATCTTGTTATAATTACCTGGTATAAGTAAGAAAATGTGTGATACATCCTTTTATGTGTTTTGTTATCGATTTTCCGATTCAAAATTTATTTTTCCACTGCTTACAGATTTTCGGTTCTACGGAAAATTTATGCAGGAAAATATCAGAAGTAGTTATACAAGGTTAACTATGACTAAATACAAACATTTTAACGCCAGGAAGGCCTAAAAGACAATAAAAAAAAATATTCCAGAATTTTAGTTCAATATTTAAAAAATGGGGCAAAACCCTCATTTCCTACGGAAAATCGGCGCCTATGATAAGCATCGACTGAGATGGCTTAGATCCATAGATAAAGCTTACATCTGTTAACAATATCTACTACCATGCGGTTTTTTTTTTGCAGATTCGACAAAAAATAACATTCTTATTAGTAATAATACTTGATAGATAGGTAGGTAATAGTTAATCCACTTAGCTCCACTATTTTGCATTCGTTTTTTCATTATTTCGTAACAAAATGGCAAAACTACAACATTTTTATTCATTATAATCACTCACTACCGATAAAACACATTTCCTGTAGGTACAGCTAAATAAAATACCTATTTATTATAACAAAATCAAACGAGAGGAATCGATAATAGAAAATTTTTAAAGTACCCGCGGCAGTCTTGTCCCATAACCTAGAAAACCAAACCGGCGAACTATATTGTGGAAAAGTATCTGCTCCCAACACAAAGAGTAACCGCAAAAAAACATTTTTTCGCCTGTTTTTGCGTAGTGTGTAGCAAGAACGGGGAATGTCGTCCAGAGGTTTCCGTGGGCTTATATTGATCGTCATGAAAAATGTAGGTGAGCATAATTCGATTTTTCTAATATTTGTCCGACTTACCCCTACTTAAGGAGTGGAAAATGGTCGATCAATTCTTGGTAAAAATTGGCGGAAACGTGAATGGCAAGGAAGAGATCAAGGATGTTCTTCCAAAAATGCTCAAGGTGAAAAATACCCCCCGCGTGAGGGTAAAACCACCCTTATTGCCGAAAACCGCAAATGATGTTCCCTTCATGAATTGCCTTTTTTGTGCCACTCTTCCTTATAACTCCAAATGATATGAAATACATGCACCCATAATCCTTCTTCTGATCAGTTACCCCTACTGAAGGGGTGGAAACCACCCCTAAAACAAGAAAACAGAAAAAATGGTCACCAAAATCTGGGTAAAAATTGGCGAAATTCCACATGGCAAGGGTAACATCAAGAATGCCCTCCTAAAAATGCTCAAGGTGAAAATACACCCCCCCGCGTGGGGGTAAAACCACCCTTATTGCCGATTGCAGACGGGGAATGATATCCACTTCATGAAGTACTTTGTTTCCCCCACTACCCGACAAATGATACAAAAGACGGACCCCATAATTCGATCTTTTGCGAAATTCTGACCAGTTTTCTCCGACTTCAAGGGTGGCTTAAGTAGGGGTAAGTCGGGCAAATATTGGAAAAATCGAATTATACTCACCTAGATTGTTCATGACGATCAATTTAAGCCCACGGAGACCTCTGTACAACCTTCCCCGTTCTTGCTATACACTATGGAAAAACGGGCGGATTTTGCGGTCACTCTTTCGTTATTTAATAACTATAAAACGTTAAAAAAAATTAAAAAATGCACTAAAAACTGAAAAAGAACATAAAACTACAACGTAAACACATGGTAAACACAGGAATTAAATTATGACTTGACTGGAAATTGTACGGTCGTGTTGCTAGTTGCCTACGTTACCTACTCTGATTCTGTAAACTTGTGGCGGACAAGTTGTATAGGCGGAGTTAAATAAGTACTTAATATAATTCAAAAAAAAAATTTTTTTCGCTTTATAAATAAGTTTGGAATTTATTTGAAGGGTGATTCCGTTAATTCTTAATTTTCTCTATCCCCTCTTAAAATATTTGTACTTAGTCATAGTTAACCCTGTAAATACAGTAATACAGTAAAAGGGGCACTGGGGAACAGCACCGAGATTTTGTGAAAATATTCTTGTGTATGTTTTGCATTTTTGTACATTTTTTTTATAACTAAATATCGTATCTCAAAAAAGCTTGCAAAATTACTTAAAAATACAGAAAATTTCTATTACACCTACACATACAAAACCGATTTGTCGGATTGCATTTCACCTCCACACTCGACTTATTACAAATTATCTTATGCAGAATCTGCACTTTTCTTCATTCAAGATAAAATTATACCATTTTCAAACTGTTCCGGTACTATTGATGCAGAAAAAAATGTAGGAAAATATTAAGAAAACACAAAATTTTACACTATTACTTAACAAAGTAAATGAATATATATATATATATATATATATATATATATATATATATATATATATATATATATATATATATATATATATTCAACAAAAACCAAATAGGATTTACTTAACAAAGTAAATGAATATATATATATATATATTGTAATGTGAAATTTTATGTGTATGTGTGTTTTCCCGGATAGCTCAGAATTATATCACTTACCGTTCTTTTCTAAAGCACCAGTCTGAAGTATAACACTTTTTAAGTTTAATTTTCAACAAAGTTCTTGAATTGTATTTTTTTTTTATTTTGCTTCAGACATTAATATTCTTTATTATCATTATTATTTATTTTTATTTTATGAAATAAGTTAATCAAAAATTTTTAATTATTAGCATGAGAAACCTTTCTCTCAGGAGCGGTTCAGTGAAGTTTGTATTAAAAATTATATTTTTTTTTATATAAAAAAAATTAAGACAATTTTATTATAAATAGATCCAATATTTATTTAAAGTATTTAAAATTACCCTACGTAAAACCTGCTCTACTTAATTTCTATAATTAACAACATTATAATTAGCAACTATAAAATTTTTATAACCCTGTTCAAAGTCCCTTAAATCAGTCTTGAAACACCATTTAATAAAAGTCTAATATTTTACCTTCCAATTTTCTGTCGCTTTCTCGTCTGTGATTGTCTCTAAATACTTGTCTTTATCTGTAGATGCCATGTAGAACTGCTCACTGTGTTGTTTGAATTTAGCGCCTTCTAACTGTCAGATTTCTTTGACACCCGCTTTGCAAATGTCCAGTACTCACTGCTTCGGTCTTGTAACAGATTGTCATTAAAATATAATACCTTTTACTGTAGTTTTCTTGGTTATATATTCCCTGTGCTGTGGTAAATAGTGAATATAACCCTCAATGTAGTTTTCTTCGCTCTGCTGGATTGGATTTCGATATACAATGTTTGTTATACTTGTAGGTTAACTTTATTTATTCAGGTACGGTTTCTTTCTTACTAATTTCTTACAATTCTTCCAAAATTTTCTTGTCTTCTCCAAAATCTCGTATCTTATTTATTTTCCAAATCAACAACTTCTTTTTTTTTATCTTTTCGTTCCTATGCGACGTTTTTGCTTTCTCACAGAGAGTTTTTAATACACTACACTAACTATACTAATTATACTAAGTTGAACATACTTTTTTCTTTACATTTTATTATTTTATTTTGATATCTATTTATATTGCTTTATAAACTTCAAACATTTACTAACTAATAACTAAACATTTATAAATATACTAAATATACTTTTTAAATTCGTCCTTTTTATACCAATTGAAACTTTTATTTATATTTCCTTTTTGTGTCCATTACAATATATATATATATATATATATATATATATATATATATATATATATATATATATATATATATATATGTTAATTCGTAGGCTTCCGCGGGTGTTATATGTGGTTGTAAAATTTCTCCGGGTTCCACCATTCCAACCAGTATAATTATTGACCATTCATTATAATATATGAAGAGTATTTTGGTAGTTCACCTTAGGTGATTTTGAAAGTGGGTTATTACTTAACTATAAATTCATATTACCACCTGACCTCTTTATACCGGGCAACCCGGTAATAGTGACCAGAAAAAAATAGGCAACCTAACTTTTCCATGTTTCTCATGTTTTATTCTTTCGATTGGTATAAAATTCGTTTGGTAAGCATGTGAGCGCAATGTTGAAAAACAAATGCATTACAGTATTTTTAATTGAGGGTAGCTATAAATATATTTCATCAGGCAACCCACATGCGATATATTTGTTTACATATTACCTTTTATAAAAATTACTTTCCATTCGGTAAGCAGATGGGCGCAGGACAACTTTAGTTTGGATATTAGACTATTTGAAGTACCCAATTAATGTCGAAATTTTGGAAATATAAGTGAGTCATGAACAAAAATTGTACTTTTTAACATTGAATACTCCGCCCATAAGCTTCTGGGAACTTTAAATTTTCCGTCCTTTTGGACAAATTGCGCCACCATAACTTTTCGGGTAATATGTTGGCTTTTTTGTCCCACACCATTTCTTGAAAACCTTGTATATATTTACATATCGTTTCCTTGATTTCTCAGGAATTAATGTGGAACATCCAACACTCTACGCTTCTTCTAACTGTGCTTCTGAGGAAGAGTCGCTCACTTTACAAACACTTTGCTCATTTAAATTCTCATAAATGCAAGAAGGCGTCATAAAATTTGAGAACTACCAATTATTAATAAATAACAACATAGCTACCAGTTCCAGAATTGCCATTTTGTCAATTAAAAAAACATCAATAGATTTCAAAAACATGATTTTTTACCTTAAGGGTTATACCGTTCTCAGACAAAATTGTCTTCGAACGATAAATTACCCTTACCGTTCTTAATACTTAATATACTATTTTGCACGATCCGTCAATTTAACATTTTTACTGGTTAGACTAAAAGGAATAATAAGTTGTATTTACAGAGGTCAGATCGGTAAGAACAGTCCAACATTATACCTGCCATGTTTTTCATTTTTGATAGTGGGATTTTGACATTTTTTTATAAGTCACATATGTGATGTCACAGGATTGTCACTTTGACATTATACAAATTTAAATCAAAAATCATTTAAACCATATAATTTGGTTATTACATATATCGTGCAAAAAACTTCATAAGCATCACAAACCTTACGGGCTACCGATCTCAGGCAAAATTGGTACCCTCGACCACCAAACTTTTGTTTTTGAACAGGAACCAACCCTTACCGCTTTTGATGCTTAAATGGCTATTTTTGACTCTCAGAATCGCTTTATGTATTCATTAAGTATATTTATTGAATTTATGTGTAGATTTTGGGACATTCGATTTTATCATAGTGGGAGCTGGTTCAGCTGGTACTCTTTTGGCCAACAGACTGTCTGAGGTCAAAGAATGGAAGATACTCTTGTTGGAGGCGGGAGGTCAGGAGAACGACTTCAGTGATATACCAGGAATGGCCATGTCACTTTGTTTTAGTGACATGAACTGGGGTTATTTAAGTACACCACAGAAGCGGGCTTGTAGAGGTGAGTATCAATATGTAACTAAATAAAATTTATGTGGAAGAATTTATTTCAATAATTATTCACTAGACGAAAGAGAGCTTTTGGATAGTTCTCTTCATTTTTTAAAAATAGGCATGACACCTAACTGGAATATATTTTCTCTAGGAATGGATCAAAATAAGTGCATCTGTCCTAGAGGCAAAGTGCTAGGAGGTAGCAGTACCATAAATGCAAAGATGTATTCAAGAGGTAACAAAGATGATTTTGATATTTGGGAAAAAATGGGTAATCCCGGATGGTCTTACAAGGATGTCTTACCTTACTTCATAAAAACAGAAAATTGTAAAATTTACAACCCAGATCCTGGCTATCGTGGCAGTGGAGGTTTGCTATATGTTAATTACACTGATCCTACTATATTTACCTCCGTATTCGTGAAAGGAAAGGAAGAGCTTGGATATAAATTAAATGATTATAACGGCAGGCATCAAATAGGTGTTTCTCAAGTTCAATTCAACATTTACGGTAACAAAACAGCCAGTGGTGGAAGAGCTTTTATAGATCCATTTATAAATAGAAAGAATCTTAACGTTACTATAAACGCTTTCGTTACCAGGTTATTAATAGATAAAGAAAAGAAAACTGCTCTCGGCGTTGAATTTATAAAAGACGGAAAAAAGTATATAGCTAAAGCTGAAAAAGAAGTTATACTTTCTGCTGGTGCGATAAACACTCCACAGATATTAATGCTTTCTGGTATAGGTCCTAAAGAAGAATTGGAGAGAATCGGAGTTGAGATTTTAATAGACCTACCTGTTGGAAAGGCTATGGAAGATCATGCAGTCTTCACTGGTATAAACTTCAGAACCAATCGGACATTATTTAATGAGTCTATTGAAGTACTACTAGAGAGATATTTAAATAACGAAAGACCATATACAGCAGGATTTAACGCAGACTGCGTAAGCTTCATTAATGTAAACGATAAGAAAAGTTCAGTACCAGACATTGAACAGGTGCTTAGTGTACCTCCACTTACAGGTAATCTCGGAACTAGGGCTTTAAATATAAATACTACAAAGGGATTAGCCGATCCTTACACCGATATTCATGTGTGGGTGGTATTATTACATCCAAAATCTAAAGGTAGTGTTACGTTGAAATCGAACAATCCTCTAGATTTCCCTAACATCGATTATAACTATTACGCTGAGGAGGAAGATGTGAAAACCATGCACAAAGGTATAAAAGAAACTCTTAAGCTTTTGGAAACAAAAGCTTTCAGATCAGTTAATGCTACCTACGTTCCTGTTATCGAAATATGCACAGAGTATACAGAGGGTTCCGAAGAATATTGGCATTGTATGGTCGAACATTTGACTTCGACTATGTACCATCCAGTGGGAACTACTAGAATGGGTACTTCAAACAAGGACGCTGTAGTAACTCCAAAACTGACTGTGTATGGAATGGAGAAGTTAAGAGTAGTGGACGCTGGTGTTATTCCCAGAATAGTTTCTGCTAATACTAACGCTGCAACCTACATGATTGCAGAAAAAGCTGCTGATGATATTAAAAAATTGCATGCCTCTTCATAGAAATAATAAATACAAATTAATTATTTTAGATCTATTACCTTCTTTCAATTAATTATGCATAAACTGATGTTCTTCTAAATCATCGTTTTGTGTAAACTTGAATTTAATTTAAACGTATTCTCATTGTGATTTTACGCATTATACATGACTTCTGTACTTCTAGGATATGTTAATATTGTTTAATATCTTAAATAAAATAAATATTTAAAAATGAAGATAATCAAAAATTAATTAGTACTTCCGTATATTTTAGAATAATTACTATATATCATTTTAATTTTTTTGTCATGAATGCAAATTTATAAGGAATTACTATATAGTAAAATAAAATATTAATAACTGGATTTGTAAAAACTCATACATTATAGACAAAATCAAATACATGAGTAATAATTATTCTCTCTCCTTCTTCCTCTTAGATATTGATTTGTATATACAGTATGCGCCAAAAGTATGGAATAAATTCAATAAAAACGAAACAATTATTTTTTGGGAAAAATCCTCGAACAGGTGGATTTTTAATTTAAAAAATACATACTTTAGCGTAAAATGCGATTTTCAATTGTCATTTGTTTTCGAGTAATGACGTCATCGTTTTTTTTTTAAATGGCAACACCATATTTTTTTCCTTGATTCTAAAAGATCGTTTAATTCTCTATCAGACAGTACTAAAATTTTGCCCTCTTACATAGGAAAGTTTTCGAGTAAATGACGATTGAATCTTAGAAAACGTAAATTTTATCCATAAAAAAGTAACAATTCTGAGGTATGTAAAATAAAATACAATTGATTAAATTTTATACTTAAATTAAATGTTCCAATTGCCATCCACCAACTTGGTGACAATGCGCAAGTCTGTGAAGAAATTCTTCTTGCACTTGATGAATGATTTCTGGGGTAACTCTGCGTATTTCGTCCCGAATGCGATTTTGAAGTTCTTCTAAATTACGTGGTTTATTAATGTACACTTTTGACTTCAAGTATCCCCATAAAAAATAGTCAAGAGGTGTAAAATCTGGCGATCTTGCAGGCCATTCTATCGGTCCGCGTCTGCCGATCCACCTCCCAGGAAAACAGTTGTCCAAAAAATCTCGTACAGGGCGCGCATAGTGCGGAAGTGTACCGTCTTGCTGAAACCATATGGTATCGTCAGGAATGTCAGGGTCATTATCGTTAGGAAAAATTACTGCAAGGGCTGGAACAAGGTCATTTTCTAGAAACTCTAAATATCTTTGTCCTGTAAGGGTTCCTTCAAAGAAGAAAGGCCCTACTATTCTGTCGTCAACTATTCCAGCCCACACATTTAATTTCTGAGGGTGTTGGGTATGCGCCTCTGCCATCCAATGAGGATTTTCCCGACTCCAATATCTGCAAGTTTGACGGTTTACTGTACGATTCAGACAAAATGTGACCTCATCTGAAAAAAGTATTTGCCGGTGTAAATTTCTATTTCCTTGACATAAGTCCATTAGAATTTTGCAAAAGTGTAAGCGGCGATCGGGATCATCTTCATCGAGTTCCTGCACAAGTTGAATTTTGTAGGGATGATATTTTTCCTTCCTCAAGATACGTAGCACTTTGCTCTGACTAGTGTCATTGTTTAATGCAACCAATCGTGAAGAATTATGAGGATTATCCACCATACTTATCAAAATGTTCTGTTTCTGATTTTCATTAATGCTTGGACGTCAAGGTTTTGAAATATTTACAACATTGCCAGTTTCTCTAAATTTAGACTCTACCTTACTGACTGTTGATTGGCTGATAGGGCGATCTGGACATTTTTCATTAAATAAATCGCAAACTTCCTGCTGAGTTCTAGTCATATTCCCGCATCCGATAAGAATTAAAATTTCAATTCTTTGAGTAACAGTTAAATGTGCTATAATACTTTAAATTGAATAATAATTTCTATGTCGCTTACAATACTTATTAGAAAGTCGGTGTGACAATGACACTTTGCAAAGATTTTCATCTATGTGATCCATAAAAGAACTATGGAATTCGAAAAGCTAAACTTAATAACGTTTTTGCTTTATTTTAATTGATTTACGTTTTCTAACATTCAATCGTCATTTACTCGAAAACTTTCCTATGTAAGAGGGCAAAATTTTAGTACTGTCTGATAGAGATAGAGATCTTTCAGAATCATGGAAAAAAAATATGGTGTTGCCATTTAAAAAAAATCGATGACGTCATTACTCGAAAACAAATGACATTTGAAAATCGCATTTTACGCTAAAATATGTATTTTTTAAATTAAAAATCGACCTGTTCCAGGATTTTTCCCAAAAAATAATTGTTTCGTTTTTATTGAATTTATTCCATACTTTTGGCGCATACTGTATATATCATTTTAATTTTTTTATCTTGAATGCAAATTTATAAGGAATTACCATATAATAAAATAAATTATTAGTAACTTGATTTGTAAAAAATCATACATTATAGACAAAATCAAAAATACATGAGTAATAATTATTCTCTCTTCTTCTTCCTCTTAGATTGGATTTTATCTATACTGAACTAAACCGGAGGTTAGTTTTTTACAGAAAGTTTGTGGTACTTCGGAAACGACTTTCACACACACACATGATGGCTGTTACCAAAATAGTTACTTATTCTAACATTAACCATGTCCAATTATTTAGAATTGTTTAGCATTCCAACCTTAAACAAAATTTCCAATTATTTGTTTATTCTACATAGTGTTACTATATAAGTTCATTAAATTACAAATACACGGTTTACTTATCAGCCAGAATGAGATGTATTATTGCACCGGATTATTGAAACACAATAGTTTTTCAGCAGGTGTCACATAACTGCAAAAAATATGTAAATTTTAGCTTTTCCTATAAGCCGAAGTCCTTAAGATGACGCTAGAAGGTCCCATGAATCGGTTTTTTATTGTGTCTTGCAGAAAATCATGAACTTCTACAGTTGCAATCCGGGCTTTCAGCTGAGCGGGTCCCAACTCGGTAAAGAATCAGAGGATGTCCGCTCCCATCCCTGGTTGTTCATGATCCTATATTTAAGTGATTACGTATATCTAGAGCTAAAAAAGTCAACAGTGTCCAGTTTGAATACATGTTACCAGGCGAAGATTTGTCCTAGACATAGTCAGGTACTTTTTGGCTGTATCCTCGCAGGAGTACTCTAGGAACTCCTTAACAAATTGACAGCCATTTGTTTCATACCAACGTTTTCTAAACTCTTTGTGAGTGTCCTCTTTGAAAATTTTAACAAATGCTAACAACACAAGCGTACTGGAGAAACCAGGTCCAAAAATGTTGAGACCCGATGCATACCTAGCTTGTCAACTACTTCATTGCCATTGCACCGGTCGTGTCCCTTTACCCAGCATACAGATTCGCTGTTGTCGGTTCAGGCCACTACCAGTGCCTGATGGCATTCTCGAGTTAATCTAGTTATCTTATGATTACGTAAGATCAGTAGTGATTATCTACTCTCTGTGCAGATTCTAATGGTTTTGCCCGTTGTATGCCTACGTTGTATGGTGGCTATGGTTAGCCTACAGACATAACATCACCTCTATTGCTATGGTGGGTGTCATGGCAGTGTATATCCACATGATTACCTTTGGTTTCATTTCTCGAGTTTTACCAACGGTCTTGCAGCACTGCTTATAGGATATATACACCTTTTTTAGTCTTCTTTCCAAATAAAAATTCCACGCAAGCTTCGAACCAAGTGTAACTCCAAGGTATTACACATCCGATTCGAAGCTTAGCGTAATGTTTAAGAGAGTTGGTGTCCCCATTTTCCTCTTCCTCCTGAAGCAAACCATTTCTGTCTTCCTGGGGTCGGACAGAGCATGGTCCCCATAGTTATAATATTAGTAGATATAACCTTATATGTATTGCTAAATTGTCGGTATTTGTACTATGAAATACTTATAGAGCGACCTATTTAAAATAATGTCGGTAATGCTATAGCTTCAAACATGACCCAAAAAATAGAAAATATTGCAAAAAAGTGACAATGGGTAATTTGGTTTAGCTGCTTCCGGGCTGTTGGCCACGTCGTCAGTTTAGGACTCTTGACGTTTCGACAGACATGTCGCTCTCTTCTTCAGAAGATCTGAAACTGAGGTTCTGAAGAAGAGAGTGAATTGTTTTATTCGCTTTTGCATACATTATACA
The DNA here is from genome assembly GCA_037114965.1 of Monochamus alternatus. Lineage (NCBI taxonomy): Eukaryota > Metazoa > Arthropoda > Insecta > Coleoptera > Cerambycidae > Monochamus > Monochamus alternatus. The sequence goes on along the minus strand of CM073426.1, from coordinate 23,289,030 downwards.
TAACGAATAAAATATCTTTTGTATGTAGAGAGTAGAAATAAATAAATATATTATTTATTTTCAATTATTGTATAAAATTTACTTTTCTTAACACAACACATGTTTGTATTAGAACAAAATTTTTTATTTAATGTTATTATACGATATTCGAAGCTTATTATCAATAAAAAAATCGAAATATCGTAGATCTTAATAATTCTGGGAAATATGGCATCGTTACTTTCCTAGGATGAATTAAGTAATTTAGTACAAATATCTATAATATGTGGTATAAAACTGTACTAATTTGAAGAAAGTTCTGTGCAGAAATCATAGATGGCGCCATCAACAACTCTGTTCCCATGAGTTTCACCCATAGAAAAAGATAAATATAGAACGTGCTTAAAGATGCGCAAAGTAGTCATCGTGTGCGTTCCGACATTTTTAGGTATATTGAATGAAGCCATATGCTATTTTTTTCTTTTACATATGCATGGCTGAATTTATTTAATGCCGATTTAACTCGCATGTCAGGCTTATCCGATGGATTTAATAGGTATATTTACACTCATGTCTAGTTAATTAAATCATATAGGTGATTAATGTTCTAACTTATCAATTTCATTAGATCTATGCACCTCATCTAGGAATGAACTACTCCTTTAAAATGTTATGAATATGCTTGTGATTCCACCATATGTCACTACTACAAAGTCACTAATAAGACACTAGAAAGGAATTAATAATCCTTTATTATAATTTTAATTACTTGTTTGACTGCAAGAAGTATTTATTTATACATGTAAATTACAGAAGACAGTCAAATATACAACAGATTACAACAATGAACTTATCATATTACTTGAACTAGCTTGGGACAAACACCCCCACTCTAGAGTGATAATGAGTTAACCATCTATTATAAGCTCCGAACCGTGAACCGATTTCCTTATTTTCACCACTTCTTTCTTGATAACTCTTTGGTGCAGTACACTAGTATACTCGTTACATCTTTTCTTAACTTCAAGAACTCTTTTTCTTTACTTTCCTGTGCTTAAACTGAAATAGAATTAAAAAATGTCTGGCATATTTTATTTGCTTTAAGTAAATATAAAATATACCTATAAATGTATACAAGAAGAATAAAAGTTTCTCAGTTTCTTTTGTTTCGTACTGCTGGATACTCGTATCCAGCAGTACTACCAGATGACGTATACAAGGAGGGAACGCAGCTAATACAGGTTTTCTAAAAAGTATTTTTTCTACATCCGTATTATAACAATGCACTTATATACCCATAATCCGTTTCATAATGATACCCATTACGAACAGATTTTTCATTACGATACAGATTTTATAATCCGTTTCATAATGATACCCATTACGATACAGATTTTTCATTACGATACAGATTTTTAATCAATAGAAACCCATAATTTTTCAATCAAGCATGCTGTGCATTTGACGTTTATCCTAGGTTATATGTAATTATTTTAGATGTCAAAATCAGTACGTATTAAATTTTCGTAGATACCTAGCTAAACTTCGATAATTTATCAAAATGTCATGATATCAGCGATATAGAAGAATTACCATCGACTCCTCCACACATATCGGAGAAAGCAGAAAATGCAGTTCATACGAATAATTACTGTTACCTATTGTGTTCAATAAAAATATAAAATTTATTTTTTTTTATTATTTATCGGGTGTAGAAAAAATAGCGTATCCAACTCTCATGTAATGGTTATTAATATACTCGCATAAACCATACGAAACTCGCCTTCGGCTCGTTTCGTATCCCGGTTAATGCTCGTGTATTAATAACCATCATTACAAGATCGTTGCATAATATACTAAAATATATAAATATTTTTATAATTTTATAGTAGTCAGTTTAATTTAGCTAAATGCAAATACAAATTACGTTACCTACATAAAACTCTCTTGTTTTATGTGGTGAGCTTGAAATACTAGATGTACAGAACTGGATGGCATTTTTTCAAAGCTTGATAACTTTTCTCTGGCGAAGGTAATGCTATATTACGACTAGAATTTTCAGGAAGTGCACTGAAATTTATTATTGACAAAATTAATAAAAATAAAGAAGTGATAAAGATTATGAAACTACCTAGTTCTAATTATCCTCATTCTTTTCTCTGAACATTTTCATTATTATTTTTTCTTTTTAATGGATAAAAACATCAATTTCAGGGGAAACTTCTATCCTTCGTAAATTTTGATATGGAACTGCAACATTTTTTAAAGTGAATCGTTTTCCTTTATTAAAATCTGTTTAAAGAAAATGTTGTGAACAGATACATTTTCTACGATACTGTAAATTTGGATGATCTATTATTCCTAAAGTACGTTAAATATTTCACCTCTCAGAAACCTAAAAGTAAATAAATTATTCTTAGACATGCCGTCTGCAAATATTTTAAATTATTTATATATACTATATTATACATAATATAATAGTAGATTAATGTAAATTTTACAATTACTGTTCGATCTTAATGTCACAAAAAAATATGTATGCTTCAAAGATTTACCTACGGAATGTTACTGTAGTTCCTGTATCTGTTAGATGGGAAACGTTTTTACAATTGGGGTCTATCTAAAATAAATATAATTATTATTTACAAATTTATTAATATTTTACATATCCATAAAATGCAATTTATCATTATGTACTACATATTAAAATATATACTTTCCCCTTCGTAGGAAGAAAAAATAACTTTCGATAAGAAAAGTCTTTAATAATGATTAAATAATATATAAACTGTAAATGAAAACTAGACACACACTATATTCTTCAAAAGTTATAATAAACTATATATTTATATATATTTAATCTGTGAAACTATCTATAAACAAAGATAAGCAAAACGTAAATAAACAAAACCACAGAACGCAATTTTATTTGTAAACAAACCACAGAAATATGACTAAAAATGGCTGCCAGCAGGCTATGACCCCAAAAGTGGATGCGCAGACGTCTAAACTCGTTCTATATCTATCTTTTTCTATGGTTTCACCCCCCCCCCCCCTGGAACAGCTGGAGTTAAATTTCCTACGAAAGTAAGTACTAGTTGGCATCAATTTGCGGGTTCCACGCATGTCCGGTCGCAGCAGTAACGTTAACGTGTTTCGCAATACTACAACATAGAAACCTCGGTTGTTATTTTCTTTTGTACCATTCAGCAATTAAACAATGCTGTTTATAAATAATATATTTTTTGTTTGTTTTTTTTTCTGTTTTGCTATTTCAGTTTTTTTCTTTTTTACCAATATTGTACATACATATGTAAGATTTATTAAGGTTTTGTATGCTTATTAGATGTATTGTGTTATATTATTGTTGTGTTCTTTTACTATATTTATATTTATCTGCTGTATCCAGTAATTGGGCATGTACCTGTTCGGCTATATATTAAATAAATAAATAATTAAATTAATAAATAAATAAATGAAGTAATTTTAAGAATAAGATGAATATATAAATATAATGAAAATATAATCTCATCTACACTTAATTATCTGTTACTGTTTTATAATCTTATGTAATTATGTGTTTAATCGTTACTTACATTAAACAAAATTGCAATATGTAATTATATTCGGCAATAAATTATACAAATTGTTTACGTTTTAAGGTTCATGAAATAGTTATTGTTTGAAATTTACATTATTGTGCTTCGTTATCTAAGTAGGACGCAAATTAGCAGTGAAAAAATATAAGAAAAAGATTTATTACCAGAAGCTAAAATATATGACACGATTAAAATAACAATTACCATAATTTTAGCAATGATTATTACAAAATTGTTGAATAATTTTATGACGCTTGAATTATTTTATGAAATTTAACTGTTTAAGAATCGTCGTACGAGAGCTTAGGGACATTTAGAGGAACATAGAAAAATTTTCATGAGCTTTATAGTAATTACTTATACCCGTTTGCATCGAAGTTAATGAGCATTACTTAAAAATAAGACATGCTTAAGTATGCTTTTCCTATTGCACCATACGTTAAGATCTTCTTAAGTATCAAAACAGATACTTCAATTTTAGCCCCTGTTTGACAGTGACTTATGAAATTCTTTAATTCAAAGAGAGTTAGAATGTGCGAAAAACAAGCATGAAAATTTTAAAAACGCGGAAAGTGCAAATATAGTGGTCAATGCTAATGAGTGTAGTATTAAAGTAGTAAAAAAGTACCTATAATGGATATCAGATTATATTTGATGATTTGAATATTTTGGAAATAATAGATTTTGCATTTCTCAAATTAAATTATACGAATTCTGATCATTTCCATGCAATGGATGAATTGAATGAAGATGATTTGGCCACTAATACTAACCACAGACAAAATAAAGTAAATTATTATTATTATTAGTTTGTTTTTGATATTATACCTATATTACAAATGACAACAACAAAAACAAACACCACAAATATGACATTACACCGAAATCTAACCTTACATCCATGTAACAAACTGAAAAAAAAACAGAAAGAACTAAAATATCTAACATACAGTAACGAAAGTTACTAGATTTGTGCGTCAATACAAAGACGTACTTTGCTAAGTACCTATAGTTTATAATACGTCGGTGCAATACTCTAAAAAAATAAGCATAACTGAACTTTAAGAACAACTTTATTAAATTGTTTTTAGTAAAATATTTGTGCAAACGGGCATTAATTCCATTAAGATTTAGAATCTAAAAATTTAGATATGATATAAAAAATATGTAATACATGAACTTCTATTGAATATTATAGATCTGAGTTTTTTTAAATAACAAATAATACTACTTTACATATTGTAATACCAGTTGTAAACTATACTTTTTGTGGCACCTGCTTTATTTAATAATTTCAATGCAACATTAAAATATGCGTATGTTATGTGTTCTAATAATAACATATGTGATTTGAAACTAAAATATAGTATAGGTAATTAAAAAAAAATTGATGAATAGGGTAACCCAAACGCATTATTCAAACGCATATTTTGTATATTATGCATATTGTACGTATTTTTTAAAATATTTGCATACTTGGATTTGCCATTTGGAGCTTTGTACCGGCCCCCCGCTCTAATATATTGCAAGCTTTAAACAGGCTGGAAAATAGTTTGTCAACTGTTATACCTGCTTATGATTATGTTTGTGTGACGATGCTTTTCATAAATATAAACAGTTTAGATTTAGGTTAGTTCATTGAACGTTTTACAAACAAATTCGCAATTATGTCACCGGTGCAATCAAGTGTAAAAAAGCTTATATTCAATTTTCTATTTTCCAGAAAAATAGTAAAGCGCTATGGAATACTTTTAAAGACCTTACTATCGTTAATAATAAAAAATTCTCGGATCTTCCATCTGCATTTAATGATGTGAATTCAATAAATTTATTTTTCAATACTGTGCCTAATGTCGATAAAACTCACACTTGCATTAATTTGTTATCGAAATATGACCGACCTTCAAATATAGGGAATGTTTTTAAGTTCTCTTTAGTTCCGCTGCATGAAGTTGTTAGAGTTATCAATAAATTGAAAAGCAATTCCTTTGGTTCCGATAGTATTTCGCTGAGAATAATTCGAATGATTTCATTTCATTTACTACATCATATAACCTACATCTTGAATACTGCAATATCAACTAATAGTTTTTCATCTAGTTGGAAGCATGCGTTTACCATATCTTTTGTCAAAGTTTTGAACCCCACCGAATATTCGCTCCTGAGACCAATCAGCATACTACCTAAGATGTCAACAATTTTAGAATCGATTATGAAAGATCAAATCTGTTCGTATGTATGTGACAACAAAATAATACCTACTACTGTACAGTCCGGATTCCGTGCTCTTTTAAATATTACGGGTAACTTATTTCGTGCTACTAATGTCCGTAAATTATCACATCTTCTCCTATTAGATTATAGTAAGGCGTTCGATACCTTGGAGTATGAGTAACTTTGTAAGAAACTTAGTTAATTTGGATTTGATCTAAATGCCGTTTCATTGAATTCCGATAAGTCTAATTCGTTGTCGCTTATATTGGGGGTACCTCAAGGTTCCATACTGGGTCCTTTGTTGTTTTCAATACATCATTATGTTGATGACACGCAAGTGTATTATTATTTCCCCTTTGACCAGTATAAGATTGCTGAACAATGGGTTAATTCTGATCTGAATTGTTGCTTAATATATCACTTGCTCATAATTAAAAATTTAATGCCAATAAATCTGCAATGATTTTAGAATCAAGGAAAAAGATATATAATTTACAATAGAATTAATATCTGTTTGAGTGGCCTGTAGTTGTTTGCTGTAAAAATTTAGGTATGGGTATATGGATCGACTCGGATTTGAGATTTACTAAACACATTAGATATGTGTCCAAAGCATGTTAACATCCTCAAAAAACTTTTTTCTCAACGACACATTTTAGATGCTAAAACAAGGTCGAAACTTTGTGAAGCACTTATATTCTCAAAGCTGTCATATTCTGATTGTGTTTATGGTCCTGCATTGTTAGAGTGTGATAGTAACAAATTACAACTATTGCAAAATTGTTGTCTTCAATTCGCTACTGGATTGCGTAGATTTGATCATGTGAGTCACAAATTTGTTGAAGTCAGTTGGTTGAAACTTGATAAAATACGTACTATTCATAGTCTTTACCTCGTGCATAAAGTTACGCGTGCATTTATGTCTGCAGTCTAATAACACTTACACTAGAAACAAACATTCAGTACGTATTACTAAACACTCTTCTGTCATCATGAAACTCAGCTTCTCATATACAGTGCTTTGGAAAAGTATCGAATAAATTCATTATTTTTGAAATTGAGAAGTTTTCGAAAAAATCCCCTGGCACATCGATGTTGTTTTTTAAAAAGGCACTTTTTGACATACGACCCACATTTGTAACGTCATCGTTTTTCGAGATATGACTTTATCGACAATTTTTTTAAATAGCAACCCCTAATTTTGACCATGCCATTTGAAAGATCGTGAAAATAATGTTTGAAGATTTTAAAATTTAAATTTCACAATACTGAAAATGATAATAATTATGTAAAAAATAGATTAATAAATGAGTGTGAACACGTAAACGGTGCACACTTATTTAATACTCTTTGTCACAAATAAAAATATAATCTTTAAGTTTTATTATTATTATTATTATTATTATTATTTTTTTTTTTTTTTTTCAGTAACACCTTCCGAAGCTCCGACACATTCGGAGATGTTCTGAAGAGTCAAGCAATGACCACTCTCCACTCCGTGGAGTCAGTAATCATTGCGCCCGTAAATCGTGCGTTCTGAGCAGACGTAGCGAACCAAGGACGATTGTCTTCTGCATTCTGCCGGCTAAGATCTCTGCCGAATTTCGGCAAGCCGGTATGATCTTTGAGTCACAAAGCAACGTATGTCTCATTCTACCCAGGACGCCTATAATGAGCACACAATCTTAACAGAGTGGTCTGGATACAGCCTGCGGAGCTCGGAGAGAAGATCTCGATACTTCCTCCGTTTCTCCTCCTCTTTTAGGACGATGTTGTTCTCTGCGGGAGCCGAGAACTCAATCACAAACATCGTCCTAAGTTGGTGGTCGAGGAGAACTACATCAGGCTTATTGGCTTGAATTTGCCTGAGGGTGGGGAATGAATAGTTCCAATAAATTCGGCACTTCTCATTCCCCACAACGGATTCTATATCCCCCGGAGCATAAGGCAGCACTGGCGTCTCGTCTATCTCATACGAGTGTCGTAAATGATAATGCAACACCCGTAAGGCTGAATCGTGTCTTTGGATATACGATGTGGCCGCATATACCGGACAGGCCGACAGGAGATGCATAAGCGTCTCCGGCGCCTGGCGACAGACCCTGCAGCTGGTATCAGGAACCTCGATACCCAAGACACGACTACGATAGACGAGTATTTTTTTGTAAGGTTAATTGGAAATACAGGTAGGTTTAAGTTTATCAGTAAAATTAAAATGTAAAGTTGTAAGGAATCATTTAAATTTTTCTATTAAACTACTGACGCCGTAATTGTCATGAGCGGATCTATATTGTAAACAAAGGAGCAAGTTAGGTTTAACAATACCTTAAGTTTACCACATCACCACTAATAATTATGACATGTAGGTATTTACACTATGTAAATACTGTATGACCCACAAATTCTACAAAAACGCAAATATACAAAAAAGAAACGCCTATTGACATCGCCAACACCGTAACCCTCATTTGTATCCACGGAAACAAACAGTGCTGAACGGCGTGTAATGTTACACTAATAATATCGCCATTTTGGCACGCGGCTTTGCTTACTTTTTTGTGGCAATTTATTAAGGTTAATATTAATTATTATGATTATTGATGTCAGACACTGTTTAAATGATTAGGTACCTTGTAATACATTTCAAGAAAATATAAAGTTAATTCCTCATATAGTGTGGTAAGTCTATTAGGAAAATAAATAAATATATATCATTCTTCGGTTACTTCCTTCCGCAACATCGCTAGACTTTCGAAATCGTGAGGTTCATTCAGCCTCCTCTTTCTGCTGCCAGAATTTATGTAGGCTCGCCTGTTCCAACCAATATTACTAAGATGTTTCCTAAGTCGACAATGTATTATTAACAGCCTACTATTAGTTTATTATATTCCATAAAGAGAGTTGTAAATATATTTGTAGTGACTAAATTGTGAGACAGTTCTGTTAATGCCTTTAGGCTTTAATGTTAATTAACTGTAATTAATAATTTTACTACTCGTATATATATAAAAAAATATATATAAATAAAATGTGCATTGTAAACAATATCCGTATCTAAGGTCAACTAATCTTTCTTTTATTTAAACAAGGATCCTGTATCTTTTTATAATAACTACTAATGTTTAACTTACACCAAACACCTAACAATATTTATTTTTATACGGTTACTGTTTGTAGAAGAATACAGAAACTATGGAAAAAATATTCAAGTAAATAAACACTACAATGCAATAAATTCTTCAACGTATTGTGCTTAATACCCTGTATATTGAAAAATTTATCGTGCGCTTTCTAAGCGTTTATATAAGTCGCAAGTCGGATTTTAATAGTACTGTCAGTAGAATGTATTACTTGCAACTATGTGTGCTGCTGACTTTTACCTGCCACCTCTTTGCTATGCCGTCTTGTCCTTCAAACGAGTCAGTTGAAGCTTTTATTGACATGGTTCTAGGCAACATAGCAGCAGGTAGTAGCTATGTCTTGCCTACCGACAACTCGAAATTAACTTTTGTTTCTCCTTCACAAGAAAATATTATCTACGGTGAGTTAACCTTTTATAATATAAATATATTTTTTTTGCCATTGAAAGTTTTTTTTGCCAACAGTTGTAGCAGTAATATCTCTGGTTGATATAAGCCTTTCCAATTTTAGTGAGAAATGTCTGTGTTGATGTGACTTAAAATGATGTTTGGCGATTTAGGAAACTTGGTTTGGTTCGTTAGTACTTTGTTACCTTTTCTATTCCAAATGTTTTGTTTCTTTTGTTATTACCCAATATCAGATTTTTTGTAAAAGCCAGTTGTGCATTTGATTTATACAGGATGTTAAAGTTTTGACCAACATAATTTTAGCAGGCGATAGTATACAGGGTGATTCACAACTTATCTAAAAGAATTTGAGAATAGATGCGTCATGAAAAATGAGTTAATATCGTAATTTTTTTTTTGTAAAATCATTATAGTTATCGAGTAAAATATTATTGATTTTGTAGTATATTCAACCTTTACATTGCTGTAGTCTCTGATTCTGAATATTGAAATCCGATTAATTTTTGTAGGCACTATAGTTTTTGTGACACCAATATTTACATTAGTTTCTCAAGTGTCAAAAAATGACTTACGTGTATATACTCGCGTCAAGAATTCAGACGTCTTACGTCACGGCTGGCGTTACACATTTGTTTTTATTATCAACGTAATTTTCGATATTTGGTCGCGTTAAAAACAATCATTTTTTGAAATTTAGTGCAATATATAATGCAAACTTTTAGTGTAGTATATAGTTTTATTACTATCAGTTGCAGTTTCTTAAATATTTTGATGAAAATATAATGAATTATTCATTTGTTCGTATGACGTAAGTCGTCTGAATTCTTGTCGCGAGTATAGTAGCAACTCGAAATTGGTGGATATCATTTTGATTTATGACGATGTGAGAGAACTATTTCGCTGTAAACATGTGTCAAATACAGCTACTTTTACCGCAGTGTACAGTGAGTGCAAGTGTAGTTCAATTTGAGGGAAATTTTAAACCGAATCGTAGAAGACATGGAGGTCCAAGAATTCCACGGCGAACGGCAGCAGTGTAGTGTATTATACACGAGGCTCAATTATATCCGTACCATATAATGTCCAAGAGATTGGACGAGGAGAACCGGTACCATGGCCACCACGATCTCCCGACTTTAAATCATTTGGACTTCTTTTTGTGGCGATATTTAAACAATGAAGTGTATCGCACCGAAGTGAATAGTATTATTGATGATTTACGGAAACGTATCATAGTTGGATATAACTGATGATATTTTACGTGCTATTGATGACCAAGTGGTTACGGTAACTGTTACGTTGGACTATTCGAAAGCTTTTAATTGTCTTGATCACAATTTCCTTTTAACCAAATTAAATTATTATGGGGTCTCTAACGATTCGTTATTATGGTTCAAAAAATATTTATTTGATCGTAAGCAGGTAGTTAAAATAAAGAAGGATGACCAATATGTATTCTCTAATGAAGTAAAAATTAAAAGTGGTGTATCTCAAGGGTCTATCTTAGGTCCCCTGTTATTTGTATTATACACAGCTGATGTTCATTCGTATATTCAATAAAAAATGCATTGCTACGCGGACGATGCTCAAATGTATGTATCCTTTAAACCAGGTGAACAGAATTTTTATTTCAATAAGATAAATTTAGATTTAGAAATATTATACAATTGGTCCAAGAAGAATGCTTTAAAACTAAATCCAACAACGACTACTGCTATGTTATTTGGAACTCCTCAACAACGTGTGAAAATTACATCTGATAATAATTTAAATTTATCACATGTCATGTAAATAATGTTATAAAGACTGCATATTCTTGCAAATACAATACAATGTCTATACAAATTTAAAAATGTTTTAACAACTAATGTTAAACTGAAATTAACAGAGGCTTTAATCCTATCTTTGTTTGATTATTGCGATATTGTTTATAGGTCGTGTTTGTCAGTTTCTGACTCTTATAAAATACAAGTTCTACAAAATTTATGTATGAGATATGCAATAAAGTCAAGAGGAGAGACCACATCACTCCTTATTTTATTAAAAATGGATGGTTCAAAATGGAAGTGCGTAGAAATATTCATTATATCAATTTAATACATAAAATCATAAATACAAAAATTCCGCCATATCTCAATTCAAAGTTAATATTCGGTAATAATGTACAGGATAGAAATATGAGAAATTAACTTTTACTACATATACCTCTGCACTCATCCTCATTCTTTTAATCCTCGTATTCTTATTTAGCTGCACATTTTATAATATATTACCAAAGGAATTAAAATTAATTGTAAGTAACAGCTCGTTTAAACGTAAACTTAAGGAATATTTTAAGTTAACTTACCAAAATACATAGACATAATTAAAATTGATGAGATTTTTGAACTTGTTATCATCTATTCTGTTCCTATTAGAATTAAGTTCTTTTTTTGTTATTGTTTTTTATGCTTCATTCTGCTTAATCTTGCTAATTAGTATTGTAATCATTTAGTATTTATCTTGTTTAAAAAAAAGTATTCGTTGGTGGTTGGGCCTAAGCAGCCAGAGGCTGAGCCCCGCCAAATAAAGACTTTTTGATTTGATTTGATAGTTGTGTTAGTTTGTAGAAACTGGGTAAAGTAACGTTCAGATAAACGTTAGTGCAATGGCACTGCAGTTGTACTGTTGTATTGTAATTGTATGGTGTTAAATATTATTTACTCTGTTTACATAAAATTCCTGTAGACTTAAGAAGTTGGGGAATTTTTCCGCTGTAAGTTGGTGACATGCAAAAACTCAAGATTCTTGACCTTCACAGAGGTTATGTTTATGTTTTGTCAACTACGTCCCTATCTACGGAAATTGTTGGTTTTTATCATTTGCCGAATAGTAATTAAAAGCCTACCCTAGATAAAATATAAGCCTACAATCTGCAGGAATAGATGGTATATTTCAACGTTTGGTTAAATCACAGTATACTAGTATACTGTGGGTTAAATGAGGCTCCACTAATTTCAGCAAGTCATCAAACACTGCCACTGTCATTCGGGTGAAATGAAAAAATAATCGGCATTCTCATTTCGCATTTATTTATATAAATTATAGAAATCACCTTGCATGTGCTTTTTGCGGTTAATAGGTCGCACCCACCATCTCCAAGTTCTTCTTTTCATTTTTTTTGCATGTATACTATTTATACATACTGACGTCGCTGCGAATGAGAGCAGCAAAAGTAACTGTTTCTAAACTCAACAGTCCTCTTCATCCATTTTTTTAGAAACAAATCAATTTTAAACTAAATATCTAAATTAGAATCTAATTTAAAAACTTAACCTGCAAAAATGTGAATCTTCTGTTTACTGTCAAAAAAGCAGTTTTCTGATTGGTCCTTGTATGATTGTTGGAAAAGAATTGGTAAAAGCTAAAATGCTTTTAGCTTCTGCCATACAACTGCAGTACAAAGGCGTTACTGTTAAGTTTATCTGAACGTTACAAAAGTCACCCGTATTTCTCGCCGTTTTACTTCAGTATCTTTGAATATTTGCAGGTGGGATGAGTTAACATTCCTATTATTTGCTAAACCCTAGATTATTCAGTTATTAAATGTCTAAAATTATTTGTATTTTGTAGAAAACAGTATTTCAAGAATGCGGCGCCCTTTTTAATAACTTTTCTGCAGTACCAGTGCAACTGCACTAATCATATGTGAATAAAGCTTAAGATTGCTTAATGGCGGCTTGTCGTATGAAGCAACTGAGGCCGGGCCTCACTATAACGTTTGGCTCTCACACTGTATATATACCCCATAGTTTCCAAATATCTATTAATTATTACTTCAAGTGTAGCTCTCGTAAGTTATAAATAATGGATCTAGGATACGTTTCAATAGCCGTTTCTAACAGAGCGAGTTACGAGTCACCCGCCAATTCCACCACAGTGAAGTCCAATTTGCCAAGGCTCAAATTTCGCCATACATACCTAATACGTTATAGCTTCTCCCACCACAATACGGTCAAAGTCGATGTTTTTCGTCCTAATTTGAGGCCCGAATTCTGACGTCTCTTATTCTCTCTCACTCTGTTTTCAGGCAAATTGGATGACGCAATGTGTGTAACGCGATTAATCGATCGTTTTAGTATTAATATTTTTAATCGTATTTTGAATATCCAATGGTTGATTAGTTGCTACTACTGAATGTGTTTTCATAGATATTGTTATGTATTTGACAAACACCTTGTATATAAATTTATGTAGAATGGTGTATGTTTTTCTAGGATAGATATTGTTTTTGTCTATTTTATTTCTTTTATTTTTTTGTACAGCGCTCGAGATAAAAGAGCGAATTTCGACGTATGCTATGTTATCTCTGTGTTGGGAAGAAAATAAAGTAGTAGTAAAATCTACGATTTTCATTTATATTACTCCAATATATCACAGTGGCGACGAGTTGTGTTACACACTAGTGTGTAGAATCCATGAATAAAATGACGACTGAAAATCCTTCATATTATGGACAGTTAAGAGAATTCAGTGCTGAAAATAGCGACTGGGTTATCTATAAAAGAAGATTAAAAAACTATTTTATAGTGAACAATATCAAAGATGAAGGTAAGAAGAGAGCTATACTGCTAAATTCCATGGATGAGGATGCTTACAAGCTGATATATAACTTATCTCTTCCAAAGTTGCCTGAAGAAATTAGCTACAAATCGTTAGTTGAGTTATTTAACAAACATTTTAAAGTGGCAGAACTTCCATTTGTGGCTCGTGCTAAATTTTTTAGTGCAATGAAGGACATGAAAGAGAGTGCTAACGAGTGGGCAGTTCCAGTAAGAAGCTTGGCATTGAACTGTGACTTTAAAGACGACATAATCGACATGATGCTCAGAGATCGATTTATAGTACGTTTCGATAAAGAGTCAGTGCAAGCAAGATTATTTAAGGAGAAAACCACGTTCACCTTCGGTGATGTCATTGAAGTGGCGATGGCTGAAATGGCGGCGGAGACTTCCGGCAGGAGAGATCCCCCAGCAGTCAAATTGGAGCCGATTCATCACGTCACATCTCGGAAACCGAAACCTGGGACATCCGCAACTGCGCAAGTAAGTGCTAGTGCTAGTGCGAAATGCGCATGTGCGTGTTGTGGCAGAAAGAATCATGCGACCCCTAACTGTCGTTTTCGAAATTATTGCTGTCATCTGTGCAAAGAAAAAGTACACCTAGCTCTGGTATGCCCGAAGAAGAAGAAGAAGCCAATCAAAATGGAGGGTAGGCATAACTATAGAAATGTACAAAATTTCATTGAAACTGATGAAATATTTTCCATTGAGAAAAAAATTGTTAAACATCCATTTTTACTTAATGTTAAAATTGATAGCAAATAAACAAAATTTTCTTAAGTATAAATTATTTCCCGCTAATAAAAGCTTGAATGTTTATAATGGTGATGCAATGCTAACTCTTGGGATGTGCAAATTAAAAATTGAATACAATAAGGTAGTAAAGGATTTGGATATTTCCGTCATAAAAAATGGTGGACCTCCTATACTTCGCAGAGATTTTATGCATTTATTTAACTTTAGTATCAATCAAGTAAATTTTGCATCAGAAAGAGATACTGATTTCTTAATTAAAAAATTTGATTCAGTTTTTTCTCCAGGGTTAGGAAAATTTAATAAGGGTTTAATTTCTTTAAAATTAAAGGACAGTTCAGTTACACCAAAATTTATAAAAGCTAGACCATTACCTTTTGGTATCCGCGAGAAAGTTGAAAGTGAAATTAATAATTTAATTAATTTAAATGTACTTAAACCTGTTGATTATCCCCATGGGCGACACCTATTGTCCCTGTTATTAAAAAATCCGTTGCTGTAAGAATTTGCGGCGATTTTAAAATTACTATAAATCCTGTATTACAGATTGATCAATTTCCGTTACCAAAGCTTGATGATTTGTTCTCGAAAATGCAAGGCGGTGTCATTTTTTCAAAATTAGATTTATCCCAAGCTTATGCGCAAATACCACTAGATGACGCATCAAAAGAATTGCTTACGATTTCGACGCACAAAGGACTTTTCCAGTATCAAACATTGCCTTACGGAGTGGCGTGCGCTCCTTCGAAATTTCAAAAAATAATGGAATCTTTAATACAAGATATTGATGGTTGCGTTTGTTTTTAGACGACATTTTAATTTGCGGTAAGGATATAACAGAACATACGGTAAGACTAGAAAAATTATTAGGTAGATTAGAAGATGTCGGATTAAAAGTTTTGCCCGAAAAATGCAATTTTTACTGTAATGAAATTAGTTATTTAGGACATATTATTAACAAAGAAGGTTTGCATACATCACCAGATAAAATTTTGGCTATAAAAAATGCTCCTTGTCCTACTTCGCTTAAACAATTGCAGTCAGTATTAGGAATGATTAATTATTATGGCAAATTTGTTCTCAATCTAGCAACATTATTAAGCCTACCGTATCAACTTCTACAAAAAAATGTTAAGTGGAACTGGTCTAGTAAATGTGAAGAAGCTTTTACCAAAGTAAAAAATATTCTTACTAACACACTACAATCCTGAATATGAGTTAAAACTAACCACAGATGCAAGTCCATATGGCATTGGAGCGATGCTTTCTCATATTTTACCGGATGGTAGTGAAAAACCTATTGCGTATGCCTCACGCACTTTTACCAATACTGAAAAAAATTATGCACAAATTGAAAGAGAGGGTTTATCAATTATTTTTGCTCTGTGTAAATTTAATCAGTATTTATATAATAAAGAATTTATTTTAGTGACAGATAATAAACCGCTTATATCTATTTTTAATCCTGCGAAAGGTATTCCTCAATTTTCTGCGAACAGATTACGTCGTTGGGCAGTCATACTTTCAAATTATAGATATGCAGTATGTTAAGTCAGAAAATAATCATGCTGATTTTTTGTCTAGATTGCCAATGAATAGTGTCGAAAATGAAATCTGGGAATCGGTAGATGTAGATTACGTTAATTATTTTTCGAATAATGATATAATTTCAACAAATTTTGAAGAAATTAAAAAATATTCCATTGCAGATAAAATTTAACAGGATATAAAAAAATTCGTAACTCAAGGTTGGCCAAAGTATGCTAAAAATGATAAAAAATTTAAACAATTTTATACAATTCGTAACGAGCTTACTATACCAAATGATGTTTTAATGTGAAACATTCGTATAATTATACCACAATTATTAAAAAATCGAATTTTGTCTCAGCTTCACATGTCTCGTTTAGGAATTGTAAAAATGAAGCATATTGCCAGATCGTACTTTTTTTGGCCGAACATTAATAAAGATATTGAGAAATTTGCAAATAGTTGTGAATTTTGTTCGGTAAATAAAAAAAGCCCGCCAAAATCTGAATTGTCAAAATTAGGTGGCAAGGTTTTAAGGACAAGGCAAACATTAATTTAAAGTAAATAAACATTAAGTTCATTATAGGGTATCGATGGATATCTATATCTCTCTCACTATAATTGGATTTCTAAAACAATTTCAAGACATTGAATTTGCAATATGACCAAGATATACAACAAAATTTTAGCGTGCACAGATTTACTTTTCCAAATTCTGCAAATCAAACACTTAAATGTAAACTACAGCTTTAAACAAATTAAAATCGTTAATCAAAGAATTTCTGAATTAAGAGACGAAGAAAAATTTAAAAATATTTTTGATAATGCGAAAAATATTACTGAATTAGGAGTAAAACGAGGTAAAAGTTGCGACAAATTAGAAATAATTTTGAGCTATAAAATGCTATACTACTAAATTATAGATTCCATTTCCTTTCAGCTAAGTACTCGTTTTGGAAGTTTACTTATTTAAATAAAGTAAGTAAGTACCTGATTTAGTAGATTTCTCAAAAATTCCGAATATGCAAAAAAATATTTGAAATTGTTTAAATGTTTGCACAAATAAATCCAAACGTTTTTGATAATAAGTTGAAAAACGATCTTTATATTTTGTATAGAGACGAACAATTTCGTAATTTGAAAAACGGTAAAAATATACAAGGAATTTGAAATAGTATTTTCGGAGGCATACCAGAAGCAGAAATATAAGACCATTAGAAATTATACATAAACATGTAATTAAAATTATTTATGGCCTACTCCAATTAATTCCAACAAATGAGTTATGCAATAAAACAAAAATGTTTGATATTCAACACAATTATTTTGTCAAGCTATTTTAATAACTGTGTATAAAGAAAAAACTGGCTTTTTAAAAATTGATCATAAATATGATACTCGGCATAAGAAACACAATGTACAAATGAACAAACCTGTAAAAACTATTGGTCAACGAAGTTATGAGTGTCTCATTACTAGAAGATACAGTATGCGCCAAAAGTATGGAATAAATTCAATAAAAACGAAACAATTATTTTTTGGGAAAAATCCTCGAACAGGTCGATTTTTAATTTAAAAAATACATATTTTAGCGTAAAATGCGATTTTCAAATGTCATTTGTTTTTGAGTAATGGCGTCATCATTTTTTTTAAATGGCAACACCATATTGTTTTCCTTGACTCTGAAAGATTGTTTAATTCTCTATCAGACAGTACTAAAATTTTGCCCTCTTACATAGGAAAGTTTTCGAGTAAATGACTATTGAATGTTAGAAAACGTAAATTTTATCCATAAAAAAGTAACAATTCTGAGGTATGTAAAATAAAATACAATTGATTCAATTTTATACTTAAATTAAATGTTCGAATTGCCATCCACCAACTTCTTGACAATGCGCAAGTCTGTGAAGAGATTCTTATTGCACATTATGAATGATTTCTGGGGTAACTCTGCGTATTTCGTCCCGAATGCGATTTTGAAGTGCTTCTAAATTACGTGTTTTATTAATATACACTTTTGACTTCAAGTGTCCCCATAAAAAATAGTCAAGAGGTGTAAGATCTGGCGATCTTGCAGGCCATTCTATCGGTCCGCGTCTGCCGATCCACCTCCCAGGAAAACAGTTGTCCAAAAAATCTCGTACAGGGCGCGCATAGTGCGGAGGTGCACCGTCTTGCTGAAACCATATGGTATCGTCAGGAATGTCAGGATCATTATCGTTAGGAAAAATTACTGCAACGGTCATTTTCTAGAAACTCTAAATATCTTTGTCCTGTAAGGGTTCCTTCAAAGAAGAAAGGCCCTACTATTCTGTCGTCAACTATTCCAGCCCACACATTTAATTTCTAAGGGTGTTGGGTATGTGCCTCTGCCATCCAATGAGGATATTCCCGACTCCAATATCTGCAAGTTTGACAGTTTACTGTACCAGTCAGACAAAATGTGGCCGTGTAAATTTCTATTTCCTTGGCATAAATCCATTAGAATTTCGCAAAAGTGTAAGCGGCGATCGGGATCATCTTCATTGAGTTCCTGCACAAGTTGAATTTTGTAGGGATGATATTTTTCCTTCCTCAAGATACGTAGCACTGTGCTCTGACTAGTGCCATTGTTTAATGCAACCAATCGTGAAGAATTATGAGGATTATCCACCATACTTATCAAAATGTTCTGTTTCTGATTTTCATTAATGCTTGGACGTCCAGGTTTTGGAATTTTTACAACATTGCCAGTTTCTCTAAATTAAGACTCTACCTTACTGACTGTTGATTGGCTGATAGGGCGATCTGGATATTCTTCATTAAATAAATCGCAAACTTCCTGCTGAGTTCTAGTCATATTCCCGCATCCGATAAAAATTAAAATTTCAATTCTTTGAGTAACAGTTAAATGTGCCATAATACTTTAAATTGAATAATAATTTCTATGTCGCTTACAATGCTTATTAGAAAGTCGGTAAGAGAGCAAAATTTTAGTACCGTGTGATAGAGAATTAAATGATCTTTCAGAATCAAGGAAAAAAATATGGTGTTGCCATTTAGAAAAAAAATCGATGACGTCATTACTCGAAAACAAATGACATTTGAAAATCGCATTTTACGCTAAAATATGTATTTTTAAAATTAAGAATCGACCTGTTCGAGGATTTTTCCCAAAAAATAATTATTTCGTTTTTATTGAATTTATTCCATACTTTTGGCGCATACTGTATAAAGCAAATGGTTTCTGCAACCACTCAGAACACGCCTTGACCAAATAAGGGGGTATACCGTCAATACCTGAGGCATGCTTAGGTTGTAACTTCTTAGTGGCATTAATGAATTCACTTGTAGTTATGGGTGTTAGATCAAAGGGTCCGGAATCTCCATCGTAATAATCGTAATTTTATATAAAACTTATAACAAGCGCAGGATGATTATTATCTTCCTGTAATAATGGACAACTTTCTTTTCGAACTGCAGTACGTTCTAACTCTGTACTTGGTGCCAGAACAAGGTCAAGGTCCATATTATTATATGAAATCCTTAGTTTATGATACTGAAATTAATACGCTCGAGCAATTAATCCAACGCATTCACGATGCCGCCACAGTGATTAAAAATAATGACGAATATTTATTTAGAGTAAGACAATATTTAATTAGAGGAGTTCGCAAATATATTCAAGTGAACGATGGACATTTTGAACAGTTGTTAAAATAAAAATATTAATTGCATTTTTCAAATTTAATTAAAATATTTATTCATAATGATGTGCATTTAATAACTAAATCCTAATATTTTAACGCCTAGAATTAAATTTTGCTTTTTGGCGTATTTTTTATGTAGGTACTCCTATTTAGTACGTCATGAATTAGGTTTAGAAATCGTATGGAAACGAATAGCTCGAAAACGGCTCGTTCTATAGGTTTCAAATAAGTATACCTTTTCTTCGTAGAAATAACCAGTCTATCGAATGTGTTACTCTATATTCTGCTAGGACGTTTCGTAAAAAAGCTTTAGCTGAAAATAACACCAGAGTCACGCGTAACTAACGTCCTCTAGCAGCTGTCGCAAAAACGACATCAAATTCGACCACGTCGTTTCAAATTGGGAAAATAATCATATATTTTTGCTACAACTGAGTGCATTTTTACGACAATGTTTTCTTCCGTTGGCAACAACTGATATTAAATGATTGAGTACACTAAAAATTATTTTCTTTTCGAACTTATCTAATTCGGTGGCTTTATTTGTATAGATTTTGGGACGTTTGACTTTGTCATTGTTGGAGCAGGATCGGCGGGCACTCTTCTAGCCAACAGACTCACAGAGATTAAGAAGTGGAAAGTGCTTCTATTAGAGGCAGGAGGTCAAGAAACTGATTTCAGCGATATTCCTGGAATGGCGACTGAACTTCAAGTATCAGACATGAACTGGGGATACTTGAGTACACCACAAAAAAGAGCTTGTAAAGGTAACTATACAATTATCCTCACAGTCTCTATAGTTCACCACTTTTTTTTTAAAAAGTAATGAATTTGCACGACTAAATTATTATTATACAAGGTGTCACAGAATGAGGTTAAGAACATATAGTAGCAGATTATATGTTTCAAAATAATAAAAAATGTTTATATAAACATAGGTCCGGATATGCCTTATTTTCACATACAAGTTGTATATTTGTAAAATTTTCTGTCTTAAACACTATAGTCTCATTTCTCGAAAACAAATAGAGATATTGAGATGAAATTTAAAACAGTAAAGGGCTATTTTACGTGTATAAATTTATCTTGTAATATGCCAGCATCACTGGAGTTCGTGCAGATAAATACTCAATTTTAGCAAAAAAAATGTGCCAAGTTAATTCTTCTTAAAATGTGTCTCTTGGATTTTTTTCCTTCTGAGGCACCGTTTTGGAGATAAAAATTAATTTATTAATAATTATAATAGACCAACTTTGGAAGGCTGTCACATTGTCATAAATTCCATGTCAGACTTAAAAAAAACATAACACAAAGTGTCAAGTGACTTGTTTTTGATAATTTTTTTTATAAAATACGTAAATATGGATCGGAATAGTCAGAAGGAATACATTTTATGTATGGAAAAGCAAACGGAAATTCAAATGAAGCAAGACGTCTCTAGGAAGATGCATCCCGTGAACGTCCTTGTGCAAATACTTTTTCAAATGTTCATGGACTTTGAGGGAAACAGGAAAAGTAACGAATTTTGTATATTGTGGAGCGCAAAGAATTGCGTGTGGAAAATCAGGAAAATGATTTACAAGCGGTTGAACAAAATCCTGTAATAAGTACAAGGCGCCTGGCAAATGAATTAGGGACAGCAGCTATATCCTTACCATCCGCAGAGAGTTCAAGCCCTATCTAAAGTTGATTTTCCAAGCAGATTTCAGTATTATCAATGGCTAAGCCAAAAAATGCAGAAGATTTACAATTTATTTCTTTAATTTTTTTCACTAATGAAGCTTTATTTACCATAAACGGTGTTTTTAATTGTCACAATGATCATTTTTGGGTGGATGGATGGGCAAATCCGTGCATTATTGATTAATTCCAACACCAGCAACAGTTTTCAGTCAATGTGTAGGAATTATTGAAAATTGTAGTATGTTTGGACCTTTTATTTTGCCAAGAAGGTTAGATGGACGAACATACTTAGATTTTTTATAGGAAAATCTACCTATCGTTCTAGAAGCTGTCCCCCTTAATGTTGGCTATCATTTACTGTGTTTTCACGACGGAAAACCTGCTTATTTTAGTTGCTATGTTTAGAGACTATTTAAATCTCGTCAGGAGAAAAAAGTCAAAGAGAAACTTTTTAAACAGAAAATTTTTATCAACCTGTATCTTGAAAGAAAGGCATTTTCGGATCCATCCTTTTTTTCTTATTTTTAACATAGAACCTGCCGCTAGATTTTCTTAACATCATTCTGTAACACCCTGTATATTAAATACAATTTTCGAATTATGTTAACATTTTAGAAATAATTAAATATACAGAAATATTCATATAACCTTCTATCCGTTTCGATCTTATCTATATCCAGAAAATAAATTGTAATACCGAAAATTTTAAGAATTATGCTTGTAATCTTAAAGAAATATACAAAGAAATAATCTACTATAAATATAGATACCAAACTTATATGCTTTTTAAATATGCAACAACACGTACAGGTAAGAAATGATCTAAATGGACATGCACTACCATGTATCTATTTTTAGCTTCTTCTAAAAGCCATAAGTTCCAAGTTTCAAAAGTCTACCTTATCTAGCAAAATGTTGGCAATGTTTTACCTAATTTTTGATAATTAAATCTGTCCATATTGCGTGTCGTCCAATCAAATTTCGTCATATGGTTACGAGAGAGGAATTGGATAGGAAGAGCAATATTAGTTGGAAACAACTGTATCCTAATAATATTTCTGTTAAAAATTGATTTTCGACGGTATATTGGTCAATCCAATAGTTCCTCCATTTGGTAATTGATTACTTCATAAGTTGATAGCAAATAGATGAGAAGATATTTGCTTCTGCTAGGTATTTCAAAGACCTGATTTGGCCATTATGAATTTACAAAGGTACTGATTTCAGAAATAATAAATTAATAAAAAATAAATTTAAATATAGTCTGGTCAATATTACACTAGAAGAAATATAAAATAATTGCAAAGAAATCTGAAAGAAGTTGGAAATCGGTGTAATTGTCAGCCGAACGACATTTGCACGTCTGCTGGCAGTCAGTGAAGTCTAAAATTTTAATAGGATGGTCAAACTTCAAATCTGGTCCTATTATTTAAATATATACACACAATTATTCAATGCTAGATTTTCTGGAAAATAAAAAATAAAGCTACTTTGTTGTTCAATAATGTAAAAGTTTCTTGATATTTTTACAGTTTATGCTTATATCGATATATAAATTCTTTTTTTGTATAAGTTTCTAAAAATAGCTGTTATTATGAGTTACTTATTATGAGTTCCTAAAATGAGTCGAACTCAGGCCCAAAAAGTTGCCATGACGCATTTTAACTAGGTGACCCGGCAAACGTTGTTTTGTCACATGAATTATTTCTAGTGAATATTTTGGTAGTCGGCTTCGTTCTCATCCCTGCTGTGCTGTTTCCTGGGCGAGAAGCACAAGCCTAGAAAAAATATAGACTGTGCCAGTGTCATATTGCCGGCGACCGCTAATTCATGGCTGCCCTAAAAGGTCCAGAATCATTAAAATTTGGTTTTTATGCCAATTTTCGTTGGTTGTATTGTAGCGTGAATCTCATTTGTTTACTGTGATTGGTCACATTCATGTCACATTCTTTAATGACATTTAAAATGACAGCAAGTCAGTTAGGTTTATATTGCAATGCAGCCATCATATTTGCACAACCGCCAACATAAAGCAAATAAAATATCAATTTTCTGGACCTTAGGTCCCTAGAAAATGCGGCACCTGTCACGTGACCTATATCATGAACCGACGTTGTCTATATTTTTTCTAGGTTTGTGGTGAGAAGTGACACCGGTAGACTCCTGGCGGATAACTGATCTAGTGATAATCGATTAGTTATCGACCAGGGTTAAAAAGTATTAAATTACTAAAATGGCTATTAAAAAATAGGGGTTCGTGATAGAAGGATGAAAATTAAGGGTTGTATGTATTTTTTAATGCCACATCATAAAAAAATTAAAATAAAAATTTTTTTACAAAAAATTAAATAAATGTTTGGGGTGGACCACCCTTATCAGTTAGGGGTATGAAATATAGATTACGACCGATTCTCAGACCTACCGAATATACATATAAAATTTCATAAAAATCGGTCAAGCCGTTTCCGAGGACTATGGCGTCTAAAATTGTGACACGAGAATTTTATATATTAGATAAACATCAATAGCTATTTTGTGTTTACATTAAACAGTCTAGTTAATGTGTTGGCATGGAAAGGTCAGTATTTTAGAGAAATATTTGCTCTAATCACATTAATTATACTTACATAATAAGAGGTCTAAATCTATTTATTTTTTTTTAACACAAAAACATATATCTACTTACCTAAAAAGTTGGAAATCGGACTCATTTCCTATTCCAGACACCATTTCGCTTCGTTTAGAAACAGCAACGATTCGATAGAAAAATTTTATTTTAGGTACTTATACCAAAAATTACTGTAATACTATCATTTTGGCAAGTAAACATTTTGCGATGAATTACTTTTTTTACAAACATCAGTAAAAGTATATTTTTTACGCATGCTGTCATTATCTATATTGCCATTTTAAAGCGCTGATGTTAAATAGTATATTGTTGTATTAGGATTAAAAGTGTCGTTTACGCTACGCTTCGCCTCGCAAATATAAAATTTGCTTGCCACAAAAATGACACTTTTAATACACGAATAAAACATGCTATTTTTTCTCCAACCGAAATCCCCTATTTAATTTGGAACTATTGAAACTATTCAAACCAAATTTGAATAATAAAGCAAGTAAGTAGGATATATAGATGTAGTCATGGATGCTTTGTCTTGATTGAGTTGATCTATGACTGCTTGTGATTCAGTTTGCTGAAATACTTTTAATTTAAGGATTAAAAATGCCAACTTTAGCTTCTAGGATTAAAAGTGAATACTTTTGTTGCTAAAATACCATTTTTTTCTCAGTAAGGAAAATAACAACCTTATAGACTCCTGATAGTAAAAAAATGTCATAATTTTGATGATTGGAGAAAAAGTAATTTATTTTCAGCATTGGTGCTAAATGTAAATAAAGTGATTTACTCGCTGGCACATTTGGCCTGCGATGTTCTTCTTGTTTTGTAATAAATCTTCTATCCACCTTGTCTCTATGTAGTAGTGAAGTAGAATTACAGTAATATTAGTACCAGGGTCTCCCAATAAACTAGCCGAAGATTGTCGAAAATAATGCCCAGTGTAAATGTGAGAATCAGGCAAATTCAGAAATTCAGCAATATTGGCGGCATCCTACTAAATCTGTTGATTCCAACTGAAGTCGCAGCACCTATATTCTTAATGTATTTTATAAAAATTCTTGAATGATTAGTGTTCGTTGAATGAACGTCTATGTACTTTTTATAATACTTCAAATATAATGTACCAGCAATAACGATAGTTCATTATACATTAATATTTGTGTCTGGTATATGCACAACTATTGAAGTTCTCTAATCTTCGATATTACTGATTACTGAATGTCAAATCGCACAGTTCTTCGCGTAGGCAGGCTCCAAATATACCGAAAATTACGACAACCTTCTGCATGAGATATGTTTGATCTCGTGTTTCCACGAGAAATTTATCGATTTGTTCCTTGGTCAATACTTTAGACTTTTTCGGACGATATCCTTCGTCCTTTTGCTTAAAAAAAAAACAATATTATAATATTGCTTATATCCTGATTCCTTATGTTCATCATAGCGTTCAATATGAAGTAAGTTTGACCAAAGCGTTGACGATTTCCAGATTTTGGACTTTTCTTCAAAGTATACTAAAAGCACTGTTTTATTAAACTTCTCACTAATATTTATCAATAACACCATCTCAAGAAACGATTTTACGGAAACTCGTACTGTAATATTGACTTACTAGGCAATAATTCAATTTTGGTTTTATTAGCAGCTTCCTCGATTTCCGCCGGGATAAATTAATTTTCTTGTTTATTTTCCGTATCACGAGATTTTAAATTATTTTCATTACCATAGCAACGATAAACTTCACGGCCAATTGGATTTCAAAATTATATTTTATAAATTTAATAACGTAGGAAATGCGTTGATTTGTACATTGCACTTAATGATGTTTGCAGAAAAGATAATGTATGATCTATGTGCTATGTGCTAAAAGAGATTTCATTTTGTTCGAAGTGAGTTCGTTGTGAAAGCTAGCCTTTTCACAAAATAAAATGTCACCAGTCAAATAGTTTTTCTCTTCAGTTAAAATTATAACAGAACTAGCATATATTTATACAACATAAAAAACCACACGAACAGAAACTTCCTTTTTCTTGGTCAAGTATATTTTTTCAGATATAAAGCTTGAGAAGAATAGAATATTATGTGTATATCAATATTAATAATTGCGTATTAAATTGAACAAAATTGTTTTATCAATATTGGACAGGAATTAGTATTTTATAATTTACTAGAATTTTTTACAGATTTTTATCGTTTTTTTTTAGCAATGAATCAAAGTCGATGCGTCTGCCCAAGAGGTAAAGTTGTAGGAGGAAGTAGCACCATCAATGGAAAAATATACGTGAGAGGTAACAAAGCTGATTATGATTTATGGGAAAGAATGGGCAATCATGGTTGGTCCTACAACAACGTTTTACCATATTTCATAAAAACAGAAAATTCCCACATAGACAATCAAGAACCTGGTTACCACGGAAGAGGTGGTTTATTAGATGTCGAATACATTGAACCTACTGTATTTACTTCTGTATTCTTAAAAGGGAAAGAGGAATTAGGCGACGCAATAATTGACTACAATGGCAGGAACCAAATAGGAGCTTCAAAAGTTCAGTTTACAATCAAGTGTAACAAAATCGCTAGTGGTGGAAGAGCTTTCATAGATCCATTCTTATACAGAAAAAATCTTAACGTTGCAACAAATGCTTTTGTTACAAAGTTACTAATAAATAAGAAAACTAAAACAGCACTTGGTGTTGAATTTATAAAAAGCGGGAGAAAATATAAGGTCACAGCTAAAAGGGAAGTGATTCTTTCTGCTGGTTCTATAAATACTCCACAAATCTTAATGATATCGGGAATAGGTCCTAAAGAACAGTTAAATAGAATTGGAGTTGAGACTGTAGTCGACCTACCTGTTGGAAAGGTCATGGAAGATCACGCATCATTCAATGGTTTAAACTTCAGAACCAGTAAAACCTTATTTAATGAGTCAATAGAAATACTCTTGGAAGAATACTTAAATAACCATAGGCCTTATACAGCACCAACCAATATTGATTCCATAGGTTTCATGAATGTGAACGATAACACAAGTTCAGTGCCAGATATCCAGCAAATGTTAACCACACCGCCAGGATCCAGTAAAAATGGATGGAGAACTTTAAACTGGAATAGTGAAGTAATAGAAAGCGTTTCAGAGCTAGGGAGCCCTTACACCGATATACAAATATATTTGATACTATTAAGTCCAAAATCTAAAGGTAGCGTCACATTACAATCAAAAGATCCTCGTGATTTTCCTAACATTGACTACAATTATTACGCGGATGAAGAAGATATGAAAACCATGATCAAAGGTGTTAAGAATACGTTAAAGCTACTAGATACTGATGCTTTCAAGTCTGTTAATGCTAGATATGCACCTATTTATAATATTTGCACGAATTACACCGAAGGTACTGACAATTACTGGCGTTGTATGATAGAAGAACTGACTAGTACTCTGTATCATCCCGTTGGAACTACACGAATGGGTAACTCATGCGAGAGTTCCGTGGTAAGTTCAAAACTACTCGTGCATGGTATGAAGAGATTGAGAGTAGTGGATGCTGGAGTGATGCCTAGAATACCATCTGGAAATACTAATGCTCCGACTTATATGATCGCGGAAAAGGCTGCCGATGAGATTAAGAAATATTGGATTTCACATCATTTGATAGATAAGACAGCTTACAAATTCTGTCCATAACAATTTAAATATTTTAATGTTTGTATAAAAAATACAATTGTTGGATATTATTATTAAAACTGTCATTAAGAAAGCGGATTAAATTAATATATTGTCATATGCGATGTACCTTAAAAGTCATTTTGGGAAACTACATTTTTGAAAATTGAATTTCCTCAAAGTTTATGCCCCAAAAAGACAAAGTTTACCTGTCTATTTTTCCTAAAATTATTAATTTCTGAAATGCATATGGCTTTTAAGACATACTGGTTTTTCGATTTTTCTCCTAACTTTTTCCTACCAAATCCCAACATACTGCACACCAAATTAGTCAGAATAATTTAAGCTTTCATATGGTTCTATAGAAAAGATGGTTGCCATTAAAAAGAAAAAACATTCTTATCCCTGATCTGCTGCCACTGGTTTTATTTTTAAGAATTGAACTTCACCAAAATTTATGACCCACAAAAACAAAATTTACCTGTTCGAGCGATTTTTTCCAAAAATTGCCAGTTTCGGAAATGCGCATGACTTTTGAATAACACTTGTATATCGAAGCTTATTGTATAAACGTCTGTTTTATTATTATTATCAGAAAATCTCTGTATCTAATTCTAACTAGAAATAGTTTATATATTAAAATGTACTATATCTTTGAATTTAGTCCATTATTTTCCAACATTTACTTTTTGTTGAGTTACTGTAAATGGAAATTCATTCCTTAGGCTGTTATAACATGTACATTAGAAATATACCCATTATAAGCATTTTGAAAAGAGAAACTGCAATTTATCTAGAATGATATCAATACAGATAATGTCAAACAAATGTACCAGTTATTTTTAAACAAATGAGTAATAAGTGTAAGTACAATATAACACTTGAAAAATGTGGATGTGTTAATGGCAAAATGTGCTGTATATTTGCTGCTTTTTAAATTGACAGTTGTAAATGTCAAAACACTAGAACATTACATTGATCTATAGTGATTTTTCGGATTGTTATGCCCTGACTTAGGTAACTGGTCACTGGACTAGCATAAGAATTAACGTGCAGTCTCTAGCCTTAGGTAGAATTATTTTATCTGTCCTTCTTGTTCTCAGTTAGATTGTGGAGGTATACCCGTTATCAGCACTCCTGGTTTC
The DNA here is from genome assembly GCA_037114965.1 of Monochamus alternatus. Taxonomy (NCBI): domain Eukaryota; kingdom Metazoa; phylum Arthropoda; class Insecta; order Coleoptera; family Cerambycidae; genus Monochamus; species Monochamus alternatus. The sequence goes on along the minus strand of CM073426.1, from coordinate 23,259,999 downwards.
TTTCGGCCATATGTTGATATTACGGCTGCTACGGTTGGAGCTACTCCTTAGATGATGATTAAACTTTATTTAACGAATCAATACAAGTACACCTGAAAGATATTTGATTGACTTCAGATGTACACTGCAACAGTGAACGCATACACTTTCAGCTTCATTTAGGTAAATGATAATAACAGCGCAGCACCAGATATCCAGTAAATATTGATAACTATTGATGACCAGCATCGAATTACACATGAAAATCTATAGAAAACAGCCAAACTCATTCGTCAGTGGCCCATCAGCCATAGGTGGGGTAACTGACGAAAAACACTCGCTGTTTGTATCTGTCAAACCCACCCAACTGACTTTAGTTCAAAAACTGATTTGGGAGAGTGCTATTACTATTGTAATAGATTGTACACCGTACACTGTGTTATACTGTACCTACCTATCTAACACAGGCATTATACTCATGTAAAACGTGTTTTAATTTATCTTCCTCGTTTTTTAAGTAAAAAATATTTTATTTTATTATACTTTCAAATTACAAGAATTGCATACGTTGCTGATTGTGTTGATTTAATTATAGTCAACATGCGAAACCGTTATAACGTATTTATTTATGAAAAGGGCGTTACAGAAATAATATTTTTTTTAGTAACTTGCTGCAAACATTTCTAAAAGTAATGACGCTATGGTTAAACACAGATGTAAGAATTCACTGTTTTTTTAATCTAATCCCAATTATTTAAAAAACTACTTTTAAATATATTAAAATATTTCCATTTGAGTGGAAAATGTAAGAACATATTGAGCGATCTCTTTAAAAAATGTGTGATTTATTGCAAAGATACAGTGCTCCGTATATCCGGAAATATTTTTAAATTCGACCCTATTAACGCACTGGCCATCCAGTAGAAATTATTTAAAATTAGCAATTTGGAGCAAATCTACTTTCAGCAAACTTACCCTGTCTAATATTAGACAAATATAAGAAAATTCGTTAAGTATAATTGTCGCTTTATAAAATAATACATAAAAATATATGTAGGTAAGCTGTAACATTTGCTTTTTTCCAACTAATAGGAAATATCAATGGCATCTATCACAGCAATGTATATCTTTTCGATAACAAGTGGATACATCCATTTAGCCTATGCTATTTTGACATATCGACTGTACAATAATCAAGACACTCTTTAAAATGTTTTTTTTAACTGCTGTCGTATTTGTAATGAAATCTGCTTTCAATTTTTAACATTAGGTCTCAGTTGTGTCACTCACCAATAGAGATCTAATGAAATTTCTACTCTGAACTTCAAGAAGTTCAAAAGCTGTTTTGACGGAGTGTGATCATTATTGCAGAAGCATGTACCTACTATGGTTGAATTCCAAAATAATAGATTCACGTTATACACCCGCTCACAATTTACATCAATTTACACAAACAGATATACATGCTATCGGGATATTTTTCTAGAAAATTGTTTGCTTTGCATACCTGGCAGAGAGTACCTGATTATACAGCTTTTACTTCAACAAATACGCATGCGTTACATAAAAATACTCGATTTCTATTGGCAATAAATGATACGGTAACGTATCCACCACTTCCATCTGCAGCGCAACCATGGATGTGCGAGTGGGAAAATTTAGGGGATATCTTTCCACTAACTGTAATTGTAATTAATTGATTAGTAATTTTGTGTTGTGTTCTTAAGAAAGGAGAATAATTTAAGCCCTACAACATGTCCTCAAAACCGTAAACGTCTTTCTCTAGCAAATGAGGAATGTCAGATGATAAAAACTTGTATGAAGAAATTAGTATTCGATTGCAAAATATGAATGCAAGTAATGCAGTTGGAATATGTAGTTCATTAACAAGAATGCCTGTGAGTAGTGCATATCATGCAATAGTGATAAGATACAACTGCGAAACGGCAAATACTGGAAATCGCGGAAGGAAGAAGATATAAGTTAATGATACATAATACCCGATTCGAAGAAAAGTGAGCATCCTACAACAAAAATAATTCAGATTGCTATTTCACAGAATGAAACGTTGCCTGGAATATCTAGAAGAGTGCCTCTGGGAATTACGCATGACATAAATTTTCGTTTTATAAAATTAAAAAAAAGAGAAAGTAAGTAAGTAAGTAAGTAAATAAGTAAGTAAGTACGTAAGTAAGCAAGCAAGCAAGTAAGTAAGTAAGTAAGTAAGTAAGTAAGTAAGTAAGTAAGTAAGTAAATAAGTAAGTAAAATATTTATTAGTTCACACTGTATCAATTACACAAATACCCTTAGGCTATAGAACTCGTCAATAGAAATAGAAAAATCGCAATTTAGAAGATAAAACTTAATATTAAAAATAGAATTAAAGTAGAATAAAATGCATACTAATACTTATCTACAAAAACAGGGGAAAATAAAAAATAATACATGTTACACATAAATCGTTGATACACATATAAAAAGTATACGTATGATACATTAATTATACAGTGCTTTCGAAAAGTAACGAATAAATTCATTATTTTTTTAATTGAGAAATTTTCGAAAAAATTCCCTGGCACATCGATTTTGTTTTTAAAAAAGGCACGTTTTGACATACAACCCACATTTGTGACGTCATCGTTTTTCGAGATATGACGTCATCGACAATTTTTTTTAAATAGTAACTCCTAATTTTGACCATCCCATTTGAAAGATCGTGTCATTCTGCATACATACATCATGAAAAATTATGGTGTTACATGACAAAAATTTCAAGAAAATAATATTTGAAGATTTTAAAATTTAATTTTTACAATACTGAAAAAAAATTATAATTAATTGGAAGTACAGATAGGTTTAAGTCCATCAGTAAAATTAAAATGTAAAGTTGTAAGGATTCATTTAAATTTTTCTATTAAGCTAATGACGCTGTAATTGTCACGAGCGGATCTATATTGTAAACAAAGGAATAAGTAAGATTTAACAATACCGTAAGTATATCACATCACCACTAATAATTATGGCATGTAGGTAATACACGATATTTACACTATGTAAACACTGTATGACCCACAAATTCCACAAGAACGCAAATATACATCAGTAACACCGTAACCTCCATCTGTATCCACGGAAACAAACAGCGCTGAACGGTGTGTACCGTCACACTAATGATATTGCGTTTTGGGCCACGCCGCTTTGCTTACTTTTTTGTGGCAATTTATAAAGGTTAATACTTTAATTATTATGATTATTGATGTCAGACACTGTCAGACATATATTCTGACATTTCAATATGTTTAAATATTACGTACCTTGTAATACATTGCAAGAAAATATAAAATGTATTCCTCATTTAGTGTGGTAAGTCTATTAGGAAAATAAATAAATATATATCACTCTTCGGTTACTTCTTTCTTCAACATCGCTAGACTTTCGAAATCGTGGGGTGCATTCAGCCTCCTCTTGCTTCTGACAGAATTTATGTAGACTCTCCTGTTCCAATCAATATTACTAAGATGTTTCCTAAGTCGACAATGTGTTATTAACAGCCTACTATTATTTTTTTATATTCTATAAAGAGAGTTGTAAATATATTTGTAGTGACTAAATTGTGAAACAGTTCTGTCAGTACCTTTAGGCTTTAATGTTAATTTACTGTAATTAATAATTCTACTATACATGTATAAAAAATATAAATAAAATGTGAATTGTAAACAATATCCGTATCTAAGGTCAACTAATCTTTTTTTTATTTAAACAAAGATCCTGCATCTTTTTATAATAACTACTAATATTTAACCTACACCTAACAATATTTATTTTTATACGGTTACTGTTTGTAGAAGAATACAGAAACCATGGAAAAAATATTCTAGTAAATAAAAACTTACTACAAAGCAATAAATTCTTCAATGTACTATGTCTAATACTCTGTATATTCAAAAATTTAGCGTGCGGCTTCCAAGCGCTTATATAAGTCACAAGTCGGATTTTAATAGTACTATCAGTAGAATGTATTGCTTGCAACTATGTGTGCTGCTGACTTTTACCTGCCACCTCTTTGCTGTGCCATCTTGTCCTTCAAACGAGTCAGTTGAAGCTTTTATTGACATGGTTCTAGGCAACATATCGGCAGGTACTAGCTATGTCTTGCCTACCAACAACTCGAAATTAACTTACGTTTCTCCTTCGCAAGAAACTATTATCTATGGTGAGTTAACCTTTTATAATATAAATAATTTTTTTGCCATTGAAAATTTTGTTTGCCAACGGTTATAGCAGTAATATCGCTGGTTGATATAAGTCTTTCCAATTTTAGGGAGAAATGTCTCTGTTGGTGTGAATTAAAATGATGTTTGGCGATTTATGACTTGGTTTGGATCGTTAGTACTTTGCTATTTTTTTTTATTCCAAATGTTTTGTTTCTTTTTTATTATCCAATAACAAAATTTTTGTGAGACAGTTGTGCATCTGATTTATACAGGATGTTAAAGTTTTGACCGCCATAATTTTAGCAGGCGATAGTATACAGGCTGATTCACAACTTATTTAATAGAATTTGAGAATAGATGCGTCATGAAAAATGAAGTTAATATCGTAAAATTTTTTTTGTAAAATCATTATAGTTTTCGAGTAAAAGATTATTGAATTTGTAGTATTTTCAACCTTTACATCGCTGTTCTACTGTAGTCCCTGATTCTGAATATTGAAATCCGATTAATTTTTGTAGACACTATAGTTTTTGTGACTCCAATCTTTACATCAGTTTCTCAAGTGTCAAAAAATGACATACGTGTATAGTAGCAACTCGAAATTGATGGATATCATTTTGATTTATGACGATCTGAAAATGATTTAGCAGAACAATTTCGCTGTAAACATGTGCCAAATGCAGTTACTTTTACCGCAGTGTGCAGTGAGTGCAAGTATAGTTCAACTTATTATTATATCCGTACCATATAATGTCCAAGAGATTGGACGAGGAGAACCGGTACCATGGCCGCCACGATCTCCTGACTTTAAATCATTTGGACTTCTTTTTGTGGAGATATTTAAACAATGAAGTGTATCGCACTAAAGCGAATACATACTATTAATGATTTACGGAAACGTATCATAGTTGCTGTTAATAACTTACCAGTTCAAAACGGACAAGAAGCAGAGACATTTGTGTTAGTTTGTAGAAACTGGGTAAGATAGCGGGCACAAATTAAATCTAATAATAACAATAGCGACAAAAGCAGTTAAATTTGCTGTATAAAATCGGCGTTATAAAATGCTATTTCTTTCCTGGTTCTTTTTTCCATTTTTTCCCGGTCGCAGATTGCCGCTTTACCAGGTTTTACAGTGGACCAGTTTCGAGTGCCGTGAAGAAGTGTATTTTTAAATCATTTTCGAACTGCCTTTTTGATTTTTTTACAAAATTGTATTTGTAAGAGTCCTCTGTACACTCATTTTTTAGATAAGTTCTGAATCTTCCTTTATATAAAATTAAACAAAACAGCCATATATAGGGTGTTCCTATGTGAGCGTGAGTATATAAAATTTGCCAGGGAGTAGACCAGACCAAAATAGGAATAAAATTCTTATAAAAAAGGTTACACGGGATTATTTTGTAAAGAAAATTGAAACTCTCCGCAATGACTGAAAAACCATTTCTTAGACTTAGGTACTTTTTAGGTGACGTGTACATTTGTTAAGACTCACTAAAATTACATGGTGTTTGTTTAATATGACACCAGTGTTATTATAAACCTTGCATATCGTACAGAACTGAAAGCGACCACAAACTGACTTAAAATTTACTGCCGAATAAAGTTTAAAGTCATCAGCGAAAAATTATTTTACATATTTTTATGTATTAATAATATTGTGTGAAACTAACTACTCTGTGGACAAAAGCCCCAACCAGCGTTGAATTACACGATGTGAAAATGCTTTAGCACAACAATTTCGCTGTAAACATGTATCAAATGCAGCTACTTTTACTTCATTGATAGGAATTGTAGGAGATTTGATTTATATTAGCTTAAAATACCTTTTTAATACAGTAAAAAATAATTTTACATATGAAACATTAGGACGATCGTTAATAAAAAGTAAAAACGAAAACAGGCCTAAGTTGGAGCCTTGTTATACCCTAGAAATGGGAATGTATGGTCGGAAAGTAAAGTTATAAAATCAAAAAAATCGTCTGTTAGCAAGATGTGATTACAAAGATCTGATCAATAAGTTCGCAATACCAAAACGTGATATTTGGCTAATAAAATATAAAGATCTATCTGCCTAAAGACTCTTTGGAAATGGTAAATATTTATTTATTTATTAAACAACAACCCTAACAAGCATTACTGCTTAATTACAAGAGTTGGGATTACTAACAATAACAACTCAACATAATATAACATACAATTGTGACAATTCAGAAGAAATAATAAGTACAATTAACATAATATAAGTCAGTCAATTCACACGTTGAAATAAAGAAATATAATTAGCAAGAAAAAAATGCTTAGATATTGTCTTTTTAAACTTATTCGGATAATAAGAGAAATCCAGATCGAGAAGGTAATAATATTGATTAATCAGTTTGAGCATCTTTAAAAATGGTGAGGTGGCAACAAAGGCCAGAAGAAAACCCTTACATAAATAATAAATCTAAGAGGTGAATAAAAGGGCAATAGATACACAAGTTTCTTAGAATCCACAAGATTATTAACTAATTTATAACAAAAAAGCATAGCATTTAGATTACTCCTATCATACAGGCTGTGAATCTGAAATTCATTTCTCAAATGTGCCGTTCTGCTGGTTTGATAATCAGGAAACCTATTATGCGTACGAAAATAAATATATCGCAGAAATTTATTCTGAACTTTTTCAACGCCCATAGTACGCGCAATCGCTTGGTAAAACCAAATGACCGACCCGTATTTCAGTTTAGGTTTCACTAAACTAAAGTACAATACAGTACAAGATCACAATATTATCAAAATTCTTACTCTGTCTAATAATAAGCCCCAATAATTTAAAAGCTTCGCCGGTAATTCTAATAAGATGTGACTTATAATTTAATTTGGAATCGTAACTTATCCCACAATCAGTAATTTGATTAAGTTGCCTCAAGGTCTCTCCATGCGCAGTGTAATCAAAATTAATAGTATTTACATACGTCAGGCTCAGACTAATATTTAGCATTAAATTATTATTGACCGTCCATGTATACAAATTATCATCACTCTGTAATAAATGGCACTCTGACAGATCTTGAACTGTCCTATATATCTGCAAACAGTTGACAATTACAACACAAATAACTAGACAAATCATTAATAAACATGATAAACAATAAAGGTCCCAGATTGGAACCTTGAGGTGTACTTGATATCGCTGTAAACTTATCGGACATTTCTTTATTATATTTAACGGAACAAAGACGCGCAGGTACGAAAGACTAAAAAAATATTAGTGCACTGTTAGTAAAACCAAATTGATGTAGCTTAGACAATAACACGTTGGGATCCACCTTATCAAACGCTTTTTTATAATCTGTGTATACTACATCCACCTGAAGTTCACTTTGAAAAGCTGTATTGACATTAGTATTGAATTCCAACATATTTGTATTAATCGATCAGGGAAGAAACCCATACTGGTTCTCAGTGATATTTAGCTTAACATGATTAAAAATTATAGCATGAATAATGTTTTCAAATATTTTAACTGGGGCGCACAGCACACTTATAGGACGATAATTTTCAATGGGAACTTTTATCCTCACTCTTGAAGATCGGAGTAATAATTGCCTCCTTCCACAAATCCGGGAATATACACTTACGGAAGGACAAATTCATAATATAAAGTAATGGTTTCTGCGAACACGCCTTGACCAAATAAGGGGGTATACCGTCAATACCTGAAGCACGCTTAGGTTTGAACTTCTTAGTGGCACTAATGAATTCACTTGTATTTATGGATATTAGATCAAAGGGTCCGGAATTTCCATCGTAATAATCGTAATTAGTAAAAAGCGTGTTATATGAAGATACTTCAGTGCTATAGGTTGATTGAAAAAAATTTGCAAAACAATTAGCATCATTACCCTGAGACACAGCAACACTTTGGTATTTTAGATGTAAACCTCCACAACTCTCTTGTTTTTTTTTTTAATTTACATATTTCCAAAATTGCGAAGGATCAGCTATAATACTATTTTCAATGCTTTTTACATAATACTTGTATTCACGCCTTATGAGCTGTTTTACGTGCCTCACCTGACAGAATTCTTCATTATGTACTTCAGTACATCTCCGTAATTTATTAAGTTTATTTTTATATTTGATAAGATCTATGATTTCTCTATTGAAATATACTGGAAAACGGTTTTTAACAATTATCTGACAATTATCTATGACAATTATCTTCCTGCAATAATGGACAACTTTCTTTTCGAACTGCAGTACGTTCTAACTCTGTACTTGGTGCCAGAACAAGGTCAAGTGTTTTACCAAACGTTTTTTGCACATCATTAAACAGACTTAAGAAGTAGTAACTTATTGAATTTATAAATTCCAAGTACAGAGGAAATATTACATCAATCTGCTCTGCGTAATCTAAATCATCAGAAATGTACTGTAAGAATAGATACAGTTGATCTTCTTTGTATAAATCCATGTTAATGTGTATATATTAATTGTTTAGTAAAATAACAGATTTCTTTGTATAATGCAGATTCAAAAATTTTACAATATTACACAACAAATAAATTACTCTATAATCCAGTCTCTCATGCTTAATCCTTTTTTTAAATACTCGTTGTGACTGTTTAAAAAACATTATTAAAATATTTTCCAAAATCATTTACTATATTGGTGGGGTTATTGAGTTCGACATTATCATATTTTGTAAATAATGAGATGATCTGACCAAGTTTCCTAATTTCTCCACATATTTTGTGCATATGCTACTAAAACATCGTTTTAGTTTACCCATTATAATAAACGGATATCTTCCTTAAAAATTTTAAAAGCTTGTTACCATTTATACAGGGTGTTCCGTAAAGGATGCGCCAAAAAGCAAGGTTAGATTCTAGACGTCAAAATATTAGGATTCCACCAAACATGCTTTAATAAAATATCGCTTCTCTTCGATATACAGGGTGTCAATCCTTTTTTTATTTTTAAAGTTTTGTTTAATAATTACTGTAATTATCATCGAAAATATATGAAATTTTGTTACTGAGGGTTTTTGGGTGGCAAGAATATTGAATTTGATGTCGTTTTTGCGACAGCTGCTAGATGGTGCTAGTTATGCGTGTCTCTGGTGTTATTTTCAGCTAAAACGTTTTTATAGAACGTCCTAGCACAATTTAGAGATACGCATTCGATAGACCGATTATTTCTACGAAGAAAATGTATACGTGTTTGAAACCGATAGAACGACCCGTTTTCGAGATATTCGTTTCCAAACGATTTCTAAACCTAATTCATGACATACTAAATAGGAGTACCTACATAAAAAAATGCGCTAAAAAGCAAAATGTAATTCTAGGCGTTAAAGTACTAGGATTTAGTTATTAAATGCACATCATTATGAATAAATAATTTTATTAAATTTGAAAAATGCAATTAATATTTTTATTTTAACAAATGTTCGAAATGTCCAAAACAAGAAACTTTTAGTCACTTTTAATTCTCCAAAGAGTTGATAATGATTTCTTTTTGATTAGTACATAATAATTCCTTCTATTTAAAAATTGAACCATAAAATGCTACCATTATTATCAATTGCTCCACGCATAGTTCTGCACGGAAAAGCATTACTTAAAAGCCTTTAAACAAAAAAATCAAATAGTGTCAGATCAGGAGAGTTAGGTAGTATGGAGTTGGACCACGTCATTTCAAATTGGGAAAATAATCATGTTTTTGCTACAACTGAGTGGATTTTGACGACAATATTTTCTTTCGTTGGCAACAACTGATAATAAATGATTGAGTACACTAAAAATTATTTTCTTTTCTAGTTTATCTAATTCGATGGCTTTATTTGTATAGATTTTGGGACATTTGACTTTGTCATTGTTGGAGCAGGATCGGCGGGCACTCTTCTAGCCAACAGACTCACAGAAATTAAGAAGTGGAAAGTGCTTCTATTAGAGGCAGGAGGTCAAGAAACTGATTTCAGCGATATTCCTGGAATGGCGACTGAACTTTATGTATCAGATATGAACTGGGGATACTTGAGTACACCACAAAATAGAGCTTGTAAAGGTAACTATACAATTATCCTCACAGTCTCTATATTTCACCACTTTTTTAAAAAAAGTAATAAATTTGCACTACTTAATTATTATTATATAAGGTGTCACAGAATGAGGTTAAGAACATCTAGTAGCAGATTATATGTTTCAAAATAATAAAAATAGTTTATATAAACATAGGTCCGGACATGCCTTATTTTCGCATACAAATTGTATATTTGTAAAATTTTCTATCTTAAGCACTATAGTCTCATTTCTCGAAAACAAATAGAGATATTGAGATGAAATTTGAAACAGTAACGGGCTATTTTTACGTGTATAAATTTATCTTGTAATATACTAGCATCACTGGAGTTCGTGCAGATAAATACTCAATTTTAGCAAAAAAATGTGCGCCACTGGACAAATTGAGCTATAAGCTCTTTTAAAGCCAAGTTAATTCTTCTTAAAATGTATCTCTTGGACTTTTTCCTCCTGACGCTCCGTTTTGGAGATAAAAATTAATTTATTAATAATTACAATAAACCAACTTTGAAACGCTAATTAAAATATAATAATCTAGGTGGCATGTGGCACATTATCATAAATTCCATGTCAGACTTACACAAAAAACATAACACAAAGTGTCAAGTAACTTGTTTTTGATATTTTTTTTTTTTATAAAATACGTAAATATGGGTCGGAATAGTGCTTTGAAGAATTGGCCGACATACATTTTATGTATGGAAAAACAAACGGAAATTAAAATGAAGCAAGACGTCTCTATGAAGATGCATCCCCTGAACGTCAATTACCTTGTGCTAATACTTTTTTAAATGTTCATGGACTTTGAGGGAAACGGGAAAAGTAACAAATTTTGTAGATTGTGAAGCGCAAAGAATTGCACGTGGAAAATCAGGAAAATGATTTACAAGCGGTTGAACAAAATCCTGTAATAAGTACAAGGCGCCTGGCAAATGAATTAGGGACAGCAGCTATATCCCTATCATCCGCAGAGAGTTCAAGCCCTATCTAAAGCTGATTTTCCAGTCAGACTGCAGTATTGTCAATAGCTAAGCCAAAAAAATGTAGAAGATTTTCTTTCATTTTTTTCACTAATGAAGCTTTATTTATCATAAACGGTTTTTTAATTGTCACTATGATCATTTTTGGGTGGATGGATGGGCAAATCCATGCATTATTGATTAATTGCACCACCAGCAGCAGTTTTCAGTCAATGTGTGGGCAGGAATTATTGAAAATTGTAGTATGCTTGGACCTTTCATTTTACCAAGAAGGTTAGATGGACGAACATACTTGGATTTTTTACAGGAAAATCTACATATCCTAGAAGCTGTCCCTCTTAATGTTGGCTGTCATTTATGCTGTTTTCACGACGGGAACCCTGCTTATTTTAATCGCAATGTAAGAGACTATTTAAATCTCGTTAGGAGAAAAAAGTCCAAGAGACACTTTTTAAGCAGAAAATTTTTAGCAACCTGCATCTTGAAAGACAGGCATTTCCGGATCCATGCTTATATAAACTTTTTTTCTTATTTTTAACGTAGAACCTGCCCCTAGATTTTCTTAACATCATTCTGTTACACCCTGTATATTAAATGCAATTTTCGAATTATGTTAACATTTTAGAATTAATTAAATGTACAGAAATATTCATATAATCTTCTAACCGCTTCGATCTTACCTATATCTAGAAAAAAAATTGTAATGCCAAAAATTTTAAGAATTATGGTTGTGATCTCGTAATTGATCACGTCATAAGTTGGTAACAAATAAATGAAAAGATATTTACTTCTGCTAGGTCTTTCAAAAACCTGATTTGGCCATTATGAATTTACAAAGGTACTGATTTCAGAAATAATAAATTAATACAAAATAAATTTAAATATAGTGTGGTCAATATTACACTATTGTAATACTGTCATTGAAAACTAAAATTTTAATAGGAAGCTCAAACTTCAAATTCGGTCCTATTATTTAAATACATACAAACAATTATTATTCAATGCCAGATTTTTTGTAAAAAAAAATAAAGCTACTTTACTCTTCAGTAATGTCAAATTTTATTGATTTTTATACAGTTTATACTTATATCGATATATAAATTAATTTTTTGTATAACCTTCTAAAAATAGATATTTTCTACAGATTTTTATCGTTTTTTTTAGCAATGAATCAAAGTCGATGCGTCTGCCCAAGGGGTAAAGTTGTAGGAGGAAGTAGCACCATCAACGGAAAAATGTACGTGAGAGGTAACAAAGCTGACTATGATTTATGGGAAAGAATGGGCAATCATGGTTGGTCCTACAACAACGTTTTACCATATTTTATAAAAACAGAAAATTCCCACATAGACAATCAAGACCCTGGTTACCACGGAAGAGGTGGTTTATTAGATGTCGAGTACCCTGAACCTACTATATTTACTTCTGTATTCTTAAAAGGGAAAGAAGAATTAGGCGACGCAATAATTGACTACAATGGCAGAAACCAAATAGGAGCTTCAAAAATTCAGTTTACAATCAAGTGTAACAAAATCGCTAGTGGTGGAAGAGCTTTCATAGATCCATTCTTATACAGAAAAAATCTTAACGTTGCAACAAATGCTTTTGTTACAAAGTTACTAATAAATAAGAAAACTAAAACAGCACTTGGTGTTGAATTTATAAGAGGCGGGAGAAAATATAAGGTCACAGCTAAAAGAGAAGTGATTCTTTCTGCTGGTTCTATAAATACTCCACAAATCTTAATGATATCGGGAATAGGTCCTAAAGAACAGTTAAATAGAATTGGAGTTGAGACTGTAGTCGATCTGCCTGTTGGAAAGGTCATGGAAGATCACGCATCATTCAGTGGTTTAAACTTCAGAACCAGTAAAACCTTATTCAATGAGTCTATAGAAATACTCTTGGAAGAGTACTTAAATAACCATAGGCCTTATACAGCAGCAACTGATTCCGTAGGTTTCATGAATGTGAACGATAACACAAGTTCAGTGCCAGATATCCAGCAAATATTAACCACACCTCCAGGATCCAGTAAAAATGGATGGAGATCTTTAAACTGGAATAGTGAAGTAATAGAAAGCGTTTCAGAGCTAGGGAGCCCTTACACCGATATACAAATATATTTGATACTACTAAGTCCAAAATCTAAAGGTAGCGTCACATTACAATCAAAAGATCCTCGTGATTTTCCTAACATTGACTACAATTATTACGCGGATGAAGAAGATATGAAAACCATGATCAAAGGTGTTAAGAATACGTTAAAGCTACTAGATACTGATGCTTTCAAGTCTGTTAATGCTAGATATGCACCTATTTATAATATTTGCACGAATTACACCGAAGGTACTGACAATTACTGGCGTTGTATGATAGAAGAACTGACTAGTACTCTGTATCATCCCGTTGGAACTACACGGATGGGTAACTCATGCGAGAGTTCCGTGGTAAGTTCAAAACTACTCGTGCATGGTATGAAGAGATTGAGAGTAGTGGATGCTGGAGTGATGCCTAGAATACCATCTGGAAATACTAATGCTCCAACTTATATGATCGCGGAAAAGGCTGCCGATGAGATTAAGAAATATTGGATTTCATCGGATCATTTGATAGATAAGACAGGTTACAAATTCTGTCCATAAATGTTACATTTTTGTATAAAACAATTGTTGGATTACTACTGTATTATTATTACGCCTGTCATTGAGAAAACGCATTAAATTACTTCATATATTGTCATATACAATGTGTCTCAAAAGTCATATTGGGGCACTACATTTTTGAAAATTCAATTTTATCAAAGATCATGGCTCAAAAAGACAAAGTTTACCTGTCTGACCAATTTTTTCTAAAATTGTTAATTTCTGAAATACATATGACTTTTAAAACACACGTAAACGTCAGTTTTTTTTTTGAGAGCCGTCCGACAGTTTCCGCTGAAGCACCGCAGCCTATAGACTTATTGTGCATCTCTCGACGAGCACAAACATCCATGGTACTACAGTGGGATTCGAACCCACACCGACATAGCCGATCCAGACTGGTTCCACGAGCTAGCAAACTAAACATTTAAAAAAAGAAACTAGAATTTATGTTGAATAATGCAGATACAGATTTAATGCCAAACAAATGTCATACCAATTATTTTTAAACATAGAGTAATAAGTATATTATTGGAGAGGTGATTTAATTTATGCGACACAAATGCCTTGGTTGACTTATCAGACTTAACAACACTTCCTTAAGTACAATATAACACTTGAAAAATGAGGATGTGTCAATGGCAAAATGTGTTGCATTGTTGCTGCCTTTTATATTCAAATTAAATATCAGACCAGTAGAATATTACATTGACCTATAGTGGTTTTTTGTGTTGTTATACCATGACTTAGATAACTGATCTCGGCCAGCAATAGAATTAACGTGTAATCTCTAGCCTTAGTTGGACTTATTTGATATGGCCTTGTTGTTCTCAGTTAGATTGTGGGGGCAGACCAGTTATCAGTAATCCTGATTTGTTTGGCCTATACGTTGATTTCGGATCCTGTTGTTTATATTGCGGCTACTACGGTTAGAGATGTTGCCTGTAGAACGATAAATCTCTAACGAATCAATAGAAGTATTACCTGAAACATATTTGATTGACTTCAGATTTTACACTGCAACATTTGATGCATAAGCTTTCAGTTTCATCAAGATAAACGATAATAACAACGCAGTACCAGATATCTAGTAAATATTGATGACTTCTTCAGGATTTACTCTAAATGAATGGAAATTTACAAAACAGAATTCCAGGAAGCAACTGCTCAGTGGACCAATGTCCCGACCAGCATCGAACATCACCTGAAAAATATATAGCAAACAGCTGAAGTTATTCGACAGCGGCTCATCAGACATATACCGGTTTCGAGCTTATTAGCTCTCTTCAGTATGCCGTAGGTAAGATAACTGACGGATAACCTTTGCTCTCTATGTCTGTCAAACCAGACATGTAGGAAAGCTACATTTTGTGGTTATTAGTTGCATTAATATATTTGAGACTAGTTACAGCTGATGTATTCGTAATTAAATCTACTTTCAATATTAGTTCTTAGTTGTTTCTACTTATCAATAGAGAAAGTTTTACTCAGTACTTCCGGTAGTTCACACACTGTATACTGTACCTATCTAACACAGGCGATATACTTATAAGTGCAAAACGTGTTTTAGTTAATGTTCCTCGATTTTTAAGTAAAAAATATTTTATTTTATTATACTTACGTCACTGATTAACTGTTGTGTCATTATAGTCAACATGTGAAACTCTAATACAGAAATAATATTTTTTTTGTAACTTGCTACAAAAATTTATAAAAATAATGACGATAGCTGGTTAAATACTGGTGTAAAAGTGTGTTGTTTTTTTATATCTAATCCTATTTAAAAAATCACTATTAGATGCATTGAAAATTTTCTATTTGAGCGGAAAATGTAAAAATACTACTGAGCGATCTATTTAAAAAGTATATAAGTTTAATTTATTACAAATTTGCAACAGCCTGTCCGAAAATATCTCACTCTATTAACGTACTTACCACCCAGTAGAAAATTATTTAAATTTAGCAAGTTGGAGCAAATCTACTTTCAGAAATTTCACCCTGTATAATATTAGACAGAAGAACTAATGGACATTGTATAAAACATATACATAGGTAAGATGTAAAAGGCATTGTGAATATATTTTTTTTTTAATTAATATTAATGTACATAGCAATAACATCACAACAATGTATATCTTTGCGATAACAAGTGCATATACATCCATTTAGCCTATGATAATTTGACATCTTGAATGTACCTACTATAGACGGATTTCAAAATAGTGGATTCACGTTATAAATCCGCTCACAATTTACAGCAGTCGACACAAAGAGAAATGCATGCTATCCGGATATCTAGGAAATTGTTTATATACCTGGCAATTTACGCAAATTAAATGAATAACGTAAACTCGATTGCTACTCGATATTCACTTAGGTTTTGATCACCTCGATCTACACCACCCATATTTGTATTTATGATTTTGTTAGCCGCGCTTGATCTATGTAAATATAGTTTTTTCCTGATTGTGAAAACCTGTTTACTTTATTTTCTGGAAGAACTAGAGCATTTGAAGCTACGCTCACAACGCTATTGTCATTCCATTTAGTTACAACTATCTTGTTATCGACCAAAACATTCTCAAAAGCACCTCGTTCTTTCTTCTTTAGTGAGTTTTGGATAAAAGCAAATGCGGTAGTGTACCAGTAGCTTTAATATTTCTCAATTTTAATTCTTTGAGGAGAGAAAGTGAAGTGAAAAAGTTATCAAAATATAAATGAAATGAATCATAAGGCATTTTTTCTAGAACATCTGCATACTGTAGAACTACAGATGCTCCAAGTCCCATATGTTTGTACTTATCAGGTGTCGTTGAACATCCTTGGTAATGATCAAAATAGACAATATACCCTAGTCGCAAAGCGTCAATCCAAAATTTGTAACCCCACCTGATTGGTTTTCCTCTAATAAATTGTTTGCCGCTGAGGCGCCCAAAATAAGGAATCACAGACTCATCTATACTATGGTTTTCTTCAGCTGGAGCATATTCTAAAAACTTTTTGTTTAGAATATCAAATAAAGGCCTGAGTTTCGAATATTTATCTGCTTTGTTTAGTTTGGTATTATTATTGCAATGTAAATTACTATATTATATTTGAATCTATCACGTCATATAGCCTCGCATATAAGTTTATTATTCGTATCATCCTTATTTTTGCCAAAACATTTTTTTTTGTGGGAGGGGCACATAACCACTCACAAGGAGAACTCCAATGAAACAAAGCAGCTCATCTACAGTAATGTCTCCTGCACATTTTTTTTGCTGAGCAAATGTGTTTGAATAATAGAGTATCTCATTTATGACTTATTGATGAAAGAACAGGTGAAAAGCAGCAGTTGGTGAGAGATTGTTCTGGACAGATGATAAATTTTTCCAATCAGAGAAAGTTGTTGTTCCCAAATCTCTCGTTTCATAGTCAAAATTTTTCAGAAGTTTTGCTAATAAAGGTCATCACTATCCCAATGCTCTGAGTTCTCTTCGAAAGGCATTTCCACTTCAACTTCTGCTCTGAGTTGCGTTCCAGGCAAATTGTTTGGCACTACAAAATTCTCGTCACCAGAATCTTCGTCAGTTTCGAAATCCTCGTTAACATTTGCTGGTGGGAAAAATTGCTATTTGTTCTGGAATATTAGCAATATCATCTTTTTCTAACTCTTCCACCAACTCGGCAAAAGTTAGCGGCCTTTTCCAGTAACTGAAAAAGGTACGACATATTTGATAGTAATAGCAATAGATAATCCTACCTAAAAGGACGGTAGAGCTAAATGGGTTAATTAAAACAAGATTTCAATAATGTTTAAAAGAATAAACCAAAAAGTCATTACAAGGCTTTGTCTTTAAAATTTGACATAAGACTATAAAATAAAATTAAATTAAACCAAAGAAATTATTCCAAATGGGCACCATTTTCTAAGAAACACAAATTTACTCTTCGCCGAAAATAAGAAATGGCTAATAAATGATGATCGTCTCTTATAACGTTACATTTATTTGTACTACGATTTCAGTTGGCGAGAAATAAATGAAATCCTTCAATGTTGCTCAAAGAAACTGGTCACATATGTTGAGGTCTGGCGATAGTGGTGGTTAATTTTGAGGATTACCTCGTGTTAGTCATTTACTTGGAAACTTAAAATTCAAAAAGTATCGAACAGTACCACTAAAATGATGCGGTGCCGATAGGATGATAATCCATAAACCAAAACACTAGTCTATGTTGCAACGGTAAATCTTTAATTACATCAGGGAGAATATTTTGCAGAAATTGCAAATCACTTAATCGACTTAACAAATTAACGGTCAGTAACAACAGCTCAAACATTTATCTTAAGTTGTAAACATTTGCAATTCCTGAATGTGAAACAAAGCCCCATCAGTGAAAATAATTTTATTATGAAAATTAATATCCTGACGCAAGATAAACGCGTCTCTCCTCTAAGAAGACTGCGAAGACGAATCTGTATAAAATTTTGATAGTAAACTCTTAAACTGCTAAGTTCACTTAACGTCAACTTATTTTTGGTAATTTTGTGTTTTTTGAAACTTTTGTATAACACCTATGATATCTTGATCCTTGCAACCCTCACCTTCCGTATACAGTATGCGCCAAAAGTATGGAATAAATTCAATAAAAACGAAACAATTATTTTTTGGGAAAAATCCTCGAACAGGTCGATTTTTAATTTAAAAAATACATATTTTAGCGTAAAATGCGATTTTCAAATGTCATTTGTTTTCGAGTAATGACGACATCGATTTTTTTTTTAAATGGCAACACCATATTTTTTTTTCTTGATTCTGAAAGATCGTTTAATTCTCTATCAGACAATACTAAAATTTTGCCCTCTTACATAGGAAAGTTTTCGAATAAATGACGATTGAATGTTAGAAAACGTAAATCAATTAAAATAAAGCAAAAACGTTATCAAGTTTAAGAGCACAGTGCTACTTATCTTGAGGAAGGAAAAATATCATCCCTACAAAATTCAACTTTTGCAGGAACTCAATGAAGATGATCCCGATCGCCGCTTACACTTTTGCGAAATTCTAATGGATTTATGTCAAGGAAATAGAAATTTACACCGGCAAATACTTTTTTCAGATGAGGTCACATTTTGCCTGAATGGTATAGTAAACTTACAGATATTGGAGTTGGGAAAATCCTCATTGGATGGCAGAGGCACATACCCAACACCCTCAGAAATTAAATGTGTGGGCTGGAATAGTTGACGATAGAATAGTAGGGTCTTTCTTCTTTAAAAAAACCCTTACAAAACAAAGATATTTAGAGTTTCTAGAAAATGACCTTGTTCCAGCCCTTGCAGTAATTTTTCCTAACGATAATGACCCTGACATTCCTGACGATACCATATGGTTTCAGCAAGACGGTGCACCTCCGCACTATGCGCGCCCTGTACGAGATTTTTTGGACAACTGTTTTCCTGGGAGGTGGATCGGCAGACGCGGACCGATAGAATGGCCTGCAAGATCGCCAGATCTTACACCTCTTGACTATTTTTTATCGGGATACTTGAAGTCAAAAGTGTACATTAATAAACCACGTAATTTAGAAGAACTTCAAAATCGCATTCGGGACGAAATACGCAGAGTTACCCCAGAAATCATTCATAATGTGCAAGAAGAATTTCTTCACAGACTTGCGCATTGTCAAGAAGTTGGTGGATGGCAATTCGTACATTTAATTTAAGTATAAAATTTAATCAATTGTATTTTATTTTACATACCTCAGAATTGTTACTTTTTTATGGATAAAATTTACGTTTTCTAACATTCAATCGTCATTTACTCATCTGAAAAAAGTATTTGCCGGTGTAAATTTCTATTTCCTTGACATAAATCCATTAGAATTTCGCAAAAGTGTAAGCGGCGATCGGGATCATCTTCATTGAGTTCCTGCAAAAGTTGAATTTTGTAGGGATGATATTTTTCCTTCCTCAAGATAAGTAGCACTGTGCTCTTAAACTTGATAACGTTTTTGCTTTATTTTAATTGATTTACGTTTTCTAACATTCAATCGTCATTTATTCGAAAACTTTCCTATGTAAGAGGGCAAAATTTTAGTACTGTCTAATAGAGAATTAAACGATCTTTCAGAATCAAGGAAAAATATATGGTGTTGCCAGTTAAAAAAAAATCGATGACGTCATTACTCGAAAACAAATAACATTTGAAAATCGCATTTTACGCTAAAATATGTATTTTTTAAATTAAAAATCGACCTGTTCGAAGATTTTTCCCAAAAAATAATTGTTTCGTTTTTATTGAATTTATTCCATACTTTTGGCGCATACTGTATATCTAGGTGCTATAACTGTATTATTATCTATTATTTTGGAACTCAGGTATGAGAATTTTAAAATTATTAAGAAGGATCTCATTTTACCATCAAGAAATTACTTTGAATTTAAATTCACTGTATTTAAGAATATCAAAATATATCTGCATATGAACTAGAGATGAGACGGACATCCGGTAACTATCCGATATCCGGTCTATCCGGCCTAAATTTGCTATCCGGCCGGATGCCGGATAGTAATTTAATGTCCGGCAGGAAACAGAATATTCAAAAACTGCGATAAAATTCCCTAAAATCAACTTTAATACATAAATCTTTGTAAAATGGCTTATAATTATGTTGGCTTTTATTTAAAGCTGAAAGTTACAAAAAGTCACAAAGACCAAAAAAAGAACCATCCAAAAAACCTTAATCTTAATACTCAAAATTAGCAAGTGGTAAATTATGGTGAATAAAGACCAAATTTTCAGGGTTTGCAGGTAACAGGCAGAGTTTGCAGTTCGCATTCGCTGCACCTGTGCGATGTTCAACTCGTCACAGCATGCAACGAGACAATGGGCCGAATATTCGGCTATCCCGCCTCATAGCTCGGCGGATATCCTGTATCTGGTATACGGCCAAACAACTATCCGTTTCATCTCCAATATGAACCCTATGATTCATTCATTAGTCCCAAAACTATACATACAAACATGCCTTACTTATTAAAATCGTATAATGTATAACCTTGCATGCTAATGTTGAAAATTTAAGAGCCCATTTAGACAAAGTTAATGATATTGCACTCGCTCATCATAATGACAATTTTTTGGTTGTTGGTGATTACAACTGTTCGGGAGTTGTTTGGAATTATAATATAAATTCTAACTCTTATGTTGCTTTAAATACTGTAAACAATTTTGAGGAATGCCTTGTTGATGGGTTCAATTTTTTAAATTTTAGTCAATATAACGGTGTTTGCAATACTAATAAATAAAATTCTTGATTTGGTATTTAGTTCGTTAAATGGTATGATAGTTACTACTGCTTTCGCACCATTAGTACCTGAAGATGTGCATCATAAATGTATTGAAATAAATTTTTCGGTAGATTTGTATAATTCCGGTTTCAGATACAAAAACTCTTTTTATAAGTTAAATTTTTTAAAGCTGACTATGATGTTATTAATACTGAGATTCGTAATATTGATTGGAATTATGAACTCGTTGAGTTAAATGCTGAGGATTCCGCAACTACATTTTATAATTTAGTAAATGGTATAATTTATAGGTATATACGAAGTAGAAAGATTTGTTATAAATATCCTTTGTGGTACTCTCAGCAGACCAAAACTTTAATTAAGGAAAAGTCTAAGCTTAATACGCGTTGGAAAAAATTTTAAATTGATGTAGATTATCAGGAATTTTCTAATGTTCGAAAACAGATTAAAGTTTCAATAAAAATTGATTTCAGAAATTATGTTAATAAAGTTGAGACTAATGTAGCCAATATTAAAAATTTTTGGTCTTTTGTATTAAATAGACGGCGTTGTAAGACTACATCTAAATTTGTGCAATTTCAGGATAACTTAGTTTCATCCGATATAGGAATTGCAAATGCTTTTTCAAAATATTTTGGGTCTGTTTTTGAATCCTCTGAGACACCTTCAGATATTGATTCATTAGAACCAGCTAATACAATAACTGTTGATAATATTTCTGTTGAGGATGTTGTTAAGGAAATTAATAAAATAGATATAAGGAAGGGAGCAGATCCCGATGATTTACCTCCCATTTTTATAAAATCTTGCATACATACTAACTATTTCTGAGCCATTGAGTATTATTTACAATAAATCTCTATCTGAGGGCGTTTTTTCCTTCTGTCTGGAAACAGGCACAAATTGTTCCTGTATTCAAAGGAGGTAATAAAAATTTAGTTTCTAATTATAGTCCGATTTCAATCTTGTCAATCCCAGGTAAAATATTTGAAGCTATAATATCATGTCAATTATTTTTTAATACAAAATTGTTCAATAGCGAACATCAGCACGGCTTCTTCCAGGGTCGTTCCATTGTAACAAATTTGATTCCTTTCGTGCAGACAACTCTGGAAGGCATGTGCGATAGGAAGCAGATTGATGCTGTGTACACCGATTTCTCGAAAGCATTTGATAAGGTTCATCATAAAACTCTTTTGGTGAAATTGGGGAATGTTGGTGTGCATGGCAATCTACTTCGGTGGATTACGTCTTATTTGCATAATAGGTCGCAATGTGTTAAAATAAATAATTGTACATCTTCCTATTTTAAAGTAACATCGGGTGTACCACAGGGGTCTCATTTGGGGCCACTGCTCTTTTCTTTGTTCATTCATGACATTGATATATGTTTCGTACAATCTCGTTATTGCTTATACGCTGATGATTTAAAAATGTATAAAGTTATCACTAATATTAATGATTGTATAAATTTTCTAAAGGATCTGAGTCGATTGTACAAGTATTGCAAACAGAATAAATTGTTTCTTAATGTCGAGAAGTGTCACTATATAACTTTTTCGAGAATAGACGTAAACATTTTAATTCCTTACCATTTTAATAACGTACCACTCAACAGGGTAAATTCCTTCAAATACTTGGGAGTTATGTTGGATTCTAAGTTCTAACTTTTGACTGTCATGTTGAAGCAGTTGTTAGAAAAGCATATAGGAATCTTGGCTTTATAATGAGGAACACTAAATCATTTACAAAACCTAAATCGCTTATTTCCTTATATAACTTCCTTGTACGAAGTCATCTTGACTTTGCCTGTATAATTTAGGATCCGCTTTATGTTAAGTACATTGATAGACTTGAGAAAGTACAGATTAAATTTATTAATATGTTAAATTTTAGATTTAATAGAAATCTCCATTTCGGTTCATATGACCTCAGTTTAAATCATTATAAGTTATTAAAACTAAAATCTCGGCGTTTAATATCTTACGTATTATTGTTATATAAAGTTGTTAATAATAATATTGATAGTAATTATATAGTAATTAGACTTAATTTCAATGTAAAACAACAGATAACTCGTTCAACAAATTTATTTTACGTAAAGATGCATTTTAACAATTATGGCAATAACTCTCCGATTAATTCAATGCTTAGCTCTTATAATGAATATTTCAATCATATTGATTTGTTTTCTGATTCGCTTCCCGTTGTGAGGCGCAACGCTGTTTTTGTATTTAGTTAGATTAGTAGTTTTTTTTGTATTTTTTTGTTCCCTCCTGTTTTGTTCTCTATATTTTTTTCTATCTATTTTTTAAATTATTTAAAAGTATTTGTGCACAGAATGTTATCCAAGGTGTAATCCTGTAATTGGAATTTGTTCGAAATTCTGTTGGATTACCTCTACTAATAATAAATAAATAAATAAATAAATAAATAAATAAATAAATAAATAAATAAATAAATAAATAAATAAATAAATAAATAAATAAATAAATAAATAAATAAATAAATAAATAAATAAATAAATAAATAAATAAATAAATAAATAAATAAATAAATAAATAAATAAATAAATAAATAAATAAATAAATAAATAAATAAATAAATAAATAAATAAATAAATAAATAAATAAATAAATAAATAAATAAATAAATAAATAAATAAATAAATAAATAAATAAATAAATAAATAAATAAATAAATAAATAAATAAATAAATAAATAAATAAATAAATAAATAAATAAATAAATAAATAAATAAATAAATAAATAAATAAATAAATAAATAAATAAATAAATAAATAAATAAATAAATAAATAAATAAATAAATAAATAAATAAATAAATAAATAAATAAATAAATAAATAAATAAATAAATAAATAAATAAATAAATAAATAAATAAATAAATAAATAAATAAATAAATAAATAAATAAATAAATAAATAAATAAATAAATAAATAAATAAATAAATAAATAAATAAATAAATAAATAAATAAATAAATAAATAAATAAATAAATAAATAAATAAATAAATAAATAAATAAATAAATAAATAAATAAATAAATAAATAAATAAATAAATAAATAAATAAATAAATAAATAAATAAATAAATAAATAAATAAATAAATAAATAAATAAATAAATAAATAAATAAATAAATAAATAAATAAATAAATAAATAAATAAATAAATAAATAAATAAATAAATAAATAAATAAATAAATAAATAAATAAATAAATAAATAAATAAATAAATAAATAAATAAATAAATAAATAAATAAATAAATAAATAAATAAATAAATAAATAAATAAATAAATAAATAAATAAATAAATAAATAAATAAATAAATAAATAAATAAATAAATAAATAAATAAATAAATAAATAAATAAATAAATAAATAAATAAATAAATAAATAAATAAATAAATAAATAAATAAATAAATAAATAAATAAATAAATAAATAAATAAATAAATAAATAAATAAATAAATAAATAAATAAATAAATAAATAAATAAATAAATAAATAAATAAATAAATAAATAAATAAATAAATAAATAAATAAATAAATAAATAAATAAATAAATAAATAAATAAATAAATAAATAAATAAATAAATAAATAAATAAATAAATAAATAAATAAATAAATAAATAAATAAATAAATAAATAAATAAATAAATAAATAAATAAATAAATAAATAAATAAATAAATAAATAAATAAATAAATAAATAAATAAATAAATAAATAAATAAATAAATAAATAAATAAATAAATAAATAAATAAATAAATAAATAAATAAATAAATAAATAAATAAATAAATAAATAAATAAATAAATAAATAAATAAATAAATAAATAAATAAATAAATAAATAAATAAATAAATAAATAAATAAATAAATAAATAAATAAATAAATAAATAAATAAATAAATAAATAAATAAATAAATAAATAAATAAATAAATAAATAAATAAATAAATAAATAAATAAATAAATAAATAAATAAATAAATAAATAAATAAATAAATAAATAAATAAATAAATAAATAAATAAATAAATAAATAAATAAATAAATAAATAAATAAATAAATAAATAAATAAATAAATAAATAAATAAATAAATAAATAAATAAATAAATAAATAAATAAATAAATAAATAAATAAATAAATAAATAAATAAATAAATAAATAAATAAATAAATAAATAAATAAATAAATAAATAAATAAATAAATAAATAAATAAATAAATAAATAAATAAATAAATAAATAAATAAATAAATAAATAAATAAATAAATAAATAAATAAATAAATAAATAAATAAATAAATAAATAAATAAATAAATAAATAAATAAACCTTCAGTCTTGTTAATCACCAATGACGTAGTCACCTCGCGTACTCATCTAAGTACCGCAAAAGAATCATTATCTACTATTTTAGGGTTCGGGTATAGTAAGTAATGTACACCAACCACCCTGTAACATGTTGAAGCTTACGATACTTTCATAAACCTAGAAATCGTGTTTTACAAATATCTATAGTGACACTGTCAAAATGTATTCCTTACTAGTAACAGTACTGCTAATTTTTCCTTGCAATCTGTTAGCAGATTCGTCTAGTGCTACAAATGCAACCGTTGAGGCTTTTATTGATATGGTTTTGGGCAACATCACTGCAGGAAGTAGTTATGTCTTACCCGTCAACAACTCGAAGCTAACTTACGTCGATCCTTTGCAAGAGGATGTAATTACCAGTGAGTATGCATACCTATAGTAACTATGGTTAGAGTAAACATGATTGAAAATATGTTTGTTTTTAATTTTACGAAGAATGAAATTATCTTGTTATGAGAACAAAGTGGCCAACCATAGAGAATTTTAGTTTGTATGTATCAAGTGTTTGGAACATTATAAAAACTTGAAAAGTTGCAACAATAGCTGCATCTGTTTGTGGAAATATGGAAAATGTTGTTAAATGTTTAAAATTAAAAGGTATGTCAAAATTTCAATTTGTAAAGTCGACCTAATTCGATTTAAAATTATAAATAATAATTTTATAGAAAAAATTATCATCATAAAAATGTATGTATAATTTTAGTGCTTTTAATTTTAGTTTATTTAAGTTTAAATGCACATAGTGATAGAAAAATGAGTAAGAGATATATAATATTTCATCGGATTTGCCATTTTATAATTGAAATGGTCTTTAAAATATATTTTATTTTAAAATGTTTTAATAAGTTTAAGTTTTAAAAAATCTAAATTATTTATACATATTATATTCTTCTTTCAGTTAACCATTGTTTTTCAAATTAATATCCTGCAGTTATAAATATGCCTGCTGTAACTAAGTAGGTGATCCAGAATACTAGGAAAAACTATATACTAGGAGTATATAGTCTATGAAAGAATTTAAATGACCCGTATTTTTGTTTTTCCTAATTCTAATTTTTGGGAGTGTTGGGTCTTCAAATTGGGATTAAAATTTTGTTTTTTTGCAACCCTTAAACCCCAAGCTGAGTTTAGTTATTTCCTGTCTGATTTATTATGGACTAGTTAGGTCACGGAAACTATCATGAAGCAATAAATACTATAACTGTTTTAACAGGTATAAGTTTTTAGTTAAGATGGTTATTAAAATTTATGTAATAAAATATTGCCTATTATAGTTATTTAAGGACATGAGTTCAATAGTAGCTCAAATTACTTAAAAATTGTTTATATCATAAAACAAAATTGAAAGAGAGCTGTTCTGTTTAGAGTTTATTGACTGAGAAATTTAAAAATTATATAATTTTCCAGAAAAATCCACGGGCGTACGAATTATTTTTTCAAAGTGAGCAGTAACCCGCCGCAGGCACGTCACAGGTGGGTAAAACGGATAAGAGTTATATTTGCTTTATCCATCATAAATAATGTGGTGTTATTAATGTCAAATTGCTGTTTAATATCTGTTGACGTTTTAGAGATATTATGGAAGATTCTTCAAAAACATGTTTTCAACTATATTTTTCACACGAAGCGTTAATCAACCGTTAAAATCGTTCCATAAAAAACTGACTCACCCTGTATAGATATGTCATTCAACATGGAATTGACGTAAAAACTGCTGACGTAAGGCATTGTGTTTTAAAATTTTGTAATAAATAAAACAGATTTATTGGTTGTAGATTAATTTTTGAACAAAGAAGTGATTAAAATGGAAAACACTGCTTCACGTTTTTATTTATTTTTCATTATGATAATAAAAATTTTATTGCGTCGCATTTTTTAAGCAAGACCAAATGGAAACGTAAAAGTGCAATGTATGTTAAATACACTTAATTCTGGCTCCTATTGAGTGTCAGATAATACGTTTGTTCACTATTTTTAATTAAAATAAAAAAAATTATAGTTCTAACGCCATAAAAATATGTACTATTAAAATTTTAAATCACGGATTTTTTCCAAAATCACTCGCACATGTCATTCACTATGCGCTTATTCTACTGTGCTATTTAGATATCAAAATATGTTCTGTTTAAAATGTATTTTTATTAGCTCTTCTATTTGGTGCGAATAATGAAGACAAAAAGTGCAGAGACAATCAATTTAAAACGAACTTATAAATATCAGTAATCAGATATAATTATTTAGTTCTGTTTAACTTGCCTTTGAAATAAAATTGTCTCCTACATGTTTTCTCAAAATTCTTAAAAAAGAATGGAAATTTTATAGAAAATTAGTCATTTGAAAATAAGTCTAATTGGTGAATATATTTTAAAATTAAAATCATTTTAAAACTTCAAAGCAGTCCAGTTCCAACCTAGTTTAAAGTCATTGCATAAATCATATTTTATTTTTATTTCGTATCTATATTTCTATACTATGGATAAAAATGTAAAGTCGGCAGGTTACGACATTCCCAGGTGCGTTGACCACGATGACGTTTTTACTGCAAAGCGCGAATTGGCGGTGGCCCCTCAGGCTACTGCTGACATTACAAAAATCATGAACCAAGGGTTGGAACTTGAATGTGGAGGTAATGGAAGTCAGTCGGTGGTAGTGTAGTGAGTGAAGAAGTTCCCTCCTTTTTAGAATAGTGGTATCTCCCCTGCAAACCATGGAAGTTGGAAGTAGGTAAGACCTATTGTTAACTGATATTTGTATAACCTCCAGCTGGTGGCAATATTTTCTCTCCCTTATATTTTATGTTGCTGAATAAATCATTTTGTTACAATAAAATCATCTAAGTAATGGGCCATACTGTATAATACATAGCATAATACTTCGACCAAAATAAGTCGATTTACATTAGATTATCCTAAAAAAATCCAAATATGCACCAAAATCAATAATAACAAAGATACAGGGTGTCAAAATTGAATAAATAAATCATATTTTCTTTCTTATCTTTCGATCACTTGAAGCAAATTTCACGAAATTTCGCTTATTTAGGTAGAAGTATTATGCTGTTACAGTATGGCCCATTACTTACGCAACAATTTGACTTTACTTTTAGATAAATAGATTTAGATGCGTTTTTCTCAGAAACCATTGCTATACCAAATTTCATAAAATACGGTCGAAGAGATCGAAAAATAATAAAGAAAATGTGATTTACTTTTTTCACTTTACCATCCTGTAGCTCCGTTAGTATCAACTTTTGAATTAAGGTAAGTTGAGTTATTTCAGCTTATTTTTATTCAAACTATCTACATCTTGGCCCATTCTTTACTGGCCACCCTGTATATTGCTACAACTTTTAAAAATTGCTTTTTGTTAAGAACCTACTTAAGCTCCTCTGCTTTCAGAACAGAACCCTTATATAAAACCTGTTCATTATCATTATTTTTACATTTTAGAACCATTACTACCTTTTTAAAATAGTATAAGTAACAAATTACTTCTTTTTCTGATACAGGTTTTGAAATTCGTCGATTTTGACACGTCAAACTATGTGGGTAATATCAACAATTAAGCTGTTTTCTTTCGCTCAGAATCCTGTGATCATGATTAGAAAATTTGCAATACGATTGGTGTTCTTTAATAAGCAAATAATGTGATTGGCTAATGTAGGATCATTCAATCACTTAATTTTGACTGACACGTCAAGAGGAGGTGGTGTATTAATAGCTCTAAAAAACTATTTAAAGGTTGAACGAATAGATTTGTCTTCCATATAACTTACTACGCCTATGATCGACATGGCTGTAAACTCACTAATTACTATTTCGTTGCGTGTATTTTTGTTGTCTCTATTCCTATATACCATCGATGTATTTTGAGTCATTTGTTGACAATTTAATAACATTGGTTATTCATTATGGTAAGAATATTTTTGTCATGGGTGATTTTAATGTACTAAATTATGGAATAGATGTAAATGATACTAAGTAGTTTTAACTAGCTTAATTGACATGCTAAATTTAAATCAACTTAACAGCATTTTGAATTATCAAAATGAACTATTAGATCTTGTATTGTCTAACTTCTCTTCTAATATTAATAGGGATAGTTTGCCTTTTGTAAAAGAAGATCCCTACCATCCTGCATTAACAATTGAATTTAAATGTAATTGTCAACATCATCAACAATTTAGTGTTGCGAACAGCAAATTAAATATAATTTTAGAAAGGCAAGTTATCCATTATGTACAAATGAATAGGAAGTGCAAACTGGACCGATGTATTAAACTGTAATGATGTTAATACTGCTTGTAATGTGTTCTATGATGTCTTAAATAATATTTTTGATCAATCGGTGCCCCTAAAAATTAATCGTCGCCGTCGTTATCCTCCATGGTTTTCTATCGATATAATAAAAAATATACGTATAAAAGAGTCTGCATTTAAAAATTATAAGAAATTCAAAGCAGATTATTAAAGTTTAAATCGAGCAAGCCTATAAAAATTTTGTACACGATTCCGAACGACTTATAACATCAGACTCTTCTAAATTTTGATCATTTGTAAATAGCAAAAAAGGTCATTCTAGCATTCCAGGTGTAATGAAACACAATGATGCGCAATATGACAATCCTCAATCCACTGTGGATGCATTTGCTTACTACTTTCACAGTGTATACGTAGTTTCTGATCTCACCTATGAAAATAATAACATACCACATATACATAACGATAATATTGACATACCAAAAATTACTGAGTCTAATTATTTCAATACAACTAAAAAATAAAATGACTAATTACAGAGCCATTTCCATTTTATGCAATTTCTCAAAACTTTTAGAAATTTACTTTACGAATATCTTTATGCTTCAACTAAAAATAGTTTTTCCCCTAATCAACATGGCTTTATTAATAAGCGTTCCTGTACTTCGAATTTGGTTTGTATTTCTCAATATATATGTGAAAAATCTTGACAATATAGGGCAAGTTGATATTCTATACATGGACTTTCAAAAAGCCTTTCGCCAAGTTGACCATGGCATATTACTTAATAAACTGGATAGTACTGGTTTATCAGATACTCTTATTAAACTTATAAAATCTTACCTAACGAATAGACAGCAATTTGTTAGATAAGAAGAATTTGTTTCATCGAGTTTCAATGTAACATCTGGTGTCCCACAGGGATCCAACTTAGAACCCTTATTATTTATTTTATTTATTAATGGTCTGCCTAATGTTATCTCTTCTTCTAAACTTCTGTTTGCAGATGATTTAAAAGTTTACACAGTTATTGAAACTGAAGAGGACTAATTTTATTTTGTAGGAAAAAAGAGCATGTATTTACGATATTATAGTCTTGATGGTTGATGTGAATATTTTAAAACGTGATACTCTGAAGGATTTAGATATATATTATGATTCGACGTTTTCATTTGTTGCACATATTAATGAGACAGTTAGTAAAGCTAATAAAATATTGGGATTTTACTGCGAAATTGTAAAGAATTTAAAAATATAAAAACATTTAAAACATTGTATTATACGTTAGTTAGAAGTAAATTAGAATTATATATCTCTAGCTCTATTATAGCTCTATTAGCTCTATTATATGGTTTCCTATCTATCAATGTCATATCGACAATATAGAAGCTGTCGACGTTTTCTAAAATGTCTTTCATTTAAAGAAGATGGTATCTATCCCGTGAGAGGAATTGATAATCAAATATTGCTGGATAGATTTAGCATTGTTTCTCCCGAACTTAGACGAGTATTTAGCATTGTCGCATTTTTATATGGTTTGGTGCACTACAATATTGACTGTGAGACTCTTCTTTATAATATTAATTTTTCAGTACCGCGTATTGAGCCTAGACATAGTTCTACCTTCTATTGTGTGACACCTAGAACCAATATTATATTTAGAGCGCCTATATGTAATGCATGCACTCAATTCAACAAATTTTGTAATCAGTGTGATATAAATTTCTCAACAATAGACGTGATTAAGAATATTATTTACATAACTAGGTGATTGAATATATATTATAATATCCTATTGATATATACTCGCGACAAGAATTCAGACGACTTACGTCATACGAACAAATGAATAATTTATTATATTTTTATTAAAATATTTAAGAAACTACAACTGATAGTAATAAAACTATATATTTGACTAAAAGTCTGCATTATATATTAAAGTAAATTGCAAAAAATGATTGTTTTTAATGCGACCAAATATCAAAAATTACGTTGATAATAAAAACAAATGTGTAACGTCAGCCGTGACGTAA
Source organism: Monochamus alternatus (assembly GCA_037114965.1). Taxonomy (NCBI): domain Eukaryota; kingdom Metazoa; phylum Arthropoda; class Insecta; order Coleoptera; family Cerambycidae; genus Monochamus; species Monochamus alternatus. The sequence goes on along the minus strand of CM073426.1, from coordinate 23,228,100 downwards.
GACCTCTGAATTCTGGACGCGAGTATACTACCGTGGTATCACATGCTATTATTTATTTTATTTTGTATTAGTATTTTGTATGTTATTTAATTGTACTTTTTATGTAAAATTATTGTATACTCCAAACGTGATGCGTCAATATATTCTAAATACACATACGTTTAGTAGTTTTGTATAATCAAAATGAATAATTTATTTTGTCCACCCAAACCTTGTTAAAGTTTAAACCATAATTTGCTAAGAGTTTGTTCCTCTAGTGGGTTTTTAGGTCAAGAATAATAAAACAACAATGTTGAATTTCGAGCTTGAGATTCGACATTGTTGTTTTATTATTCTTGACCTAAAGACTCACTGGAGGAATCAACTCTTTGCAAATTTTACAGAAGGTCACAGTATTATATTCGTATGTGGGGACATCTCTGATATTATTTCTTGTAAAATGGGTAATTAATTTCACTAACAAATGTGGTTTATTGGTACAGACTATGGGACTTTCGACTTTATTATAGTCGGAGCGGGATCGGCGGGCACTCTTTTGGCCAATAGATTAACCGAGATAGAAGATTGGAACGTGCTCCTGCTAGAAGCTGGAGGTGAGGAGAATGATTTCAGTGACATTCCAGGAATGACTACCGAACTTTATGTAACAGATATGAACTGGGGATACTTCACTACATCACAAAAGAGAGCCTGTAAAGGTAAATGTGGATAAATAAAGGCTATATTTTACTCAAATATATTATTTTATGCATATTTTGCTTTTATAGAACATATTTAGAATTTCTTTGCATATTTTGAATTTTGTTTCTATATTGGTGGTTGACATTCTAGATTACCCAAAAGAAAAACAACATTGGAAGTTTTGTCTGGTTCTGAGAACAGGGGTGTTAACGTTAAATTTGGCCAAACTTTATTGACACAATTCTATCGATGAAAATAATGATGTTGTATAAAAATGTTTGGTTTACAACTTAATAAGGAAGTCACATGGTGTTACAATTTTGTATATTTTTTCCTTTTTTATCCATCTTAAAAAAAGGAAAAGATTATTTTCCAACATCAACTATTTATCTATACACTCTTGAATTTAAAATAAACTGTGGTATATTGTACAGTGCGGTTCTGACACTTCTAAAATTTATATAATATTTAGAATTTCCGATCAATGTTTGACAGAAGAGTTTCGGGTAATGGAAACATGCCTAACATTTTTTAATGTATTGTAAAGATATATAAGCTAATGTAAATCGATCTTCCTCCCATTCCTAACAATGAAATCATATGTATGTTCTCTGATATCAAACATCTAGGTATGCTAATGAAGAATATCATAGACTATTCAACAATTATATAAAATTAATCTAGCCAAATTTATTAAGAAACAGTCATACCTAATTTAATGATTCCATAAACATCCAATACTGAAGTTCACTGTTGAAACTGTAAGAACTTAAAAATTCAACCACAATAAATGAGATCTGACTATAAAAATTATTATATAGATTAAAATTATTTGGAATTAAATTTCGACAATGTCAAAAGTGATGTTGACCTGTCAAGAAGACATCCACCTACTACTTTTTATGTTATCGTTTTTTTATATACATTTTTATTAGGTATTAACGTACCTTCATTCATAGGAATTTTAGGAGAATTGATTTATATTAGTTTAAATACCTTTACAATATAGTCAAAATTTTACGAAAGCTAATAATAAAGAATATTTGGATAGATATTGTGGGTATAATTCAACTCTGGTTTTTCAATTAAGTAGGTGGATGTCTTTATGTTTCCTTTATTTGTGTACTTTTTTGTAACAAATTTAGTTAGATTTATATTAGATAATTATTGATTACAGCTTTGTCTATGGAATTGATCACTGGCATACTTGGATATTTGGTATCAGAGAACATACATATGACTTAATTGATAGAATTGTAGGAAAATTGTTTTATATTACCTTTACAATACAGTAAAAAATTACAAAATTTAATAATAGAGAATACCTAATAAAAATAATATATGACAAAAATGCTTAACATTATTAGCAATTTAAAACAATAGCATCCTAATTACAACAATAAAACTACGAACCAACTAAGTGACACTTTTAACTATTTATTTTCATGAAAATTGCAGTTCCCTAGTAATAACATTTTATGACGTAAATTGTCAAAAAAATTGTAATACTAAGCGTTGATTAAAAAATTGTTATACAGGGTGTTAATAGTATGAACCAAAATAAGCAGAAAAAGTCTCAATAGACATGTGTCCGAAAAGTAACGGTTGCGGAGATATGGAATGGTTTACGTTTTTTAGCCCCTTTTTTATTTTGCAAAAACGTTGTGTATTTTCTTATAATAGTTGGTTGATGTTTAGTGAAATAAACAGTACATATTTGACAGTTGTTCTCAGTGGACAAGTTTTCTTTCGCTGTGGCTGGTTACTCTAACGCAGAATTAACAGAAATGCATTTCATGTATGGTCGTGCTAATGGGAACGCCACCGAAGCGCGACGTCTTTATGTTGACGCTTATCCAAATCGCCAGATTCCTTCACAACGCATGTTTGGAAGAATTCACCAAAGATTGCATGATACCGGTTCCTTGAGCAAACAGTGCCAGTGCCGGAATACCAAGGTCGGTATCCACTCCTAGAGCAGAAGATGAAATTCTAGCACTGGTAGAGCAGAATCCAGGTACGAGTGTTCGCAGAATATCAGTCGAGGTAGGAATTAGTGGTCCTCTTGTTTGGAGAATCTTTCTCGAGCAACTGCTTTATCCATACCATGTGCAACGAGTACAGGCCTTAAATCCAATAAATGATCATCAAGCACGTTTGGTTTTTTGCCGCTGGTTTCTACGTCATGAAGCTGAAGACTCTCGTTTTCTTGCAAACATTCTTTTTACTGATGAGGCCGTTTTCACAAGAAATGGAGTGTTTAATTTTCACAATACGCATATTTGGGCCGACAAAAATCCTCATGCTTTAATAGAATCTGGACATCAGGCACGTTTTTTATTAAACATTTGGATGGGTATTGCAGGTAACAGGTTTCTAGGTCCTGTTGTTTTACCAAATCGATTAACAGGCGCTTCTAGGTCCTGTTGTTTTACCAAATCAATTAACAGGCGCTGCTTACCTCAACTTTCTGCTTTCTTCTGGTGTCAAGAAATCCAAACCAAGGAGGGTGTTTTCGAAAGAGTTCGAATATCGTTGAAACGAAGACGTCGTGCCTGCCTGGAAATGGACGGAGGGCACTTTGAACAGTTTCTGTAACTTTGTCGGTTTATTTCTAATAAAATAAAATGGTTGAAAAACGAATAGTGGTCCATATTTCCGCAACCGTTACTTTGCGGACCCATGTTTATTAAGACTTTTCTGCTTATTTTGGTTCATACTATTACCTTCTGAATCATTTTACACTCTTTTTAAACACCCTGTATAACAAACCTTGCAAAAATCGACAACATCCTTTTGCATTAATTTTACAAGAGACGGTATAATTTATTGAATACCAAAACAGTAAAAATTTATTTTTACAGACATACATTATTATACAAAAAAATAATCAGTTTAACATTAACCCATTATAAAAAATTTTGACATAGAAAAAATTATGTGGTTGACATGATTTGTCAAGTTTTGATAACATATCGTGGATTTGTCCGCCTTTGAATAATTATGCATGGGATTTGTTAAGTTTTGTTTATTGCATAAACTCATAAATTACATTTTAACACAATAAAAAAAAATAAATTAAATTAGATGTGAATAGCGGGATCCTTCTCCACTGAATAATCGCACATTTCTTTCTCTTCTTCCTCTTCATTAAAATTTTCATGTACTTTATGTCCGCCAAATACGTGTTCATGAGAATCAGGTCGATCAAGATATTATAAAATAGAACATAGCTGTCACTATAAGTTGAGTCTACGACTATATTATAACGTGAACAGTATGCTGTTTCTTCAAGTATAATGATGTACATAATGCACTATATCTGTATATAATCATTATTCACTTGTGGTTACTGATTATCCACACTTCTGTCAACAAATTTAAATTCTTCAATGTGACAGTACTGGAAATCAACTAACCAAACAAAAATTCACCGGTGTTACCAATAATGTACTAATTAAAGCACTTGAATCCACATCTAACTTTGTCGCCTTTTGCAGTAAGGCTCCTCACATGTCGGTGAAGTTTGGCCAAATTTATCGTTAACAACCTGTATAAGAACAAAATCGGTTTTGGTTTGCATTTTATGAAATATACTACAAATTTGTGGAAAAATTCACGTTCTGTCACTGTTTTCAGGAATGAATCAAAGTATGTGTGTCTGCCCAAGAGGTAAAGTTGTAGGTGGAAGTAGTACCATCAACGCTAAAATGTACGTACGAGGTAACAAAGCGGATTTTGATGAATGGGAGGAAATGGGCAATGCTGGTTGGTCATATGAGAACATTTTACCTTATTTTATAAAAACAGAAAACTCCCATGTCCACAATAAAGAGTCGGCATACCACGGTAGTCATGGGTTATTAGATGTCAATTACACAGATCCAACTGTACTTACTTCAATATACTTTGCGGCAAAGGAAGAATTAGGTGATGAAGTTATCGATTACAATGGAAAAACCCAAATAGGAGCTTCACAAATTCAGTATACAATCAATGCAAACAAAATAGCAAGTGGCGGAAGAGCCTTCATAGATCCAGTTTTGGATAGAATAAATCTTAATGTTACCATAAACGCTTTTGTTACTAGACTGTTAATAGAAAACGGCACGAAAACCGCACTTGGTGTGGAATTTATAAAAGATGGTAGAAAATATGAAACCAGAGCTAAAAAAGAAGTGATACTGTCTGCTGGTGCTATAAATACTCCACAAATATTAATGATTTCCGGTATAGGTCCCAAGGAAGAATTAGATAAAATTGGAGTTGAGACTTTAGTCGACCTACCTGTTGGAAAAGCACTGCAAGATCATCCAGGATTCATTGGTATAAACATCAGAACTAATCAAACATTGTTTAACGAATCCGTAGAAACACTTTTACAAGACTACTTAAATAATCATAGACCTTATACGGCACCGTACAATGCAGATAGCTTAGCCTTTATGAACGTAAATAATGACAGCAGTTCGGTCCCAGACATCCAGCAAATAGTAAGCACATCACCTGGATTAACTCAAAACGGATGGAGAATTTTTAACTTGAAGGAGGAATTAATAGAACAAATTGAAGATCTGGCAGAGCCTTACAATGATATTACAATGTGGGTGATATTATTAAATCCAAAATCTAAAGGTAATTTAACATTAAAATCCAATAATCCTCTTGATTTTCCAAACATTGATTACAATTATTACTCAGAGGAAGAAGATCTAACAACCATGCTTAAGGGTATAAACGAGACTTTAAAACTACTAGAAACTGATGCTTTCAAGTCTGTTAATGCTACATATGTATCAAGTTATAATACATGCACAAATTACACTGAGGGTACTGACAAATATTGGCGTTGCATGGTAGAACAACTGACTACTACTTTATATCATCCAATAGGAACTACAAGAATGGGAAAATCCAGCAATGATTCAGTTGTATGTTCTAAATTGTATGTGCACGGTATGAACAGATTAAGGGTAGTAGATGCTGGGGTTATGCCAAAAATTCCCTCTGGAAATACTAATGCTGCAACTTACATGGTTGCTGAAAAAGCTGCTGATGAAATTAAAAGCTATTGGAATGGAAATGATAGTGACACCTGTCTTTAAGGCAACTATTTAAAATATTCTAGCACCATAATATAAATAATATTTCTATATGTTTACTGATTAATAACTTATGTAAATATATAGTTAAACATACCCATTAGATTTTTTTATAGTCAATCATATTTGACCATAAAGTGGAATTTTTGTTGAATAAAGCTAAAGATAGCATCCTTCAATACAAGGTCAATGAAACTGTTTACTTTGAAACAGAAATAGAAACAAGTGACTTTACCTTTCGGAAAAAATTGTAAAGCACGATATGAAAAAACGTTAATTAATATAGCTTTACAATATGTTTACTATATCTTATCTCACATCTGATATATTCATTCATCCAGAGTATCAGTTTCTGGATATTATGAATTCGTTAAAGACGAGCGATAAATGTAGTTTTTGTACCCAAGCAATGAAGATGGTTTCGAAGCACATTCATTAAGAAAAGTAGATTACTGCCACAAAAATAGAAAGTTAAAAGTTCACACTGACAAATTTTTTGAAATAGGCATTTAATTACATAATATAATTTGAATTAATTTTCCTAGAAATCCGATCAATGAAACCATATGTATGTAGTTTGATACAAAATGTATTCTGAGGAAAAATTCCATATACTATGTTGAATTCAATATATATATATATATATATATATATATATATATATCTAAAATAAAAAATAATGTACCTAAATTTACGAACAAAAAATAAGACATGATATTATTTGAACTTATACTAACACACAATGAGCCACAAAAGTTAGATTCACAAAATATTATTAATGCCAAATTTATATCATTAAATCCATTTAGCACTAAAAATGAAATTAAAAATTTCTAATATTTCTAGAATATTTGAAGAAACATTTGGTAACAAATTTCATTCAGTATCTCACTCGTCGATTGCCAACATAATAAACAAACTGACATGTGCCCACATTACTGGTTTAATAATGAAATTAGTCTAAAATGAATAATATACACACAACTTGACACAGTCAAACTCTCTGAATATTCTTTTAATTAAATTTTATTTTTCTTTTCTTTATTTTTAAGTTATTTTCAATTCAAATTACTTTGAAGTACCTACTGCAATGTAGGTCGCTTCCTGCAAGTTGAGCCGCTTAGGCCGAGCAGGAAGTAAGCAGACCACTTATGTCTCACCTGCACTCAGTTTATATGTGAACATACATATGAAGGAACAGCCAGTTCAATTATCGGTCATCTCACCTATGGCATTCTGATGAGGGCTAACAAGCCCGAAACCGGTCTATGTCCGGTGGTGTGTTTGACAAGGGTTCTTGGCTGTTCACACAGATACTGCAGGAGTAATTCAATGCCGGTCGGGGCATTAGTTCGCGGAGCAGTTGTTTCCTGCAGTAAGATGGGATCCAGTTATCGACATGGGTTGCTGCCGACCCTGTAACAAAAGGAAAATTTATCAGATAAACTATATTTAATTAAAAAACAGGTACATATAAAAGGTACAATTGTTACAATATTTTAAAACATACAACTTTTTAAATAAAAATATATTCCACAGCATATTAAGTAATACTAGTACACATTATTTTGAAGACGTTAGTACAGCCATATCTGGAACTGAGTATATACCTCTTTTATTAATAATTGAATGCTTCATCACAACATCATCTTTGTGATAGTCCAAAATATCATCATTTTATGCCATCTTCAGTTTCCACCACTGGGAGCCATAGACTTCACCACATATTTTAAATTTTCACCACTTCTTTCGCCTAAAATATTTGTTACCAGTCCAGGAAAAAAACTGTTCTCGTTTTTAATAATTCACTAATATGCTTAAGAATTCTTTTATATGCGTCATTAGAGGTGCTAATATTCCGGCGGCGTTACAAACAATCGATACATTCTTTCTCATCACTATTAATGACGCTGTACACTGTTTTTTCGCCTTTCTGTGTCAATACCTTGCCACCTTTGGGGCTGAGAAACATTACCGTCTCATCGCAGTTAAAAATTCTGTTAGGATATTGCAGAGTCTCTTCGTTATTAGTTTCTTTTATATAAGTGCTTACTTCTCCAAACCAAACCAGAAACATTTGCTCTTTGGCTGGAGAAATTCTGTAAGATCCTTGAAGAAATTTCTGAATGACGCTTTAAAAACGCCTCATGCCAATGTCTTTGTGGCTTGTTGTTGGGAAAGGGAATTTCTTTTTTTAATTCCCCCATTAGGAGCTATACGATGTTCGAAAATAGTTTTTTTGTTATTGGAAAACCTGCTCTAGCTGAGCAAACAATCCAAGTTACAAGGTGACGCTCTTCCTCTGGGGTTAAAATTGGCCTATTTTACGATCAATAGGAACCTTTCCCTTTCATTTGTCGATTAAAGTTGCTCGTGAAACTTGAGACATAGTACTTGTTTTACGGATAGAGATACCACTTTGTACTGCCTCTATAGCTTTGAACATGTCGTTTTCTGAATGCAACAACCTTTTAGACATGTTTATTTCATATAAAAGCTGAGTTCCTGAAAACAAAAAAATATTGCTCTATTATCGACATGAAACTGTCTGTAATATCGACCTACGTCTATTAGCCCTGTTTCCAGCTTTATTATAAAGAAAATGAGAGTCGACAATAAGACACGTGAATGATCAAAGCTTTTTCCATTTATAAACTTAAAACAAAATTTAATAATTATAATTTCCTATTTAATATCCGATGTGTCTGACCCATTTACGGACAGAGGGTGTCGATAATTAGGTCAGATTATATTATTGTCCCAAATATCGATAAAATTTTTGTTAATACGTTTATATATCAAAATTTTTACTTAAATATTTATTCTACAAACTTTATTCTGCACATAAAATCACTAGAACTAGATATTAGATATGGATGTAGTGAATAAACAAGTTGGAAATAAGTTGGTATGGTTTACTTACTTTGCATGAGTGAGAGATGCGCATTGCACGATGCCTGACATACGACGGAACATATATTCGTCAGGTGTGCCTATTTATGCCTGTGCGCGAGAAATTACTGTTAGAATAAAGGCGAATATTGAAAAAATATGTTCATTACGGTCGTATGAAAAATATGCTTAACAATTTCTAATTTAAATAAAAAATATGAACCTTACTAGTTTAGGTAACACTTGTAATTGCGGCTATATTAAAAAATAATTAAAATACGAAAAATGCAATGAATTATGAAAAAAGTTGATAAAAAGTTACGTAAATTATTTTCAAATTTAAGACGATTAGAGAAATGTGTTCGACTAGAAGGAGGTTTGGTGGAGAAAACTAAAATTTAATATAGATTAACGTTTTGTAATTTTTTGACTTAGTATTCATAATTCATCACATTTTTTGTACGTTACTTATTTCTATTGAGGCCGCAATTAAAAATGTTAACTTTGTAATATACTAGCGGTATACTACAACTGAGAGTAACAAAGCTATACATTACACTAAATGGATACATTATATATTGCACAAAATTGCAAAAAATTATTGTTTTTAACGCGACCAAATATCGAAAATTATATTGACAAAAAAACAATCGCGTAACGTCAGTCGTGACGTAACACGTCTGAATTCTTGCCGCGAGTATATTTGTGTTTTTTCTTTGTCCGAGTGGTATTTGTTTTCACTTCCATGGCGATCTTTGATCTCCTTATTATAATTTTTAATCGTGATTTTTCATTTGGCACTCCATAAAAAACACTCAATAGACATTTATCGATCAAATTAGGTACCTGTATAGATATTTTGACGCGTGTTGAATAGCTTGGTGATATTTTCTGGAAAGTGACCATATTATAAAATCGTCGTAGGTCAGGTTTTTGTCACATCAATAAAATGGTTAACAGATTATAACCTCCCTTCAGGGTATTAATTTAAAAAAAAATGTCTTGCGGGAATTCCGCAGTCTTCTCACATTTCCAAAGATATTAACCTGAAAAACGGGACCCACTGTACATACCCTTAAAATTACGGCACTTATATTCTGGGGAGCTTGTATAAAAAGATGCCAAATTGCCTATCCAATTAAAATCTATGAGTCACACACGTTAAAGAGAGGTATTACATACTTTTAATAAAAAAAATAAGTCTTTGTTTTAATTATATCCAGTTTAACCCCATTCCCTTATTTCTCTTACCTAGTAAATTAAATGCATTTATTGAAAAATATCACTCTCATAAACAACTAATAATTATTATTTCTATAAAATTGTGATCGACCTTGAACAAATTTAATTATTTAGTCTATATTTACCATCAAATTAATACGATGAAATAAGTATAAGTATTTTGAAAATAACGAGGGCAATACAAATTAAGAAAAAACTAATATATGTAAACCTATATCTCGAATCTTAATTATTACAGTTGGCACGTCTGTGAAATTACTTGTCAGATCTCGCAGCTCTCAATACAAACTGAACTTATCAAAAAAAATCAAATAGGGCAGTTCGAGAATGATTTCAAAATACACTTCTGCACTTCTGGAAATTAGTCCACTCTAAAACCTGACCTTGCCCAAGGCAAAACATGCATTCGGCGACCGGTATGGGGGCAAAGTGTAAAAAAATTAAGGAACAAAGAATTGAAAGAATTTCTCTAGGAAAAAATAAATAAAACTTTACAACACCTAGTTTATATAAACAAATTCAACTGTTTTTGTTGCTATTAATATTATTATTAATTATTAAAATCAATTTGTGGTTTTAATTAATAACATAATTTGACATATCTGATGTTACTTATAACAACTGTTGAAATTTTTTTCCACCAACGTGTAAGCACATTTGGGTCCGTCTTACCCAATTTCTACTGACACAATTGATTTTTTAAATATCGTACTGGTCCTCCTCGTCCAATATATCGTACCCCTACTTACAGATATCCCTATAAAAACAAGTCCAAAGGATTTATGTCAAGAGATCGTGACGACCATGGTACCGATTCTCCTCGTCCAATCCGTCGTACAGCTAAGGCCACATTTTCAAGAAATCCAGGCATCATTTCGAAGGAACTCGAGATACTGAACTTCATTCGTTTGATTTGACAATATAAATATACTACGCAGTGTACGTCCTGGATCTCCTTGCACGATTCGGTTCGAAATCGTGCTGGGTACAGACCAAAAACTGCTTTTTGACATTTGAAAAACTAATATATTTCAAAAACATTAATACTAAAATCGAATTTCAGTATTCGAAATCGCCTGCACTCCGATGTTCAAAATACTACTTACAATTAATTTTTTTCTTGCAAACTATTAGGGTTTTATAATTTTTTTTTTTAATAAGTTGTGAATGTTCCTGTATACAGATTTTTCCAAAGCAAGTAAACCATAATATTTTAGTATATAATCTTGCAATATCCATAATGTGATCTCACTGAAAGATAGCTGGATCAGTTGTACGGTGAAGAAGTTAATCTAAAAATTTTTTCTAGTAAAACGAATCATAACTTGCAAAAAAGTCAAAGTTAAAGTTTTCCGTCCTTCGGAAGGATAAATATGCAACCAGCAGTACAATTACAATCCCAAGGTTAAATAAATATGTCAACTATGCCTTCAGTATTTACGCCTTACGTTTTTCGTAATAGTAATAGTTTCGTGTAAAGACGTGCTCCAAACCTTTCTTTTTGATATCTGCATTCTGCAATCGCCTTGAAATTGTTCTTGTCGAAGAAGTGGCTTTCTGACATTGTGTGTGTGTATTTTCGGGCGTTATTTAGCTGAGATGTAGGCACCATCTTGACTTAGCTTGTAATATCTTTACATTTCGGGTAAATAAATATAAATTATTAAGTAATAACAGCGAATAGGGTACAAAATATTGCAGCAACGTACCGAAGCCGTTACCTATATAAACCAATGAATCGTGTTTACCCAGTCTTTAAATTGCCGTAGTTAAAATGCGTTACTTACAAGTATGTCTGTGGTTGATATTTCCTTGTAAGCTCTTTGCAGATTCGTCTAGTGCTACTAATAGAACCGTTAAGACTTTTATTGATATGGTTTTGAGCAACATCACTGCAGGCAGCAGTTATATTTTTCCAGTCAATAACTCTAAGTTAACTTACGTTGATCCTTTGCAAGAAGATGCAATTCTCGGTGAGTATTAATTTTAACTGTATAATAACAATGCTTTATTGTTCGAGACCTTAACAGGACAATATATAAATACTATACTATATCTCAGTGAGAACTAAATATTTTTTACTGTATTAGAAAGATATTTTAAGCTAATGTATATCAAATCTCCTACAATTCCTATCACTGAAGTCATATGTATGTTCTCTGATACCAAACATCTAGGTATGCTAATGAACAATTCCACAGACAAAGCTTTATTAAATAATTATCTAAAAAGATAATCTAGCTAATTTACTAACCTGGTTTAATAAAAACATTCTATAAATATTTAAGTTCACTTTTGAAATTGTGGGAACTCGAAAATTTAACCACAATAGATGAGATCTGACCTATTTCTTCATTTTTAGGATTGATTAAAATACCAAGTAGTAGTAAAAAATGTTACAAAAGTTAATAATAAAGAATATGACGAGATATTGTGTTTCTAGAGATGTCTATGTAAGTGAAAGTCCGTCTGACTGAGTAGATCAGAACAATAGATTTTATCATGCAATAATTTATAGAAATGTAACGCAATTCAATTTTCTTCGTGAATCTAAACTTTAGAACCCGAATCGGTCGGTCAATTTTCATTTTGGTCATAATAAGATTTACGTTATTTCAAAGTTAAATGCTGTGTTTCATCACCTTAAATTTTTGTACAATGTACGAAGAAAGATAAAAAATTTAAATACTCCGTTTGATTCACCTGATGAAGGATTTGAAATTGATTAAGTACTTACATTTTACATACTTTTTTCGTTAGATGTTTTGATTTAAATTTTACAACTTACTATCGACGTGTATTTATAAAACCGCCAATTAAATAATAAATAATAAATTTAATAAGCCATCCATTTTCACAATTCAAATAATACATACGTTAAACTATAGCGGCACCTAATTCATTGTCTTTAAGAAACTCTGTTAAAATTCTACATAACGTGGTAGAAGTAACATCGTCATTGTTTTTTAACAGTTGCAGGGGGATACATACTACTAAAATTTAAAGTGATAAAATATATTACTTAACTATGAATTAACGCAAATGTTATTATGAGCAAAATGGGATACATACTTGGACTGATAATCTCCTTTAAAATACAATATTTGACCAATTAATTCTCAATTATTATTGTATGACATAAACATTTTATTAAATTGTATTTGTCTTCATTTTGATTTGTCTTAACTCGCATCTAATAATGTTAAATCATACTTGTTTGTTTTTAAAGCCTTTTCAGTCAGAAAACATATATATCCATGGTATTTGGAAAATATTATTGTACTTAAATACAGATTAGATTATACTACAAATTGTATTAAATTGTATAAGTATATAATATAGTAGTTAATTTTTTTCCGGACATTTTATCGATATCATGACTCTTTTGAAAACCAGAGATAATTTTCTGAAAGTACCATAAATTTCCGGATGTTAATTTAAGTTTGAAGGACATTCGGAAGGAAAATTTCACACCAAACTAATTTGAAGGTAGCAATATGAGCATCACGTGCGACAACTGAAAATAATTGCATGTAGAATATAATAACTTAGTCTTTTTGATTATTTTAGTTTACATATAGAGTGGGCCAATAGTGTGTGAACGGAAGATTGTGGTTATACTGATATTTATTTTTAAAATCTGCTGTTGGTGGGGGGTGGGGGGGTAGTAAGAGCTAGAAACTAAAAATATTTTTACTGGAATTCCTAGACATATATAGGGAGATTCATATTAAAGTTACATTTTTTAAATGGAACCTCCTGTATATTATTGTATATTTGAATTCCTTGGAAGAGCTAGAAAATCAATTATGAACTCTGTTTATTATGACTTCAATCATGGATAACTTGATTTTTTTAAATGGAATCGACATATTTTTTTCACGTCACCAGATAACACATTTCATTACCTTCCCGATATAAAGTTATCTCTATTTATCTCTAACACTTTTCTTCTAATCCACTATTACTTTTTACTATTATGGATTTATGCAAACCAATTAATTTAAAATAAATTGAAAAATAAATAAATATTATGGCAGCATTTATTCATACGAATTAATAATTAAAGTGATTTTTTATTAAAAATTACTTTTGTTTATTTAGTTTAATTCAATTGGTCTCCATAATTTCACATTTAGTTTTTTCAAACACTCGGGAGTAAAGTTGGCCATGGAAAACAAACAGTAAAGTTCTGTCACCTTAATTTCATTTTGACAGTAATTATTTCTTCTCTATGACAGTTTTTGGTTCTTTTTGTTAAATTAAGTTACTAACAATGGCACATTTTAGTCAAAATGAAATGATCGATATGGTTTTTATCCTTGGAGAATGCTTAAAAAATCCGTTATTGGCAAGTCGAGAGTACAAAGCAAATATTTGAAAAAACTAAATGTGAAATTATGGCGACCAATTGAATTACACACATTACACTAAAATTGACCGAGGAATGCAAATATGCAATAATATACAGGGGGTTCCACATAAAAGAATTTAACTTTAATATAAATCTCTCTGTATATGTCTAGAAATTCCAGTAAAAATATTTTTAGTTTGTAGCTCTTACTACGCCCCACCCCCCACCAACGGCAGATTTTAAAAATATATATCAGTATAACCACAATCTTCCGTCCACATACTATTGGCCCACCCTGTATAGATAGACCATAAAAAACTCAAGAATAAAAAATTATTAAAATCAATCAAGTATTGTCAAATTTTGAGTCCATTAATTCTTCTACAAAAAAGATTTTTAAAATTAATTCTATCTAAAGAGGTAAAATATCCATCGGACCTTCTGTACACGGAAGCTAAAGTTCTTGAAGGCAACTGTTTTACTTGAATCTCAATCTGTAGTACCATAGTACTAAATCTTCCTACAAATTACCAACCCATAATTATGCTACCAGGCAAAAAGGCAACACACATTTTATGACTAAGACTATTGTCAGGTCAGAGATCATTCATGTTCCTTTCACCAAAGACTTATAACACTAACATAAGACATAAGACCAATTCACCTGTTTAAAAAACAGTTAAAATCATTTATTTTGTTTGATGAAATTATTGATTTAAAAAATAATTAGACAATACTTACCTTCGTAATGCAATTATTGTTGTTGATTTTATATTAGCACTTGTAAAACAAGTGGCGTTTTAGTGCCTTGTATTTTAATATTTTGTTTAATTTTAAGTATTTATTAGTGTTAGTTCTAAGTATTTGTTATATAATCTCGGAACAAGTATTAGTTTACTTATCGAGTATTTTTTTATTGCAGTTGTTTGTTCTACAGCTTATACATGTTTTGTGTTATTACATATTATATATTATTATTATTTTCTGTAGTATTTCATTTTATACTCTATAGTATTATTTATATTTATATTTATACTCTGCCTGTTTGTACATATACACTGAATAACTATACGATATTTCAAATAATGCCATATATATGCAATAAAGTTTATTATTATTATTATTATTATTATTATTATTATTATTATTATTATTATTATTATTATTATTATTATTATTTTTTTTTTTTTTTTTTTTTTTTTTTCCAGTAACACCTTCCGAAGCTCCGACACATTCGGAGATGTTCTGAAGAGTCAAGCAATGACCACTCTCCACTCCGTGGAGTCAGTAATCATTGCGCCCGTAAATCATGCGTTCTGAGTAGACGTAGCGAACCAAGGACGATTGCCTTCTGCATTCTGCCGGCTAAGATCTCTGCCGAATTTCGGCAAGCCGGTATGATCTTTAAGTCAGAAAGCAACGTATGTCTCATTCCACCCAGGAATGAGGATTATTAGGATTATTATTATTATTATTATTATTATTATTATTATTATTATTATTATTATTATTATTATTATTATTATTATTATTATTATTATTATTATTATTATTATTATTATTATTATTATTATTATTATTATTATTATTATTATTATTATTATTATTATTATTATTATTATTATTATTATTATTATTATTATTATTATTATTATTATTATTATTATTATTATTATTATTATTATTATTATTATTATTATTATTATTATTATTATTATTATTATTATTATTATTATTATTATTATTATTATTATTATTATTATTATTATTATTATTATTATTATTATTATTATTATTATTATTATTATTATTATTATTATTATTATTATTATTATTATTATTATTATTATTATTATTATTATTATTATTATTATTATTATTATTATTATTATTATTATTATTATTATTATTATTATTATTATTATTATTATTATTATTATTATTATTATTATTATTATTATTATTATTATTATTATTATTATTATTATTATTATTATTATTATTATTATTATTATTATTATTATTATTATTATTATTATTATTATTATTATTATTATTATTATTATTATTATTATTATTATTATTATTATTATTATTATTATTATTATTATTATTATTATTATTATTATTATTATTATTATTATTATTATTATTATTATTATTATTATTATTATTATTATTATTATTATTATTATTATTATTATTATTATTATTATTATTATTATTATTATTATTATTATTATTATTATTATTATTATTATTATTATTATTATTATTATTATTATTATTATTATTATTATTATTATTATTATTATTATTATTATTATTATTATTATTATTATTATTATTATTATTATTATTATTATTATTATTATTATTATTATTATTATTATTATTATTATTATTATTATTATTATTATTATTATTATTATTATTATTATTATTATTATTATTATTATTATTATTATTATTATTATTATTATTATTATTATTATTATTATTATTATTATTATTATTATTATTATTATTATTATTATTATTATTATTATTATTATTATTATTATTATTATTATTATTATTATTATTATTATTATTATTATTATTATTATTATTATTATTATTATTATTATTATTATTATTATTATTATTATTATTATTATTATTATTATTATTATTATTATTATTATTATTATTATTATTATTATTATTATTATTATTATTATTATTATTATTATTATTATTATTATTATTATTATTATTATTATTATTATTATTATTATTATTATTATTATTATTATTATTATTATTATTATTATTATTATTATTATTATTATTATTATTATTATTATTATTATTATTATTATTATTATTATTATTATTATTATTATTATTATTATTATTATTATTATTATTATTATTATTAATTATTATTATTATTATTATTGTCAAACAAGATGTGAATCTATACATAAATGTCAAAAAATTTCCAGTCTAAGCACTGGCAGCTTATTTGAGGATGGAGCAGGAGGATGGAAATTTTCGGAAATTTTGAAGCAAAATGCAAGCTTCTAATTGTTTAAAAACATTGATGTAAATGTTATTAACAAATATGCTTTATTCGTACAGATTTTGGAACTTTCGACTTTATCATAGTCGGAGCAGGTTCGGCAGGCACTCTGTTAGCCAACAGACTAACTGAAATCGAGAAATGGAACGTGCTTTTGCTCGAAGCTGGAGGTCCCGAGAATGATTTCAGTGACATTCCAGGAATGGCTACCGAGCTTTATGGGTCAGACATGAATTGGGGATACCTAAGTACACCACAAAAGAAAGCCTGTAAAGGTGAGTATTCATAAACATATTTATACTTATAAAGATGTTTCTTTCAACATTAACATCTAGTGTCGCTAAAACTAAATATGTATATGCATATAGCTTTAAGCTACTTAAAACAACTTATTTTGTGTTGCCTTTTCTTGTACTTGTCTTGGACTTGCAAGACATGACAAGACAAGGCCAAGGCAAGACTAGACGACTCTAATTGCAAGACAAGACAAGATTTAAAAAAAGAGTTTTGCGAGACAGGATAAGAAATATTGCTACGACAAAAGCTTTTGCAAATATAAGGAGTATTATTAAATAGAAATGAAACAAATAAATATTATATTTGCATTGTAGATATACAGGGTGACTCAGTCATAATGCCATTAAGTTCAGTCATGTATTAATGCCAGGCCAGGACAAATGCTACGCGCCTAGCTACGACTATTCAATGCATACAGTATGCGGCAAAAGTATGGAATAAATTCAATAAAAACGAAACAATTATTTTTTGGGAAAAATCCTCGAACAGGTTGATTTTTAATTTAAAAAATACATATTTTAGTGTAAAATGCGATTTTCAAATGTCATTTATTTTCGAGTAATCACGTCATCGATTTTTTTTTAAATGGCAACACCATATTTTTTTCATTGATTCTGAAAGATCGTTTAATTCTCTATCAGACAGTACTAAAATTTTGCAAAAACGTTATCAAGTGTAGTTTTTCGAATTCCATAGTTCTTTTATGGATCACGTAGGTGAAAATCTTTGCAAAGTGTCATTGTCACACTGACTTTCTAATAAGTATTGTAAGCGACATAGAAATTATTATTCAATTTAAAGTATTATGGCACATTTAACTATTACTCACAGAATTGAAATTTTAATTCTTATCGGATGCGGGAATATGATTAGAACTCAGCAGGAAGTTTGCGATTTATTTAATGACAAATATCCAGATCGCCCTATCAGCCAATCAACAAGTCAGTAAGGTAGAGTCTAAATTTAGAGAAACTGGCAATGTTGTAAATATTCCAAAACCTGGACGTCCAAGCATTAATGAAAATCAGAAACAGAACATTTAGATAAGTATGGTGAATAATCCTCATAATTCTTCACGATTGGTTGCATTAAACAATGACACTAGTCAGAGCACAGTGCTATGTATTTTGAGGAAGGAAAAATATCATCCCTACAAAATTTAACTTGTGCAGGAACTCAATGAAGATTATCCCGATCGCCGCTTATACTTTTGCGAAATTCTAATGGATTTATGTCAAGGAAATAGAAATTTACACCGGCAAATACTTTTTTCAGATGAGGCCACATTTTGTCTGAATGGTACAGTAAACTGTCAAACTTGCAGATATTGGAGTTGGGAAAATCCTCATTGAATGGTAGAGACATACCCAACACCTTCAGAAATGAAATGTGTGGGCTGGAATAGTTGACGACAGAATAGTAGGGCCTTTCTTCTTTGAAGGAACCCTTACAGGTCAAAGATATTTAGAGTTTCTAGAAAATGACCTTGTTCCAGCCCTTGCAGTAATTTTTCCTAACGACATTGACCCTGACATTCCTGACGATACCATATGGTTTCAGCAAGACGGTGCACCTCCGCACTATGGGCGCCCTGTACGAGATTTTTTGGACAACTGTTTTCCTGGGAGGTGGATCGGCAGACGCGGACCGATAGAATGGCCTGCAAGATCGCCAGATCTTACACCTCTTGACTATTTTTTATGGGGATACTTGAAGTCAAAAGTGTACATTAATAAACCACGTAATTTAGAAGAACTTCAAAATCGCATTCGGGACGAAATACGCAGAGTTACCCCAGAAATCATTCATAATGTGCAAGAAGAATTTCTTCACAGACTTGCGCATTGTCAAGAAGTTGGTGGATGGCAATTCGAACATTTAATTTAAGTATAAAATTTAATCAATTGTATTTTATTTTACATACCTCAGAATTGTTACTTTTTTATGGATAACATTTACGTTTTCTAATATTCAATCGTCATTTACTCGAAAACTTTCCCATGTAAGAGGGCAAAATTTTAGTACTGTCTGATAGAGAATTAAACGATCATTCAGAATCACCCAAAAAATAATTGGTTCGTTTTTATTGAATTTATTCCATACTTTTGGCGCATACTGTATATTGTTAAAGAAGGTAGAGAACTAAAGCCAAGTGCTAAACGCTTGGCTCATCGCACCGAGCCAAATGCAAGAGCAGAGAATCTAGCAAGGTATTAAATATCGCTCACACTATAGCTGCTCAGACCAGCACGAACCTGCAAAGCCCGTTCATGAACCATTTTTACTATTTTACTTAATTGAGTACGTAATATAAACTGTTATAAATATTCGGTCAGTTAAATTTTGGATGTATCGCTGAACTTGTTCTGCAAAATTTTGTGTTTTGATGCTGTAGACGAGGACGATCCAAGAACTCGACACATTTTTCTTGATAGTGTGAACTCTTATTCTCCTGGATCCTGCCTCCTACTTCTCTTCATACAACATCACCAAAATAAGAATTGCTCCTTCCGAAATACACTAAACTACTACCTAAAAACTTCATAACGTCTGCCAGACACAAAACCTGGGCAAAAAGTTGCTGGTCCGTGCTTAACAAGTCTTGCAGGTTTGCAAGTCCGCGCTGTGCTGGTCCGAGCAGGAATAATCTGCGCAATCTTTTAATCGTTGCACGTGATAGAAATGAAGTTGATTTTCGTTTAGAATTCTTCACACTGCCATTTGACATGCTCTATCTCAGATATTTCTGGTATTTGTTGTTAGATCTTCTTGAACGACATATATTCCTCAATCTGTGCCATTCTAGGTACGTTAGGTTTTCCAGCATGTACACCATGTTTTGTAAGAAGTAACAAATTAGTATATATTACAATATGCAAGTTTCTCATTTCTTTGATATTTTGTTGTAGTGATACCCTATCTCGATAATATTGAACCGAAAAGTTCGATAGATTACATGGAAACTTTGAAGTAACTTGAATAGATCCTGAATAATAAGTGAAGTGAATAATATAAAATGCAGGCATTCATTGAGGTATAATTTTTTAATTTACTAATATATCTTATGTATATAATTTTTCATGATAAATGCTATAATTAATTAAAAGTTAATACTACTAAACTAAATGAAAGAAGTCGTTTATTTACAATAAGCTCACAAAGTACAGCTACATTTAAGGACCGGTTGTATAAAGATTTTGGACTCAAGTTTAATGTTAAACTGTAAATCAAAGACAAAATCAGGTTGTATAAACGTTAAACGTCGATCAAATTGCAGTTTAAACTGACTGACCGATCTCGGCCGTTTAACCAATTGAACTGCAGTTCAACGGTTTGACACTTGACAAGTGATTATAAACTCGAATATTGAATTATACATTTTTGAGTATTTTTCTGCGTTTTGTTATGATGGACTAGACTAACCCATAACAGATGATGAAGCGTTTTAGTAAATGCTGTCTTACATCCTAGCAGTGTCAATTTAGAGAACAATAATCAAATCATTTTGTAGTGAAGGGAAATTGATTTTTTGCAGCGATTGCGTTTGTTATAAAGAGTTATTACCTATATCCAAGAATCCAAGAATTTTTAGTTCACTCCACTTGAAGCAGAAACTGAGAATGTAAACCATTTTGTATTTAATTATTTATTATAACAGTTAATTACAAGATATTAAAGAAAAATATTATTAAAAAACTCCACACGTATCATTACTTTGTCTTTATTTGTTCTTCAATAGCAATGAATTAAAATAGATGGTAGAGAAATACCCACTACTACTATCACTGTAAGTAAGTTAGATGAAACATGGATAAAACACTATATATTTTATTATTTAAGTAACATATATCCTAAAGAGAATGTTAAAGATATCTACAGTAAAACAAAACTCAAAAGGTAGAATATAACCTTACAACATTGGACAAATTTCGCGCCAACTTAGGTTAAATTGACAAATGTCACAGTTAAAAATCAAAATTCAGCAAGCCTCACTTCTACCAACTTCGGTAATGCATAGTTCAGCTGAACTACACATTAGTTTCGTTTATACATGTAAATAAACCAGGTTCAAAATTTGAACTAAGTTCTATTGAACGGCAGTTCAGATACTTTTTATACAACCGGCCCAGAGGACATATTTACAATTACATTCATCAATTCTTTGCTAACCTCAAGAGGAAGATAATAATTCAGAAATCCATCTTTGAATGAGAGTAAAAATTATAAAATTATATGAGACAGAAATAAAACCAAATGATAAGAATTATTAAATTAAATTGTTTCATTTAGTACATTTACACACATTGAATCAATATTTAGTAAAAATGTATTTGATATTTGCATAAATTGATTTGAACATAATTACATTAATAATTCTAGTAAACATGCCTGCAGCACCCTTGAACTTCGGAAGTAATTTATGCAATTATTTAATAATTACAATTTAGAATTAACCTTTCTTGCCAAGGAACTTTTTTCTACACAATGAGTTAAAATGTTATTCAGTACCTATTCGATATCCTGACTTATGGCAATTTTGTATTGTCTTTTCTTGGGCTGACAAGACAAGACAAGATTTGAAAAAGAGTCATGCGAGACAGGATAAAACATATTGCTACGGCAAAACTCTAGCAAATATAAGGAATATTATTTAAGAGAAATGAAATAAATAAATATTACATTAGTATTGTAGGTATACAGAGTGATTCAGTCATAATGACATTTTAACCCTGGATTGGGAAGGTCTAATAAAGATAGAAAATTTTACTCGACCTTTCAAAAGATAAGCAAATTAAACCGTAACAATCGGTACGACTTCACTGCTGATTCAGGTGGCCACCTAAAGAAGCAATCCTTTATTTTAAACTGAATCAAATATTTAACTATTAAAAATTGACATAAAAATTTTTAATTTTGAAACGATACTGCCAAAACTGTTGAGTCTGTCTCAGTCCTGAAAGTAAAACCACAAACAATTTTACAGTTGAATATCTATATTAGTTACATAATAAATATCAGTATAGCATAAATATAGTAAGAAATAAATATGTATTTCTTGCTAATAAAAAAAAAATACTTATCAAATATGATACATTTGGCCTCAAAATAATACGTTTCTATTTCAACTGAAAATTTTACTTTACAAAATTAACATTTACTATATGTAAATACTCATTTAAATGTAATGATAATATGATTTGTACGTCCAGGCATTCTACATCTAGACATTAATAAGTGTGAATCAGAATCTATTTCTGGTAAATGGACAGCTCCGTCAATCTTCATATTTCTATGGAGAACAAAAAGTTTCATATCTTGTTAATGGAGATCGATATGATGAAGAAAGATGTATGTCGCGCCATCAGTTCATTAAAAAAATTCAGGTCCCATGGGAAAGGTTACCACGAATATGCTGTTTGAAATGGTATTTGTTCGTCAATGCTGATATGCTTTGATATTGGAGAAGATATAAGTCTGCGAATTTTGATCAACAAAGGGCGAATTTTCCAATATTTGTCTTCCTTATCATCGTCTGTAACAGCATAGTCACCTAATATTTGATGAATTATGGTATTATATCTAGCTTTTCTCTTCCAAAACATTCATGCTCGTGGAAACCTCAACAAGCAGGTTATGAAATTTATACCCCAGAAGATTTCAGTATTCAGTATTCCAAGAAACTTCTTTTGTTTGCACATGCTTCATATTGGAATACAAAGTCATATTTATCAAAACGTTATACAGGGCCATTCAGGTTTAATCTTGATAACTTCAGGAATCGATAGAACAGGTTAAAATAATGTTCATTTGTGATATAAAATTATTTCCTCATAACTTTTGAACCACTTATCCGATTTAAGTAAAATTCAGAACACAAACACTCCTTATGATCTTACAGAAGCTTCTTAAGTTTGAACTACCTACCCCTCTTAGAAGTGTATTTTGTATGCTACCCTCTCTTACTTTATTTCAAAACTACAAAAAAGTAATTCATTTCAATAAAACATCTACACACCACTTTGACCTGATTAATTTCAAAACTTTATCGTCTCCTGTTTTTTTTTTCGACGTCTTGTTTCTGAGATATTCAAAGAAATTGGTGACAGTGTAGCGCACCAGCCGCGTAAATTTCATTTAACGTTATAGCAACCCATGAAAACAAGACTCGGTGATTTGTGTAAACTGACGTTTTGGGCGCCGCGATAGCCTAGGTGGCTGGGAGACGACTGCTCGTGGAACCAGTCTGGATCGGCTATGTCGGTGTGGGATCGAATCCCACTTTAGTACCGTGGATGTTTGCGCTCGTCGAGAGAGATGCACAATAAGTCTATAGGCTTCGGTGCTTACAGGGAGACTGTCGGCCGGCTCTCAAAAAAAAACTGACGTTTGTGAAAATCATTGTCAAAAGTATTATTTAATATTACTTAAAGAGTGTTCTTAGTGCTAAAAAATACCAATAACCTCAAACATAAATTTAGTAACAACTACTTATTACAAACTTATCAACTACTACAAAAATTACAATAGTTGTTCAAAGTGCATTCCTCCAGCCTCAATACATTTTTGCCATCGACAAACTAGTGTATTAACCGCAGCTGCTATTTGAACAGGATTGTTTTTTATGTCATCACAAGCATGTCTTATCCTTTGGATCAATCCTCACGGGTATGTACTGGCGTATCATACACAATTGCTTTTAGATGGCCCCAAACGAAATAATCCACAGGATTCAGATCTGGCGAGCGCGGAGGCCAAACTACTGGTCCTTCGCATGGAATCCACATATTTGGGTGGTTGTTGGATTGCCTTCCAATCCATCGACGAGGATAATTCTCATCCAACCACTGCCGTACTTGTCTTACGTAATGTGCAGGGGCACCATCCAACTGCATCCAGCGTAAATTTAAGGGGACATCATCAAGCACGTCGGGGAGAGAGTTTTGCAGAAACTCATGAAATAAATCCCCATTTAAACGAGGAGGCAAAATATGCGGCCCACAGAGGTTATTACTTAAAACACCTATCCACACATTTACACTAAACTGTTGCTAAAATGAAGATTGTCTGACACATCAAGGATTGACTTCACTCCAAACGTGAATGTTGTGGTAATTCACAATTCCAGCTTTTGTGACAATCCTGAAATATAAACAATTTATTTTTCCTAATTAATTACACTTATAGTCCCAATGTATACTATTCGATATATAACAAACAATACACTTACAGGCAACCATGTTTATAAAGTTCAAATGATACGTACGTGTACAAGGTAAACAGAAACCATTTTCTATAAAATTTGCCACTTACCATATGAAAATAAATGTATATCATATTTATTTATGATAAATTAAATTATATCTCATTAAAAACAACAACTTTCCTCTATTTGAAGATATAATTCTATTCTTTTTTAAATCGGTCAGTGGTCGCGCGGTTTAAGGCATCAGTACTTGAATCGAGGTGACTAGATCCCTGTGAGTTCGACCCCCGCAGCCGGTAGACCGTATATAAACTATATTCGTGAGAAGATTGGCACTCTCTCTGCGGTACTACACTCACAATATTTACTCATATGTTTTTTAATTCTGTTATTTTTATTTGCAGGAATGCACAAAAACATGTGTGTCTGCCCAAGAGGTAAAGTTGTCGGTGGAAGTAGTACCATCAATGGAAAAATGTACGTAAGAGGTAACAAAGCAGATTATGACGAATGGGAGAAAATGGGTAATCCTGGTTGGTCGTACAAGGACGTTTTACCTTACTTCACAAAAACAGAAAACTCTCACATTCGTCACAAAAAATCCGCATATCACGGAACAAGTGGGTTACTGGATGTCAACTACACAGACCCAACAGTATTTACTTCAGTATTCTTGAAAGCAAAGAAAGAATTAGGATATAAAGTAATCGATTACAATGGAAAAAAACAAATAGGAGCTTCAAGAGTTCAATTTACAATAAATGGCAACAAAGTGGCTAGTGGCGGAAGAGCCTACATAGATCAAATTTTGGATAGAACAAATCTTAATGTTACCATAAACGCTTTTGTTACTAGACTGTTAATAGAAAACGATACTAAAACCGCACTTGGTGTCGAATTTATAAAAGATGGTAGAAAATATGAAACCAGAGCTAAAAGAGAAGTAATACTTTCTGCTGGCGCTATAAATACTCCACAAATATTAATGATTTCCGGTATAGGTCCTAAGGAAGAATTAAATAAAATTGGAGTTGAGACTTTAGTCGACCTACCTGTTGGAAAGGTACTGCAAGATCATCCATCATTCGTTGGTATATACATCAGAACTAATCTAACGTTATTTAATGAGTCAGTAGAAGTACATTTGCAAAATTATTTAAACAATCGTAGACCTTACACAGCAGCGTATAATGTAGATGCTTTATCATTTATGAACGTAAATAATGGCAACAGTTCAGTGCCAGACATTCAGCTAGTACTATCCACACCCCCTGGACTCACTCCAAATGGATGGAGAATTTTAAATTTCAAAAGAAAAGTAATCGAAGGATTTGTAAAGTCATCACAGCCTTACAGTGATATAACAGTGTGGGTGATATTACTGAATCCAAAATCTAAAGGTAGTTTATCATTAAAATCTAGTAATCCTCTTGATTTTCCCAACATTGATTACAATTATTACTCAGAGGATAAAGATATGTCAACCATGCTTAAGGGTATACACGAAACCTTAAGACTACTGGAAACTGATGCGTTCAAGTCGGTCAATGCTAAAGTTGCTCCTGTTTTTAATCTTTGCAGAAATTTCACTGGTAATACTGAGGAATATTGGCGTTGCATGGTAGAACAACTCACTACTACTGTATATCATCCAGTTGGAACTACCAGAATGGGCAAATCTAGCAAAGATTCAGTTGTAAGTTCTAAATTATATGTGCATGGTATGAAAAAATTAAGAGTAGTGGATGCTGGCGTCATGCCAAAAATTCCTTCTGGAAATACTAATGCTGCAACTTACAT
The DNA here is from genome assembly GCA_037114965.1 of Monochamus alternatus. Taxonomy (NCBI): domain Eukaryota; kingdom Metazoa; phylum Arthropoda; class Insecta; order Coleoptera; family Cerambycidae; genus Monochamus; species Monochamus alternatus. The sequence continues at coordinate 23,201,461 of CM073426.1, read as the reverse complement.
GATTGCAGAAAAAGCTGCCGATGAGATTAAGAATTATTGGATTTGAAACGGCACTGGCATCCGTCTTTGAAGAAGCTGTTTAAAATAAATAGTAATATGTGTTTCTACTGCTACTATTACTTCCTTTTGCTTTACGTAATTAAGTTTATTTTTATTTATATTATATACAGGGTGTTAATTATTTAAAGAATGGGTCATACTTTAAGCCTAGCTTCTTTGGACTAAAATGAGGTGATTTAAATTTACCTTAGTACCAACTTGCTTCCTTATGAAGTTAATAGTCCCGACGGAGTAGTTTCATTTCTTACGCTAATTTATTTCTTTCTTGGATAATTGTATTCAAATTTTGTACAGGAAGGTTTTTTCGTATGATACATACTAATATCTGATTTACTTTTGTGTAATTTTTTTTTTTTAAGTTTTTCAAGACTGAGAGATTTTTGGAAAATGATTGATGAAGTTTGAGTTGTAAATGTATGAATTATTGATGTTATAAAATTTACATATATCTAAAATAAAATTAATTTGTTTTATTTATTTAATCTTGAGTCATATGACTCATATCAATTAAAAGGACAGTTGGTATTTTGTCTTTTATAGTTATTAAATGTACTAAATAATACAAAATATACAATATTAAATAAAACATTCTATTAAATGGATTTTTTAGAAAAAGAGTATATTATGGGAATCAGTGTTAGATACACCAAAATGTTTACCCTAGACATTACAAGGGTTTCAAAAATGCACATTTTTCAATTTCTTCAAGTTCTTCAAGTTAGAAACAAAGAGAGTTATAAAATTATGTTACATTCAAGTGAAGAAGTGGTAAAGCACACTATTGCGAGAACTGTTTTGGACTATTTTTAATTTCCGAGATAACCATGGAAACCAAATGGATCACACTCTACAGATGCAAACGTGCAATGCTAAGAAAAGTTTTTTGTTTTGGATTTTAAGGAAGGTTCTATACTCTGGATTTAATTTTGCTTTAAACTAATCAACTAATGAGTACACGTAATGTAGCACGTAGATACATCATTATTGTTATCAGCGACGACGACAGAAGTATAACCGGTGTGAAGACAGCAGCCAAAACGAACGAAGATACCCGAATGACCATAGGCGCGCATGTGATGGCGACAAGGGACAGGCAAACGGCGCATGCGCGCCGGATTCACTCTTTTGGTTATTATGGACGAAATATACATTAGATTAATTCCTACATCTCAAAATGGCTTTATTTAATGTAGACATTTGTCTTGAACTAATTTGAGACAAATAATCAGTCCCTAGGTGGTGAAAATGGAAACAAATAGACAAAAAAATGTACTTAACTAAGTATGCGTCGGAGCACTTTTTCGCTTTCATGGTTTGTCAAGATTCTCCTTAGAAATCTCCAGTTAAATATTGAACGACTTGGGGAGTGAAAATGGAGGAAAAGCCTTAGATAATTGGAAGAAAAATTCGTATCGCCGGAAGTACGCGGCGGAGCACTTCTTCGCTTTTAGGGTTTGTTAACATCCTCCTTAGGAACATCCAGTTAAATTTTGAACGACTTAAATTGGCTTCCAGGAGGTGAAAATTCTGGAAAACTGTTAGAAAATTGGAAGAAAAATTCGTATCGCCGGAAGTACGCGTCGGAGCACTTTTTTGCGTTTAGGGTTTGTTCACATCCTCCTTAGGAACATCCAGTTAAATTTTGAACGACTTAAATTGGCTTCCAGGGGGTGAAAATGCAGGAAAACTCTTAGAAAATTGGAAGAAAAATTATTATCGCCGGAAGTACGCGTTGGAGCACTTTTTCGCTTTCAGGGTTTGTTAACATCCTCCTTAGGAATATCTAGTTAAATTTTGAACGACTTAAATTGGCTTCCAGGGGGTGAAAATTCTGGAAAACTCTTAGAAAATTGGAAGAAAAATTATTATCGCCGGAAGTACGTGTCGGAGCACTTTTTCGCTTTTAGGGTATGTTAAGATCCACCTTAAGAACCGCCAGTTAAACTTTGAACGACTTAAATTGGCTACCAGGGGGTGAAAATGCAGGAAAACTCTTAAAAAATTGGAACAAAACTTATTATCGCCGGAAGTAAGCGTCGCAACACTTTTTCGCTTTTAGGGTTTGTTAAGGCCTTCTCTAAGAACATCTAGTTAAATTTTGAACGACGCGTACTTCCGGCGATACGAATATTTCTTTCAATTTTCTAAGAGCTTTTCCGCATTTTCACCCTCTGGAAGCCAATTTAAGTCGTTCAAAATTTAACTGGATATTCCTAAGGAGGATATTAACAAACCCTAAAAGCGAAAAAGTGCTCCCACGCGTACTTCCGGCGATACGAATTTTTCTTCCAATTTTCTAAAAGTTTTTCTGCATTTTCACCCCCTGGAAGCCAATTTAAGTAGTTCAAAATTTAACTGGATGTTCCTAAGGAGGATATTAACAAACCCTAAAAGCAAAAATGTGCTCCGACGCGTACTTCCAGTGATAATAATTTTTCTTCCAATTTTCTAAGAGTTTTTCTGCATTTTCACCCCCTGGAAGCCAATTTAAGTCGTTCAAAATTTAAGTAGATGTTCTGAGAGAAAGCCTTAACAATCCTAAAAGCGAAAAAGTGCTCCGACGCGTACTTCCGGTGATATTAATTTTTGTTCCAATTTTCCTCCATTTTCACTCCCTAAGTCGTTCAATATTTAACTGGAGATTTCTAAGGAGAATCTTGACAAACTATGAAAGCGAAAAAGTGCTCCGGCGCAGATTTAGTTACGTACATTTTTTTGTCTATTTGTTACCATTTTCACCACCTAGGGACTGATTATTTGTCTCAAATTAGTTCAAGAGAAATGTCTACATTAAATAAAGCCATTTTGTGATGTAGGAATTAATCTAATGTATATTTAGTCCATAATAACCAAAAGAGTGAATCCGACGCGCATACGCCGTTTGCCTGTCCCTTGTCTCCATCACATGCGCTCCTATGGTCATTCGGGTATCTTCGTTCGTTTTGGCTGCTATCTTTGGCTGCTCTCTTCATACCGGTAGAAGTATAGTAAATCGCTTTAGTCGCGTCAAATTAGCATTTCACTTGTAACTTTTTGCGGAGAGGTCCGATTGAGATGCAATTTTCTGCAAAATGTTCAGCGAATTTTTGATAACAAAAGGTACATCTCACCTCTGTACGCTCGCAAATGTTTAAGTTTTTATTTAATAAATGATCCATTTTTTTGAACATATGGCAAATGTCACACACGATTCAACGAAAATGTCTGGAAAATATTCTCTCGGGGGTTTTCGAGGTCCCTCTTTATCACTTTGGTGTTAGCTTTATTATTTATTGCTAAATTGTTGTAACTGGGCTAATTAATAAACTCCACCCCCGAAATCACTAGAGAACCGGAATTTTTTCCAGGATTTCTGGCTTATTAAGGCAAACCATCGGCACAAGATTTTTGCAAATATAATTGTTTATTGTTCGATTGTTGCAATCTCGCTAATTAACATATTAATAACTCTAACTTTTTTTGCAATAACTCTGGGATAATGGGGAGAACCATCGGTACACGGTTGTTGCACGAAATTGTTTATTTTTCTATTTTTGCAACCTGGCTAATTAACAAATTAATAACTCTTCTCCCGGAATCACTAGAGACCCGAAATTTTTTCCGGGATTTCTGTCTTTTTAAAGTGAACCATCGGCACAAGATTTTTGCAAATATAATTGTTTATTGTTCAATTGATCCCGGAATTATTGCAAAAAACCGATTTTCTAACGATTCCGGGAGAAGAGTTATTAATTTGTTAATTAGCGAGGTTGCAACAATCGAACAATGCCGATGGTTTGCCTTAATAAGCCAAAAATCTTGGAAAAAATTCCGGTTCTCTAGTGATTTCGGGGGTGGAGTTTTTAATTTATTAATTAGCCCAGTTACAACAATTTAGCAATAAATAATAAAGCTAACACCAAAGTGATAAAGAGGGACCACGAGAACCCTGAGAGAACATTTTTCAGACATTTTTGTTGAATCGTGTGTGACATTTGCCATATGTTCAACAAAAATGGGTCATTTGTTAAATAAACAATTAAAAAGTTGCGAGTGTACAGAGGTTAGATGTACCTTTTGTTATGAAAAATTCCCTGAACATTTTGCAGAAAACCGCATCTCAATCGGACTTCTCCGCAAAAAGTTGTCTATTTTCACATTTTTCATGCTAATTTGACGCGACTACTTGGTGTTGGGAGCACCAGATCCAACATGAAGTAGGCAGTGGACAAATTTAGCTACGTGCTACGTGATGTATTCAAGTTCCCTTCTGTCGAGTTTGACAGACACTAATAGCTAGAGGTAGTCGTCAGTTGCCTCACCTAAGACATACTGATGAAATCTAATAAGCTCGAAACCGGTATATGTCTGCTACGTATACAGGTGAGTCATTAATAATAGCTTAATGGAAGATTGTTAACTTCAAAATAAAGCTGAAAATGTACTTCTCTTGGTAGATGAAGATTTTTTAGTTCCGAAGAATGACTATTTGTCCAATTAAAAATACTTCGTCGGGTAAATGTGGCTTCGTCCATAAATAATATTTTATTATAAAATGTTGGGTCATCATTTTGTTGTTGACGAAGAAACTATGCAAACCGTAACTTAGCTAGATGGTCTTGTGACGTTAATTGTTGAAATGGAGTAAAATCATAAGGACACAATTTTTCTTTGTGAAGTATTCTGCTAACGGACTGACTGATGCCAGTAGCTGCCGAAATTTGACGTATGTTTGTACGTGTACGTGTTCAGTTGCAATTCGCACTAAAACATCATCTTCTTGCCCCGCTGTTAATATTTTCGGCTTTACAACATCTCTTTTCTGGTGAAATGATTCTGTTTCACCTAATCTGTCGTAGAATCTCTTAAATAGTCTATAACCGAGTTGTCTGTTATCTCAATATAATTCCTATTACTAATAACTACTTCGCTGCTGCACGGCGACCGCATAAATCTTCTTGGGTATATACACATATTATGTTTATCATTTCAATGTTGGAAAAATTATTATGACGAGGCATTTTAAATATAAAAAATAACAATAAAAAAACAATACTGCCTAACCTATGAATTGAGTGGCATCGGCAGAAACAATATGGTATTGTAGTGACAGCTGTCTACTTATTATTTCACGTCTACTACCTAAATAATTTTTCTAATTTAATAGTCGAGGCAATAAACTAGTAAAAAGTCCAAAAGTTCTAAAACTAGTTGTGGTGGACGGATCGGAATGCGGTTTTCTGCATTCTCTTCCAAAAATTATTTGTAAAAAATGTGGCGACATGGAATTTCTGACAAATCGGAAATTGAATTGCTGCAGCCAAAAATGCATTAAAAAAATACATTATTTGAGAGACCTCTTGAAAGATGTCAAAACTTGGTAAAAGTCAGAACTGGCCCAGATCGGGTACTCGGAGGTTTTCGAGGTCGCTGATCACGAATATGATATTCTAATTGACCCCCCGAACACCTGAAGCTCAAGACCGCCGATGAACGTCATATCCGTGGGACTCTCCCACAAATCACCCGGGGTTTTTTTGGGTCGCTGAATCAAAATCTGGCATCGGCGAACATCCCACGGGCACCTGGTGCGCCGGAACATGGACGCTGATGTGATCTCCGAGAATTATCCTGAGAAGAGTGCCAAAAACCACCCGAAAATCATAATAGGGGCGTTTTGTGGGGCGTTGAATCCGAATTTCACGTCTGAAACGACCCCCCAAACACCAGAACCTGACCCTAAACGTCATCTCCGTGGCTATTCCTGACACAATCAAAAAAGGCAAACCGAAAATCGTTATGGGGGTTTTCTTGGGGCGCTGAATCCGAATTTGACATCGATAACGACCCCCCGAACCCCTGGTGCACCGGAACCTCACCCTGAACATCTTCTCATAAAGACGATCATTATCGTGGTATGGTTGTCGTGAATGTTATTGGGCGAGGCGTAGCCTGGTCCGATAGCACGACGTGTGCCATACTGATTGTTTATGATTCGTATTACATACAAAATTTTATCTGATTGGCTGATGGCTGATTTATATTAATGCATTTTCGAAAAATTAAAAACTTCACTTTTGACATGTCACAATGATAACTATTTTTAAAGCAGCAAGTATATGTGTAAAATAAATTATTAGTAGGTTAGTGAGCTGTGCTTTGTCATTTCCTTGACAACGGCAATATTTATTTATCTGCTGTCAAACACAACTGTCACGTAGAATTGAATATAATTTAAATAATAATGAGTCATTCTGAAACTGGTACTTTACCTTCTGATTTAGAAGAAATGATGCGAAATATCGTGGAGTCTCTTTTGCCGGAAAAATCACTGATGAAAAAGAATATTACTCATCAAAAAGTATTATTGACTTACTTTGAATGCTTAATTAAAGTTATCTTCTCTCTGGTCGTATTATTCGATGATAGTAGTATTTTATTAACAAGAAAAACGTAAATCAGAAGGTTACAGACCTAAAAAATCCAAAATTTTTACTGAACAAGATGTCACAAAGTTTTTAACGGAAGCGTCAGATGATAATCGTACATGTTTATTTAAAAGAGTTGCTATGATAATTGGACTAAGTGGAGTATTCAGAAGAGAGGAACTGACAAATATTCTTGTTGAAAATGTGATAGATGAAGGATCCGTTTTTAGAATTACTTACCCGAATACAAAAACAAAGGTAATGCGAGAATTTTTTGTAACATCCCAGGATTGAATATGGTGGAACTTGTCAGACAATATGTGAAAATACGACCTTGCAACACAAACTAATTTTTTGTCACTTATAAAAATAATAAACGCACGAAATAACCCGTAGGAACTCACACCTTTGGTAAAATGCCAAAAGTTGTTGCCACTTTTTTAATTTACCTGACCCTGAAGAATATACCGGACATTGTTTTCGGCGATCGTCTGCTTCATTTTTGGCCAATTATGGGGCAGATCTGTGTACCGTGAAACGCCATGGCGGATGGAAAAGCAATACTGTTGCTGAAGGTTACATCGGAAATTCGAAAGAGCAAAAGAAAAAAATATTAGAAGCAATTTTTGGTGACAACAACCAAACAGGATTATAAGTTTACCAAAAAGCATCAACTACTGATGTAAAAACTCTAGAATCCATTGGAATTAATATTACAAACTGTAGTAATTGCTGTTTTATAATAAATAGTTTTGTACATAGTTATGTATTTTGAATAAACTTTTTTGATCTCTCCATCACATGTTTTTCATATAGAATTTCGTTATGGTACTTACCATAATGAGCTTCCTTACGTCATCAAAATTGAATGACATAACGTTGTCATTATGACATGCCATCAGATAAAATATATTATTTTAAGACTTAAAACAACTTACATATTCCAGGTGTTTGTTAACGCAGGTATCAGTCAATGACCAAACTTCGATAATAAACACCATAGAAGATAGTAGCTACGATACCACAAACGTCTTATTACTATAGATTATATAAAAACTGGTTTAAGATGTGTTAAAGTATGTACTTCTTTAAGTATAGATGTTTTAGGTAATTCGTTAGCATTGCAACAAAATGGAAATTGGTAAGAATAAATCTCTAACTTATAAATAAATATACACAGTGTTACAAACTAGTAGCTCAATCCGTAAACCATGCATTTTTTGGACCAAAATAATGGAATCTTTCTTATGCCACTGTTCATTTTGGAATATTTAAATGTTATTTCCGTGTTATTCAGTAAATTGTAATAAATAAACGGCATAAGTAATGTAATGTTCAATATAGGTACCACCTTCATCTTTAACCTGAGGCTCTTTTAATTAAATATTAACTAATTTTCTGAAAAATATGTGGTTGCAGCCTAAGGTTCTCTCCATCTAGTACAATTCGTACCTTAGCTGTTGTTTACCTAGTATTGGAATCATATAAAAAAATATTTCCGCAATTCTAATGAATTTCTATTATTATAAAACTCTTTCATTGACTCGATGGTTTGCTTCTGCAAAAATATATGATTTCAACTTGACGGTGTTCAGAACCATTTAAATAAAATCTTTCTATGGATTGGTAGAGAACAACTTGAATATGTTAAATGGCCATCGCGTTCCTCCGTCCTCAACCTATTGTAGCATTTAAAAATGCTACTTAGTGTTTAATTACTACATTTTAAAAAAATCACACAAAAATTTAAATAAAAGTGATGATCAAAGTAATTATACTGGATCAATTTTCACCATTATATTATTTTGTTAAGTGCAAAATCTCAACCTACAAATTACTTGCAATTTCACATATAAGACCGTACAACATCTTAGGTAAGCAGCATGGCTCTGTTCTGGTTCATCAGTTAATTCCGTACTTTTCCATTTTTAGGCCTTTTCGCTTTCCTTCTTAAAATAATTGCTGTTAAATTTATATGCTAAAATTTGGGCAATATCAAACAAATACCGTTTGTCTTTTGAATACTGTTCCGGTTCTGAATAAGGACGAGTTAACAAATCGAAGCCACCAGAGATCTGATTTTTTTGGAAAATCATTGGATTCTGGTAAACCAAACTACATTACTTGGATTTACATCATCCCATTATTAAAACACGCCAAGCTGTCGCCATCTTGTTCCGCCAGTGATCAAAGGAAATCCAGCTAAGCCATATTTATTTATCTATTTGAAAGTTATTAACTGAACCTAATTTTGTCTCAAATTATTATCCATCTATATTTTAATTTAGTAGTATAAATGTACGCAAGCGTATACGTATACCTATGCAAAGAGTAGACACAAAAACTGTCACATTTCATTCAAGAGTCAATGTTTTAATCAAATTATTTAAATTCATGGTTTAATATATATTTGCTGCCTGTGTGTTTTGTGTGTGTCCTAGTTAGTAATATAGGCCTCAAAAAATTGTTGTCTTTAATTTTTTTAATATAACATAGTAATTGCAATTTATTAGATAGAGTAATAATAATTTTTTTCTTTAAATTTCCTAGATAAACTAATTGGCGCCCGATTAAGCAAGTATAATTGATGTAGCTATCGTAATCCACGACCCTAACGCTCCTGTACTAAGCAAAAGCTAGCTAATGCACTTACGTTGCCATAAGATAAAAAAATGGTACACTGTTGGACTTTATTTACTGACGTTTTATGAAATATTTCGTTTATATGGTTCCCATACTAGCTGAGCAATAGCCCAGGGAATGAATTATACAAGGTGGACAGTATTTTAAGCTGAAACCACATATTTTTCCAAAATATTCATTATTCTCTTACTAAAATAGCCTCAGCTGAGTGTATCCATATTGAATATTAGTTTAATTGAGTTAAAATTTTGTTTTTTTACTGATTGCTGTTAGTTGTAGTGTTTGTTTAATATAATAATATCTCTACCCCTCATTCTATTTCCGAGGATTAGCCCAGAAGTCGAAGACTTGTGCGGGAGAGGGGGCGGCATATTATTATTATTGAGCAGGCCGAATTTGCTCCCAAGAACGACTTATGTTGGCAGGTCCTAACTCCCATTCAGTGCAGGAATGAGGGAAACCTAGAAAACTTCATTAATGAGGGGGGTAGTCGTCAACCGGTATCAATCTCTCACATTGACCCAAGCCAAAATTCTTCCACCCTACCATACCAGCAGAGAGGGTGCCAATCCTCTCCACAAATATGGCGTGGTCACTGACCGATCCAATTTATTTTCAATTTATTTCAATTTACTGAACAAAATGGAAACGACCATTTAATGATATATTAGTGATATTTAGGTACGTTGTGCCACACCTAGCCTATATCTAGTAAACCGAGCCTCAAATCCAAATCTTATAAGAATGAAAGAATAAATAAGAAAACGCTTTATCCAAAAATAATAATTTGAAACTTTAGGAGTATCCAAAAAAAATGGGGGGTCCGTGGATACTGCATCTCCCTATGTGCCAAATCTCAAATACAAATCTCTAAAATTACTGTCTGATTTTTATTAATAGTTCAATAAAAATCATTTTTTAAATTTTAATTTTGGCAGTGTGTATTTTGAACCTGGAACTCTAAAATAAAAAGTTGCATAAGAAAAGTCTCATTATTTTGGTTCAAAGAATATGAGGTTAACGGCTTGACCTACTAATTTGCGACACCCTGATATTAAATTTTCGGTTTCGATTAACACACTTTTCGTTAAAATTATTTTTTATTTAGGAACACAGGAATCTACAATATAACATAATTACTAACTGTTCTAAATGATATTAACAGTTTTTCATATTACTGTTGTTAGGCATAATTACTTTGAGCAAGAAAATAACCTACATAGAACAGATACTGAAAATTGGTACGTTGTTCTCCGACCTTGATTGCAACTAGCATATATAGGTAGAAATCTGAACTTGTATCAAGTTGTCTTTATTAATTAAGAATGTCTAGTTTGCATACTATGTTCCGATTGATGTATTATCTTATAGCTCTCATTGCTTTATTAGCGAATAATGCTATAGTTGCATTCGGTGAGCAATATTCATCATTTGAAGAATTCGTTGACATGGTACGCGCAAACTTGACGCACACAACTAATTACATATTACCGCTTAACAATGAAAAGTCTTGTTTTGTGGAACCGTCTGAGCAAGATAAAATTTATGGTAAGTAACGTGATTTGTATGTGTTTTTAATGTCAGTATTATTAGCCTTGCTTTTATCAATTTATTGCCATTATTAATCTGCTTCTGTTAGATTAATTTTCAGTTCTGTTCCTTAACATGTTTCCAATTTAAAAATGTACTGTAAAAGATAATTCCATATTCAATGTGTCCACCTTAAGGGCGCCGTTTTTAGACGTAAATTTTCAACGAATTCATAACTGTCTGTTGAGACAGTCTTAAAAAAATATGATTAAGTTAGAAATAATATATTTTCGGTGTGTCAATTAGTCTACATAGTATATAAAAATATGTGCCTTCTCTATTTATACAGGGTGTACCCAAATGAAATGGCTTTATTTTAGGGATAACAATTTCCAGGCTGACAATTCATTTAGAATAAGAAAAAAAGCATAATTTTCACCTGCTTTGTTTTATCATAAAAGTCGCCTAAATTCTGCATGTCAACTGCATATTAAGAAATTGGTATACGGCATTATACACAATATCACACCTCGCAAATTTCTCTTTAAAAACTAGTGATACTTGAATTGATGTAAATTATTAATTATTTTTCGCGGTGTGTGGTATACAGTGACAAGGTACAATCTACGGTCTGTCATGTTCTTTAGCACAAAAAGTTAAAGAAAATGAGTCACTTACAGCATTATATTTTTGCACTATGCTAATAAGAACTTCGACCTACACCGAAAAAATTCAGCAAGCAAATCAATTTATTTAAACATTATTTATTCTCGAAAAAACAATCCTTTTTACTGACTGAATAAATTGATTTATTTGGTAAGAAAGTTTCATTTTCTATTTCATATCAACATCTTATGAAAACTTTTTAAAACATTATTTTCAAATGATTTTTTTTTGTTCAAATTGTTTTGAAATAAAAAAATGGCTTTTGATTGAAATGAATCTGCATTTCGAATAAAATAATACGTTTATTTAGTTCAAAAATGCATATCTTTAATTGAGGGATGTGGAAAAGGAAAATAACATTTTTCTTTTTGTAAAATTGTTAAATTAAGTTTTCTTAGGTTATATAATCTTTTGAAAAACCGTAAATTAAAAATACTCAATTTCTTAATATAGTATCCTCGAAAAAAATATTTGTTTGAAAAGAAAAATTGAAATTGTTTCCTATAAACAAAAAATAATTTACAGCAGCTACATCTAGAGGTGACCGCTAGATGTAGCTGCGCTATATTTTGCTTTCTTATGTATGTCAAGTTTGAGAGACATGAGCACCAAGATTAGTCGTCAGTTAACTCACCATTCACCTGTGGTGTCCTGATGAGAGTAAATAAGCTCGAAACTAGTATATGTTGACTATTTACTATACATTTTTCAGGTGTAATTCTATGCTGGTCGGGACATTAGCTCGCAGTTATTTCCTGAAATTCCTGAACAAATTGTTGACCTAAATAAGTAACTGTTTAATTGGAAAAAAATGTATGAAATATACAAATACTTTAGTATCTAACACACCCTCAATGGAGTAACTTCAATTTTTTTTTGCTTCAAAGAGAAACTCATGATTTGGTATTTTTTTATATTAAGCAACAATTTATTATTAATATATCAAGTGTTAATTTTATTAACAACTAATTGCAATTTTAATCTCATTATGATTAATGCTAATAATTTTGCAATAAATTTTCATATCGTTGACATATAAAAGGCAAGTGACATCAGTTTCAGCGACAACGTGATTAATAAAGCTGTTAAAGAAAAGGGGTCCCAGTACAGAACCTTGGGATACATCGAACGTTGATATAAATTCCTTAGATCGTTGACCATTATATTCAACATGAGGTAGATGTTATGTAGATATGTATGGTACAATGAAAATAGTCAATAAAAAACTCATTGAATTCCCTTTTTCCTTTTCTCTGAATGTTTTATTTTATTATTACAACTAGTAGATAAGCATGATTTTTTTCGTTATACATAAGAGTAAATCTATTATTGTCCAAGGCATTTAACATCCAATAACATAACACGTTAATACTGTATTCATACGCACCCAATATTATAATATTTTGAAATAAATTTGCATAATATGTATTACTTTGTGACAGATTACGGTACATATGACTTCATAATAGTTGGCGCTGGATCTGCAGGCACTTTACTGACTAACAGATTAACTGAAATAGAAGACTGGAATGTACTTTTACTGGAAGCTGGAGGAAATGAAAATGATTTCAGTGATATTCCTGGATTCAGTTTCGAACTTTGCTCATCTGAGATGAATTGGGGCTACTTATCCACGCCACAGAAAAAATCTTGCCAGGGTAAGTGTATGTATTATTATTGTCCTTTGTTAGCAAATTTTTTAGATCCTCCAACTTCCACCAGATCATTGTAGCATACTGGTTTCAAAAAAACATGTAGATAAATTACGGTTATTTTATGAATAAATCTAAAAATCCAAATTTTAATAATATTTATGTTTGTTTTGCTCAATTAAGGCAAATCTTCTATTTATTTTTTACTTTTAGAAATTCAACCCAAAATTTCCACAATAATCATTTATGAATTGAGAAGAATCCTGATGCCATTTTTGAAACATATTTTCAACCCCACTTTTCGCTTTCACTAAATGTATCATAAGAGTTTATGATAAAAAATCATATATTCTCTTCCCAGAAGGTTGCATAGAAATTCCTATCACATTTTTTTAGAAACTAAACTGGTTATTTCGCCCATCTATATTCCTTCATTATTGAAAAATTAATATGCAGCTTCGAAACATTTAGATAAAAATGGCTTCTTACATCTCCTGATTTAATAGTATCGATTTTTATGGAGCACATCATATCACTGGTGTACACTAAAGCGATTTAAAATGATTAAGAATGATGATATACTCGCGTCAAGAATTCAGACGTCTTACGTCACGGCTGACGTTACACATTTGTTTTTATTGTCAACGTAATTTTCGAAATTTAGTCGCGTTAAAAACAATTATTTTTTGCAATTTAGTGCATTATATAATGCAAACCTTTAGTGTATTATATAGTTTTATTACTATCAGTTACAGTTTCTTAAATATTTTGATGAAAATATTGTGAATTATTCATTTGTTCGTATGACGTAAGTCGTCTGAATTCTTGCCGCGAGTATATTAGTTGTATTATAAGACGAGAATAATTCTGCGTAATTGTTGTCGGAGGTAATTCGTAACAAAAAATATAACTTTACACTGCAAAAAAATTGTTGTGAGAGTGACATTTTCCAGTGTGTCATTCAATATTTGTGTATGTAATGAATCTGAGTAATAATTACCAATAATGTATCAATATTCCTATATCTCTGTATTCTATAACCCTATTTCTGACTGGTTGTACAAAGTACAAATACAGTACGTCCGATCCGCAGTATCAGTTAATTAGTTAATTTTCGTTCATGGTGTTCAAATGGAGTATATTTAAATTTATACTGAGATTTGTTCCATTGTTTGGGATATCCTGTTGAAGGCACTGAAAGAGATACTTTCATTGTATTTAATATACAGTTTGATATAGAACTTATCAAAAAGTTCAATTCAATTTATGCAGAAATTATTACAAATACAATCAAAAAGAGCAGTTCGAAAATGATTTAAAAATAAATTTCTGCACGGCACTGGAAACTGATCCGCTGTAAAACCTGACATTGCACAAAACAGAGCAATCAGTCGGTGACTAGCACAGTGGCAAAGTGTAATGAAAAATTAATGGACAAAAGGATTTAATGATTTTCCCGAGAAAAAAAAATAAAAGCAATTATAACACCTATTTTATACCACCAAAATCAACTGCTTTTGCTGCTATATACAGGATGTCCCAAAATAGAAGGCCATACCATTAACCACATATTCTTTGGACAAAAATAATATGACTTTCCTTATGCCATTTTTTATTTGAACGTTTCTGTTTCAATATACAGAGTGTTAAAGTTACATGTTAAAAAACTGTTTTTGTTAATAATCCCATTGTTTTCTAAGATACACACTTGAAATTTTGCACGTACTTTTATCTTATTGCGGCATACTTATCATAAATTCCATAAAAAATAAATAAGATAAATTAAGTTAACTAAGTAAAAGTGAAAAACTATCAATTTTGTAACTTTTTACTTCCAATATTTATAAATAATTTTCAAAATGACTACCGCCTTATTTTATGCATACCTGTGACTGTTTTCTTATTAGTGATCTTGTTATTATGTTGATAAAGAAATTTAGAATTACCTCACTGTTTTGTTTGCATAATCTTTATCAAATAGGCACATGATGATATTCCACCATGACGGATGCCCGCATACTGCAGTAGACCCGTTAGGAAGTTGTTAGATCAGTAGTTCCCAAACCGGTGTATGGGGAAAGGAGGACTTCCACGCATGGAGACCCTTAAAAGAACTAATGCAGGCAAACGGAGGTGCATAAAAGTAATGATGCAAAACCTACTCATGCCGGTTCCTATGTTATTTAACGGAGCATCGCACACTAGACCAGCACCTGCATGTACCGCCACCTGCAACGAGCGTCACTGTCGTGATGGCGGCCTGCAGTATCTATGCCAGGCCGCACTAGTCCGATGTAAGTTGTGTTCACAGAAAAATCATTGGTTTCAATCTATTAGAACTACACAGTTAAGTTGTGAATGTGTCGCTGAACTATCGGGCATCCTCGCTTATCAACAACCTAAAACAAACTGCAAGTCTTTCATCAGATAACACTGTTCTGCGAAATCTTGGCAAAGGCGATTCAAAAGCTGATTTTTTTGTCATAAAAGAAATTACGAAATTTACCATAAAACTTTCTCTTTTTATTGATAGGGTAAACTCAAAACTTTCCTGGCTTCCCTCCCCTCCTTCTTTTCATACAACATTGCTAAAATAAAATAATCGTTTTCCTAGCTACCCTCAAGTACTACATAAAAACTACAAAACCTCTGCCACACACATAACCTGCATAAAAAGTTGCTGGGCCATGATGGACCAGTGTGGGAAGTCGTGCAGGTTTTCAGATTCGCGCTGGCTGGTCCGTACTGGTCCGTGCTAGCACAATGTGCGCGATCTTTAAGAATTGGATATGCAGCTGACATATGCGAAATAATTTTTCTCTCAGGATAACAAAATCGCAAATAACAAAACGACCATGTTCATCCATAAACCACGGTGGTAGTCAATTTTAAATTATTTATAAATGTTAGAAATTAGTAATAAGTTATAAAACAGATAGTTTTTCACATTTATTGAGTGATCTCAATTTCTTTTGCTTACGACGAGACTGGCAACCTTCGTATTATTTATGAAATTTGATATTTCGCAAAACTGTATTACCTCTTAAGGTAATACTATAGAGAGGTTTTCCAAACAGTTTGTACTTTACTGTATTATCAAATTTTTAAGTTTCATACAAATGATATGCATTGGAAATATTTTGCAAAATAGTTGTAAGCCCCTGGTATTTTATTTTCTTCGAAACATTTTATCACAGTAAATCTGTGATTATGTCATCTATTAGGATCACAGATTAGGATATAAACTAACGAGGAAAAATTTAATAGCGAGAAAAATATTTATAATTTTGTAATATTTTTGTAATTACTAGTATTTGGCAGGGTTAAAAAAAAATAAATTATACGAACACTGCAGAGATTTGTTTAAAGGCATTTAGAGTTAAATCAGGTGCTACTGAGCCCTACTAGCACGTCCCCAAAGGAGTACGTCCACTTATCATTAACTTTGTATAGAGGGTGACTTATCAAAAAAAATTTGGAAATAGATGAGTCATGAAAATTTTGGTGAAAAAAATTGAAGGGCGAATGGAGGTAACTGAGGGATGGAGTATCTTTTATCCCCTCCAATTATTTGTAAGTACGCCTATGCAGCTTTTTCTTGAAATATCAAACGTAGAATTATCTTCATCTTCATTTTACCTTTTTTGTTCAAATGCTTCGTTTTGGAGAAAAACGACATTATGTACTGCCCATAAATCTATCATTCACTACCATTTTCAAGTGAAACTGAAATTTTGTGGATATACCTGTTATTACAATACCTTGGCAACTTAGCAAATCGTAATACTTACTGAATGAATATTTGCTAATTAAAACAAAAAGAGAATATCTGATTCTTTTAAGGTTTTTGCTACTTAAAAGGGCACATACATGTGTTAATGAGGAGGGTGGGCAAGTAGAACGTTTACTAAATTAGTAGTAATTAATTAATTGTTTTATTTAATGTTATTTAGATAAAAAGTTATTATGTTGATCGTTCATTATTACTATTACTAAACAAGACTATTATTTTTTGGTTAATAAGAGAACTGTATTACATATTTTAATGCCATATTATTTTTTCAATTCATAAGTATTCCTCATTTTATAAAATTTAAAATTATCCATTCTGTTTTAATTAGCAATTATTCATTCAGTAAGTATTACGATTACGAAGTTGTAAAGGCATTGTAATAATAAGTAGGTATATCCACAAAATTTCAGTTCTACTTGAAAATGATAGTGAATTATAGATTTATGTGCACTACAAATTGCCGTTTTTCTTCAAAACGGAGCATTTCAAAATTACAAAACAGATAAAATGATCAGAAGAAAATTCTACGTTTGATTTCAAGAAAAAGTTGCGTAGGCGTACTTAGAAATAATTGGATATCGGGATAAAGGGTACTGCATCCCTCAGGTCTTTCCATTCACCCTTTTCCACCAAACTTACATGAAAAGTATGTCGGAGTAAGATAAAAGTACGTGCAAGTAGATCATGACATCTTGACAAAAGAGCTTTTCGAGGATGTAGTGGCCAATGTGTTAATAAATTTGTTAATGTCAACTCCAGGATCGCAAATTTCTTGTAAAAACCAATAGTCATTTTTCAGAAAAATGTAACGTAAATTTGGGTGTGTCTCAAGGGTCAAATCTGCGACCGTTTTTGTTTTTCATTGACGACTTAGCTGATGTGCAACACATATATTCTTTATGATACAAACTCGGCTCATAACTGGAGCATAGCAAATAAACTCGCTTTTAATGTCACTAAGTGTCATACGATTACTTTCACTCAAAATAAACAACCAATTCCTTACAATTATCAAATGAACTACTTGACACTTACTGACGCTAATTGATTCCTAACTGTCTTACACGCTTCATATTGAGAAAATAGATTAGGTTTTGTAAGAAAGATATTTCCGTACTATTGAACCTGTTTCTACTTATATATACGCTTATTTTTTTACATCAGTCTCGCATTTCCTAAATTCTACATTATTTTAGAATGCCATATAATTAGGCAACTGTGTATCTGTTTGGAATAAATATATAAATAAATAAATTTGTTTAATAAATAACTATAGATCTTTAACAACATGTTTTATGTTTTTGTTTTTAGCAATGGAAGGAAACAAGTGCAACTGCGAAAGGGGTAAAGTCGTAGGGGGAAGTAGCACTTTAAATGCAAAAATGTACGTGAGAGGAAACAAAGCGAACTATGACCAATGGGAAGCATTGGGCAATCCCGGTTGGTCGTATAAAGACGTTTTACCTTATTTTATTAAAACAGAAAAGAGTGACATCAATAATGGCGATCCTGGATATCATGGGAAAGATGGTTTACTACACGTCAACTATACTGAACCAACTATTTTATCTTCCGTATTTATAAACGGAAAGAAGGAATTAGGTGACAAAGAAATTGACTACAATGGCAAAGAACAAATAGGAGTGTCACGAATTCAGTCTACAATAAATGGCAATAAGATAGCTAGTGGCGGAAGAGCTTTTATAGATCCAATTTTGAACAGAAAGAACCTTAATGTTACGATAAATGCTTTTGTTACTAAATTAAAGATAGATAAAAAAAATAAAATTGCACGAGGAGTTCAATTTATAAAAGATGGCAAACAGTACAAAGCTAAAGCCGAGAAAGAAGTTATACTATCTGCAGGTGCTATAAATTCTCCACAGATTTTAATGATCTCCGGAATAGGCCCCAAAGAAGAATTAGATAAAATTGGAGTTGAAACTTTACTCGACTTGCCCGTCGGAAAAAATTTGCAAGACCATCCAGAGTTCTTTGGTTTAAATATTAGAACTAATCAAACAATGTTTAACGACTCTCTAGAAGTATTACTAAAAGACTACTTAAACCACCATCGACCCCTTACAGCGCCATTCAATGCAGATTCCGTAAGTTTCATTAATGTCAACAATAACAGTAGCTCAGTACCAGATGTCCAACAGATACTTTTTACACCTTTCGGATTTGGTCCTAATGCATGGAAGTTTATAAATTTAAAGATGGAATATAAAAAACAACTTGAAGAGTTAGCAGTTCCTTACAGCGATATTTATATATTCGTAATATTGCTTCATCCAAAGTCTAGAGGCAGTGTAACGTTGAAATCAAAAAATCCTCTAGACTTTCCCAACATTGATTATAATTACTACGGCGATGAAGATGATATGATCACAATGATAAAAGCTATAAAGGAAACTCTAAAGCTGTTAGAAACCGATGCTTTCAAGTCTGTCAATGCGGCAATCGCTCCCACTATGAAAATATGTACTGGTTACATTCTAGGTACTGATGAATTTTGGCGCTGTGCATTGGAACAACTGACTACCACTATATATCATCCTGTTGGAACTACACAAATGGGCAAGTCAAATAAGGACTCCGTGGTAAGCTCAAAACTGTTTGTACATGGCTTGAAAAAGTTGAGGGTAGTGGACGCTGGAGTTATGCCGACATTGCCTTCAGGGAATACTAATGCCCCAACATACATGATTGCGGAAAAAGCTGCTGATTTTATTAAAGAACATTGGGCTGGAAGTAAATCTAACATGAAAACTTAATGTGTAGTTGAAAATAATAATAATACAAATTTGATTGCCTATCATTATTTATTCTTTACATTTATTAAATTTGTTTCTTATTACACTATATAAAAATACTGCTTTATTTTCTAAATCATATCCGATACTTGCAGGTTTGTAAATGGCAGAAACGTGTCTTCTTTTAAAGTTTGCACAAATTGCACTGAATATTTTGACAAATAGTGGTATTGCGTCAACAACTGACCATAACTCTACAGAGTGTTCCGCATCAAAACCTACACGGAGCAGGTGTAATTGGGGCAGTCACCAACACTCGAATCAATTTCAGTCAGAAGAGAAAAATCCAGAAGAAACCGTTAAAAAATGGAACTTAATTTTTTGATTTACAAAGCCGTAATAAAACCGTATTAACCTTCGTAGACGTAACATAACAGTTCTATATAGGGCATCCCGAAATTGCACAGAGCAAGAGTAACTTTATGCTTCTGTATATTCCGTCAGATGCGGTATTGCATACGCATTTTAAGGGCACCTCAGCCGACTGAAAACACTTCGAAGTACTGACAGCGGATTGAAATTGCTGGTCTCTCTATGCTGTTGAACGATGTATACTTTCTGAGCTGTTTTACCGTAGTCGATGCTTAAGTGCAGACGTTTTGCCATACTTAACAGATGGCATCTTCAGTGCTTCTCGTATCTTGAGTGGTGGCTGAATTATTGCCGCGGTGTCTAAAACGAGTTTTTATACTACCTAGTACGTGCGTAGGTTAGATAGTTAGATAGTTCAGTGTTTACGTTGACTGGTTCAGGCATGTTATGGATGGCTGGTTCAGGTACGCTCCGGTTCACTTATTTCTTCTTAAGCAAAGACATCCAAGTATGACTAATCTTCAGTCTTTTGTCCTTGTTCATGTAGTTCTAGAATTGAAGAATCTCCAAAGCCTCCGTTCGTGCTAGATTGTAACACCCATTGGTACAAACTCGTGCTCTAGTGTCCTCTAGTGAGATTCTGTATCTCTCTTTTCAAGCATCTTCCGCAACGGCGGATTTTTCAGGCTGGTACAACCGTATATGCTTTTCGTGTTCTTTTTTCCTAGTTTTTACAGTTCGTTTGAACATGACCACGTATACTTTGTCACAGTCAGTGCATGGCAAGAAATACACTCTCGGAGTTTGTAACGGACTCAATTGGGGTTGCGGAGTTGCTCACTTATTTTACACGTTCGTGTAAAAGTAGTCCACACTCCTTTTTTGCGTAGTATTTTCGTAATTTTATGTGTCACATTGGAGATGTATGGTAAAGTGGTGGTTGTAGTAACTTGGGCCATGCTGTTTGCTCGCGCCGAAGTTTAATGGCTCTATCGATCCTTCTTAGAGTAACCATTTACAGGAACAAAGATCGGAGCGAATTTATTTCTTCTTGTCGATGGTTCTCATCAGTCAACGTAAATGCTCTGTGAACTAGAGTCTTCATGACCGAGCGTTTTTGTTCTTGATGAGAATTAGACTCTTCATGGAGAGATATATCTATTAGTATGTGTCTACTTCCTGTAGATACCGTATCCGAAGACGCCAGAAGACTTTCTTTTTACCAGAATCACGAGAAACGGTAAGATTTTATTTTGTTGCACTTCCATGGTAATGATCTTGTTGTGTTGCTGGTTAATATGACAAAAAAATACCTACAAAAATTATTGTAGGGAGTCTACTCCATGCGGCCAAAAGATGAAAGTATCGTCCACGTATCTACGCCAGGACTTAGGTTTCTTAGGAGCTGATCGAAGCGCTTCATTTTCAAAGTTCTCCATAAACAAATTCGCCACTACAGGACTCAATAGACTACCCATCGCGACACCATCCTTTTCTTCGTAGAACTGTTTACTCCAGACGAAATATGTGAAAGTCAGGCAAAGCTTAAATAAAGCAATAACTTCAGGGATAAAGTGGTCGTCAAACAATTGCAGGCTGTCCTGGACCGGAGCGTTTCACATCGAAGCTGACCAAGATGTTCTGGGGATTGATTGTCATGGAACTAATGAAGTCCACAAAATGTGCTTGGTTTTTTATATGTTCGAACTTTTCTACTGGTGGCTTCATTTAGTTACGTATTAGTTTCTAGATGGGGCTTCCAGTGGTGCTGACAATTGGTCGAAGAAGTGTATTGACCTTGTGGATTTTCGGTAAACCATACAGTCTTAGAGGTCTGCTGTCAGAAGGTGTAAGTCTCTATGTGATAAGAATGTATGCATTGAATAGTCGTGGTTAGGCGTGTGCTTTTGTCGTGGCCTGGCGGGCCGCTATAATATAACTTTTACAAGACTGAATGATGACGATCTCTTGAAATAACTGCATGCATTGAAAAGTAATAATATGCACACTATTTTATTTTACAAAGATACTGGGTCCTGTTTTCTGCTTCTTTAATAAAAACTGAAATATAA
Organism: Monochamus alternatus; assembly: GCA_037114965.1. Lineage (NCBI taxonomy): Eukaryota > Metazoa > Arthropoda > Insecta > Coleoptera > Cerambycidae > Monochamus > Monochamus alternatus. The sequence continues at coordinate 23,179,510 of CM073426.1, read as the reverse complement.
TTCATTTGCAGATATTTCTCAATCAAAGTTATTGTATCAAGGCGGGCAAATAACAAATCTTATCTGGCGCTCTTTTATTTGTTTATTTTTTCTATAGTAATAAATAAATATTATTACCAACATAGGCGAAGCTACCATATAATTTGAGGAAGAGGCAAGGTTCATATTGCCACAAAAACGAAGTGCTTTCGGAAAAGAAAGGTCTTCAGTACAGTATATCGATAAAAGAATTAAAATATTTTAGACAGGAGTTTCCTACGGTCTTCTAGTTTGTTTGCTAATTTACAGAATGCAAATGGTTTCAATTTGGGTGTGCTATTTTTCACTTTGGAGTGCTATTCTTTATTTTGGAGGTGTAGTGTCCACGAGCACTCCCTATGATTACTTATAAGAAGAAAAACAGCAGCTGCAGTTTGTACATCCATGATTGCAAACAAATGGTGGCAAATATTTGAAGTTTTTTGCATATACTTTGGCAAATCGACACAGATGTAAGATTGAGACTTTACGAATAGCTGGACAAATAGTTTGTCAATAGCCAAACATTCAGCATTTGTCAAACATGTCTGTGGATGCGTTCAAACATTAATTAGGTAATATCTAAAAACATAAATGTTGTTTTATTCTTTTATATGTGCATGTTAAACTAATGTTACTTAAGCTAATATCCAGATAATATTTTAAAAGTTAATTTACATAATTATACTTAAAAACATATATTAGAATAGTTCGATAACACTAAGTATGACAATTGTATAGAATTTATGTAAATTTTTGATTGCCCTGTATGTTCTAGTATATGTGCATGTTAAACTAATGTTACTTAAGCTTATATCCAGATATTTTAAAAGTTAATTTACATAATTATACTTAAAAACATTTATTAGAATAGTTGGATAACACTAAGTATGACAATTGTATAGAATTTGTGGAAATTTTTGATTGCCCTGTATGTTCTAGTAAATATTATTTCTTGGAATGATAAAGGTAGTAAGATATTGGCACTTTAGAGCTATGATCTTAGCACATCTGCCAAAATTCGATTTACTTCGGTTTTGAGAAATAGAGCAAAAATTAAACATGATTTAATTCTTTTTTTTTACTGTTTTAGAAAGGTATTTTAAGCTAATATAAATCAAATCTACAATTCCTATCAATGAAGTCATATGTATGTTCTCTGATTTGATTTATATTAGCTTAAAATACCTTTCTAAAACAGTAAAAAAATGTTACAAAAGCTAATAATAAGGAATATATGGGTAGATATTGTGGGTGTAATTCAACGCAGGTTGGGGCTTTTGTCCACTGAGTAGTTAGTTTCACACAATATTATTAATACCAAAAAATATATAAAAAATGATTTAATTCTTATTGAAACATAAAATTCAAAAATATTGTTTTTTTTTATAAATTTTTCATTTCCACTAATAATTGTTCTCAACCTCTCTTATCTTGAAATTAGAGTAGTGTGTAAGCCAAAATATCCTTATTTTATATACGTAATGTATCAAATAGGTTACGTAATTCATATCTCTAACACATACAAAATAAAAAATGGAGCAAAAGGATACTTTAATTACTGTTGAATTATACAATGTAAAAGTTATTTTTTATTAATTTTGTGTTTCCATAAACAATCGTTTTCAAACTCTTGTATTTTGAAATTTGAGTAATGTTTAATTCAAAATATCCTTATTTTACATACAGAACGTCTCAAAGAGAATAAGTAAAATGAGAAATGATGCTTCAATTGCTCTTGAAATATTCAAATGTTACACCTATCCTGGGAATGAAATAAAATGTTGCTCCAAGGGTAGCAACAAGGAATTTTGGAAATCAAAATGGAGGTGATCCAGTCCGTGACTCTCACTCAGGATATTTTGGTTGGAAAATTTCGTAACTGAACGTAGTGTACTGATTCCAGTCTACAAAAAGACTAAATAAAGCCAATGGTTAGAATGAAACTAAGGGATACTTCCCGGAAACGAGCATCCACAGGAAAAAATGATTTTAAATTTACGGCTTATAACTAAAGCTTACTCTAAAACCCTAGAATAAAAACATAAAAACAATTACCACTTACAACTAGTGTTATTTTCTTATCATCTTGGATTCCATGCATGGATTTAGTGGCGCCAGTTGTTACTGGCGCGCCAGTAAAATAAAATTGCATGTGTAAACCTCTACTGGCGTGCCATTTTTATTAGTGCTAGCACGAATAAAAAAGTTGGAGCATTCCAACTTTTCAATGCGCCAGTAACAACTCATCAGTTTGTGCATAGAAAGTTTGGAAATGTATTCATGCACGCCCAGTATATCGTTGAATTCTTAGAGTATTACAGAGAATATCCTTGTTTGTGGGACCTAATTCTTATAAAAATAGAAATGTAAGATAATAATTCTTCTGAGGTCAAAGCTAAAATATGTTCTACAATGAATGCATATACCTTAGAATAAAATTTAGAAAGCAAGAATTTTTCTTGGTTTGCAGTAGCTGATAGATATTTGCATTCAGTAGTACACTCCCAACAAACATTTAAAGTTAAAATTACGTTAACTTGAGCTCTGAATTGGTCAAAAATTTTTCATGACCAATTCCGCATAAGGAAAGTTTTCCTATATTCGTTGGCCTTTTTCCTTATGTGGGGAAAAAAACTAAAGTAATATGGAAGTTAATAATTGGTCGGCAAGGATTTTATTGGAATAAGATAATTGGACCTGAAAGAAATACGGTCCAATTTTATGTTAAAATTTCAACACATTATTACCAAAATATACCCTAATTATGCCCTTTATATGACCTACTTTTGCTAGAGAGAGACAACATTATATGTTTGCTTTATATACATTCTAATAGCGAACAGGGATAAAAAGAGAAAGAAAGAATATAAGTCAGGCTACAAAGCTACAAGTAGAGTAGGAGTTAGTATACGAGTATTTATAGATATTTAGGATTTAATATAATATAAAGTCTGTATTTTTGGTTTCTATTAAACAAATTGTACAACCCAGGAAATTTTTTCGTATAATGTGATGACCAAACTTTCATAAAAATAACGCGCCTTATAAATATACATTTTTACTATTGCTTTTTAATAATATTATTATCCTGAAAATTAACCTAAAATAAAAACTGGATGTATTTCCTGATAAAATGTGTTTAATAATTTTTCGTCATAAATGTATTAAATAATATTATCTCTATTAACATAATTTTAATGAGTAATCAATTAGAAATAATAAACAAAACATCTAGCGTTTGTTACAACATGGCCGCTCAAATAAAATCAACTTTGAAGTCAATTTGTCTGAAGTTTAACCTATAGGGCAGATTACCTATGCCAATGTTGACGTCACAGCAAAATATTAACTTTGTGGTTGAAATTTCCTCCAAATAAAGACATTTTATGGTAATTTATTACCAACTAAATTATTACTAGGTACCTACATATAAAATTCTACTCTTGGATTTATTTGTAATTGTAAATTCAAATTAAAGCCAATAATATTATGTGTGTGTAATAACAAAAACAAAATACATATTTTCGAAAGAAATTCAGTTCAAATTTCAATTCACATGCACTACTGAATTCATTTGAGACGTTAACAGTGTTATCATATGGAATACTTATGATGTTTATCGATATATTATCATTAGCTTGATTTATATAATCTGCAGTGTTGGCTTCGATTTTGGTAGGCGAAATATGAACCCAATAATTATTTTTTACAACTCTGAAATATTGTGGGGTAAGCTGCCTATTCGGCTTTTTTTTGATTTACTCGTATGACACAAGTAGGTTTTTATTGCAGATCATCAAAACACAAACCAACTTCAACACCCTATTGCATGAAAATATCTATCTGAATACATATAAAAAGAAGCTTGCTCCCTAAAAGATCCTTTTAAGAAACATTTATGTCGAAGTATTATTAATAAGTAAATTTGTACCATAATATAGAACAATATTTCTATTAGGTTAATTGAAATGATCAAATATTACTTAGAAGTTATCAACAAAGTTGAATATATTTAATATTGTAATAAAAACAGAACTTATTAAATTTAAGGATTAATATGGCAAAAATAAGTAGTTATTACCCTATTCTTAACCACTGTAGTTGAAGACAAAATAAGTTTTACAATTTTGTAATAAATATGCAAATATTTACCTATTATAATTATCTAAAAAATCCCTGGATATTGAAGACAGATTTCAAGGCGAAATTAAGTAAATTATAACTTCTTCTTACACGTTATTGGAATGTTAGCATTTGAAAACATATAATAGATAAGCAATATGTAATTTCGAACTGTATAAATTGACATATATTTCATTTTACTTGGAAGTCATTATATTACTCTTAGTTAACAAATTTCTGACTAAAATTTTGGTATTATAAGATTTTGTAACATTGAAGACTATTTTTATGGCGATATGTAGTAAATCTCGATCAATTTAGGTTCATTTCTCTTGTGAAGTAGTCTATTATGCTTAAATGTTAGTTGGGCTACTGCTAGTGATCAAGAAATGAAACTGGCGCAATAAAATCTTAATGTGTGTGTAAACCTTTACTGATATGAAAGTCCAATTGGTGTAAATACTCCTTATATCTTTAAACAGTTCACCCAAAGAAATTGAGAAATTGCTTAACTGAAAACTGTTGTTGATTACAAATCTAGCACATGGACTTTGTTAAGTAAAAGCAGCACCCAGGAAAACGCGATTTTGGGAAAACAAAGAACTGTGTATGTGGACTCAGGAGAACAAAAGTAATTTATGATGAAATATACTAGTAACACGAAATATCTGTAAATGTGGTAACGTTAGCAATATTAAGTTTTATAAAGTGCTAAACATATAAACATAAATTTCAACATGCTACAATTTTAGTGAGAGCATGTAACCTATGCCTATTTGTTACATATGACAAAATGGATAACTTGCAAAACGATGTAGTAATTTACTTTCTTTATCTAAGTTATTATTTAATCTTGCAAACCCATAGTTTTACCTATATAATTGCTTCGCTTATTTTTTTTAACGCATTACTGTAAAATACTGTAATGACTATTATCACTTAGGTTTTTTCCTCCAATTAGACATATCTAGAGACCGGTAATTCACGGTTTTTAACAGAACCGAACTCAGTTGATTAATATTAATATTAATATTAAGATTTTCACAGGAAATATGTGAGAACACGATATTATTAAAGTACTCCAGTAGATTGATTTATCCAGTGATGGTATGTGGGAAAAATAAACCGTGAAATATTTTTCTGATTTTATATTAGATTTTAGATAGAAGTAAAATCATCTCAAAGTGCACATCAAAGGTCGAGTCGTAAATGTACGATCGAGGAGCTCTAAAAAGATTACATTAGATTAGAAACTTCGAAAAAATTTTAATAAAATCTATTGTATAATAAAATATGTAAACATTCCTTAAAGTATATTTTTTAATTTACTAATAAGTCTTATCTATATAACTTTTCATGATAAATTTTATAATTAATTAAAAGTTAATTATTGCCTACTGCTATTAATATAGCAGCGGAAGTAGCTTATTGTAATTCTCGCAATGTTGTCCTATAAAATGTAATATTCATCCACCTAAACAGGAGGAGAAAAATACAGCTACATTTAGAAGATATATAAGACACTTTTCAATCAATTCATCAGTTAACCTCAAGAGGCAGATAAGAATTCCGAAATCCGTCTTAATGGCAGTAAAAACTATCAAATTCTAAGGGGCAGAAACAAAACCAAATAATAGGAATAAAAATTACGAAATTAAATTGTTTCATTTAGTACATTTAGACACATTGAATCAATATTGAGTAAAAATGTATTTGATATTTTCATAAATTGATTTGAACATAATCACATTAGTAATTCTAGTAAACATGCCTACTGCACCCTTGAACTTCGGAAGTAATTTACACAATTATTTAAAATGTTATTCAGTATTCAATGTCCTGACTAGTGTTGGCAATATTATCTTGCCATTTCTTGATCTTGTCTTGGTCTCGCAGGACAAGACAAAATAAGACCAAAACAAGACTTGACAGCTCGAATTGCAAGAATAAGGTTTAAAAAAGTCTTGCCAAACCAGATAAGAAATATTGCTGCAACAAGAATAAGAAGAATATACATATATTTAAGTGAACATTAGCTGAAAAAATAAATATTGCTTTTTTATTGTAAGTATATACTTTATTTAAAGGACATCCACTGTACAAAGTTATTTTTAAAATTATGTTTATTGAGTCTAGCTCCAGTTCTGCCACTGACTGAAAATCTGTATTTTTGCCTGTTCCGTTCATTACTTATATAAAACTTGCCGTTTCTACACTTTATAACGTTTACCAATTGATAGTTACGTGTGAGCTGTGAACGGGATCTTAGTCGACCGAGAGTTCATATTTCTCATTTGTATGCAAGAATCATGCAAGAGTTTTGCAAAACTGTGAGGCAAGAACATGTATTTATATATAAAAAATACCCAAATACCCCTTCATAGATCAGGAGGGTTTTCTTTTTAAGAACCTGGCTTGCACCTCGTGAGAATTATATAATCCAAAATAATCAGAAACACATATGGAAAAGTACCCACAAGATGAGAAACACCAAAAATCCAACACAAGGAGTATTAATAATTATCACACCGTTTTCCACCAAGAAGAAAATTTCCCACGAGACACACCTTTTTTGTTCAGTTAGCTTTCCTTCTTTTTTTTTGTTTTACAGAATACGAGAATTGTATTTAGCCGCACTGCCGACTAGAAATAACTATAAAACTCGCGGTAAAACAGCTGTATTTGATTTATAATTATAAAGAATAGAAAATATAGATGAGCGCTCACTAAAGACTATTTTTTTCAAGATACGAATATATTTCCCAGATGAATTGTTTTAAAATTATTATTAGACAAGACAGAATATTAGAAAAATATATACTTCGTTACAAAGCAACCGCTGTCTTATTTTTTTATCTATTCTATTAGTTTATAATAATTAAAACCGTTACAAATGATAACAATTAAATTTTGCTTTGTGGAGTATTCTGCTAACGGAAGATTAACTGATGCCAGTAACTGCGGTGTGTTTGTACAGCAATTCGCACTAAAACATCATTTTCTTGGCCCGCTGTCAATATTTTCGACTTTACAACGTCTCTTTTTGGGCGAAATGGTCCTGTTTCACCTAATCTGTCGTACAATCTCTTAAATAGTCTATGATCGGGTTGTCTGTTCATCTCAGTATAATTCCAACTACTTCGCTGCTGCACGGCGACCACAAGCATTTTCTTGGGCACATACACATGTCAAGTTTCTTATTTCAATGTTCGAAAAATTATTACGACGGGGCATTTTAAACATAAAACAGAACAATAAAAAACACACTGCCTAACCTATGAATTGAGTGGCATTAGCAGAAATAATATGGTATTGAAGTGACAGCTGTCTACTTCTGACTCATCCTGTATATGTCTGTTTGCCATAGATTTGTCACGTGTAACTGAATGCTGGTAGGGGCATTATCCTGCAGGATAGCTGTTTCTTGAAATTTTATTTTTGCGTAATCAACTAACGGTTTTCGAAACTGAAAACTTTCTATTTTATTCATAAGTCAGTATCATAACGTATAACTTTGAACAATATTTTTCTAAAATGCGGCCTTTAAATATTATTATTTTAAGACTTCAAACAAATTGCTAACAGTATTCCAAATCTCGACACCCATGACATATTCCTGGTGTTTATTAACGCAGGTGCCAGTCAGTGACCAAACTTCAATATTAAACACCATAAAAAATAGTAGCTATGATACCACAAACGTCTTGTTAATACAGATTTTATAAAAACTGGTTTAAGAAGTGTTAAAGTAGGTACTTCTCTAAGTATACATGTTTTAGGTAATTGGTCAACATTGCACAAAATGGAAATTGGTAAGAATAAACCTAAATTATAAATAAATACAAGGTGTCCGGAAAAGACGTGTACAACGGAAGACCACAGACTCCTGGATTCAAAATAAGCCGATTTAGCCCAATTTACTTATTTCCAAAATTGCTTCGTTTATCCGCTAGAGAGCGCCAAAGTTTGCGAAAATTTTTTATTTATTCCGAATATCTCGAAAACGACTTAATCGATTTTAACCATTTTTGGGCTACCCTGTTATAAGTCTAACCGACACTTTTTAACATTATTTAAAATCTTTTGCAGTCCTTAGAAATATAAGAAAAATCATGTATCATACAAATATAAGTACATAATTTTTTAGCCCCCTGTATAATTACTCTCACTTTTTGTCTATTAGTAACTGACTTTATTTAGAAACTTTTTTTATCCTTTCAGAATTTTAAATAGATAGAGTAGTTTAGGCAGAAAAAATATTTTTCGTATGTCAACAATATCAGCATTCGTTCTGCAACAAATAACGAAAATTCCAAAACTCTAACGTATATTTTATTTAATAAATACAAGATAATAAGATATTAATATAACAAATAAAAAAGATTTATGATCTCTTTACAATAAATGCTCAGTTCTCGTACGCAACAAGTAATCCGTTTTACGAAGTTGTAATGTAGCCTCTCCATTACTGGATTACCTCGTAAAATGTTAACTGCGTTTTGGATTCGCCTAAAAAAATTCTCTTCATTATTAAACTGCATAGGCATATACTTTTTACAGCTCCCCACAAAAAATAATCGCAAGGGGTTAAGTCTGGTGCTCGAGGTGGCCATTTCGTAGGAACATCGTTTCCTCTTCCAATCCGCCTGTTAGGATACAGATTATGTAAATACTGACGAACGGGTATTGTAAAATGGGAGGTGTAACATCGTGCATAAACCACATGTTACGACGAAGTACTAACGGTAAACGTCCAATAAATTAGATAATACTTGCTGCAAAAAAATTTAAATAGTTGACTCCATTTAATCAATGTGGAAGCACAACCGGGCCAATAATAAAGTTGTCTTATTTCAGTACAGTGTGGATTTTCATCAGTATAAGCGTGTTTGTTATGGTTATTAATAATTCCTGACCTGCTTCATCAGTAAATAAAATGTTTTTGCTGAAATTGATATCATGGGCTCTTTGATCTTGTATAAAATTACGAAATGCTAAGCGCTTCTCAAGATCAATGGGTAGCAATTCATGAACCGATTGAATATGGTACGAATGTAGTAACTGCTCCTTCAAAACATCATGAACTATGGTTTTTGATATCCCTATTTCATGTCCAACAAGTCTTGCACTAATTTTTGGGTTCTCTTCTATTTTATCTAAGATTTATTCCTCTATCTCTATAGTTTTCGTGGTACGTTGACGCCCTTGAACTATATTCATTTGGTGGAAGAAACCAAATTCGCGAAGTCGCCTTTCGAAGTTGGCAAAAGTTTGATGATTTGGCACTCGTCGATGAGGAAATTTGTCCATGTAGACGCTAACACTTTTGCGGTCATTACCTTGACAAAATCCATAAACCAAAAGCATATCTACTTGTTCCGAATATCTATAGGTATCCATGATGAATTATTGAAAAATGAGGAACAGAAACAAACACAACAATAACAACAATAAATAAAGTGAGATATAAAGTAATTAAGTAATTGAGCAAGAAGAATAAACCGAGAGACCAGATTTTAGTAGCTGATTACATTTGACACACAACAGATACTTAAAATATCAGAGCCAACTTCTGGTACTTCGTTATTTGTTGCAGAACGAATGCTGATATTGTTGACATACGAAAAATATTTTTTCTGCCTAAACTACTCATCTGTTCAAAATTCTGAAAGTATAACAAAAGTTTCTAAATAAAGTCAGCTACTAATAGAAAAAAACTGAGAGTAATTGTACAGGGGGTTAAAAAAATATGTGCTTATATTTGCATGATACATGATTTTTCTATTTCTAATGACTGCAAAAGATTTTAAAAATGGTTAAAATCGATCAAGTCGTTTTGGAGATATTCGCAATAAACAAAAATTTTTCGCGAACTTTGGCGCTGCCAAGCGGCTAAACGAAACAATTTTGGAAAGTAAATTGGGCTAAATCGGCTTATTTTGAACCCAGGAATCTGTGGACTTGTATACGTCTTTTCCGGACACCCTGTATACACAATGTTACAAACTAGTAGGTCAAGCCGTAAACCATGCATTCTTTGGACCTAAATAATGGAACCTTTCTTATGCCACTTTTCATTTTGGAGTATTTAAAGGTCATTCCTGTGTTATTCAGTAAATTGTAATAAATAAACGGCATAAGTAATGTAATGTTCAATATGGACATCACCTTCATCTTCACCTGGGGCTATTTTAATTAAATATTAGCTAATATTCTGAAAAATACGTGGTCTCAGCTTCATATAAAAAAAATTCCGCAATTCTAATGAATTTCCATTTTTTTTTTTTTAGAAAACTTTTTCATTGACTTGATGGCTTGCTTCTGCCGGTTTGTCAAAATATGTGATTTCAACTCGACGGTCAAAATGTTCAGAACCATTCAAATGAAATTTTTCGCCCGTTCCCCCAATCTCAACCCGTTGGACTTTAGTTTCTCGTATTTTATGAAATATTTCGTTTATATGGCCAAGGGAACGAATTATACGAGGTGGAAAACAATTTAGGCCGAAACCAGATATTTTTCCAGAATATTGTATTTATCTCTAATTAAAATAAACTCAGGTGGATGAAGGTGGTACCCATATTGAACATTGAATTTAACCGAGTAAAATTTTTGTTTAGTTTTACTGTTTGCTGTTTGTTTATTTCAATTAAATGAATAAAATAGAAACAACCATTTAATACTTAGCGATATTTACTCAACTGTTTACTTAAATCATTTTTTATATTTTAATTTTGACACTGTATTTTGAAAATGGAGCTCCAAAATTAAATGTGGCATAAGAAAAGTCTCATTATTTTGGTTCAAATAAGTGGTTAACGGCTTGGCCTAATAATGTAACACCCTGATATTAAATTTTCGGTTTTGACTAACATACTTTTCGTTTGAAGTTATTTTTTATTTAGGAACACAGGAATCTACAAGATAACATAATTACTAACTGTTCTAAATGATATTAACAGTTTTTCATATTACTGTTGTTAGACATAATTACTTTGAGTAAGAAAATAACCTACATAGAACAGATACTGAAAATTGGTACGTTGTTCTTCGACCTTGATTGGAATTAGCATATATAGGTATAAATCTGAACTTGTCTCAAATTATCTTTATTTATTAATAATGCCTAGTTTGCATACTACATTCAGATTGATCTATTGTCGTATAGCTCTCATTGCTTTATTAGCGAATAATGTTATAGTTGCATTCGGTGAGCAATATTCATCATTTGAAGAATTCGTTAATATGGTACGTGGAAACTTGACACACACATCTAATTACATATTACCGCTTAATAATGAAAAGTCTTGTTTTGTGGAACCATCTGAGCAAGATAAAATTTATGGTAAGTTGCTTAATTTATATAACTTTTTGGTCTTTAATGCCTTTACTATTAGCCTCGCTTTTATTAATTTATTTTCATTATTAATATGCTTCTATTAGATTAATTTTTTGGAAGTAAATTCTGTTTATCAACATGTTTCCAATTTTGAATTGTACTGTAAGAAATAATTCTATATTCAGTGTGTCCGCCTTAAGAAATAATAACTAATCACCCATGTAAAATCTTTATTTTTTCGGATTTTAGTAATTTTGTTTTTATTGGATGGTATGGTCATGGCCAACTGTGCTCACTTTTTTTATTTCACAAAGCAGTTTTTTAGAAAAAATCCAATGACAAATTCTTATTTATTTTTTGGAATCCCTTAAAACAAGTTCGAGTTCGAGAAAAAGTATAAACAAAATTACTATTTTCTTTTAAGTTTATTTATTTATTCATTTCTTCCAAACAGATAATTATCTAGTTACCTGGAACAATTAAGTATTATTTAACAATTTTACAAATAAAGTGAATGATGGCAACAGTAATAGTAGAACATCGCTTATTGGTGCCATAAAAAAAATCACAAAAATAAGTATACAACAATATGAGCGAAAAAATGACGAATGCATGGTACATAATTATAATTAAATAAATTTCAGTGTGTAATAAAATTTACACACAGATAATCATCATGATTATGTGTTAATGAGACATGATTTGCCAATTGATAATGTTTAACTGATATGGATAAAATATGAAATTTAAATGTTGATAAGATATACGCGTTATTTATAAGATTGTTCAGTATTTTATAGACAAACACTAACGATGCAATACTTTTTCGATTAAATAAGTATTCAATTGAAACTCGTGACATCAATGTATTCTGGTAGAAAGTGTTTTTAGGTTGTAAATGCCATAAAAGAGAACAGTACTCAAGTCTGGATCTAACTAACTCATTAAATAGCAAAATAAGGCATTTTATTAATTGTTTGGACTCTCTTACTATAAATCCTAATGATCTACAGATATACCTAACAATGTTATCTATATGTTCTCGATGTGATAATTTGGTAACCACATTTATTGTAAGACTCTTTCGAGTTCGGTTTGATTCATTGCATAAGTAAACTTAATTGGAGTACTATTGCTTGTAATATATATTATACAGGGTGTTCCAGAATGATGGTCAAATATTTTACCAGTGTATTTCACAAGCCATTCCAGGGGGGGATCTTCATATAAAATTTTTCAATTTGGGTTCCCCCTGTTGATATATTCGAGTCTCAAAATGGCGGAAAACAATATTTTTTTATTTTTCCTTAAAAACGGTTGCACTTAGATATTTCAATTTTGATACACATTATCAGCTAGTCAAAAGCTATTTTTTGGTGGTGTCTATTCCTTAGCTTATGTTTCTGGAGGGCGGAAATAAGCAACCCATAGATTTATTCCTTTCAGAACTTTTTCCTGCAATTTCTGATTTCAACAAAACTTTTTTTTTAACAACAACTTGTAATTTTTTCATACAACCAACAGTTTGCGCGGAACCAAATAAAAATAACTTTCCTTACTCTAAACATCTTTTCGTCACCGGTTACTGATAACCATAGTACGCGGTTGCTATGATGATGTTTCTCTGTTGCCTTATGAAACAAATCAGTCTTGACAGTTTTTGCAAATATTTGTAAACAACTGACTCTTCCGTACAAATATTAGCGAATAAATTGATGGAATATGCATACGGCAGGATTGGCAACAATTATAGGAATACCTTTGTTTAGAAATATTTGCAAAAATTGACAATTATAGACTTAATAGCGATTTGTTTTACAAGACAACAGAGAAACATCAACATAGCAACCGCCTACTGCGGTTATCAGTAACCGGTTATGATAAAATGTTTAGAGTAAGAAAAAGTATTTTTTTTCGGCGCAAACTGTTGGTTGTATGAAAAAATTACAAGAGAGAAAAAAGTAGTCAAATTAGATATAGCATTTAAAAAAAAGTTGTTGAAATCGGGTATTGCAGGAAAAAGTTCTGGAAGAAAGAAATCTAGGGGTTGTTTATTCCCGCCTTCCAGAAACATGAGCTAAGGAGTAGATACCACCACAAACTAGCATATGACTAGCTGATATTGTGTATCAAAATTGAAATTTCTAAGTGTAACCGTTTTTAAGGAAAAATAAAAAAACTATTTTTTCCGCCATTTTGAAACTCGAATATCTCAACAGAAAGGACCTAAATTGAAAATTTCATATGAAGATCCCCCCTAAAGTCGTTTGTGGAATACACTGGTAAAATATTTTACCATCATTCTGGAACACCCTGTATAGCATTTTTATATTAAAATCAAGATTGTACTAATACTTCAATTAACAGTAGCACTAATATCATCCTGGAAGAGTTTGCAGCCGTGATAAGACTCTATTTCCCTAAAAAAAATTAAATCATCATTAAACATGTTGAACTCGATACTGCTTCTGGTAAAATCATGAATGAAATATACAAATAACAGCGATCCCAAATTTGAACTCTGTGTGTGCTCTAAATACGTCAAAGTACATAATATTATATTTAACCATAAAGCGTCTATCTTTTAGATACGACATTAACAAATTGCCATACAAAAACAGAACTCCAAACTCCATAAAAGCAGAATTTTTTAGCAATATTGTTCTAAAGAGTCTCAAAAGAAGTACTACCTAAAAATCATATTACCGGTGGAAGAATCAAGTAGTCGTTGGAAAATAATTGAATGTTGGAATTGAATGTTCGTTGTTTAAAGTGAATAAAATGTCATTGAGAATAAATACAAGAATTAAACTCGATAATTCTTTAATACAGTTAAAACAAAAGATGATAACAATAACTAAACTTAAAAAATGAGGCAAACGCCCTCATACTTCATACATATTACAATCTATTCCCTGTATGACCTCCTCTCATTTCAATATTTATGTCCAATCTTCGCCTGACTTCCTTGTGGGCTGTGTTTATTAACATTTCGCTGTTTAACTCATTACAAGCGTTTGTGATTTTTTCCTTTCAAATGATTAATATCTCGTCAAGGTGTTTTGTAAATCTTATTTTTTAAAACCACCCACAAAAGAAAATTCAAGGAATGTTAGATCTGGTGACTTTCCGCACCATTGAATAGGTCCATTAATTCCAATCCATTTTTCTGGGAAAGTGTTATTTAAATATTGCAGCACAATCCTGGCCTTGTGCCTCCGTCATGCTGAAAGTGTACGAAGTTCTTCTTGTAGGAAATATAGGTTGCTCACGCTGTTCAATGTACCTATGTTCATAAAATAAGGACCAATTAAATGCCTACCGATGATGCCTGACCATACATTTACACCAAAATGGCCTTGGTTTTGGACTGGATTTACAATGTGGGGATTTTCAATGGACCAGTAGTGTCCATTGCGCCTGTTTGGCAAACCTTTACTATTAAACCTACTTTCGTCCGTCCATAGAATATGCCGAAAAAGGTTCTGATTAACAGTTTCTATATTTACTACAATTTGAGCTATAAAATTAAGTCTGTTTTCAATATGACGCCAAATACTTCGAATTGTGAATAATAATAATAATAATAATAATAATAATAATAATAATAATAATAATAATAATAATAATAATAATAATAATAATAATAATAATAATAATAATTTTATTCCAAACAAGTACAATAGATTTGCTACATACACACAAACAAAAGTAGGTTGAAAAAATGTCATATTTATTAACCACATACATAAATAGATTATCCTAAAAGCGACCGTACATATACAATAATAATATAATATAAACACTCTACATCTAATACATCTAATACTACGGACATTATCTTATACTAACACTTGCTTTTCCAAAATAAATATACTCATTAACTGTGTACGGTTCCATTTTTACTAAATAATTAAAAAGTTCTGTTTTAAAATTCTTTATGTTTCTAATGTTTTTTATTCTACTTGGCAGTATATTAAAAAATTTCATGCTTGCATAGAATGGACCTTTTTCATACATACTTAATCTATGAACTGGAAAATTGTAATTAGCAGTAAATCTCGTGACATAATCATGTTGTATTTGCTGCCCAGCATATTTGTATTTATATTTAAAATTAAATATCAAACACTCATAAATATATATTCCAGCCAAAGTTAACAACTTATTATCTTTAAATTTACCTCTGCAAGTATCTCTTATTGACATATTATTGATAATACGTATAGCTTGTTTCTGTATAACAAAAATTTTATTTATATCAACAGCTCCTCCCCAGAAAATAATACCAAATTTTAGCCTTGAAATGAAGAAAGCATAATATACCGTCCTGATAGTTGCTCTTTCTGCATATTTCTTAATAACCCTCATACTGTAACACACGGCATTCAGCTTTTTTGTTAATTCTGAAATATGTTGAGCCCAGTTTAAGTTCACATCTGTAGATATACCTAAAAATTTTGTAACTTAACTCAAATTTTTCCTTTCGTTATTTATTATAATCTGATTGTCATTGTAATTTACATTTGATGCACTTGTTCTAAATATCAAATAATAAGTTTTCTCCTTATTTAAAACTAATTTATTTTCTACTAACCAGCTTTCTACTAATTTCATTACAGCTCCCGCTTCGATAACTAAATCATTGATATTGCTTGCTTTAATCAACAAAGACGTGTCATCTGCATAATTTGTGATAGTATGCCTGCTGTGTGTTAATAGCTCGCACAAGTCATTAATATAAACATTAAACAGAACTGGACCTATTATGCTTCCTTGGGGAATACCTAAAAACGTAGTTTTAATTTCAGATTTTATTTCCTTATGATTTGATCTAAGTTTAACTAGTTGTTCTCGTCTTTCCAAATATGACATTACCCATTTTAAAGCAGTATTTCTTATTCCATATCTATACAGTTTCTGACAAAGAATATCATGGTCTATTGTATCATAGGCTTTAGACAAGTCTAAAAAAATTCCCATAGGTATTTCCTTTTGTTCTATTGTATTTAATATCCCATTAATAAATTCAAATACAGCGGTATTTATTGATTTGCCTCTTAAAAAACCATGTTGATTTTCACTAAATAACTTATTAATTTCAAAAAATCTAATATTTTGTTACATACCACTTTTTCAAATACCTTAGAAAAAGATGATAATAGATTTATTGGTCTAAAATTTTCCATTTGATTTGGGTCACCTTTTTTATATACTGGAGTTATAACTGCCGTTTTTAGTAACTTCGGAAATATACCATAATCTAAAGAATTATTTACCATATAAGTAATAGGAGTCACTACATACATTATTATTCTTTTCAAAATTAATGTAGAAATTTCATCGAAACCAAAACTACTTTTATTTTTTAATGACTTTGTAACCTCCACTATTTCCTTCTCAGATATTTTATTAAAAATAATAAAGTTAGTATTTTCCGCAACATTGTTTACGAAAGGTTTATTGGGTAATGTTTTCACTAATTCTACAGGTGCATTAACGAAATAATTATTTAATGCATTCGCCTTTTCAACAGGATCTTCTACAAACTCGAAATCACTATTTTTTGAACGTTTCGTATTGCCCGACAAATTCTCAATAATGCTCCAGACGGTTTTAGATACATTGTCCGATGTAACAATTTTTTCGTGACAGTATTTTTTCCTTGCATCAATTAAAAGCATCTCTAGTTTATTTTTTTCCGAGTTATATAAATCTTTATATCTTTTGTCATACTTCAGAATTGTACTTAACGTACTTAATTTTTTTTGACAGTCTACAATTTCAGGTGAGTCTTTCCATGATTTATGCGGCTTACCAATTACACTTACTCTCTTTAACGGAAACCAACTATTAAAGTTTACGGTTATTATTGACATAAATTTATTCCATTGGGTATTTACATCACTCGACTTTTTCGAATTTTAATAACATTAAACCAGTCCGTTTCTTTTAGCAAATCAATAAACTCCACTATACTTGACTCCTTAATACAACGAATGTATTTAAAATCTTGAATATTATTATTAACAAATTTTATAGTTAATATCTGAGCCCTATGGTCTGATAAATGAGCTCCTATAACCTCTGTACAATAATCACAATTTAAATCGTTAGTAAGTATATTGTCCGCACATGATGCAGTTGTACATGTTACTCTGGTATATTCGTCTATTAATATTTTTACATTAAAAGAATCTAAAATTGACAGAATTTTTTGTGTATTAACATTATTTACACTCTTAAAATCTATATTAAAATCACCTGTGATAAAAAAATATATCATTATTACTAACTAATACTTCCAAAAGTTCGTATAGCTTCCTAAAAAAAATAACTGTTTGGGAATCTGGTGTTCTGTATACAGTGACTATTACACATTTAAACCTTTGATATGTTACTTCTACCGCAGCACATTCAAATGCATAGCACTCACTTAATTTATTTATGTCCAACTTTATCCGTGTTATAAGATTATTTTCAGTAAAAATTGCTACTCCCCCATGTTTTCCTGATGGTCTGCAAAAACTCGTAACTAACTTATATCCTCTTAACTTATGTGATTTAGGCTAGGTAGTTACTACTGCAGAAAAAAATTTAAATGTGGTGGTGTTGCAATTTTTACACGTATTGACATTAATTGTTCAAATATTATATTGGATCAGTTTTGTTGTGATAAGGATTTTGAAATTTGTGGAATTAACTGTAGTTTAGGTGACAGAAGTTTAATTATTTTAACTGTTTACAGATCTCCTGATGGAGATGTTCAACGGTTCTTTGAACAAATTTTAAATATTTTAGAATTATTATATAAACCTAATGTTAATGTTGTTCTGGCAGGTGATCTCAATATTGATGCTAGCACTAATTCTAGAAATAAAATTGTCTATGAGTCCCTTATGTATCTGTTGCAGAGCTTTGGTTTACATCAAGTGGTAGAGTGGCCTACCCGCGTGACAGATTGCTCTTCCACTATTATTGATCATATATACACAAACTTTAGTGAATCTACAGTGTGTGTCATAGATAATAATATCTCAGATCATCGCGTTGTTCTTTTTGAATCATCTAGTATACAAGATGAAGAATTTCATAAACATATAGCACAGTATAAGCGCAATCTTGGCGCAACCAACACAGCATCCTTTGTGGAATGTTTAGCAATGGAGGATTGGTCATATATTTATTCAATACCTGATACAAATAATGCATATGAATTTTTTATTAACAAATTTCTGTTAAGCTTTAATACATGTTTTCCCATGAGAAGGTGTAGTGTTCATCGGAAAAACAATTGCAGATGGGTTACTGATGACGTAAAAATATCGAGTAATAGATTGAAAGATTTATACATCTTAAAAAGTAATTTTCCACAGCTCAATCATTTCTACATGCAAGCTAAAATTCGTCATAATAAATTAGTAAAAGATACCAAGCGAGCTTATTATCAAAATCGTATATTCAATTCGAATAACATGTCTGCTGAAGTCTGGAAGGTTATCTCTGAGTTGTCAATGGACGCACCTAAACATGGGAATCTAAGTCTTTTGGAAAATAACAGATTAGTTGACAATCCCTATTTGGTAGCTGAAACATTTAATGGTTACTTTATTAATGAGCCTAAAAATATTGTAAATCGAATTTCAAAAAAACCAGATAAAGTCCTGTATCCGATATCCAATAGTTGTTCTATATTTTTAATTCCATTTACAGAGAATGAATTGTTGGATCTTCTTATACTTAAACTGAAAAATAAATCATCAGTTGGACCAGATGATATTCCAATGTTTATCATGAAAAAAGCGTTACCTTTGATAATTCAACCGTTAACTTATCTTATTAATTTATCTTTTGGCACTGGTATATTTCCAGAAATATTAAAATTGGGTAAAGTCGTACCCATTTTTAAGAAATCTGATCCTCTTCTTGTTCAGAATTATAGACCAATAACCGTAACGTCCTGTTTTTCGAAATCCTTTGAGTATGCGTTTTTGCATAGATTGTTACCTTTTGTCAATAAACACACTATATTTTCTCCTGGTCAGCATGGGTTTCTTTATGGAAAATCTACTAATACCGCTATTATGTCACTTCTAGAAACTATAATTGATCATGTTGAATCTGGAGAGAGCCCTGTTGGTATCTTCTGTGATATCAGCAGGGCGTTCGACTGTGTTCAACACAATATTTTAATTAACAAATTATCTGTGTATGGTATTAGGGGCGTCGCCCTTAAGTGGGTGCAATCCTTTCTGAATAATAGGTCTCAGTATGTCAGTGTTAATTATATTGATAATTGCAAAATGGAAAAAATTAATTCTAATATTTTAATTAATAATATAGGGGTTCCACAGGGATCTGTGTTGGGGCCAATCCTTTTTCTTTTTTATAGTAATGACATTGACTCGGCTTCACCTGCTGCCTCTGTTGTTCGTTACGCTGATGATACTGCGCTTTTGTTTTCATCTCCCTGTTCTAAGGATTTAAGTAAGATATGTCAGAGCTCAATGAACGATTTGTTGGCTTGGTTTGAAAGCCATTGTCTTTTCTTAAATAGTTCTAAAACAGAGGCCATTAGATTTCATAATAGGCAATATAGCTGCCCAAAAATTGAGATAATTTTAAAAGATTCTCTAATTTCTACTAATTCGCGCAGTATAAAATTTTTGGGTATTGTGATTGATGAAAATTTGCATTGGAAAGACCATTGCCTCTCCTTAATTTCTAAATTGAATTCAGAATGTTATAAGTTTAGAAGATTGAAAAGTATACTTACTACACATCAGATGATCAGTTTATACTATGCGCAGGTGGAGTCGCGACTGCGATATGGAATTTTGTTTTGGGGTTCGTCCACTCTGTCACGTGATGTTTTTATTGTCCAGAAGCGAATATTGAGATTAATTGCAAATATTTATCGCCTGGATTCATGTAGAAATATTTTTAAAACCTATGAAATTTTAACCTTATTTGGTCTATTTATTTTTGAGTCTGCGGTGTATGTTTTTATGAATAAGAAAAAGTTTCCGGTAAATTCAGAAATCCATCAATACAATACAAGAAGCTGTAACAAATTTTATATACCATACTGTAAATATAATATCTCTCTGAAATCACCGAATTGTCTAGCTATTAAGTTATATAATCATTTACCATCTGAAATAACAGGCTCACTCACACAAGGTATTTTTAAAAGTAAACTGAAAAAATTTCTCTTGGAACGGTCATTGTATAGTCTAGATGAATTCTTTTTATTGTAGCTAAATTACACCGACACTGACTAATAATTGTTTTGTTCTTTTATGTTCGTTTATTTATTATTTTTTACTGACTATTTACTGATGACTATTCCTATATATATGTATGTATATCTTTGGAAATAAAATATTATTATTATTATTATTATTATTATTTTAATTCATCAAACGATTTCCAGTGTTCAGTCACAGTTACCACATTACACTTATAGTTATGAATTAATCTAGTTAATTTTTCTACAGTATTTCCAATGGACTGGATATTTTGATTTATTATACAAATTTTTTTATAACCTTCTATGACATTTACCCTCTCTGACTTTTGGTTGGTATTTTGTTTTAAAAAAATTATGAAGTCGTTGTGTTAATTGTTGTTGAGTCGTTGATTTATCCAAATTCAATTACCGGCTAGCCTGCTGTATAGAATTTCGTTGATTTTGTTCGAAATACTGTAACAGTCTTCAACTTTTCTGAATGGAAAACATTTTGTAAGTACAAACGTTATACGTTTGACATTCGTATTGAGTAATAAGTATTTTGCAACATTCATGCACTTTAAACAATGAACATCAATTATTTTCCAACGCTAATATGATTTTTAGGTGGTACTTCTTTTGAGACTCTTTAGGACGATATTGCTTTATAACTTTTAAACGAGAAGTAATACAGAAAAATCTCTCTAATAAAATTTTATTAGAAAAAAGAGAGCTTTTTGACAGGAAAATTGGGTATGTATCAAATATAATTGATTACGTCATTAGTTGTTTCTGTCAAATCCCAAGGATAATACTTTTGATTGAAAATGGAGTTTACCTCATCCCAATTAATATCAGTTGGTCCAAATTTTATTTAAATTTTTAGTAGACCCATCGAGTTTGAAACAATATATAGAGTAAATCTATTATTGTCTAAAACATTTGACATCTAGCAACATAAAACGTGTTAGTACTGTATTCAGGCACATCCAATATTACTAAATTTATTATTTTGTGACAGATTACGGTACATATGACTTCATAATAGTTGGCGCTGGATCTGCAGGTACTTTACTGACTAACAGATTAACTGAGATAGAAGACTGGAACGTACTTTTACTGGAAGCTGGAGGAAATGAAAATGATTTCAGTGATATTCCTGGATTTAGTTTCGAACTTTGCTCTTCTGAGATGAATTGGGGTTACTTATCCACACCACAGAAAAAATCTTGCCAGGGTAAATATATGTATTATTATTGTCCATTATTAGCAAATTTATTTGATCCTACAACTTCCACCAGACCATTGTAGCATACTAGTTTTAAAAAATATGTAGATATTTTAAGGCTATTTTATGAAGAAATCTGACTTCAATAATGTTCATGTTGACTTTATTCAATTAAAGCAAACTTTTTATAGAAATTCAACGCAAAATTGCCATGGCAATCATTTATGAATTGAGTCGAATTCTGAGGCTGAATCCTTTTCAACCCCAGTTTTCGCTTTCAATTGTATCAGCAGAAATCAATAATTATAAGAGTATGATACAGGATTATATTTTCTCTTACCAGTAGGTAGGACATAAATTCCTAACACAATTTTTTAGAAACTAACCGATTATTTCGTTCCTCTACGTTTCTCCATTATTAAAAAATCAATATGCAGTTTGGGAATATTTAGATTAAAAATGGCCTCCTAGATCTCCTGATTTAAATGGTATCGATTTTTATATGGCACATTCTATCACTGGTGTACACAAAAGTGATTTAAAATGATTGAGAATGATTATATTAGTTGTGTTATAAGAAGAGCATAATCGTACGTAATCGTTGACGGAGGTAATTTGTAACTACTGCGGAGAGGATTGGAACCTGCTGGTATCGTAGGGTGGAAGAATTTCAGCTTGAGTCAATGTGAGAGATTGATACCGGTCGACGTTTGACTACCCCCCTAATTAATGAAGTATTCCATGTTTCCCTCATTCCTGCACTAAATTGTGATTCGGACCTACCAACGTAAGTCGTTCCTGGGCGCAAATGCGGCCTGCTTAATAATAATATGCCACCCCTCCTTGAACCACATTCAACAACTAAAGGCATACCTTCTAGAAGTCCAAGCAGATCATTTTGAAGGAACTCGAAATACTGAATTCCATCCATTCGATTTGGTAATATGAATAGTCCAGTCAAACATTAGAATATTATACATCCCATTCCGTGTAAAATCTAATTTGTAAAGGATAACCATTGATATTAATACTTGGACACGTTGTACATGGCGCGGATATAATTGAGCCTTGTATGTGATATACCACACTCTTGATTGGGATAGTTTTTGCACGTGTTGAGTGATTTGCCTGGTACTGGTTCTCTCCAACAATCTCTAACATATGTTCCTCAGCTACAGCAACAATCTGTGATCGCTCTGGACCTCCATCTCTTCCATGAAAGTAGCTGCATTTGGCACACGTCTACCAGGAAATCTTTCTGCGCATAGACGAGAAGCTTCTAAAGTATTTTGTCTTATTTCACCATAAATTAAAATGATATCCATCAACTCCAAGTTGCTATATACGTAAATAATTTCTGACACTTAAAAAACTAATGTAAACACTATCGTAATAGTATATTAAGCAACAAGGCTTGAAAACGACTCTTTGCACACAAGCGATACATATTGGTCGAGCACAAGTCGAGCGAGTGTGCAAAGAGGTTTTCAAACGAGTTTTTTACGATACTTTTCATACGACTGCAAACAGAGACCACAAATATCAAATTTTAATTTAAATCGTTTTTATTACTAAAATTGCCAACGCATTAACATAATAAATTAAATACAACTTTTAATTTATCTCGTTTTTATTAAGAAAATTGCTAACGCATTAACAAAAGAAACTAATATTTAATATTTATGGTAACATTTGAACGTTCCTTCAAGGTTACACACAAGGGAGAAACAGTATTACTGTGCATCTTGTTTTCGTGGTTTTGGTGCAGTTTTTCAGCGTGCGGTCGTTGTTTTCTTGTTGTATTCCAGTTAACGATCGTTGTTCTGGTTCTGTGGCAGCAGAAGACACTGACGACTCTATCTTTTTCGAAACTTCCATTTTATTTCTCAAACAGTCATCAACGTAGCCTTCGGCAACTGTACTGGATTTCCACCCTCCATGGCGTTTGAGGGCAAGCAGATTTGAGCCAGAATTGACTAAAATTGTGGCCGACATAATTTGGGTGACAACATCAAACAAAAATCACAATCTGGAGAGGCGTGTGCAAAGATGACATAACCGTGTGCAAAACGTTTAGCACAAGGCGTGTGCAAAATACCGTTTTCAGAGTGTGTTTTCCGTGTGCAAAACCCCGTTTTGCAAGGCAGTCGTATAAAACAATGTTAATACTACAATCGGATTTCAGTATTCGGAATCGTCTGCATTCCGATGACGTTAGACTACAGTAGCCCAGTTATTTAAAGGTTTTACAATTTTTTTATGATATTGACTTAATTTTTCATGACTCATCAAATCCCAATTTTTCTTTTAATAAATTGTGAATCACGCTGTATAAAGACGTGTTTCGTCTAACTGCTGTTCCAGAGTCTACAAGAATCTTTAAACAGATATTGTACTCTTACTATGGAGTAAGTTTAGTAATTCATGTTTACCTCTCTACCTTGATTGTGTTGTGCGTTTTCCTTTTGTTTTAGTTTTTGTTTACTTGTTTTTTCTTCGTTGTATTTTTGTTGTTTTTAGTTAAGATTAGTTTAGTTTTTTTATTTTACTGCTTAATTGTTAGAATGTTCTATTTTTTACTCTTTGTTCTTACCTTGTCGTTGGGTGTATACCTGTAAGGTAAGAATTTATTAAATAAATAAATAAATAAATAAATAAATAAAATATAGTTAACAGCAAAGCGTCATCCAAAGCGTTCAATTGGCACTAATTTTATGACATTTACGCATAGAATATTAGATTCATTTACGGCAGGTTTACTGGTGGATACATCTTGATAAAAAAGTTTTACGAGTATGGAGTGGCCGATGTGTTAATAAATTTGTTAATATATTATCTCCAGGATAGCAAATTTCTTGTGAAAAGTAGCTATTTTTCAGAAAAATATAACGTAAATTTGAGTGTGCCCCAAGGGCCAAATCTACGACCGCTTTTGTTTTTGTTTTTCATTACCGACTTAACTGATGTTCAACACACATTCTTTATGATATTAAGTCGGCTCATGAGTGGAGCGAAACAGCCAATTACTTCCAATAATTATCAAATGAACAACTTGGCAATAATGAGAAGGATATAGGCGTGAAAATTGATTCCCAACTGTCTTCACATTGAGAAAATATGTACTTCTTCCTATAGATCATTAGGTTTTGTAATAAGGGAGATATTTCCATACTATTGAACCTGTTATTACTTTATACGTTTATTTTTTTAAATCAATCTTGCATTTTCTTAAATCTACATTATTTCAGAATATCATATAACTAGGCAACTCTTTGCCTGTTTGGAATAAATATATAAATAAATAAATTTGTATAATATATAACAATAGATCTTTACCAACATGTTTTATGTTTTTATTTCTAGCAATGGAGGGAAACAAGTGCAACTGCGAAAGAGGTAAAGTCGTAGGGGGAAGTAGCACTTTAAATGCAAAAATGTACGTGAGAGGAAACAAAGCGAACTACGACGAATGGGAGGCATTGGGCAATCCCGGTTGGTCGTACAAAGACGTTTTACCTTATTTTATTAAAACAGAAAAGAGTGACATCGATGATGGCGACCCTGGATATCATGGAAAAGATGGTTTACTACACGTCAACTATACTGAACCAACTATTTTATCTTCCGTATTTATAAACGGAAAGAAGGAATTAGGTGACAAAGAAATTGACTACAATGGCAAAGAACAAATAGGAGTGTCACGAATTCAGTCTACAATAAATGGAAATAAGATAGCTAGTGGCGGAAGAGCTTTTATAGATCCAATTTTGAACAGAAAGAACCTTAATGTTACGATAAATGCTTTTGTTACTAAATTAAAGATAGATAAGAAAAATAAAATTGCACGAGGGGTTCAATTTATAAAAGATGGCAAACAGTACAAAGCTAAAGCCGAGAAAGAAGTTATACTATCTGCAGGTGCTATAAATTCTCCACAGATTTTAATGATCTCCGGAATAGGTCCCAAAGAAGAATTAGATAAAATTGGAGTTGAAACTTTACTCGACTTGCCCGTCGGCAAAAATTTGCAAGACCATCCAGAATTCTTTGGTTTAAATATTAGAACTAATCAAACAATGTTTAACGATTCTCTAGAGGTATTATTAAAAGACTACTTAAACCACCATCGACCCCTTACAGCGCCATTCAATGCAGATTCATTTAGTTTCATTAATGTCAACAATAAGAGCAGTTCAGTACCAGATATCCAACAGATATTTTATACACCTCTCGGATTTGGCCCCAATGCATGGAAGTTTATAAATTTAAAGATGGAATATAAAAAGCAACTTGAAGAGTTAGCAGTTCCTTATAGAGATATTTATATAAATGTAATATTGCTTCATCCAAAGTCTAGAGGCAGTGTAACGTTGAAATCAAAAAATCCTCTAGACTTTCCCAACATTGATTACAATTACTACGGCGATGAAGACGATATGACCACAATGATAAAAGCTATAAAGGAAACTCTACAGCTGTTACAAACCGATGCTTTCAAGTCTGTTAATGCGGCAATCGCTCCCACTATTAAAATATGTACCGGTTACATTCTAGGTACTGATGAATTTTGGCGCTGTGCATTGGAACAACTGACTACCACTATATATCATCCTGTTGGAACTACAAAAATGGGCAAATCAAATCAGGACTCCGTGGTAAGCTCAAAACTGTTTGTACACGGCTTGAAAAACTTGAGAGTAGTGGACGCTGGAGTTATGCCAACATTGCCTTCGGGGAATACTAATGCCCCAACATACATGATTGCGGAAAAAGCTGCTGATTTTATTAAAGAACATTGGTCTGGAAGTAAATCTAACATGCAAACTTAAAGTGTAGTTGAAAATAAAAATTTGATTACCTATCATTATTTTATTTATTTACACCTTGTTACTTATATAAACATACTGCTTTATTTTCTAAATCATATCCGATTTTTTAATCTGTAAATGGTAGAAACGTGTCTTCCTTTAAAGTTTGCACAAATTGCACTGAAAATTTCAATAAGTAGTGGTATTGCGTGAACAACTGACCATAACTCTACAGAGTGTCTCGCATTAGAACCGACACAGAGCAGGTGCAATTAGGCCAGTCGCCAACACTATCGAATCAGTTTCAGTCAGACGAAAAAAATCCACTGGAAACCGTTAAAAAATGAAATTAAATTTTTTGAATTATAATGAGTTATGAGACGTCGAAAAACAATTTTTTCCAACTTAAAAAAAATTATATTTCTAAAACGGGCTCTCAAATGAAAAAAATTTGAATGGCGGAGAAGTTTTTTTGTTTTTGTGACAAGTGGATTTTTGAGTCTTGTCAAAGTCATCTCGAGAAAGAAAACAATAAAATTTTGATTAATTAATTTTACTGATTAACCGTGGAAAGTGAATAGATATAACTGTTGCTTCGGTTCTAGAAAACTGTGAGAGATTTAGGTGAGTGTCTTGTACTAACCAGAATTAGAACAATATAAACTTTTGTGACACTGGACTAGGCATTTAAATTTTATAAGTTGGAAAGTTTTGTTGTCCGGATTAGGGAAGTGGAAGAAACCGTACGTAGAATAGTTTGTTTATATAACCATGACCTCAAGAGACCGTGGCGATGCCTCTACTCCAAAACGTAGTTGCGACATTAAGACAGATGTACGGCCGTGTTCTCTGGTATCAATCAATTTGGTAGAAGACTTCACCGGATTTCCTAGCTCTGAGGTACCAGAGAAGCGAAACTTAATCGAGCTTGAGGAAACGCGTGGATTAAGGTCAGATAATATAAGAGACAACGCTGTAGAGGAAGTATGCGGGCGCGAGGATGAAATTGTCACCGAACCGGACGCCTCTGACTATAATCAAATATGGTTACGTCTAAAGACTCACTTTATAGGTATATATTCACCACCAAAGTTTCAAAGTATTCAGATATCAGGTGAGCGAGATACCAGGGTGGCTCCATGAAAAGTGTAACACATTGTATATTATCAATATCTTCTTGAAAATTCAAACAGTCTCGTTTATTTCGTACAACTAGGTATAATTTTATATCATCAGCGTGCAATAGTATATTTTTACCAACCAATAAAAGAGGCCGAGTATCGAACCCTGGGGCACCCCCGACAATGCTATAAACATTTCAGAATCTTGGTAGTTAAACTTTATAGTTTCCGAAATGTGCATGAGCTTTGGAACATTCTGTAATGAAAGAGAGTTTTAAGTAAAACACTTCTTGTTTAAAAATATTTTTTTATTGAGGTAGACAACAACCTATAAATTATATAACAATTCTAAATCGTTAGATTCGGACAGCGAAGCTTATTAAACCAATATTCTAAATGTTCTAAAAGGTATCAAAAGCTTTCCACTTTAATGCTGTTGTGCATAATTATTTTAAGTAAGGAAATAATCTACATAGAATTGATAATGAAAATTGGCATGTTTGTCTCAAACCTTGAATATAACACGCATATATATATCACAACTTGACTCAAATCGTTTTTATTGATTGCCAACTTATTTTAAATGTTGACAGGTATGCATACTGTGTTTAGAATGAAGTATTATATTCTAGGTATTATCGTTTTGTTGGCGAATAATGTCGTTATATGTAGTCACAAAAATTCGTCATTTGAAGATTTCGTTAAAATGGTCCGCGGAAATTTGACACAGGCATCTACTTACGTATTACCACTTAATAATCAAAAGTCCTGTTATATAAAACCAGCTGAGCAAAATAAAATTTATGGTAAGTAACTTGATTTATATAATGCGTAAAATAAATATAGTCTATGTGTAAACTATAAAATCAGGTGAGATATTGTTTTAGGTAGAAAAGTAATTGAATAAAAATAACAACCAAAATTAAAGTCCCTACAAATATCGTTTTTATATAGATGGAGTAGTACAATGTGAATAGTTACTGAAAAATTACCTTTAATTTCCCCGTTTTTCTCTGAATTTAGTTATGCTGTTGTTATAAATAGTTAAGATGTAAACAAGGTCTCTTTCATCTGAGCCCAATTTTGAGCCAAACTTCTTAAAGTATTAATAGCAAAATTTACCCATTTGCTTTCTAGATCTATTACGAATGCTACTAGATGATGTGACTCCTCAGGTGAAAAAGACAAAGAATTCCGCGCTAAATTCTCTCATACAGTATATCTGCCCTATCGCAATTGTTATTGGTCTCTCTTCTAGAACTTTTCTGAGAATTGTCTGTTAATATTATATTTTCTCTACGATACATTGTCCCCACCTTTTCCTTGTGTTTCTAGTTTATTAATAATCATTTTCAATAATTGTTTATTTTTACATAAATGAATATTTATATTTTCTAATAAGCTAGCCACTGTGAACATTTTTTTGTTTATGTAATACATCTTCTCATCTTCTCTGCTCTTAACTATAGTTGACATTTTACTGTTATGAAATTGACATATAAAATTGTTTTCACTTGTACTTCTCCTTGTTTCCATATATAAAAGAGTTAGGATATCTAAGACAAAAAGAATTGCTAGATTTTGGCGTTATACTATATCATAAATTTTATTTATGTAGTTAGAGTTGTTTTACTGGAATTTTATAATGATGATAATGACTCATTTCAACATTAAGTGCATTATTCAATTCACCTTAATTTTAATTGTATCTATATTCAGTTATTTTATAATTGTTTAGTAACTGGATTTATCTGTTGAATAAACAAACAACTATTGTTATTATGGTGAGTTATAAGGGGTCTGCTACTTCCTGCTCGGCCTAAGCGGCTCGACTTGCAGGAAGCAACCTATATTAGGGTACAAACAGAGTGGAAGCACGTTTTCCGCTTATCGTGGTAACTCGCGCTTATCGGCGTTGATTTCTTGCGCGGAGACTGCACACAGTAGAAGCTGTTAAAAGCGGGAAAAGACAAAAATTTATTCGATAGGTACTTCCTTCCAAAATATCAGCATCTGACAATAAACTGATCGTTTTGCATTCTATAATTACTATGTCAAAAAGAAAACAACAAGTACACCCTATTAACCGCAATAGAAGAAATTATGGAGAATTTATCATTTATTTAAAATTTGAGAAACGTGGAGGAAATCTTTTACTGCATTTTAAATAAAGTGAAATGCCGTATAATGAAAAATTGATCTACATAAGCAAGCTATTCTATCGGAAGAAAGACTTGCTATTACTTTAAGATAAGCAATTGATTTACTTTAAATGTACCTATTTCAATTGAACCATATATACAGGGTGAACCTTAAATAAGTACAAATATTTTAACCAGCAGTACAGTTCACTGTGTAGAACACATAATTCATAGTCTTTTTACAAATAAATCAGGAAAGAATGATTGAAATATGTTTATTTATGAAAATATTAATGGCCATCTCCTCCCCTTTGTCATTTCTATACCTTACCAATAAATTGAAAATATTAACCACATTATCTACTCACAATCATAGTTATCCAGAATTTATTCATTATCCATTTTTACTACACTCCAACTGATTTATCACAAATTAAATTTAATATGTTGTGTGAAAATCATAGTTTTTCGTTATTCTTCATAAAATAACATAGAGAAATTGTGTCTTGTGTCTCTTTCTAACAGTGTACAATGACATTTAACTTGTGAAATGTGGATTACTGATTAAACAGTTAATTTTTTAACAAACAAGTAAGCTTGTGTGCACGTTTATGTATAATTTTTGAACATTGGACATAGTAATATCACGTAATATCTTCCTAAGCACTTTATGGTAGTATTTAACTTAATTCATTTTTTATTGTTTATAGTAAGGTCAGTTAAGCAGTTAAAATTTATGTTAATATTGCTGCGTATCATACTGCATACTCAATTTTACTGTAGCTACTTATGCTTAACAAGTATTTTTAAAATAGAATTAACCATATTACTTTACTATTACGTTAAAGGAAACGTAATATTGATATTAAAGAAGATGGCAACCTCACAACAAATCATATGCTTCATTAGGTAGGTTATGATAGCGGTCCTCAAAATGTGGGTATTTTTAAATAAAATTAATATCTACGTAAATATTAGAAATGTTTAAAAATGACTTTCATTAGACTGATCTATATGACGAATTACACTAGCAGTTAAAATATTTGTACTTTTTTAATGTTCACCCTGTATAGTTGCAAGGTTGCATACAATAAATATCTATATTATTAATTAATCTAGCTAAATTTTCTAACGAAAAAAGATATACCTGACATAATATAATTATTAAATAATCAGCCGCATATATCCAGCAACCTACTACATTTTAATATACAGAACGTCCAGAATATAGATTCCGATACTAAAGAGGCTTTTATATCTGACCAAAAGAAGCAAGAAACTTATGGAAAAGTATCTAAAACTAATAGTTGTACAAATTTATTTCAAAAATAAAAATACAACTGCAATAACATGCAAAACTGTGAAACGAAATTAAAAACTAATTCGAAATTAAAAACTAATTCATAATTATTAAGGATAAGTAAAAGTATAACGTAATTGTAATTTTTTTATCAGTTTTAATGAAGTAAACAATAGAGGTTCCCCAAGAAATCCTCAACACTGCAATGTACTGCAACGTACAACAACATTGCATCCTTTTTTTTTACTGTTTTAGAAAGGTATTTTAAGCTGATATAAATCAAATCTCCTATAATTCCTATCAATGAAGTCATATGTATGTTCTTTGATACCAAACATCTAGGTATGCTAATGAACAATTCCACAGACAAAGCTCTATTCAATAATTATCTAAAAAAAATAATTTACTAGCCTGCTAATGATTCAACTTAAAGGAGACCACCTGAAGAAGCAATCCTAAAAATGCAGAAATAGGTCAGATCTCATCTATTGTGGTTGAATTTGTCGTGTTCCCACTGCCAAAAAGTGAAGTTAGATATTTATAGAGTGTTTCATTAGCAGGTTAGTAAATTATTTTCTTTAGATAATTATTGAATAGAGCTTTGTCTGTGGAATTGTTCATTAGCATACCTAGATGTTTGGTATCAGAGAACATACATATGACTTCATTGATAGGAATTATAGGAGATTTGATTTATATTAGATTAAAATACCTTTCTAAAACAATAAAAAAAAATGTTACAAAAGCTAATATAAGGAATATATGGGTAGATATTGTGGGTGTAATTCAACGCAGGTTGGGGCTTTTGTCCACTGAGTAGTTAGATTCACACAATATTATTAATACCTAAAAATATATAAAAACATTGCATCCATTACCTGCTGCTGCTAACTTCAAATTATTATAAGTAGTAGTAATAGCAGTGCGGCTAGTGCCTTTCCTTTTCTGTACCTAGTGTTTGTTTGATATCTGCGTACATAGACAAAAATGGAACAATTTATAGTAACCGTGACCAGTTAATTTATGGCGAATCTAGACAAAACTCTCTGGCTACGAGACGCTACGATAAACACTTTTCACAAGCAACGACATTAATTTTGAACACTTATAACTATTTCACATTTTATTCTGTGTTGTGAAAAGAGCACTAAGACCGTTCGAACTAAGTATGTTTATTACGTGTATTTGTATTTATTAGGTACAAACATCTGATATGGTAGGCCGCATATTCAATACCACTAAGCAGCAAACAAGTTTTGTCATTTAAAAGAAACATGATGTGCCATAAATGTCGCCCTCTACTAGTGACGTCAAAATTAGAAATATATTTGAATTTTTCGTCCGCAAAAGCCCCCGATTTCCAAATTTTATGTAAATATTTGGATTTCTTAAGAAGTTATTTCCAAATATCGAAAATAAAATTTTGACTTTAACACTCTGTAACTCCGTTAATAATCAGTTTTGGAAAAAATGTTATAGAAAGAGGTAGCATTTATTTTTGGTCTAGAATTATCCCCTGAATTTTTTTCTCATCATTTCCGGACACCCTGTATATCGGTTTGCTGTGAATTTTGTCCTATATGGGTCATCAAAAAACTAAATGTATTGTACATTCTTCTACACGCGACCCGCGCGTACAAATAAATTGCAGGGTACCAGTAATCAGGCAACCGCTTCAATTGTGTTTGCTTTAGCTTGTTTTAAACTGATGTTTTTATATAAATTTAAATATACAATTACAAATTTCATAGCTTATAAGTACGTATTCGGCACTGGTTACCAGTAAGCGGAAACCCTGCTTCCACTCTGTCTGTACCCTTACAGCAGGTAATTAAACGCAGACCTCCGCCCTAGGCGACGCGCCGTTAAATCTATAAATGATGCTGAAGAAAACAACTACTCCGCGGACTAATGCTCCAACCGGATTGAATTAATTACACCTGTAGTATCTGTGTCAGCCAAGAACCCTTGATAAGATGACCGACAATTGAACTGGGTGTCCCTTCATATGTATGTTCACATATAAACCAAGTGAAGGTAAGATATAAGTGGTCTGCTACTTCCTGCTCAGCTAAGCAACTCGAGTTGCAGGAAGCGACCTACATTGCAACAGGTACTTCAAACCACTTATATTTCACCTCCACTAAGTTTACACAGCCACACAACAAAAAATTTGTTTTCTGACCAGGGGGTCTGACTATGGTACTATATGTTTTTGGGGTCGCTGAATCCAAATCCGATGTCTATTTAACCCATCACAACAGGATGAATGAAGTTGTAATCAGAAAATTCAGACTCTTAAACAACATAATCCCATAACCCAATTCATTTCACAACCATTTGACCCCATAACAACCATTTGACCCCATAATTCTGTAACATAACAACACATTTAAACCCACAACTCAATGTATATTAAATCCAATAAACACGTGTTTAAAAGATTCAGCTTAATCTCTACGCGAGTCTGTCTCTTAAAAGTAAAATGCAATTTTCAAATGTCATTTGTTTTCGAGTAACGACGCCATCGATTTTTTTTTAATGGCAACACCATATTTTTTTCCTTGATTCTGAAAGATCCTTTAATTCTCTATCAGACAGTACTAAAATATTGCCCTCTTACATAGTAAAGTTTTCGAGTAAATGACGATTGAATGTTAGAAAACGTAAATCAATTAAAATAAAGCAAAAACGTTATCAAGTTTAATTTTTTGAATTCCATAGTTTTTTTATGGACACGTAGGTGAAAATCTTTGCAAAGTGTCATTGTCACACCGACTTTCTAATAAGTATTGTAAGCGACATAGAAATTATTATTCAATTTAAAGTATTATGGCACATTTAACTGTTATTCAAAGAATTTAAATTTTAATTCTTATCGGATGCGGGAATATGACTAGAACTCAGCAGGAAGTTTGAGATTTATTTAATGAAAAATATCCAGATCGCCCTATCAGCCAATCAACAGTCAGTAAGGTAGAGTCTAAATTTAGAGAAACTGGCAATGTTGTATATTAAGTATGGTGGATAATCCTCATAATTCTTCACGATTGGTTGCATTAATCAATGACACTAGTCAGAGCACAGTGCTAGGTATCTTGAGGAAGGAAAAATATCATCCCTACAAAATTCAACTTGTGCAGGAACTCAATGAAGATGATCCCGATCGCCACTTACACTTTTGCGAAATTCTAATGGATTTATGTCAAGGAAATAGAAATTTACACCGGCAAATACTTTTTTCAGATGAGGCCACATTTTGTCTGAATGATACAGTAAACCATCAAACTTGAAGATATTGGAGTCGGGAAAATCCTCATTGGATGGCAGAGGCACATACCCAACACCCTCAGAAATTAAATGTATGGGCTGGAATAGTTGACGGCAGAATAGTAGGGCGTTTCTTCTTTGAAGGAACCCTTACAGGACAAAGATATTTAGAGTTTCTAGAAAATGACCTTGTTCCAGCCCTTGCAGTAATATTTCCTAACGATAATGACCGTGACATTCCTGACGATACCATATGGTTTCAGCAAAACGATGCACCTCAGCACTATGCGCGCCCTGTACGAGATTTTTTGGACAACTGTTTTCCTGGGATGTGGATCGGCAGACGCGGATCGATAGAATGGCCTGCAAGATCGCCAGATCTTACACCTCTTGACTATTTTTTATGGGGATACTTGAAGTCAAAAGTGTACATTATTTCCTATGTAAGAGGGCACAATTTTAGTACTGTCTGATAGAGAATTAAACGATCTTTCAGAATCAAGGAAAAAAATATGGTGATTGATTTGAAAATCGCATTTCACGCTAAAATATGTATTTTGTAAATTAAAAATCGACCTGTTCGAGGATTTTTCCCAAAATGTTTCGTTTTTATTGAATTTATTCCATACTTTTGGCGCATACTGTATAAATAATAACTGCATAACCCTATAACCTATTTTACCAAAAGTCTAACCTAGTATGTAGATATTTAATTTAATAGTGTTGGATACATGTTCATGGCAAGAGGTTACAGAATGTATTCAGAAGAGACTGTATGCTGTGTGTGTATTGTAGTAACTGTGTTCGCGTTGGTTACGTTTGAGGTTGAATTGATTATGCGACTTTGACCCCAAAAACATCAATCATAGTCAGATCCCCAGGTCAGAATTTCTTTGTGTGGCTGTGTTATATGTGAACATACATACATGTGAAGGAACAGCCAGTTCAATTGTCGGCCATCTCACCTATGGCATACTAATGAGGGCTAACAAGCCCGAAATCGGTCTATGTCTGGTGGTGCGACCGACAAAGGTTATTGGCTGTTCACACAGATACTGCAGGTGTAATTCAACGCCGGTCGGGGCGTTGGTTCGCGGAGTAGTCGTTACCTGCAGTATCATTTATATGTTTTTTTTGTGTCAGAATATGGTACGTTTGATTTCATAATAGTGGGTGCTGGTTCAGCTGGCACTTTGTTAGCCAATAGGTTAACAGAGATAAAAGACTGGAATGTACTTTTATTGGAAGCTGGAGGATATGAAAATGACTTTAGTGACATTCCAGGATACAATTTTGAACTTTGTTTGTCAGATATGAATTGGGGCTACTTAACCACGCCGCAGAAGAAATCTTGTCAAGGTACGTGGATATCTTTTTACATCTTAGAGGAAGAAATAGATTTATTTTAATATTAACAGTAATAGAAGAAACATTATCATCTTTTATTGCGCCAAATTTATTAGTCTCACCTATGGCATTAATGAGAAATAATAAGCTGGAAGCTGGTATATGTCTGGTGGGCGCTGACAAATGACTTTGACTCTGCTATAGGTTTTTCGGGTGTAATTCATTGCTGGTCGGGACATTAGCCCGCAGAGAAGTTTTTTCCCGAAATTCTATTTTTGCAAATATCGTTAACGCCGAATCGTGATAGAGGTCGGAACTTTCAATGATATCTAACGCAACGTAGAACGCTTCTTGACTCTGACCTCTCAAGTCCAGCATGGAATAACTAGTCCAGACCCGAGGGGCGTTTCGCTGTCCAGATTTTGTACACCAAAATTCCTTCCTTACGGAAAATGCACCAAAATGCCTCCGAAATGCCACAAATTACCTCAATATGCTAAACAAGTTTCGAAATACCCCCGAAATGCCCTAAATGCCACCGAAATGTTACCGGAATACCAGAAATACCACAAAATGCCTCTAAATGTTAGGAAATACCTCGAAAAACCTTGTTTTTAGTTACCATTTTCTGTCCTAATTGTATTATTTATCATTTTTATACAGGGTATCCGTTGAAAAATAGACCAAACCTTACCATTAGATTCTACGACGAAAATTAATTGGGAAAAGTCATGCAATGTTGCTCATTAAAGCTTAATTTTCCAGATACAGGGTGTTGAAGTTGAAAAATAAAAACGATTTTAGGTATATCTATCTCGGAGATGCATTAAGGTATTTTTGTCTAATTGGGTATGAGGAGTTCTAATGGCAACTTACTTCATTTGCTGCGACTTCACGTCAATATGAAAAAAACAGTGGCGTGCAAACTATATTTTTGAGATTCTTTTCTAAAAAATAAATGCGCCACTGCATAAAGCGGAAATAAATAATGTTTTTAAAATTTTCAATGATTTTTTCAACAAAAAAGGTATATTTGTTGAATATCGCTGAGATACACCGTTTTTGAAAAAATAAACTGCGTTTAAAGTAGGCAAGGATGTGCAGTTCGTTGATTACGTAACTCCATTAACTTGCAACTTGTGTTATAGAAACATAATTTTTTGATAATTAAATAGCATTAACAATCATTATACTGTTTATATAATATATTTCAAGCATTACAGTTGTAAAATATATCACACAATTAAGAAAACTAAAATAAAAATATAAATATTTTTTGTATGGCATAAGTAAATAATAAAATATAACAAGAAAAACTATAAAAAAAAACATTAATTTAATATTAATTAAACATTAATAATGTTTAAGATTATTTTCGATTATTTGACTAAAGACATGTTCGATATCTTTCTAAGAAATTTCTCTAAACAGTGAAAAATGATGGGTTCATGTTTCTCATAGCATTTGCAGCTGAAACTATTCTTTGCCCTAGTTCATTTCTATTGTTGAGAGAGGCAGCACTATAAACCATGGCCTTAATATAAACTCAGAAAAAAAATCAATCGGATTTAGATCCGAACAACGTGGCGGCCCTGGATGTTCATTTTCTTTTTCTATCCATCGATGACGAAATATGTTATCTAAATGCTTTCTTACTATTATAAGATAATTAGCAGGGGCACCATCA
Organism: Monochamus alternatus; assembly: GCA_037114965.1. Taxonomy (NCBI): domain Eukaryota; kingdom Metazoa; phylum Arthropoda; class Insecta; order Coleoptera; family Cerambycidae; genus Monochamus; species Monochamus alternatus. Next base: position 23,141,894 of record CM073426.1, on the reverse strand, counting down.
TGTAAATACCACATGAACACTAATGTTCGAAGGAATTTCTTCTAGTAGTTCAATTAAATTAGATTGTAAAAAGTGTAGATAATGTTGGCCGTTTAAAGATAGATGCCCGAAATTCATATTGCCCAAGAATCTGATCATCAAATATTCCTAACCTAATATTGAACTTAAACTCATGCTGAAAGTGTCGTACAATGCTTTCATTTGGATTTTTTCGGCTCATATATGAAAAAAATCCCTTAACGTATGTCCGAGATATGTCTGGTAATCGTTTTTATTTTTTCAACTTCAACATCTCGAAAACTAAGCGTTTATGAACACTGGAACCGCTTTACCTATTTACATCCGATTTTAACTCTTATACAATGTGTACAACTATAGAAGTCGTGAGTCGAAGTGAATTAGGTTAGGTCTCCGGTTGAAAACGAAGTTTACAAAAAACAGAAATAGTTATCTATTATAATTAAATAAGTGGTTATTTAAGTAAGTAAAAATAAAAAAACATGTAAGTACATGTTTTTTTATTTTGAACCAAAGAAATGACACTAAGGTATAATTTTCAACATTCATGAGCCTAATTGGTCAGCCTGACGCCTTGATATCGAATTATACAATCCATCTCAACGAGCACCTATTACGCGTACACACACAATACAAAAATTCTTTCAAAAATGCTCTTAAATGTCTCTAAAATACCCCCAAAATGCCTCGAAATTCCAGAAAATACCTCGAAATGCCCTTAAATGCCCCTAAATACCATAAAATTCCTCAAAATGCCCTAAAATACCTCAGGATTCAAGAAAATGGCTCAAAATACCTGCAATGTGTACACCAAAATGTCTCTGCGAAACACCCCTCGTCCAGACCAGATCGTTATTAGTGTGCAAGTTTAAAAACAATATTAAACGTGATTCTACAGCGTGTTTATGAATATAAGTACATTTAAACATGTGAGCGCTTAGTTTTCAATATACAGGGTATTGAAAATTGATGATTTAACTATAGTTTTTATTTTTTATTTAATATTTCCGAGCTGTTTAAAGATATGTATATCAAATTTTGCACCAAGTGTAAGCCTTACAATGTAATTATTAAAGTTAATGACCTTTTACCTGCCGTTAAAGCATTATAACTCGTATATACTATAACCTTACCATATTGAGCTATGCAAGCTCGACTGTCACATAACTTGTTTGATGAGGCCAACTCTCTTAAAAATTCAGTTCAAATCTTTCATAACATTATAAATGGGTTGAGGAGAATTCTGATATCGTTATTGAAAAATATTTTTAACATCCATTTCAAATATAGTCACGTAGTTTTTTTTAAACTGTGCTGCTCATTTTACTAAATGATATTTCTGTATTATTAATAAATTAGATCTAGTTGATGTACGATAGAGCCTTTTTACATTTTAATGCATTATGGGACTGCTTCAGTCAGATTTAATTTAATAAATGAATAGATACAGATGTACGAGCCTTCTAAATCTATCATTTATTAAAATATCTCTTTTGTCCACGAATAATAATATTCATTATTCAGTGGTTTGAAAGAATCGGGAACGACTAACAAAACAACATATTTTCAGTGTTAGTAACTGAACCTACTTCTGAAAGCCAAACACTACCCACTATATCAGTTACGGGAATATTAACATTTTTTCGAATGATGGTAAAGTTACTGATTAAAGTTTTATTTGCTTTTTTTAATTTATCGAATGAATGATGAATGTCAAATTTGAAAGGAAGGTGTTTTGACAGTTTTTAATTATTATGTTATGTGCATATTATGAGTGTCAAAATATTGTGTAATGTTTTCAGTAAACAGTTTGATATATTCCTATTGTTCCTTTTTCACCTTCTTTTCTAGATCCTCTAACCGTGAAATGTTTTCCTATCTTATATGTTTAAGATCCGTTTAGTTCTTTTTATTGTTATACAGGAGGGTGTTCCAGAATGATGTCAAATATTTTACCAATCCATTCCACAAGCCATTTTAGGGGGGGGGGGGTATCTTCATATAAAATTTTTCAATTTGGGTCCTCCCTGTTGAGATATTCGAGTCTCAAAATGGCGGAAAAAATAGTTTTTTATTTTTCTTTAAAAATGGTTACACTTAGAAATTTCAATTTTGGTACACATTATTAGCTAGTCAAAAGCTATTTTATGGTGGTGTCTATTCCTTGGTTCATGTTTCTGGAGGGCGGGAATAAGCAACCCCTAGATTTATTTCTTTCAGAACTTTTTCCTGCAGCGACCGATTTCAACATTTGCAATTGCATTGCAAAGTATGCGCCATCTATAGCTATCAACACCTCTAAAATTTCGGTATAATATCTACAACGGTTTCGAAGAAATTTAAATTTGTGATACGTTCTAGATGCCCCAGCCACTGCACTCTTCTCGCTTTTACAACTTTGTCTATTTTTAGTGCCTGCATATATTTCCTCATTATTTCTCCTTGCATAGCCTTCCTCAATCTTCTTTCCCCATAGAATTCTTCTTAAGATCTTTCTTTCCCACCTTAAAAGGTTTTCTCTTGACTTCTAATTGAGGATCCAGGTTTCACTGCCATACAGCGCTGTCGGTCTCAAAATTGTTTTATACAGTCTAAATTTTACTCCTCTTGGGAAATATTTTGATTTCATAAAGGCTGCTGCCGTACTTATGTTTGCTTTTATTATTCTCCTATTAATTTCTTGCTCCTTTTGACAGTTAGCTATTAGCGCCCTCAAGTACACATATTCCTGAACTTCTTCAAACTTCATCTCTCCGTGCTGTGTTCTTAATTTGAAATTGGTATCTTTTTTGTTTTCCTATTCTCAAAAGCTTAATTTTCACTTGATTTATCTGCAGTCCCACTTTACGTGGGAAATATTGTTAATAGTCGTGGGAAAAGTATAGTATTTTACTTGCATATAATAGTTCTAATTAACTCGGGTGATTTACGGTACTGGCCTACGGCTTCTGTCGCAACGTTCACCCTCGTCAATTACAGCCATCATTATATGCTTCAATAATATAACATGTTTTACCCGGAAATGTCAAATAATCGATGACCGCAAACACCGATTGTAAATGAATATAATCTTGTATATTGCATAATTGTTAGCTGCAATAAATGAACATATTTGAATGTTTTGTTTCTGTGTTAGATAAAGGTAAGCGCCCTACATAATTACCACCCAGCTAACCATTTCCTGTTCTATAAAAATCGTAAGAACATTTCCAGAGCAAATTTTATAGAGCACTGTTTGTTCTAAGAACATTTTCAAAACGTTCTTACAACACTTATACCATAAAATTGAGCACCGTTCTATAGAACTTTTTAGTTCTTTAAGCTATTCTGTAAGGTCTGCAGGAAATACTTATACAACGCAATTACAACGCAATCTCATAAAAATTCTATGCCACTTCGTTATACAATTTTTGTTTAGCATGGTGTTCTACTTAGATAACTTTAAGATCATTTAATTGTATCTTTTAAAAATAAAATATTTCTGCATCGCACATATTAGAAATAATATGGATGACCCAATAAGAACCAAGATAGAAGATGACTTAATCAGCCTGCATAGGAGTACTCGCATCATTACGAATTGCTTTGTCGGTTTGTCCATCAGGGAGCAGTACGTTTTAATGCGGAAAAAGATTTATCGTGAAATGTGTAGTACATAATGGTAATTTCGCCCTCAGTTAACCTTATATTTTCTATGAAGCTGGAAATTTAATAAAAAAAAATGTTTTCTAAATTGATGAATTTAACAACCAACTGTTTATAAAATAGTCAGAAAGTAAGTATATCCATATTATTAATGTTAATTCACCTATTTATATTGTATATATTTTTAATTAAATTTGTTTTCTTTCTTCACAATATGGCGACAGAAAGAAAGTCTTTATCTTGTACTTCCAAACGATTCTCACTAATATGATATTTTTGTGTCGATTGCAATGATTATAGAGCAAATATGCTTCGTAATCAACTAATATAACAGATATATGTCACTTAATATCCACAGTGTTGTCATATTTTATTGCGGTAATGTCAACTATTTCAATCTTATTTAATAAAGCTAATAAAATTCTTTAACTTCAACATCTAGAAGTGTTAATGAATAAGGTTTGGAATGGTCTAAATTAAATATGTTACTAAATTTCTATAAAGAAATCAGTTTCTATTAGTAATCAAATAAATCTTATCTATCGTAATGAAATTTTCTTTCTACAAGTCACGACTATGCTATACAAATTTCCCCATTATACTTTGATCAAAATATTTCGCACTTTTATAGGTAGGTCTCGTCAGATGAGGATATGAAAGACCTACATATGTATATAAATATTAGTTCTATAGCGTTTTTTATGGAACAAAAAGGCTTTTGTTACGTATTTACTATTGCTTGGGTTTGTTTCATCAAGTAAATCTGATTTATTATTTGCTTCAGCTTTTTTATTTCATTTCTGACTTCTTTGTAAACTGATAGACACATCAATAACAATTAGGTAATGCGGTCATGTGTAGTAGATGAAAAACTTATTAGTGGTGGGCATTTGTGTAGAAATTACTACGGGTAAGTTGGTTTGTCATCTTTTCGTTTGTAACCAATAATTCTGTCAAATCTCAACCGATTTCTAAAAACGGTACGTCACTGTATTCGCAATGAAAAGGGCTTTAAAATGATGTGCCACAAGTGGGGTAGTTGCATTTGAAATTTTTAAGTTGGGGTTGCTATGCATTAGGGGGATGAACATATCGAGTTGGCTTGACTGTCAAAAAAGCTCCCTCCAAGAACAAAAATCGATGGGTCTCGGCAAATTTTGAAATATTATTCGGTTTTCCAATTATAGGGGGAATCAAATTTTCGTTGGGATACCCTGTATAGTTGATAAGTATGAAAGTCTTTTAAGTTTAATATTTGGTCAAAATTTAGTTAAAAATGAATTCCATTGAAGAAGCAGCAATTATTACTTGCAAGTTGTGCAAGTTTGTTACCGGACAGATCTAAAGACCGTTACAATCAAGCCTATGCGAATTTCATCCAATGGTGTATAACAGAAGATGTGTCCACAATAACGGAAGAGGTATTATTGGTACTTTTCTTATAAAAATCAAAAACATTGTCTAATGCTACATTATGGTCAGAATACTCAATGTTGATATTGACTATTTCATTAAATAAAAACCAGGATAAAAATGACCTCAAAAATCTCAGGTATTTACAAAGCATGATATATCAGAGTTTTTGTTAGAATCTCCTGAAATATATTTAATAAAAAAAGGGGTAGCGATTTATGGAGTGAGTGGGGCATGCCGAACTGATGAGCTATAGGTATAATCTAAAAGTGAGGGACGTGGAGTATAAAAATTGTCATGTTAGTGCAAATTTTTACTACAAAAAATAATGTGCAAAGAAGATTTGTAGTAACAGACGATTGGGTAACATTTGTCAATCGTTATATGCAACTCCGACCTAAAAAAGCTCAAGATGAATGCATATTTTATCGGTATGAGCGTGGCATATGTGTAAATCACGTTGTTGAAAAGCATACAATTTCAAAAATTACGTACGTAACTAAATTTCTTGGAATTTCAATCCCAAATCAGTACACCGGCCACTCGTTTCGAATAACCTCTTCTACATTACTAGCAAATGCTCCAGGTGTGGAAATTTTAGATATGAAAAGGCACGGGGGGGAGAGGGAGAGTCATCAAAGGTAGCGGAAGGATATATAACAGATTCAGTGACATATCAAATATAAGTTGCTGATAAAATCATACCCGAAAATTCGATCAGCAAAGCAAACATTCACAAACAGAATTTAATGATCATGTTGAACAAATCGACAAACAAGTCAACATTTCCAGTGACGTTGTTTTAGAATAGGATTTCAATCAACGTTTGCTGTTAAATCTTTTAGGAACATACAATAATTGTAATTTTACATTTAATTTCCACTTTAAATAAACATATGCCATACATTAATAATTTGATGTTTCAATTTTTTCGTCGCCCAGGACACGAAAGTTTTTCACACTTAACAACCGATAACCTAGTATGTTTTACTTTCGCTTGCCTCTTTAAAATAAAAAAATATAATTTCTTAGGAGGGAGAATGAAAACATATTTTTGATACCTGACAACTTCCGGTTGCACCGAAAGTGCCCACCAACTTTCTTATTACAAATGGAACACCCTGTATATTTAATTCATATTTCATATAACCCTTCCCTCTCTATCTCTTCTCGTTTTTGCATAAAGACATCCGTTAACGGTCATATTCGGTTAACGGATGTCTTTAATACAAACACCATGCAGATGTTTACTCTCACATTTTTTTATTTTTTTTATATAGCAATGGAAGGGAAAATGTGTAACTGCGAAAGAGGTAAAGTCGTAGGAGGGAGCAGTACCTTGAACGCAAAAATGTACGTGAGAGGTAACAAAGCGGACTATGACGAATGGGAGGCATTGGGCAATCCCGGTTGGTCGTACAAAGACGTTTTACCATATTTTATTAAAACAGAAAAGAGTGGAATCGACAACGGGGACCCTGGATATCATGGAAAAGATGGTTTACTACACGTCAATTATGCTGAACCAACTATTTTAACTTCCACATTTATAAATGCCAAGAAGGAATTAGGCGACAAAGTAGTTGATTACAATGGCAAGCGTCAAATGGGTGTGTCACAAATTCAGTCTACAATAAACGGTAACAAGATATCTAGTGGCGGAAGAGCTTTCATAGATCCAATTTTAAACAGAAAAAATCTTAATATTACGATAAATGCTTTTGTTACTAGAGTAAGGATAGATATAAAAAAGAAAATTGCGCGAGCCGTCGAATTTATACAAGCAGGCAAGAAGTACATAGTCAAAGCAGAAAAAGAAATTATACTATCTGCAGGTGCTATAAATTCTCCACAAATTTTAATGATTTCCGGTATAGGCCCCAAAGAAGAATTAGACAAAATCGGTGTTAAAACTTTAGTCGACTTGCCCGTTGGAAAAAATTTGCAAGACCATCCAGTATTTATTGGGTTAAATATTAGAACCAATCAAACGTTGTTTAAAGAACCTTTAGAGGTATTATTAAAAGACTACTTAAACAACCATCGACCCCTTACGGCAGCATTCAATACAGACTCAGTAAGTTTCATTAATGTCAACGATAAGAAAAGTTCTGTACCAGATGGCCAACAGATACTTTTTACACCCCCAGGTTTTGGCCCTAATGTATGGAGGTTTGTAAATTTAAGGAGGGAATATAAGAAGCAACTTGAGGAGTTATCAGTTGCTACCAATGATCTATATATATTTACAGCATTGATGCATCCAATATCGAGGGGTAGTGTTACGTTAAAATCAAAAGATCCTCTTGACTTTCCTAACATTGATTACAATTATTATGACGAAGAAGAAGATATGAACACTATGATAAAAATTATAAGGGAAACAGTAAAGCTGTTAGAAACCAAAGCTTTCAAGTCTGTCGATGCTCTACTCGCTCCCAATCTTAAAGTTTGTACTAATTATATTCCACTTACTGATGACTTCTGGCGCTGTACATTGGAACAAGTCACAACAACTTTATATCATCCAGTTGGAACTACAAAAATGGGAAAGTCAAATAAGGACTCCGTGGTAAGCTCAAAACTTTTTGTATACGGCATAGAAAAATTGAGAGTAGTGGACGCTGGAATCATGCCGAAAATAACTTCAGGAAATACTAATGCACCAACCATCATGATTGCGGAAAAAGCTGCTGACTTTATTAAAGAATATTGGCTTGGAAGTAAATATAGCATAGATCCGTAACATGTAGTCCAACATGATAAAATCCATCGACTTAGTTTATTACTGTTCTATATTACTATATATTATTAGCAGTCTTGATTTTAATTGTTTATGGTGGTTAGGTTACTGTCAAACAAAACACAATAATCGCCGATGTTTTGTCATTTGCTGGGACATCCTTAGAAAGACTATATAACGTGTACGTTTCCAGAATTTTTAATTTGTATGTTACATGTCACATATAATATTCTTAGAAAATAGATAACAATGGATAAAAACTATACACATAAAAATATAAATGTGCAGGGTATTCCGAGCATCGTTGCTACTGTAGACATTTTTGAAAAATGATTAGTTATTTTGAAACAGCATTCTTTTAGTTTTAAAAAGCTGTACTTATTAGATGTCGTTAAAATGCACCATTTTAGAGAAAATTGCATATAAAGTTTGAATTGTAAATGTATGACTTACTCTACAATCTTATATTCATTTAATAGTGTGCAATATTTTAACTCTAGCGTCTTTGGATGAAAATAAGGCGATTTAAGTTAACTTACTTTATTACAACTTTTCTTCCTTAAGAAGTTATGCCTTTAAGCGTCATGTAACAAGTATAACTTTTTAAAAATAATAGAATGTTGCTTCAAAATAAAATTATTTTTCAAAAATTTCTCTCCCTAAAAAAATCTAAACGAAAAAGTATGTGACACAGACTCTCACAACGCCTTGTACATTTAACACAAAAACCATTTAGATATTCGTGTGCATCATACAAAAAATACTTCTTGTACAAAATTTGAATACGATTACCCAAGAAATAAATAAATTAGCGTAAACAGGGGCCTATAACTACGGTACTAAGGTAAGTTGATTTAAATCATCTTATTTTCGTCCAAGGAAGCTACCCATTATTTGGTAAACACTCTATACAGTCCCCTGTGGTCAGACAAATAAGTAAAAGTATGAGTAAAAATGACCATAGAAAATACAAATTACAAATTAAAATTAAACTGATGCCTTTATACAATTTAAATTACTGCCAAGATATTTCTCTTTGATATAAAATGCTTTACTTAAGAGAAACTGGTCAATATTATATTTATATGAATTAATATTCAAAACTTTGATATGCTCGGGTATTATAATATTTGATACTCCAACAATTAGTTCCATTTCCCGTTTTATTCAGTCAGAGGTAAGTGGCTTCTAACATTTTTCCACTCCTTGTTCTCACTACTTGTGGTATAAGCATCTACATAACTTCTCACATGGAGTAAAATATATACGCATGGAACAGTTAATATTTTTAATTCAAAAAATTTATTTTTTCTTTCTTTCTTTCTTATTGACTATGGCCTGAATTAGACAACACAACAGGAATAAATTTCTAGAGACCTTGTTACACAAAATTGGTAATCCCATGACAATTTAAGATCCAAGTAGACTCCAGGAAACTTGACTGTTTTCTTTTCCTTACAGTAAATATGATCGTTTCTGTTTTAGAGATATTTAGATTTAATTAATTTATAAAATACACCAACCTTTCATTATTAATTCATTGTAATGGATCCTTTCTTCGCGACATGGAGTAAATCTCCAATGTCACGATCAGTGAGACTAGTATTATCGTTACACTGTTTGATTAGTAACTAGTTTTGAACTGAGAGGAGAGGTCATTAACATAAACTAAGAATAGCAGTGGTCCCAGTACTGATCCCTGAGAGACGCCAGCATTAATATTAAGACAATTTGATGAAATATTGTCCTGTATTACATATTGCTGCCTATTACTCAAATAGAAATGAAAAACTCTGTGCGTTGAAGCCATAAATGCAATTTATTTATGGGAATGAGATGTGAAACGCAGTCAAGGTCCGGAAACTGCGGTTACTTCATCCATATTGTTGAGAGTTAAAAAAAACGTTGAGTTTAAAAATAGTACATTATTTGGATTTTAAGAATATTTTTAAAAATATTAGCAATGGATGGATTATTGAAATTTATAGTCATGAGTTTCAAATTTTTATCCTGAGGATGTCAGAATAAATACCGAAGCGTCGACAAGTACAAATGTTGTATGTTCTTTGATACGAATTATTAATAATATTTTTTTATATTACGGTCATTTCTTTCTTTTCTTCAAGTAGCATGTATCATTAATTTATAATTGAAATTTATAGTCATCAGTTTCAAATTTTTATCCTGAGGATGTCAGAATAAATACCGAAGCATCGACAAGTACAAATGTTGTATGTTCTTTGATACGAATTATTAATAATATTTTTTATATTACGGTCATTTCTTTCTTTTCTTTAAGTAGCATGTATCATTAATTTATAATTTACAAGATATCTACAGTCTGTACTTACTCATTTTTTGAATTTACGTTCAAATTCTTTCATACTACTGTTACTTACTTTTATTATACCTACCATACATTATTCTGTTTAATACAATAAAGTTAAATAACTGTGTTGTTTTATGAATTTGTTTTTTTTTATTCTTCATTCGTCATAACATAAGTCGATACTCTAAACTGGTTTAAATAGTATTAAAATTTCCCCTTCACGTACAGGTTTTAATTGGATACTTTTCTAATAATATAAGTGTCTTAAAACGTTTTACCAAGCACACTTTGTTTAAAAATATTTTTTTTTATATAAAAGCCTATGAATAATTCTTAAAATTCTTATTATACTAAATTGTATCAAATGCTTCAGGTTAATGTTGCTAATTATTATTATTATATTATAAGGAAATAATCTGCATAGAATAGATAATGGAAATGGGTCTATTTTTTTCCAGCCTTGAATGCAACACGCACACATGATATCTGAACTTAATTTAAGTATTGTAAATTACCCACTTATTGTAAATAATGTTTAGTTTGTATAGTGAGTTTAGAATGATGTATCATCTTCAACGCATAATAATTGCTTTGTTATTAAATAACGCTATTGTTACATATGGTCACAAGGATTCGTTTTTTAAAGACTTTGTTAACATGGTCCAAGGAAATTTGACTCAGGCATCTATTTATGTATTACCGCTTAATAATAACAAATCCAGTTTTGTGAAACCATCTGAACAAGATAAAATTTATGGTAAGTATCATTTGTATAAAGTAGTGCAGTACTATTTTATCAATCTACTCTAACAAGTTAGAAGAAGTCTATTAAATACATTTTTCCTACAACGCCAGGAACAGTACAGATTTTAACATATTATGCCGTCAGTGTCTAAAATATAATTTTAAGGCACTGATGCTAAAAGTAATTTGTTTTAGCATTGGTACTAAATGCAAATGATTTAATTTTAACATTGGTGCAAAAATAGAAAGCAATCAAGCAAGACTTTTTAAATCAAAGAAATATTTATTTATTTAATTAAATCAAATAGAGAAAGTAAATTATAACAAGTAATTTCATGACCAATCTCATTAGTAGCTACAGTAATAGTTATTTCTGTGAAACTTGTACCGTAAGAGGAAGCAATGTTAATGCGGTAAGCTGATTCTTTCAAGGTGGATGAAGGGCTGTATTATAAGTCTCCAACCAAAAATCACTCTCGACACCCGTATACGTTTTTTGCAGTAGGGATGGATTTTTTCCAGTTTGTACATAATAATATTATCTACATCTTTCCTTTATAAAACTTTTTTGACTCCACCACTCATTATATGAAAAAAATTACCATATTTGTCTATTATGGCTCAGCAAAGATACAAACAAGAGGCATACTAGCTGGTTATTGCTGTCTCCTAAGTCACCACTCAATAAACCACAGTCCAAACCCTTCGATGTTTTGCACAATAGGGGTGGTTTCTTATTATTATGTCATATCTAAACAAACAAACAAGTTTTTCATTAGTACCTAATGACTTTTATTAAATACATGCTTTTGCAATAATAATGACACTCCCTCAAAGCAGTTTTTGAACTTCTGGAAGTGCTGAGTAGAAATTTCATTAAATCTCTCTTAGTGAGTGAAATAACTAAGTATTAATGTTAAAAGTTGAAGGTAGATTTCATTACAAATATGTCAGCAGTTCAAAAGAAACCGCAAAATTCATTTTAAAGAGTGTCATTATTATTGCAAACGATTGTACATATGTACATGTTAACAATATTATTTTAGAGATGACACAACAATAAGAAACCACCCCTATTAGGATTGGACTGTGTCTTTTGGGTCTCAGAAGTCTTCGAAGAACCCTGCAAAAACAAGCTCATCAGTTTGTTGTTTGTATGTTTACTGAACCATAATAAATAAATATGATAATTTCTTTTCATATAATAGGCGGTGCAGCGTCAAATATGAAAGTTACAAAAAAGTTTTATAAGTTGTAGCGAATATCATTATATACAAGCTGGAAAAGTAGTCCAAAAAAAACTACTCCTACTGCAAAAAACTCACAAGAGTGTTGAATGTGATTTTTTTAGTGGAGACTCAGGAGGCAGCCCTCCATCCACCCTGGAAAATGATAATATTTACTGAATTATTATCTGCCCAAGTTTTGGTCAAAATTTGGAACCGCTATGCCCTTCTTGTTTTGTAAAGAGGCTTCTATATAACTCTCAACTACTGTACTGGACTTCAATCTCTGTATCAGAGAAGCATTAATTCCTCCTTCTCCCACCTCTTTAGATCACATTTCATTCATACTCATGAAACAATGAATAAAAGCTTTTAATAAAGAAGGTGAATGCTACCTGCATCTATGAAAAATTTTTCTTAATACTTCGGATGCAAAATTACGAGAAGGAATTTCAGTGAATACTAGAATATTGAGAGACGACATAATTGTCACCAAAATGATAGAAGATGAAAGTTTGAAATGGGTTATCAAATTTCCTGGGAAATCATAAAAGTCGTAGAATACAAGGAAAAAGTAGCGCAAATGAATAAAAACTGAGTTGCTTTATTGATCTGAAATTATATTCAATGCACTCCCATATTGACTGCTTTTCACAAAATTTTGGTTCGATCCTACAAACATAAATCTGCTATGGTCTAGTTCACCTCCATATCTATCTTTCTATTGGACCTTAAAATAATCTTGAAGCTGGTCTAATACTAAACGATGCCACTGCTACTAAGTGGCCGTGTTTCATTTACATATCTTTAAATGTTTTGACATTTTGTGCTGATTGAGAAATATTTTGAGATGAATTTTGATTTAGTACTTATTATAGCATTGTACTTATTTACAACAAAACCTTAGTGGTTAACTTAAAAATGTATTGGTAATTTTACAAATACTAAAATGACTAATACATATTTATGACCTTGCCTATAACACTACACTTGTAGCTAGATATATTTATGGTGAAAAATATATTTAAGGCGTTATTATTTATTTATTTAAAAAGTACGCTACCCTTCAAAAATATTAACGATAACGATTTGTATAATGCATAGTCTACACCAAAATGAAACTTTTAACAAAGATACGGCGGGAGGATTAGAGTGTCATTAGAGAACACTAGAAATTGACGAATAATTTAAAGTAATAATTTTAAACAAAATTGCAGATCCTCGTCAAATAAACAAAAAAAATCATCAAATGGTTTGGAGAGTTTTGCCATGCTAAACGATGCAAGCTCTCCTAGGCCACGTTTCATTTACATGTATTTAGATGTTTTGAAAATATTAAAACAAAGCCATGTTGTAAGTTGAATTTGAACATGGTCTGTACATTGAATACTAAGCATTTTAGAATGTTTATATGAAGACTCCTTTACAAAATCATATTTTAAAATGTCTGCACCTACGCTTTTGGAATTTGGTGAAAAATATTTAAAAAACTCTTTCTTTTTACTTTCATATTTATATAATAAATGATTATAAGATCTTTTCTTTCATGTTTTATGATTTATTTCTAGTAATGAAAGGAAACATGTGAACCTGAGAAAGTTATAGGGGAGAGCAGCGCCGTGACCTCAAATATGTATAAATTCTGGTTGTATAGATTTTGGTAAGACGTTTTACCTTGTTTTATTAAAAGATTATAGAAAATAGTGAAATACGATGGTGTACTACCCGTTAACTTTGTTGACGCTTTGTTGCTATAGAGGGTATTAAAAAACATTAATAGCAAGTAGTTTAAATCTTATTGAAGAATCTTTAGAAATATCCTTGACCTATATTAAAAATGCAAATACAGTGTGGTGACACGATCATAATCAAAACAGAAAAAGCACTAGTTCGAGGTTAAAATAGTTACAGTTCTATTAATATCCCAGTTGGTTGTGTTAGCAAACTGCAAAATATTAACAAGCATTAGAATTGCTTTCGATAACAACTATTTTATTTGACAGCTGTTTCCCAAAATTACATTCCACTGTCACTATCCACAAGTCTGGAACACTCTCGATTTCTGAGTTGCTAACATACTGACTCCGAGACTGTCTTCATTCTTCTATTGTCTTGGCGAATTCAAAAAATATACAATATAATGAACTAAATTCAAAATCGCTTGTTGAATATTTTAATAACATAGAAGTTGTTGTCTTCATAATGGTTGTCCGCCAACTTAACCTAATATAAATGAACTTGGCAAGTTATTATATTAATATATTACGAACAGCTAAAAGTACCATAATCTTATGATCTCCAAGTACCCTGTTAGCTTTATACAACCAGTGATCCCAGTAATGGCCGATGTAATTGCCTGCAAGCAAGAATACCCTTCCGTAGCAAGAGCCTTCCAAGTTTTGTTTTTTTTTTTCTTAAGTAAGCAAATTCTTAATATCTAATAATATTCCAAAACCCTTCAGCAACTAGATCTAACCTACCTACCTGCACTAATTATTTCCTATCTTCCAATCAAATGCTGATCAAGGAGGAACACACAATCTTACCTTAACTTTAGTGAATCCATTTCCTCATATTGTCACTTCATACGACCAGGGATATTTGCCACCTGGCAACGGTCGTGGTCCGAAACTTTCGTAACTATCCTCGCCACTTCGAAAGTAGCTTTTGACTTTTACCATTACCTGGTCGACTCGTTATTCGTAATAACACCAAGTCACCTTCAAGATACGAACGAGCCTTGGTCCACTTATTCATTACAAGTACGTGCAACAAGCAAATAAATTTTTTCTACGACATGCGGGAAAGTGTACTTTTTCGTACGATTTTTATTACATTATACAGTAGGCCTATCGTATTGTTGTGACAATGCTTGTGTCCAATGTAATTTAGCGGATGCAGGCAGCACTAAGCAAAAAAGTTTGCTCTAGATTTTTCTCAATGTACTTATGAGTACCTCTTGACGCATCTTACCGTCTAACAGTAAATAGCAGTAAAGCTGTTGCGACGCTGACTTACGCTGGGCATAAGTAATCACCTATTAAAATTTCTGTCACTTCCATAACTACGTGCGGTTTTGATTATTAATATTTTTTGACATAAGCTTTTGTTATAGAGATACACCTGACGAATATAAATATATAGATAGCTATGAACGGTGTTTTTTGTAACTTTCATGTTGTTTATAAAATAGTTGAATGTATGTAAAAAAATATATTAAAAGTATTACATTGTACATCATTGCGTTTTGTATAGAGTTCATTAGAAAACCCAACAGCTTTCAAATGTTCAATCAGTTCAGTTTGAAGGTAGAGTTTGTTTTATTTTTCATTTCTCTTCATCGTTAACTACCCAAAATGAGTGAGGAGTATATCAATGATGTTCCGACAAAGATATCGGAGGCTGCAAGTAATGCATTAGTTCTTGCAAAATCACGAATTCGCTATGACAAAGAGCCGTCGATCAATGGAGTATGGAGAAGAACACTTAATTTTTTAAAGAAGAGGTATATTTTACCTATATCCATAATATTGCAAAACATAACTCTCCGTCAACTCTATGATCGAAGTATTCGATGTTGAAAATACGCTTCAATGTAAAGAGAACATTGATATTGAAAAATACCTCAAGCTAATGGCATATTTAAAGAAATCAAATATTGGTTAGGTACAAACCAAACAAATCAAAGGTATTAGAAAGAAAAGAATAGAAAATTTTCTCTAGCAAATATGACGAACCATAATATAGAAGATAAAGAGGATGTGCTTATTATTACCATACTAAACACGACAACTAATGTTTCAAACAAATTTGTGGTGAACAGCGAAGAAACAATTAAATATATCGATATCTGTCGAAGTTATGCTATTTTGCGTCCTAGAGATACCCTGACGATCGGTTTTTCTTATTCTATAAAGGGGGTAAATGTACTAAGCAATGTGTATCAACATCTTCGGGAAAATGCCATTTAACATCGTTGGTTACTTCCTGCCTCCTAAACCCCGAAGCGTATGTACGACGGGTCCAATATTATAAACATAAAATGGCATGGTGGGTAGAAGTCCACAGTGGTAGCTGAGTCATACATTGAGGATTGTTTGGATAATAAAAAGAAAATAGCTCACAGAATTATCAAAACATGAAATTCCTAATCAGAACTTTAAGAGAACCGTGCTGCATCTAGCAGCTATTCCCTCATCACTGAAGTACATGCTAATCCTATAGCACATACTTTATCAACAGTGAATTCCATGACTGAATAACATCCTCAAGCCGCTATTGCCTCAGCACTGAATTTACAAAATGCCACAAATGGTACATTTTAAATTCAATGTTAACATATCTTATTAGTTTAAATAACTCCTTAATAATTACTTGTTAATGTTAATTGTCATATCGTAGGAAAAATATTGTACTCGATTGCTGACCAAACGGCGCGAAGCACAATCAGCGTGCGGAAAAGTGACGCTTCCCACATCTGTTAGGTAAATAACTATGTCACAAAACTTGTTTCATACATATTTTTTTAAAACCTTACTTTTTACATTGAGCATGTAAGCACTGTGTTTTATATTTTGTGTACACATATGACCTGAAGTAACGAAAATATCATTTCTGCGAATATCGTAAACATGGTTCATAGTAATTTGGCATTACCAACTAATTACTTACCCATCCTTATTTTCTTATAATATTCATTTTATTACATCAAAGGATACTCTATATTAGATGTGGCTTATATAGAGTGTATTTAAACAAACGTGAACAAATGATACTTACCAGAGATTTCTTAGGTGAAAATAATTTGATTTAAGCTAGCATACCTCGGTAAAATAATGAGTTCTGAATTTATTAACAAAAATGTCAGTTGCGTAATTATTCCTGGAGGTATAAACCTGTAATACTAATAATTTATAAAACTAAAAATACATTCCTTCCGGTTGAGTTCAGCAAATTTTTAATAAATATACTTTGTTTAAAAAAGTCCAATATTTCGTATTTAACTACTAAAAGCTGTGTACAAAGGCTGGTAAAAAGTTAATGCATATTTTACGCATAACTCTTAACACCTTGCATAATTTTTACTAAACGACTTCGGGTCAAGGTACGTTAGGTTAAATCGACTTAACTCTCACCAAAGGAATCTTTGGTATCATTTGTGCTCCTTCATTTAAATACACTCTGTATTTTTAATAGATTATGGTACCTTCGATTTCATCATAGTTGGAGCTGGTTCTGCAGGAACATTGCTGGCTAATAGACTGACTGAAGTAAATGATTGGAACGTACTTTTACTAGAAGCTGGAGGAAATGGAAATGACTTTAGCGATATTCCAGGAATGAATCCTGAATTATATTTGTCTGACATGAATTGGGGTTATTTAAGCACTCCACAAAAGAGAGCTTGTTTTGGTACGTTGATATTAAAAATGACCTGAAAATAATAATAATCTGGTATGTATTTTTCTAGCATGTTGTAGACATTTTACTTACTATTTTCTATTGCACACCAGATAAACCTAGCAGCTCCGTGCTGTTTTGCCGTGATCGATGATAAACTGCAGACGTTTTACCATACTTAACAGATGACATCTTCATTGCTTCTTGTATATTGAGCGGTAGTTGAATGGTTACCGCGGTGTTTAAGCCAAGCTTTAATACTAGTCGGGCATCAAGGTTGGTTAGTTCAATATTTAGATTGTCTGAGTATTATGTATGGCTGGTTCATGTACACTCATGTTTACTTGTTTGTTCGTAAGGCATCCAAGTATGACTAATCCTTCGTTCCGGATCATGTTGTTCGGGTATTCAAGAATCTCCGAAGCCTAACTTCGTGCTAGATTGTAATACCCAATGGTACGAACCAGTTCTTTAATGTCTTCTAGTGAGTTTCTGTGTCCCTCTTTTCAGGTATATTCGGCAACTGCGGATTCTTCACGGTGGTATACTCGTGTCAAGAATTCAGACGTCTTACGTCATGGCTGACGTTACACATTTGTTTTGATTGTCAACATAATTTTCGATATTTGGTCGCGTTAAAATCAATTAATTTTTGCAATTTAGTGCAAAATATAATGCAAACTTTTACTGTACTATATAGTTTTATTACTATCAGTTGCAGTTTCTTAAATATTTTGATGAAAATATAATGAATTATTCATTTGTTCGTGTGACGTAAGTCGTCTGAATTCTTGTCTCGAGTATATAACCGTATGTGCCTTTCGCGTTATTTTGTCCTGATTTCTACAGTTCGTTTGAACATTCCTATGTATACTTTGTCACAGTTGTTGCGTGATGGTATCACGTATACTTCAGGAGTTTGTAATCGACTCAATTGATCTTTTGGGCTCTGACTTAATTTACATGTTGGTGTGAAAGTAGTTCGCAGGCTTTTTTGCGTAGTATTTTTAAAATTCTATCTGTCGCACTGGGGATAGGGAGCGAATCTACTTTTTTTTTGTCGATAATCATCATTAGCCATAATTAATGCACAATGAACTAGGATCTTCATAACAGAGCGTTTTTGTGCCGCATGATGGTTAAACGTTTCATGAAGATTTCTATTAGCATGTGTGTTCTTTCTGTAGATATCGTGTACAAAGACGCCAGATGCCTTCCATTTGACCAGAATATCTAGTAACGATAAGGCCTTGTCTTGGTCCATTTCCATGGTCTTGTGTTGCTTGTTAATCTGACCTAAAAATTATTATTATCATTATCATTATCATTATCATTATCATTATCATTATCATTATCATTATCATTATCATTATCATTATCATTATCATTATCATTATCATTATCATCATCATTATCATTATCATTATCATTATCATTATCATTATCATTATCATTATCATTATCATTATCATTATCATTATCATTATCATTATCATTATCATTATCATTATCATTATCATTATCATTATCATTATCATTATCATTATCATTATCATTATCATTATCATTATCATTATCATTATCATTATCATTATCATTATCATTCTCATTATCATTATCATTATCATTATCATCATCATCATCATCATCATCATCATTATCATTATCATTATCATTATTATTATTATCTATTTCATATTGGCAAACTATCTAAACGTATCTGAGCCAGCACATAGATTTCTTTCTGATCAAAGAAATTCATCACTACAGGACTCCACCTGTTGTTCGTAGATTGTTCATTCCAGACGAAGTATGTAGAAATTAGCTATAGCTTAAATAAAGCGATACCTTCAGGGATAAAGTGGTTATCGAATTGTTGGTGAAAAGCGACTCCACATAGAAGATGACCAGAATAGCCTAGGGACTGATTGTTCTGAGCTAATGACGTCCACGAGCTGTGCCGAGTTTCTTACATGATGTTTGGACTTTCCTATCATTAGCTTCATTAAGTAATCTAGCTGACGTGCTAGTTTATAGATATTACTTATAAGGGTACTTACATTTACTGAAGAGGATTGCCCTTGTGGAGTTTCGGTAAACCATACATTCGTGAAGATCTGCTGCTAGAAGGTGTAAGTTTTTTAAATAATTTTTCATAACAGTTGGTTGTTGTTACCAGTATTTTCGTTCGGCGTTCCACTCTTGTTGTGGGGTCTCTATTGCACAGTTTATAAGCATCACTACTGACTAGTACATTAATCTTGTTATGTCCATGATAATCGTAGCGTTGCTTTTGTCTGCTGGTAGTACGATAATCTCTACCTAATGTTGGTACATAATTCCTTCAATGTATCTCATTCTCCTTTTGTCAGGTTTGATTTCGGCGGTTTCACTGGTGGTAGTATCATTCATGTTTCTTTACGTACATGCTTTTTCAATAATAATGACACTCACTCAAAATAGCGTTAATAATATCTTCCCTAGGAATGTGAGATATAAGTGGTCTGCTTACTTCCTGCTCGGCCTAAGCGGCTCGACTTACAGGAAGCGACCTACATTGCAGCAGGTACTTAACGCAGACCTCTGGCCCTGGGCGACGAGCCATTAAATCTATAAATGATACTGCAGGAAACAACTACTCCGCGGACTAATGCCCCGACCGGCATTGAATTACTCCTGCAGTATCTGTGTAAACAGCCAAGAACCCTTGTCGGACACACCACCAGACATAGACCGGTTTCGGACTTGTTATCCCTCATCAGTATGCCATAGGTGAGACGACCGACAATTGCTCGGCTATGAAGGAACAGCCAGTTCAATTGTCGGTCATCTCACCTATGACATACTGATGAGGGCTAACAAGCCCGAAACCGGTCTATGTCTGATGGTGTGTCCGACAAGGGTTCTTGGCTGTTCACACAGATACTGCCGGAGTAATTCAATGCCGGTCGGGGCATTAGTTCGCAGAGTAGTTGTTTCCTGCAGTATCATTTATAGACTTCCTAGGAATATTTCTAGGCATTGTCGCAAAACTTCCCTTGGCCAGGACGTAGCACAAAGAGAGGCACTGAAGATCTTACAATAATCGAACAACATGAACACGGATGATGGACTGAAGATTGAAGTAAACCGGAGCGTACATCAGTAACACGGCTGAACCAGTAACCTAAACACAATTAACCAACCTTGAAACGCAGGTTTGTATCAAAGCTTGCGAGATGTACTGAAGATGCCATCTGTTAAGTATTGTGAAACATCTGCAGTTAATTATGGACGACAGCAAAACAGTCCAGTCATTCAATTGACACCGGCGATAAAAACCTATGAAACTGAAAACTGAAATTTCTAAACTATATAAAGTTAATGCAAAAGTTTCAACTATACAATTTTTTTTCAGCGATGGAACATAATAAATGTGTCTGTGCTAGAGGTAAAGTTGTAGGAGGAAGTAGTACCATCAATGTAAAAATGTATGTAAGAGGAAACAAAGCAGACTACGATGCATGGGAACAAATGGGCAATCCTGGTTGGTCCTACAAAGATGTTTTACCATATTTCAAAAAAACAGAAAGTTCTCATATATTTAATGGAGAATTTGGATATCATAACACGGAGGGTTTACTAGATGTCGACTATACTGATCCAACTATATTTACCTCGATATATTTAAGAGGCATGGAAGAACTAGGTTATGAAGTAATTGACTACAATGGAAGGAATCAAATAGGAGCTTCACAAATCCAATCCACAATCAAGGGTAACAAAATAGCTAGTGGCGAAAGAGCTTTCATTGGTCCATTTTTAAAGAGAAGAAATCTCAACCTTACCATACATGCTTTTGTTACTAAGTTGTTAATAGATAGACGCACGAAAACAGCATTTGGTGTTGAATTTGTAAAAGATGGAAGAAGATATAAAACCAGGGCCAAAAAGGAAGTTATACTTTCTGCAGGTGCCATAAACACTCCGCAAATATTAATGATTTCCGGTATAGGCCCCAAGATAGAATTGGATAAATTAGGAATTGATAATTTAGTTGATTTACCTGTTGGAAAAGGCATGGAAGATCATGCACAATTTATAGGTTTAACAATCAGAACCAATCAAACATTATTTAATGAATCTTTAGAAATATTATTAAAAAACTATCTGAATAACCATAGACCTCTCACAGCATCCTATAACGCAGACTGTATAAGCTTCATAAACGTAAATAATAGAAAGAGTTCAGTGCCAGACATCCAACATGTGGTAACAGTTCCTCCAGGTATAGGAAGTGATGGATGGAGAACTTTGAATTTGAAAAAGAAATTCAAAAAACAACGGGAAGATCTGGGAATGCCTTACAACGATATGCTAATTTGGTTGGTATTGCTACATCCAGAGTCTAAAGGAAGTGTTACATTAAAATCGGGCAATCCCTTTGATTTTCCCATCATTGATTATAACTATTACGCGGTGGAAGAAGATATAAAAACTGTATTTAAGTCTATAAAGGAAACCCTGAAACTGTTAGAAACGGACGCCTTCAGATCTGTAAAGGCTACATACGTATCTACTTATAAAATTTGCACAAATTATCCGGAGGGTTCTGATAAATACTGGTATTGCATGATAGAACAACTGACTACAACTCTATATCATCCTGTAGGGACTACAAGAATGGGTAAATCAAGCAAAAATTCCGTGGTATGCCCACACCTTTTTGTGCATCACATGAATAGGTTGAGAGTAGTGGATGCTGGAGTTATGCCTAAAATACCTTCCGGAAATACTAATGCTCCAACTTATATGATTGCTGAAAAAGCTGCCGATTTGATTAAAAAGTATTGGATTCAAAACTAGAGCAATATTTGTCACTAAACGCTTTTTTAAAAATAAAGTAGTATAAGTAACTATCATCTTATTAGTATTTTGAAATTTTATGAAAAAAATATATTATTACACCGTATAGGAATCTTATTCATATATTAAAAATTGCATTTTTGACATCACAATGACAACTATTTTTAAATCAGTAAGTATATTTGTAGTTTAAAATATTAGTAGGTTAGTGTGCTACGGTTTGGCATTTCCTTGACAGCGTCAGGTTGTAACTGCAAGATTTATTTATTTATCTGCTGTCAAACACAATTGTCACGTAGAATTGAATATAATTTAAATAATAATGAGTGATTCTGAAATTCGTAATTTACCTTCTGATTTGGAAGAAATGTCGCGAAATATCGTGGACTCCCTTTTGCCGGAAAAATCACGGAGTGTATATGAAAAAGCGTTTAATCGTTACGAAGAATGGTGTTCTACTAAGAAAATCAAGAATATCATTCATGAAATAGTATTGATGGCTTGCTTTCTATGCTTATCTAAGGAAAGAAAACCATCTTCTCTTTGATCGTATTAGTCGATGAAGTATTTTATTAACAAGAAAAAACGTCGATAATAGTAAGTACCTATAGCAGGTTGCATTACTAAAACGTAAATCAAAAGGTTGCAGACCTAAAAATCCAAAATTTTTACTAAAGAAGATGTCACAAAGTTTTTAACGGAAGCATCAGATGATACAAGTTTATTTAAAAAAAGTTGCTATGATAATAGGACTAAGTGGAGCATACAGAAAAGGTGAATTGACAAATATGCTTGTTGAAAATTTGATAGATGAAGGATACGTTTTTAGAATTACTTTACCGAATACAAAAGCAAAGGTAATGCGAGAATATTTTGTAACATCGGGGAATATCCCAGGATTGAATATGGTAGAACTTGTCAGACGATATGTGAAAATATAACCTTGCAACACAAACCATCGACGTTTTTGTGTCACTTATAACAATAAGAAATACACGAAACAACCCGTTGGAATTCACACCTTTGGTAAAATGCCAAAAGTTATTGCCACTTTTTTTAATTTACCTGACCTTGAAGAATATGCCGGACATTGTTTTCGACGATCTTCTGCTTCATTTTTGACCGATTCACAGATCAGCATCTGTGCAGCGTGAAACGCCATGGCGGATGGAAAAGCAATACTGTTGCTGAAGGTTACATCGAAAATTCGAAAGAGCAAAAGCAAAAAATATCCGAAGCAATTTTGGTGCCAACAACCAAACAGGATTACAAGTTTGCCAAAAAGCATCAACTACTGATGTAAGAACTCTAGAATCCATTGGAATTAATATTGCAAATTGTAGTAATTGCTCTTTTACCATTTATAATAAATAGTTTTGTACATAGTTATGCATTTTAATAAACTTTTTTGATCTCTCCATCACATGTTTTTCATATAGAATTTGATGATGGTACCTGTCTTCAAAATTGAGTGACATAAATTTGTCATTTTGACATGCCATCAGATAAAAGAATTTGGTGTTTTGAGTGTATTTTACCTTTCATTATTTTCATTAATTCATTAAAACTGTTTATGATCATCCTATAATATAAAAAAAGAATAAATAATAAGAAGATGCTTCCTTAAACCACTATAAAATTGATAGAATTGCCTTTTTAGCAATCTTCTACAGGTTCATTCGATGACCTTATAGTAAAATTACATGTTCAAGTGAAAGTATCCGTTTCTCTGCTATTATTTGAGATAGAGAAAAGGCATAAGAATGAAATTTGTAGAAATTTAAAATATATTATAAAGCATATATCACATTGTGCAGTGTCTCAATTTGGTAGTAACTGTAGGTATCTCGGAAATTGCTGGAAATAAAAGCATGCGGTTTTCGCAACACTGTACTACTTTTTCGAGGACCTTAATATGCCGTAATCAAAACTTTAATATTTTACATGACCCAAACATAATTTTTTTAATGGAACGCCATGTATATTTTTATGCTATTCAATCGCATTATTTATTTGCTTTATAATGACGGAACTTATCCCGTCATTGGCGGTTTATCAAGACCGGACTGAGGTGTATACATGAAATAATATGTTAAACATAGATACTTACATTAAATTGCTGTTATGTCATTTCCGGGAGATGCACTTGTAATGTTGACTAGTGCCACGAGCGGCGTTAAAAGTGTAAAGTTAGTCATAAGTTTAAAATCATCATGGCCACACTGAAAATACAGAATACAGAACAGTTTGTTTGAACTTCTACATATTCTATGGTATAGTCAACGTTGCCGTTGTGTAAAAGTAGTTCAGTAATCTGTGTGTGGAACTTTATAGGTTAATTTTGGATGTGAATTTTCCGACAAAGCATAAAACAAGAAGGTATTGTTCAGTTTTCACAAAATTCTTAATTTTTCTTAAAGTTACAGCATTATGAATTTACAAAAATAAAATTTAAGTATTACATTAAAATTTAAATAAGGATAACTGTGAAATCAGCTTTGTTAAATATTATAAACACT
This sequence comes from Monochamus alternatus, assembly GCA_037114965.1. Lineage (NCBI taxonomy): Eukaryota > Metazoa > Arthropoda > Insecta > Coleoptera > Cerambycidae > Monochamus > Monochamus alternatus. The sequence goes on along the minus strand of CM073426.1, from coordinate 23,117,012 downwards.
TCATTGCACTTATCTACAACCACTGTGATAATCTTACCAAAATTCTGGTATAAGCATACAATTTATAACATTATACTGACTCAAGCTTTATTAGGGCCACTCAAATTTTCATTAACTGCATTGCATATATAGATCTTTTTCACCTTGCTGTTATTTACAGTTTTATACTCTATGTTCTTTCCGTTGCAACTGTTATCATTACCATTTTTAGAGCGATAATTTAATATTTCAACTCATATAATAGTTTGAAATGCCTTCCATTTCTTTTTTAGATGTCGGACATTTTAAATGTGAAACTAAGAATAAACTGTTACATTCAAAAAGGATAATGTTATATTATTAATATCCTTAAACTTGTATTTAGGAAGGAATAATCGGAAACAGGACACTATAATTAATGGTCTAGATTTTCTAACTAAGCCAACGTTTCGATTTATTTTAAATCTTTTTCAGGGCTACAATAGAAAGCAAGAGATAAGAATTATATAAAAAAAAACAATATTGACAATGTAAAATTTAAAAACAAAAGACAAAAGTATAGTTATACATACATATGAAAAATTTTTAAAAAAACATATTAAAATACTATTCATTAAACAACAAAACATTAGATTAAAACATTAATTTAAAAATTTTTTGTTTATTTAAAATTTTGTTTAAAAAATCAGAGTTAAAAACAATAAAATTATTATTCATCATATAATGAACAAGTCACTATGAAATGCTTTTACTAAACGATATAAATATATAGTGGCAAACTGTAATGTTTTACCATTATATATTTATACCGTTTAATAAAAGCATTTCCTACTGACTTGTTCATTATATGATGAATAATAATTTTATTGTTTTTGACTCTGGTTTTGTCTCACTAGGTAAGGGTGCTACTAATTTTTTAAACAAAATTTTAAATAAAAAAAAATAATTAATGTTTTAATCTAATGTTTTGTTGTTTAATGAATAGTATTTTAATATGTTCTTTCAAAATTTTTCATATGTATGTATAACTATTTTTTTGTCTTTTGTTTTGTTTTTAAATTTTACATTGTCAATATTGTTTTTTATATAATCTCTTGCTTTCTATTGTAGCCCTGAAGAAGATTTAAAATAAATCGAAACGTTGGCTTAGTTAGAAAATCTAGACCATTAATTATAGTGTCCTGTTTCCGATTATTCCTTCCTAAATAAAAAGGATAATAATATTTGTTAATAGACCTATATTTTTATGAATAAATTTGAACAAAAATTTTGTTTTTTTGTTTGCAAGAGAATGAAACCTATCCATTGCTATAGATTTCAAAATTTTATTGCAGAGTCTAATGATAAAGTGGGTCCTGATAAACAATGAAATTCTGAATCTGATCATGGACCACTGACCACAGATTTGTAAAGACATATGATCAACGTGGGCGCTACAAGCTACATTAGTCATAACTAATAGTATTCTCTATTTCAAGTTCGCGTCGCAGGAAACTCATTACGTATGCCATCATCGCAATAGGTTGGAAGCTGTAGTTTTGCATATCCACACTATTGTCTGCCGTATTCACAATACCTCACTAAAAAAATCGTCACTTTCACATTGGACGGCCCCACAATTCTGTCAAACTATCTGTTACTATTTATTTGTGTGTTCTACTTTTGATACAATTAGATGAGATCTTGTGTCAAAATTTTCTTCCAATGCACCTGCTATAACATGTGCTATTTTCAATCCACCAACAGTAGCTGTTTAATTTCATTTTTATATAATTGTACAAAATTGGTTCATGAACTCTACCCTAAAGAAAAATGTATGCAAAATAAACAGTTGCTTATCAATTAGTTATCTATATAATAAATGGTCAATATCTTTTATGTTATATCTAGCATAATATCTTTATACATCAGAGCGACATGATTGTCAACATTAAGCTACCTGATTCAACGACGTAGCATTCAGCACGGAAATTATTCAACTAGTGACAACTGGCACAGAAACCTATGAACCAAACTAAACTTATCCTGATTTTTCCAAAACATTGACTTATATTCTTTCCCTCATTCACCATTAAACTGGCAGAAATTGAGAGAAATAAACAAAAGATTAAGGGACTTTGATCTCACAAATTATTAAGTACCAGATCCAACGACATAGCATTCGAACCGGAAATTATTCAACCAGTGAGAATTCACCATTAAACAGCAAAAATTGAGAGACATAAACAAGAGGTTAAGGGAATTTAACCTCACAAATTACTAATCAGTAACTATATTTTTGTGAACAAAATGAGGGCAAGCAGTATTTAAAAAAGTCGTACTAAATACTGTTCGGCAGTAAGAGATCAACTGCATGCAAAGCATAATATAAAGGCAAATATGTTGATATTTTCGTTTCTCACAACTAGTAGATTCTGGAATATTTTTTTCATAAGCATGTTCGATATTTAGTCATATTACTCTTTCTGTAGTCTTTATAATCTATTTATAATAGTATAGTTGATTTCTTCTATATCTAACCATTTTATTATTAGTATTGTCACGAGTGTGTGACTCTATAGTAGCGGAGTCTGGTGCTTCCACCAAATGTCAAGAAAAGTCCTTCACCAACCTTCTAGTCCATTCTTCTTCTCTTATATTCTTGGGGTACTCGCTTGGCTCCTGCGAGAGATAAAGAAACTCAACCTTTTAATACAAATATAAATTTATTAAAACAAGCATACCAATAACCATACTTACAATAAGGAGACCTTTGTGCTGGGGAGTATCTCTTCTCGAGGTCTGAGTCAGCCAACGGCTTACCGCCGTCCTTTGGTCATGGACTGGCTAACATTAGCCCAGTTTCAATAGTATTTTTACACATTCGGAAAATGCTGAGTACCTATTGAAACAATGGGTACTATATCTAACCATTTTATTATTAGTATTGTCACGAGTGTGTGACTCTATAGTAGCGGAGTCTGGTGCTTCCACCAAATGTCAAGAAAAGTCCTTCACCAACCTTCTAGTCCATTCTTCTTCTCTTATATTCTTGGGGTACTCGCTTGGCTCCTGCGAGAGATAAAGAAACTCAACCTTTTAATACAAATATAAATTTATTAAAACAAGCATACCAATAACCATACTTACAATAAGGAGACCTTTGTGCTGGGGAGTATCTCTTCTCGAGGTCTGAGTCAGCCAACGGCTTACCGCCGTCCTTTGGTCATGGACTGGCTAACATTAGCCCAGTTTCAATAGTATTTTTACACATTCGGAAAATGCTGAGTACCTATTGAAACAATGGGAACAGTCAGCAAGTCTATCGCTTGGTTCTTAGACATAAACATAGTTTGGTTTGATAGTAACCTTTGCAACTGGACACTTCTAGTTGTTTTGAATTTCACTTGTACAACATTGACACACTATCGATTGAAAATATGTTTATAAATTTGGTTCCATAAAATAATTTAGTATGTAAAGGTTTTCAATTTAAAATAATTTACTAAGTATGTGTCCAGATGTAACCATCCCTCTACGGTCCTTTTGTTGATCCAAAATAAATTTAAATAACTTTAGAATGACATTATTTGTAACACGCAAATAAATTTATCACAAAATAGGCTAAATATACTATATAATAAATAATATAACATAATAAATATAATATACGTATATAATAACTACAGTAATAAATAATATAACTTATTGTCATTTAAGGGATCTCTGGTATTATTTGTGCCGTTTCATTAAAATACACCCTGTATTTTTAATCATAGTTGGAGCTGGTTCTGCAGGTACATTGCTGGCTAATAGACTGACTGAAATAGAAGACTGAAACGTACTTTTACTAGAAGCTGGAGGAAATGGAAATAACTTCTGCAATATTCCAAGAATGAATCCTGAATTATATTTGTCTGACACGAAGTGGGGTTATTTAAGCACCCCACAAAAGAGAGCTTATTTTGATACGTTGATAATGAAAACTAAAATAACTTGACAATATTAGTAAATAGTCCTGGTATGTATTTTTCAAACATTAAATGGACACTTTACCTACCTACTATTTTTCATTGCACCCCAGATGTAGTAACTACATTAAATGTATATACTGAAATTTAGGAACCATTTACAGCTAGGTAATAAAAGTTTTAATTGTACACATTTTTTCAGCGATGGACAAAAATAAATGTGTCTGTCCTAGAGGTAAAGTTGTAGGTGGATGCAGTACCATCAATGGAAAAATATAAGAGGAAACAAAGCAGACTATGATGCATGAGAATAAATGGGCAATCCTGGTTGGTCCTACAAAGATGTTTTACCATATTTCACAAAAACGGAAAATTCTCACATATTTAATAGAGAATCTGCTTGGCACTGAGGGTTTACTAGATGTCAACTATACTGATCCAATTATATTTACTTCGATGTACTTAAGTGGCATGAAAGAACTACGCTATAAAGTAATTGACTACAATAGAAGAAAACATATAGGAGCTTCTCAAATCCAATTAAATCCAATTTACAATTAAGGATAACAAAATAGTTAGTGGCGAATGGGATTTCATTGATCCATTTTTAAATAGAAAAAATCTCAATTTTGCTATACATGCTTTTGTTATTAGGTTGTTAATAGATAGACGCACAAAAACAGCCTTTGGTGTTGAATTAATAAAATATGAAAAAATATATAAAACCAGGGCCAAAAACGAACTCCACAAATGTTAATGATTTCTGGTATAGGCCCCATGAAAAAATTAAATAAATTAGGAATTGATACTTTAGTTGATTTACCTGATGGAAAAGGCATAGAACATCATGCACAATTTTTTGGTTTAACAGTCAGATCGAATCAAACATTACTTGATGAATCTTTAGAGGTATTATTAAAAAATTATCTGAATAACCAAATACCTTTTACAGCACCCTTTAATGTAGATTGTATAAGATTCATGAACGTACACGATAGAAAGGATTCAGTGTCAAACATCCAACACATGGTAACAGTTCCTCCAGGTATGGGTAGTGACGGATGGAGAACTGTGAATTTGAAAAAGAAATTTAAAAAACAATTGGAAGAGCTAGCAATGCCTAACAACAATATATTAATTTGTTTGATATTGCTACGTCCAAAGTCTAAAGGGTATCGGACAATCCCTTAGATTCTCCCATCATTGATTATAACTATTACGTGGTGGAGGAAGATATAACAACTGTATTTAAAGTTATAGAGGAAACTCTGAAACTGTTAGAAACGGACGCCTTCAGACCTGTAAAGGCTAGATACGTATCTACTTATAAAATATGCACAAATTATAATGAAGGTTCTGATAAATATTGGTATTGCATGATAGAACAACTGACTACAACATTATCCTGTAGAGACTACAAGAATGGATAAATCAAGCAAAAATTTCGTATGCCCACATCATTTTGTGCATCACATGAATAGGTTGAAAGTAGTGGATGCTGGAGTTATTCCTAAAATACCTTCCAGAAATACTAATGCTCTAACTCACATGCTGTAGTTAATATTTGTCTTTAAAAGCTTATTTTAAGATAAAGTGCTACAAGTTACAATCATCTTGTTGGTCTTTTCTAATTTTATGGAAAAAATATATTATTGTAACGTATAAAACATATTTTTTATAATTGTTTTAGGTTATAAATTATTTTTATTTTAAATTAAATATTGAAGAAGTGAATATCTACACTGAATATGTAAAGAGTAGTGAAGTATTACAAATTTAGAGCAATTTTTGTTTTGAATTTTGCTATTAAACGTTATAGTTGTTTTTTATACAAGACGATAATATGTTATTTTATGATCGACCGAAAAGAGTAATTCCAACCATGAAATCGCTAGTGCATTAATTTCGGGAGACAATATTGGAATTTTATGATCGTATGTAAAACAATAATTTTTTCTATAGCCCAAATATAGTACGTTTAGTACGAAAACAAATTAGAAATAATTATTTGTAGCGATTTTAAATTAGAGACACTTTTTCATAGAGCATTGGTTTCTATGGAATTTGTTTATTATACTCTGGGTTGTCATTGTGGTTTATTTTTACTTTGGTGTCATTTTGCGTGGTTGTCGGAGGCAGAAATGTCTGAAAATGAGATACTAAGAGAATTTTATACCGCCGGATATTCGGGCTGAGGCATCAAGGGTCATATCCAAGTTACATATTACTTAATTAATATAAAAAAAATCATAAATAAAAGATCGTAACGAACATCAAGGATCTAAGTGAGAATGTATTGCTAGAAAGTGCAATTTATTATTCAATGCTTAAGAGTGCCATACTGGTGAATGATAATATCGATATTTCAAGGTAAGGATGAACTGAGGATCCACTTAAAATCACGTAGTATCAATTAAACTTTTGTTTGAACATACAGAAAGCTTATAGCTTACCCAAACAATCAACTATCGGTTAAAAACCAAAAATTATCAAAATTTTTAACCTGGACGTGATAAAATGCAAACGATGAATATCTCCATGTCAAGGATAACTTTAATAATATATGTGTATATTACTCGTTTAGCTTACAGATTGTAGCTGTAATGAGTTTACATGGAGCGTTCCATTCAGATGAGTTGCACAGATTAAAAGTTGGAAACACTGACGATCGATAAACTGTAATGCTTGTTTTTTCTTCTCGACATCAAAATCAAGAAAAACGGTCATTCTGTATCAGGAATAATAAACCTAAAAACAGCGTCTTAAATATTATACGAAAATACAGCACCCTACTCCCTCAGAACGTGCCTAATAACAAATTTTTCATCAACTATCAACAGCAGGAATGCACTGTTGAACCTGTGCGAATAAATAAGATAAATGAATTTTTAGAGTCGCCAGCAATGTATACTGGATATTGATTGTAAATTCTGGCGCACACTTTGCGGTTGGGTGGTTGACAGTTTTCTGCCAGCAGAGCAGAAACATATATTGAGGAATCAGTGGTCAGTGACATTGCAGAATGCATACTTAACAGCATGAAAAATTAGACCATTGGTGCCAGTACATTGGTATTCTGGTCGGCGCAAGAAAATTATTCTTTCCTTCCCATGCATATTTCTGGGAATGTTAATTGTAATATTAATATTTGTATTCAAAGTAGTTAAAGATAAAGAGGCCTTGGTGATGAAGTATTGTTACGGGAGCTCACCTACCGTTTTAGTTTGTTAATTATGTTCCTGTTTAGAATTTATAATTTTTGTAATACCTTTATTTTGACGCTTTCCAGAATCTTCGAGGCTGTATTTGTTCTCGAGATCGCAGAAACTTTAAGGACTATACAGGGCATCCGGAAATTATGCGTCAAGACTTCAGGAGGTGATTCCTCACAAAATATTAGGGTCACAAAGTCCTACAACAATTTTTCGAAAATTCAATATTAACGGAGATACAAGGTGTTAAAGTTAAAATTTTATTTTCGATATTTGTAAATAACTTCTTAAGAAATCCAAATATTTACATAAAATTTGTAAATCGGGGGTTTTTGCTGATGAAAAATTCAAATATGTTTCTAATTTTGACGTCACTAGTAGAGGGCGCCACTTGTGGCACACCATGTTCATTTTAAATGGCAGAACTTTGTTGCATCTTAATATATCCATCTGACTATCGAAACAATAGATTATCCTACCTGTTTTATTTGAAAAAGGTATACCTTGCTGAAGTCGGTAGGCGTAACCATTTTTGAAATAATCCTATTTGAAATGCTCAGTGCACCGAGTAAAAACTCTTTTGGTTTCAGGTAAAGTGTCTTTTCTGCTGAAAATACAGCAAAATATTACTTGAAAAAGTTGTTCAGAATCGTAAATTATGGAGACGTGCAACATTTCAAGAAGATCGGCGAGGTTTGATGAAACCATTTTTCAACAAAGCACAATGATTTTATCAAACAGGCCGATTTTTTAAAAATTTTGCACATCTCCATAATTTACCGTTCTGAACAACTTTTTCAAGTAATATTTTGCTGTATTTTCAGTAGAAAAGGCACTTTAACTGAAACCAAAACAGTTTTTACTCGGTGCACTGAATATTTCAAATAAGATAATTTTGAAAACTATTAATTTTTTCGTTTCTTCAGGTAGCAGGCATCGTTAATTTATAATTTACAAGATACCTGTACTTAATTTTTTTTTTTAATTTTCGTTTAAATTCTTACTGCTGTTACTTACTTTTATTATACCATACATTATTCTGTTTAATAGAATAAAATTAAATAAATGTGTTGATTTATGAATTTGTTTTATTCTGCATTTGTCAAAACATAGGTTGATATTCTAAACTGCTTTAAGCAATGTTGAAATCTTCCCTATAATATAAATGTCTTAAAACTTTTTGCCAAACAGACTTTGTTTAAAGAATTTTTTTATAGAAACCTATAAATAATTTTAAAAATTCTTATTGTTCTAAACGGTATCAAATATTCCAGGTTAATGTTACTAATTATTATTATTATATTATAATTAAATAGATAGAATAGATAATGGAAAATGGCCTAATTTTCTCCAACCTTGAATACACACTCACACATAATACCTGAACTTAATCCAAGTATTTGTAAATTACCTACTTCTTGAAAATAATGTCTAGTTTGCACAGTTAGTTTAGAATGATGTACATTCAAGGTATAACAATTACTTTATTATTAACTAACGCTGTTGTTACATATGGCCATAAGAATTCGTTTTTTGAAGACTTTGTTAACATGGTCCAAGGAAATTTGACACAGGCATCTAGTTATGTATTACCGCTTAATAATAACAAATCTAGTTTTGTGAAACCATCTGAACAAGAAAAAATTTATGGTAAGTATCATGTTTTGTATAAAGTAGCGTATTGCTATATTCATTATTAGCCTATCAACTATATTAAATATATTTTTTCTACAGGCGTCAGTAAAAGTACAATTTTTAACACATGCTTGTTGCGTTAGTGAACTGTATTGCGTAAGATAAAATAATTTAATAATGAACACAAAAAAAATGGCGTAGGTGCTGAGGTAAGACACTTACCCTTAATTCGATGCTTGCCCCAGGCAATAGAATAAGCGATTTTGGATATAACGGCGCGGAGAATTGTTTCACTCGCGGGGTAGTTTTTGGTATTGTCACACCTTTTTTTGTTTAAATTAAGAAATTGATAATAGATGGGGCTAATTGTTTGTATGTAATCAATTAATACTATAATACACATATATTTACTTAAAATTAATAATGAAACGGCATGACAAACCACATGCTATCAGTGTCTAAAATGCCATTTTAAAACACTGATGTTAAAAATAATTTACTTTTAACGTCACTGCAGTGTTTAAATATTTATATATTTAATTAAATGTACAAATGGTGAAATCATTACTGTATTAGGTATTTTAAGCTAATATAAATCGAATCTCCTACAATTTTTATCAGTGAAGTCATATGTATGCTCTCTGATACCAAACATCTAGGTATGCTAATGAACAATTCCACAGACAAAGCTCTGTTCAATAATTACCTAAAATAAAAATTAATCTAGATAAATTTACTAACCTGGTTTAGTGAAAACATTCTATAAATGTCTAAGTTCACTTTTGAAACTGTGGGAACTCGAATATTCAACCACAGTATATGAGATCTGACCTATTTCTGCATTTTTAAGGTTGCTTCTTTAGGTGGCCTCCTTTAAGTTGAGTCAAATATCTAACTATAAATATTATTATACCAATAAATTAAAATTATTTGAAATCAAATATTGACAATGTCAAAAGTAACTTTAACCTGTCAATAAATTTAAATTAAACATGTCATTTACCTACTGGAAGGTAGATGAAATATCGAAATGGTGAAATTTGATTCTGACAGAGTTTTTCACGTAGGGTTCAATGGCGAACTTATAATTTCTCTACAGGGTGCCCTATTTACATAACCCAAACATATATTTTTTAATGAAACGCCGTGTATATTATGTATTTATTTGTTTTATAATGATATATAATAATAGCTACTTTATATTTTGGAAATTCTCAAAAATGTTAAACTGATAAAACTGATAATGCGTGGTGCATAGTTGGCCATGCATTTTTATATAATTATACAAAATTGGTTCACTAATTCTACCTTAAAGAAAAATGTATGCAACATAAACAGTTGTTTATCAATTAGTTACCTATATAATAAGTGTTTAATATCTTTTATCCTACATCTAGCATAATATCTTTATACAAGAGAGCGACATGTCGAAGCGTCAAGCTACCAGATCCAACGATAGGTTAGGGGAATTTGATTTCACAACTTACTAACCAATAACTATATTTTTGTAAACAATGAGGGGCAAGCAGTATTTAAATAAAGTCATACGAAATACTGTTCCGCAGTAAGAGATCAACTGTATGCGAAGCATAATATTAAGGCAAATATGTTGACACTTTCGTTTCTTACAACTAGTAGATTCTGGAATATTTTATAAGCATGTTTGATGTTTAGTAATATTACTCTTTCTGTAGTTTTTATAATCTATTATCTATTATATAGTTGATTTCTTGTATATCTAACCATTTTATTGTTAGTATTTCCAAAATAAATTTAAATAACTTTAGAATGACATTATATGCAACACGCAAATAAATTTATCACAAAATATGCTAAATATAATACATAATAAAGTAAATATTATAATATAATAAATATAATATATTGAGACAATATGAAATATCAGCTTCAATACTTATGGGGATTTACATGTTTATTTTAAAAAAACCATAAAATAGAATAGAAATTATTACTGTTATTAAAATTAAAATATAGTAGAATTAAACAAAATAATATAAAAAGTGACAATGCAGAACATATAAGTAGTTATTATAGTGTAAATTAAATAAATTAACATTCTTGAAAATAAAATATAGTTAAATTTCATTAAATATTGGGACATGATCTCATATTTATCAATAGTTCATAAACAAAAAAGGAATTAAACCCAGATCAAAGTATATAGAAAGAAAAAGAAAAGATCATTTAATAATATCATACACATATCGACAGAAGTCAAGCGAAGATAATTAAAATATTAGCAATTTAAATAAATAAAAAGGTATAAAATGTTGAGAAATGTCAAATAAATATCATAGACATGGACAAATGTCAAGTCTAAAGTTGGCTTCACAAGAGATATAACAATGTACATAAAAAGAGTAATATTGAAGAATATTTAATAATTAGATATAAGTAAAATTGTAATTACATAAAAAAATTTTGTAGTAGATTTAAGTAGTTCAGTGAAAACATAAAAAAACAGTGCATCGAAAAACTAAATAAGATCATACGTATGAACCATATGTATGCAAATTTTACAACAAGGAATCAAGATATCAAATTGATAGAAAAATATTAAAGAAAACAAAAGTTTGTTGATTAGAGACGAAAGAATAGAAAGAAAAGCAGCGTGGGTTTTTGAAGAAAGGTCCTAGAAAAATAAGAAATTGAGCAAGAAAAAGTAAAGTAATAGTTAAAAGTAATACTTACGTCATAAGAAAAGTGTCGAGTAACAATATAAACAGAGATCCAGGTCCAAGCTAGGAATTTGGCAGTAACATATAGTGGGAAAACCAGCCATCAATATCAGCAGCCCAATCACAAGTTAAGAGGGATTTCTAGTAGAAGTCTTAGAAAAAGAAAATTAACATCAGAAAGGTATTTTATGTGCACATAAATTCACAGAAATTTACGTAAATTTAATAAGAGACAAGAAACGCTAGCTAGCCATAAAATTCACAAAATAGACAGTCACAGACTCTAAGAATTATTAAAATAATAAGTTACTTACCTTAGTATAGTTAATAATATTTACTTTTCTATTTAATATATTAAAACTCGTTATTTAGTGGACCATCTGCCAAATAAAGTATGATTGGCAAATATAATACATCACCAGCAATGAACATCCATTAGAAGAATGCCACTGAATCATGAATTTTAAGAATTAAAAATATTAAAGATAGGCAACTTTTAATACGCAACTGCCTTTAAAGAAATTTTATCTGTTACCTATAAATTATGTTCATAAAACTTTAAATAATTTTGAATAAGTAGTAAACAAATCTCTTATGAAATAAAAATTGTCCATTTTGAATTGATATTTATTTGATGAAGTAAGGTACAGTGTGTTAAAAAAAAAAAAGGAATTGACTTGATGAGCGAACCGACTACCAGAGTCTATGTTATACAAGCAGCCAGGGTAATTGAATAAGAATAAAAAAAAATATATAAGATACAGGTTTGTAGTCCAATAAATACAATTTTCTTTTACACACAGAAGACATAAACACAAATCATTAAAGAAACACAAATACAATTCAAACATAAATATTATTTGGCGCCCAACAAAATTACATAACATAACAATATATAATAACTAAAATAATATAACTTATTTTCATTTAATGAATATCTGGTATTGTGCCCCTTCACATAAAGACACCCTGTATTTTTAATAGATTATGGCACCTTCGATTTCATCATAGTTGGAGCTGGTTCTGCAGGCACATTGCTGGCTAATAGACTAACTGAAATAGAAGACTGGAACGTACTTTTACTAGAAGCTGGAGGAAATGGAAATAACTTTAGCGATATTCCTGGAATGAATCCTGAATTATATTTGTCTGACATGAATTGGGGTTATTTAAGCACCCCACAAAAGAGAGCTTGTTTTGGTACGTTGATAATGAAAACAAAAATAATTTGACAATAATAGTAAATAGTCCTGGTATGTATTTTTCAAACATTTAATGGACACTTTACTTACTTACTATTTTTCATTGCACCCCAGATATAGTAACTACATTAAATGTATATACTGAAATTTGGGAACCATTTACAGCTAGGTAATAAAAGTTTTAATTGTACACATTTTTTCAGCGATGGACCAAAATAAATGTGTCTGTCCTAGAGGTAAAGTTGTAGGTGGATGTAGTACCATCAACGGAAAAATGTACGTGAGAGGAAACAAAGCAGACTATGATGCATGGGAACAAATGGGCAATCCTGGTTGGTCCTACAAAGACGTTTTACCATATTTCACAAAAACGGAAAATTCTCACATATTTAATGGAGAATTTGGATATCATGGCACTGAGGGTTTACTAGATGTCAACTATACTGATCCAACTATATTTACTTCGATATACTTAAGTGGCATGGAAGAACTAGGCTATAAAGTAATTGACTACAACGGAAGAAAACATATAGGAGCTTCACAAATCCAATTTACAATTAAGGGTAACAAAATAGATAGTGGCGAAAGGGCATTTATTGATCCATTTTTAAATAGAAAAAATCTCAACCTTACTATACATGCTTTTGTTACTAGGCTGCTAATAGATAGAGACACGAAAACAGCCTTTGGTGTTGAATTTATAAAAGATGGAAAAATATATAAAACCAGGGCCAAAAAGGAAGTTATACTTTCTGCAGGTGCCATAAACACTCCACAAATATTAATGATTTCTGGGATAGGCCCCAAAAAAGAATTAAATAAATTAGGAATTGATACTTTAGTTGACTTACCTGTTGGAAAAGGCATGGAAGATCATGCTCAATTTTTTGGTTTAACAATCAGAACTAATCAAACATTATTTGACGAATCTTTAGAGGTATTATTAAAAAATTATCTGAATAACCAAAGACCTTTTACAGCACCCTTTAATGTAGATTGTATAGGCTTCATGAACGTACACGATAGAAAGGATTCAGTGCCAAACATCCAACACATGGTAACAGTTCCTCCAGGTATGGGTAGTGACGGGTGGAGAACTGTGAATTTGAAAAAGAAATTTAAAAAACAATTGGAAGAGCTATCAATGCCTAACAATGATATAACAATTTGTTTGATATTGCTACATCCAGAGTCTAAAGGGAGTGTCACATTAAAATCGGACAATCCCTTAGATTTTCCCATCGTTGATTATAACTATTACGCGGTGGAGGAAGACATAAAAACTGTATTTAAAGCTATAAAGGAAACTCTGAAACTGTTAGAAACGGACGCCTTCAGATCTGTAAAGGCTAGATACGTATCTACTTATAAAATTTGCACAAATTATACTGAAGGCTCTGATAAATATTGGTATTGCATAATAGAACAACTGACTACAACATTATATCATCCTGTAGGGACTACAAGAATGGGTAAATCAAGCAAAAATTCCGTTGTATGCCCACATCTTTTTGTGCATCACATGAATAGGTTGAGAGTAGTGGATGCTGGTGTTATGCCTAAAATACCTTCCGGAAATACTAATGCTCCAACTTATATGATTGCAGAAAAAGCTGCCGATTTGATTAAAAATTATTACTTAAAGCGAGAGTAATATGTGTCTCTAAAACCTTGTTTTAAAATAAAGAATTATATAAGTAACTATCATCTTGTTAATCTTTTGTAACTTTATGAAATGATATATAATAGGTCTTTTCAAGTAAGGAATCCAAGCTGGTTCCAAACTGTCAAAAACTTTCATCCAGTTACTTCTTGCATGATGTTTACTGAAAACAAATTCATAACTTTATTTGTTGAATATTTCTGACAGTTTGAATCCATTCCGGATTCCTTGCTTGAACAGACCTATTATTAGTTATACGCATAGATTATATTTTCCTATAACTGTTTATAGTTTAAATTGTTATTGTTTTTTTTTAATTAAATATTCAGAGTGAATACCTGCACTGAATATATATAGTGGTAAAAAAAATTAACTGTAATAATGTTATTTAAATGTGTAGTTTTATATTTGTAATTTTCAAAATATAAAGCAGCAACTATTATATAAAAATTTGAAGGAAAAAAAAAATGCAATTGAATAGGAAAAAAATGTACAGTTTGTTCCTCTTAAAAACGTATATTTTGGTCATACTTTAAAGGAGACATTCTGTAAATAAATTACAAGTAATCCAGTTTTTTAAAATTTCGTCCATCTCAAAAAGAGAAGAGGTTGATGAACGTTCTGCTTAAGGCGTCTTAAGTCTTAATTTGTATTTTTCCAGATACCCTACAATACAACATAATTGGGACACTCTGTACATATATTTGTAGTAATATATTGCAAATCTTTCAATTTAGCAAATCATTGTAAATTCAATGAAATCAGATTCAATATATTGTAGATATCGGTAAGGACCAATATTCAATCAAAAAACTAATATAAAATGAATCAAAACCTACCCATACAATTAAACAATGAACGTAGATAATCGTTGACTATCACAAAATACAATATTTGTGTTGTATAGTAGACGATTTTGACCACAGAAATCACATTTTAACATCTGACCAATATTCCCAATCAGCTGATTGGGCTAACTAAAGCCGGGAGCACATTGCTCTGATGCCACGCCACGCCACGCCACGCTACGCAATATGGCGCAACATCAGAAGGATCTGGAACCGTGTATTCTTATGTATTTTTATATATTATGTGCACATTGCTCTGACGCTACACCACGCCACGCCATTCGACGTTTTGCAAATCCCGACTTGTTAAGCCGGGGACACATTGCTCTGATGCTACGCCACGCCATGCGATTCCACGTTACGTTACACTCGATAATTCCATCAATTTAAGGAATATTTCATATCAGAAGAAGGTTAAACTGAAATTGTGAGTCGAAGATGAATACATTTAAGTACCCTAATCCATTTAACTAGAGTCGGTAAAATTGATTTTGTTTCATTAACAATGTGAGAAACATTTCCTGTGTAATTTGTTCTTAAGCTTCTCTCATAATTTGTTGTCTCTAGCGCTTACGTTTTATACTATAGAGACATTCGTGCTTGCAAATCTTTAAAATAACAAAATTTTGTTAATATTTTCTATCATTTTATGCATGTGACATCATATTCACATACACACATTTTGTTAATGTTAGGTGGAAAAATCTTTATTTTTCGTGTCTCAACACTGAAAGAATAACTTGTTTTACGATAAAATAAGAAATAGATTGTACCATTTGAATATATAAAGTCGATATGAATAGTTAAATAATTAAATTATAACTGCAGGAAATCAACTGGCATATTTAAATCATCATTGTTTATTCAAATTTATATTACATGTTTACTGTATTCAATTAATCTCCGTTTTTTATATTTGGTTGCTCGCAGTCTCTACTTTCTCTATTTTCTTCAGTTTCTTCAGTGTCTCCAGTTTCTTCTGCTTCTTAAATCTCTTCATCCGATAGTTCAACTGTCAGAAAAGTCTCTAAATCGATGTTAATAGGTTCATCAACATCGCAAGTGGTAAAAGTGATTGAACAGCTCAGTGCAAGCTTACGACAACCCCAATTGCCCTTGCATACACTTATAATAATAATATCTCTACCCCTCATACTAATTACGAAGATTAGCCCAGAAGTCGAAGACTTGTGCGGGAGAGGGGGCGGCATATTATTATCAAGCAGTCAGCATTTGCGCCCAGGAACGACTTACGTTGGTAGGTCCTAACCACCATTCAGTGTAGGAATGAAGGAAACCTGGAAAACATCATTAATTGGGGGAGTAGTCAAAAGTTTGTATCAATCTCTCACATTGTCCCAGGTCAACATTCTTTCACCCTACCATACCCGCAGAGAGGGTGCCAATCCTCTCCACGAATATCGCTTATATACGGTCTACCGGCTGCGGGAGTCGAACCCACAGTGATCTAGTCACCCCGATTCAAGTACTGACGCCTTAAACCGCGCGACCACTGACCGATCTTCGACAATTACAAAAGATTATCTGAGTAATGCTGGTGGCGCAGCTTCTTTTTCAGTGGTTACTGGCAGAAAACCGTTGATAGTGCGTTTCCAACCCCATTCTGTTGGTTCCATGAATTTATTTTCAGCCCTACGTAGGGTGATAAACTGTACACATGCTGCCGTACGGTTGCTCGAATAGGTAGCAGGAAACGAAATTGACCTACATTTTTGGCTACTGCCTTTTTGAAACACAGAAATTATATTACGCATTAACCAGTGCCAGTGATAAAATGTAGTGTATCGAGGCATCGCATGGCGTGTTAACAGTGTACACACAGAGTACATATGTCACATCGGATGGCGTGCCGTGGCGTGGCATCAGAGCAATGTGTCCCCGGCTTAAAGAAATATTTGCTCGTTGAACAGTCCGACTATTCACTGAACGCACTCTAAGCCTAAAAGTGAAAACTTAAATAGATGTTCAACTGCTACTATCAAAATGACGTTGGTACTTTCTTTCAAATCTGTTAATATTTTTGACGTGACAGTTAATGTAAACTCTTACTTTTATTTCATTTGGTTAAATGGTTGTTAAAGCAAATAACATCTTAGTGTGTTACACTTGGTATAGCTAAATCAGTGTTGTTGCTGTTTTTCTGTATTTAATAAAAAATATACCATATGCCTAAGTGGCGTAAAAAGTTAAACGTTTTTTTTAGTTTAGTTTAAATATGTCAGGTGTTGTGTTTATAATTTGTGTTCCCACAGAAAATTACGAAAAATGTTTGCAAAAGAATGTTAAAAAAAAGGTCACCATAGACGAACCCCCTAAGTGTATAACAAGGAAATCAAGTGATTGTGTTATTGATAATGTTGATGAAGATTTTGTACCTCTTTGTTATTCTACTAAGTCAGATGCGAATATCAAAGTCAAAGAAGTTCAGCCTCTGGAAAAGGTAAGTTTGTATAAATATTGCATAGTTTAGGGAAAACTTCAGCTCCAGAAAAATGCAGAGAACCTTGTTGGAAAAATAGTAGGGTGTAATTAACGTTGACGTGTTTAGGGTGTTACAGTTTTTACTCTGCGAAGTGTTTCCTTAATTATCTTTGAATGCCAACTGTCGTAAGAACAACTTACATAACATTTTGTTTTCAATAGCAGTGGTGCGGATGCGGGTAGTGTGAGGGAGAGTACAGTTGGAGACAAAATATCTTGAAAGTCAAAATGTCTTAAATATGTCAACGTCCTTGCAAACTGTAAAATCTAAGTAAAAAAGATATAGTAGGCAGTTGCAAAACTATCTACTCATGTAAAACGACAGAAATATTTTTTTAAATATTACATGATAAAGTATGTTGCTATGGATTTAGGATACCTAATTTTACAGAACAAATTAGGTAGTAGGTAATTGTCTGAAGATATCAAAAAACAGTTTTATTACTCGACACATACCACAAACTATACATTGTGGTATATACTAAATATATGTCTACCAATTTGTTTAAACTATACTGATGTTACGGTATCATGCCAAAAATAAATAAAGTTGTATTGCAGTTGATCTGAGCTGGAACGGTTTGTGCTTGTACCAATGAAAATAGTTGACCTAAGCTGGGATTTTTTAAATATTGGAAATATATTATCATTATGGATCCGTTTTTAATCTGCCTCTGTAACCTTTAATGCCCCTCAGTGACGATAAAAGAGCGTTTTCGACCATACCACTATATTTTTTGGATCGAAAAACCCCAAAAATTAAAATTTTGTGATAATAAATTTCTGCTCCCAAATTATGTTTTATTTTTCTTTAATGGAACAATTGATGTAATCAACAAATTTTATTAGACTTTTCGATAGACAACATCGAGAGGAAGCTACACATTTTTTTTCAACGATTTTAGATATTCTTTTTCATGTACAATGCCGCCCCCATAGGAGCGGCGAGAATGTCATAATATCCTTTCAAATCAGTACAAAGAAGTAATAGTGCATACCCGAAATTATGAAATTATTCGTCTAATAACGGGAATAAATTGCGGGGGCCGCGGTACTTTGCCTCCCAACTTGTAAACCGTTGTATGTACAAAAAAATGTATATAAGCATTTTTGCATATTTTTATTAGAAGCAAGCGAATATGTATTTAAAATGGAAGAAGCAAGGTCGATTTTTCGTTCAACCGGCTCAGCGAGTCCCGAAACCTCCTGTCCAAACGGTTTTCTCCTAAGACCGATAGCAAGGTAGCTACAGGCAAAAAAAATGTTTCGCAAACATCTGAAGCCGCTTCCGAAGCCGTGCCCGAGCCGATCTAGGTGAAATTTTAAAGCCTTTTGGCAATATTTATGTTAGCAATCATTATTAACATACTTTTCTCATGTAAAATAATGTTTGAATTTACGTCTGCCCTCTCTACATATACCGGGTGTTCTCAAGCTCTATGACAAACTTTGGCAGATGGTAGCAGGATTAATTTCAAACATTTTTTCTTATATGCATGTAGGTCCGATTCGTTGTTGTTTAGAAGTAACATGCATTTTATTTATTATTCAATCAAAGTAGCGTGATATATAAAAATGAGACGTTTTATTAGAGATACAGATGTCTCATACTACTATTTTTAATTCTTAAAATAAAGCAAAATGTATTCTAAATAGTAGTAAAATATGTATTTCATTTTCTCATAATGTGTTTTGTGGACATCTCACGTTTCTGCATACATTCATTTATAAACATTTAAAAATGCCGCACATTTCGAATAATTTTCATAAACTGGTATATTGCTATTGATGTGTAAATTAGTGCCTCAATAACATATTTCTAAATATTTTCAAGATATCAAAATATATATTTCTTCATCCTTTAAGCAGCATATCTTTCTTATGATAGAAATTTCTGGAAAAACTGTCCATCTTAAAAACATGCGCTAAAAATTCAGGACCAGGCTATGTAAGAACAAAGTAAAAGTTATATTCATTTTCAATTTTAAACAGTACCTACATTTCTTTCGAAATTTTCATGATATTGTAAATCAGAAAAATATTTACGCTAATTACCATTAAATTAAATATACAGAGTGGATATTTTAACTGGAACAAATTCTATAACTCAATAAATAAAGGTTTGTCGCAAAATTCTTGAAACATGTCAATTTTTATTTTCAGTGGGGCATATTACAAAGAGGTTTACTTATTTTTTGAATCATGTGGGGGGTTGCAGCAACCCTCCAACATTTTTTTGAAATGGGAGAGTAGGTTGATTATTTTTTATTTTAAAGCTTTTTCAATTGCAAATACAGTTAATAAAGCCTTAATAGTTAAATACAGGGTGTCCCAGTGTGAGCGTACAAAAATTTAGCAGGGGGTAGACCAGACCAAATTAAGAATAAAATTCTTATAAGAAAAAAATTTCTGATGCACGCCTAGCGAGTTACAGGGTGTTATCTTGAAAAAAAAATTACAATTTTCCGCAACCCGTTTCGAAGATTTAGGTAATTTTTGGGTGACGTGTACATCAATTAAAGGTCATTAAAATTACATGGTGTTTGTTTTAATCTGACACCATTGGTGGCCTAGGCTAATTATTCCTTATGATGATGTGATATGCGAGAGTTATGAAGACAAAATCATAGGAAATAGTAAGCCTAGGCCACCACTGGTGTCAGATGAAAACAAACACCATGTAATTTTAATGACCCAAAAATGACCTAAATCTACGAAACGGTTTTTAAGT
Source organism: Monochamus alternatus (assembly GCA_037114965.1). Taxonomy (NCBI): domain Eukaryota; kingdom Metazoa; phylum Arthropoda; class Insecta; order Coleoptera; family Cerambycidae; genus Monochamus; species Monochamus alternatus. Next base: position 23,096,591 of record CM073426.1, on the reverse strand, counting down.
TATTGTTATTTTTCTTCAAAATAACACCCTGTAACTCGCTAGGCATGCATCAGAGAACATTTTTTATAAGAATTTTATTAGAATTAATCTACCCCCTGCAAAATTGTTGTACGTTCACACTGGGACACCCTGTATACTTTATTTATATTAAAACAAATTTAATGTTAATGTTAATATGTTATTACTTAAGAAATTAACCGGAAAAATAAAATAAGGAAATGTTTACTAAAACTTCTTTAATGTATACATTTTTTTTACTTGATAAGCCACAATAACAATTTCAATTTCATCTGCTCGATAGTTAAAAACCAAAAATAACAAAATGTCCTGTTTAATTGAGACGCATCGTATAGAAATTTTAATGATGATCGGATATGGGGACAGAAGTCGAACACAGGCTGAAGCCACTCGTCTGAAAGGCCTCAAAAAAACAAGCGTCTAAACTGGAATTATTGGGGATTGCGTAGTAGGTCTTGTATTTTTCAATGAAAATGTAAACGGTTGTAACGGTTGTATTCCCCAATAATTTGGATCCCGATTTATTTGACCAACAGTATGGTTTCAATAAGACGGACCACCACATTTTGCTTAAAATGTACGGACCTATCTCAACCAAGTGTTTCCGAATAGGTGGATTGGAAGAAGCGGCTCAATTGAGTGGCCAGCCAGATCACCCGATCTTACTCCATTAAATTTTTTTATGGGAATATCTAAAAAACAAGGTTTATGCTACTAAACCTAACGACATCGCTGAAATATTACAACGAATCAGGGAAAAATTAGGCAAACAACGCCATAAGTATTACAAAATGTTCGGAATTCTTTTTATTATCGATTAGGATATTATTTATTATCAACAAGATGGAGGGCACTTTGAATATTTTTTGCATTAAAGAAGTTTCCGTAAACTTTTCCTTATTTTATTTTATCAGAGACATTGCTTATAAAAAGTAAGTAACAAAAAAATACGTAATTGTGTTTACAACTGAGAAAGCTTTAAAATAAAACACAATCAACCTATCCTTCCCTTTAAAAAAACTTGTGAATTTGCTGTGACCCCCCACATAATTCAAAAAATAAACAAACCTCTTTGTAAAATGCTCCATAATAGAAATTGACGAATTTCAGGAATTTTGCGACAAACATTTATTTATTAAATTACATAATTTGTTTCGGTTTCTTTCCACTCTGTATCTATTGCCTAAGGAGAACTAGATACAAATTTAAAAACATTTTTCTCGGTACAAACATATTTTTATTAATTCTAAATGCGCAATTTAGATAACTTTTTTGGTGGTTTGCTTGTAATAAAACCAAATAAAAGTGCTGAAAACCTGAAGTGCGTATATTTGGAGTGATATTGTAGATCATAACCACTTGTTAAATTATCATATTTTTTCATAAAAACAACAGCTTTTCTAGTGCCATTTTCAGATTCTTCGCGATATACTAAAGCAACTTAACGTGGAGAACTCCATTTGGTCAAAAAATGATGAAGATAATTACTTGCAAGTTTTGTTCTCCATAGAATCAAGTGACAGATGTGAGGACATTTTAGGAATTTTGAGGGAAAACGGAATAGGGCATCGACTCAACTCCAACATCAGTGTCGTTCCTTGCACGTTGCATTACCATGGTCATGGAGTTGCGGACTATGAAAAGGATTCAGTGTCTGTTGAAGATGGGAAGATAGACAGTAATGAGTAAGTTTTCGTAAGATTTCCTAATCGAAATTATTCACAGTATGCCCTGGACCTGTAGTGGAAGTGCATGGTAAAATTCTATTTTGTGATGTAGCAAACATAAACAGAATAGTGTTTTTGCCGAGAAATAACGATGGCGGGTCTGTCCCTACAAAGCATAGTCCGAGAACAACCTGGGCAGGTAAAATAATTCAGGCTAATGATAGAGATGTGCACTTTAATTCTGTTTCTGACAGCGACCAGTTACCGAGGTCACAGCATAACAACCCGGAAAATCACTATGTATCAAATAAACAAAATATCATATTTCTATAATTTATCATATTCTCAAAATATTTAGTAAGTAGTTTCGTTGAGTTTACAATAGGCTTGGTAATTTTAGACAAATATTGATGTCTACTACATTAAATTTAAGTAGAGTTAGCAAGAGGGTTCACGATAGAGAATACTTTCACACTTACGTTACGTCAGTCAACTTAATTGGCCTACTCGTAACCCGGATATGAATCCAATAGAACAGGTTTAGAATAAGTTATACAAACTTGTCAGAAGGCGACGTGATAGAAATGTTGGACAACTTTGCGAAGCTCTGTTGGAAAAGTGGGAAAGTATTCTCCCAGCAAACCATAAATCGAGTTAAAGAAGTAGTACTAGGCAGGTATCTAAAAACTGACTTTAAAGTCGCTGTTGTTTTTGTTACTTCTGTTACGTTGCAATTTGAATCGTTCATTTTTTTTGTAGACACAGTCTCTTTCAAATGCCATTTTTTAGAGAAGATGATTCAAAAAACATTTAATACGCAAGAAAATGGGTTTTAGATATTTTACAGATGTGGGTCTTATTGCTAATTCTGCAGAGCGTTTTAAATTTATTGCGGAAAACATTACTTTGCGTTATATATATATATATCTCAGTTGACACCAATATTTTTCTAAAATTACCAAGCCTATTGTAATATTAACGAGGATACCTACGGTTGAATTTTCGAGTTCCCACTGTCAAATTGAAGTTAGATATTTATAGAGTGTTTTCATTAAACCAGGTTAGTAAATTTAGATAGATTAATTTCTTTAGATATTTAGTGAATAGAGCTTTGTCTGTGGAATTGTTCATTAGCATACCTAGATGTTTGGTATCAGAGAACATACATATGACTTCATTGATAGGAATTGTAAGAGATTTGATATATATTAGCTTAAAATATCTTTCTAATACAGTAAAAAGTGTTCAATATGTATGAAATAATATTTATAATATATGGTTGTAGTGGTGACCCTAAATTTCTCAGTGACAAATAGTGAGGTGAAGAGATCAAATTTGTGAAGAACATTTATTTTTCATACATGAAAGTTTCGACTTTTATTAAGTCAACATCAAGATGTAAAAAAATGTCACTTGGTAACTTTTTCTAATAAAATGTTTCTACAGGGTGTCCCAAAATAGAAGGCCATACCATTAACCACATATTCTTTGGACAAAAATAATGCGACTTTTCTTATGCCTTATTTTTTATTTGAACGTCTCTATTTCAATATACAGAGTGTTAAAGTTACATTTTTAAAAACTGTTTTTGTTAATAATCCCATTGTTTTCTAAGATACACACTTGAAATTTTGCACGTACTTTTATCTTATTTCGACATACTTATCATGTAATTTTGGTGAAAAAAATCGAAGGGCGAATGGAGGTAACTGAGGGATGCAGTACCCTTTATCCTCTCCAATTATTTCTAAGTACGCCTATGCAGCTTTTTCTTAAAATATCAAACGTAGAATTTTCTTCTGATCATTTTACCCCTTTTGTAATTTTTTGTTCAAATGCTTCGTTTTGGAGAAAAACGGCAATTTGTAGTGCCCATAAATCTATCATTCACTACCATTTTCAAGTGAAACTGAAATTTTATGGATATATCTGTTATTACAATATCTTGACAACTTAGCACATCATAATACTTGCTGAATAAATATTTGCTAATTAAAACAAAAAGAGAATATCTTTCAAAAGATAAGGTTTTTTCTATTTAAAAAGGCACGTACATGTGTTAACGAAGAGGGTGGGCAAGTAGAACGTTTGGTAAATTAGTAGTAATTAATTATTTTATTTAATGTTATTTAGATAAAAAGTTGATATGTTGATCGTTCATTATTACTATTCCTAAACAAGACTATTATTTTTTGGTTGATAAGACTGTATTACAGATTTTAATACCATATTATTTTTTCAATTCATAAGTATTCCTCATTTTATAAAATTTAAAATTATCCATTCTGTTTAAATTAGCAATTATTCATTCAGTAAGTATTACGGTTTGTTAAGTTGCCAAGGTATTGTAATAATAAGTATATCCACAAAATATCAGTTTCACTTGAAAATGATAGTGAATGATGGATTTATGGACACTACAAATTGCCGTTTTTCTTCAAAACGGAGCATTTAAACAAAAAATTACAAAAGAGATAAAATGATCAGTAGAAAATTCTACGTTTGATATTTCAGCTGCATAGGCGTACTTAGAAATAATTGGAGGGGACCAAAATTACATGAAAAGTATACCGGAATAAAATAAAAGTACATGCAAAATTTCAAGTGTGTATCTTACAAAACAATGGGATTATTAACAAAAATAGTTTTTTAAAATGTAGCCCTGTATATTGAAACAGGGGCGCCCAAATAAAATATGGCATAAGAAAAGTCGCATTATTTTTGTCCAAAGAATATGTGGCTTCTATTTTGGGACACCCTGTATATCATGGATGGAAAGGACAGTTTGACTACACAATGCTTTTTCAAACCTCATATGACTTAATAAGCATTACTTAATTATATACTTGATTTTTAGAAATGAAAAAGCAGAATTAAACAGAATTGTCTCCCAAACTATAAAATTTCAAGTAGTAGTTAAAGTATGAATTACTGAGTACGTTTTTTTTTTTCAGAGAAAAGCATGACTAAAAATATATAATATATAATAGCTCATGGAATCGTTTCTCAAACTATAAAATTTCAACTTAACTTTTATTTGTTATTGTCAATAATCTTTTTAGTGTTTGTTTTGTAGTGAAAGTATGAATTACTAAATAGGTTTTTTTTTCAGAGAAAATCATGATAAAAATAGCGCTTGGAATCGTTTTCTAACTTCAGTCAGGGCACGATTAACCGTTGCGCAAGTTGTTGAAAACGTGAAGACCCATGCTGTCATGACCTTTGACTTTATTTTCCTTATACTGATATCAACGTAAGTTGTATTGGATAATCCAAAATGCTTTATGATAAAAATGCAACTCAATCATATATTTCAGAATATAATAAGTTATATGCTATACTTGCAGACTTCAATAAGTCCATATACTCTTCAAGGTTTCTCTAGACTATTATATATTTGACAAATATGGTAAAAGATCGAGCACATTATACCTGCACGGACCAGCACGGCGCATGCCAGAGAAATCTACTCGTGAATATACCTATGTTAAAGAGTAGATCGTGTCGTGGGGCAATTTTGACCTGCAATTTCTATGACTGGTTACACTAGCCCTACCTACCTAATGTGTATCTTCATACATCAGCAAATGGTGTATTTATGTAATTTCGTTGGACTTTCCAGTACCCTAGCTCATCAACAACCTCTACTTATTTACTGATCTTAAAGAAACTGTAAGTTTATCATCAAATGGCATTGCTCTGTGAAATCTTGTATTTTGGTGCTGTATGTAAAGACAAATGGTGTCCAAGAGCTCAAAAAAATTATTTTTGTGACATTTTAAAAGAAGATTCGGTGATCTCTATGCACTTAAGGAAATAAATAATGACATTTATCATATTGCTTCCTCATTTCATTGATTCTTGATTCTTTAATACAATTAAGGTTTTTTAAGAAAAAATAATATTTTACAAAAAATGGAAAATGTATAAAAATGAAATTGATCATAGACTGTTTTCAACTTTAAGTCATAGGCCAAACTCATAAGTAAAGATTATTTTAATTATGTAAAATCTGTAGAAGATGCAATACCTAAAAACACTAAAATTTTGGCAATAGGCTTCCTCTCAAAAAGGTCGAAGTTCTTTCCTAATTCTATTAAACATGGCGATAAATTTATCTTCAATGGTGAAGACATTCGTACCCTTTTTTTGTCAAGTGTTCATGAACCTTACCATCAGTGTCCTATTCAATCATAAGAATAAGATTAGTAATATAACAGTAACGAGAGATGAGGTATTAAACATTCTAACTGATTTGGACTAGAATAACGGCCGGACCTGACGGTATTCCCTCAATTTTTTGTAAAAATGTGCAGATTCTCGGTGTAACCCTTTTATATTCTTATTTAACAAATCTCTCGAAGAAGGAGTATTTCCTGAGATATGGAAGCAAGCATCTGTTATTCCTATTTATAAAAAAGGCGATAAAAAGAAATTTCAAACTATCGACCAATTAGTAAATTAAATATTCTTAGTAAAATTTTTGAACGTGTTTGTTATAACGACTTACCTTTTATATTTTCAATAGGTCACAATTGGTAACCATTAGCGGTTACAAATCTTTCCCCTATGTTGATAGGTCAGGCGTTCCTCAGGGATCGCATTTGGGACCGTTACTATTTTTAATTTACGTCAACGATATCCGTCACTATTTTCAATTTTGTAGATATTTGCTTTGCGCAGATGATTTAAAAATTTATTCTCAAGTAAGTAATTCCGATAATTGTTTTGTATTTCAGGAATATTTAAACTCTTTTTTCCATTACTGTAAAACAAACAAGCTTCAATTAAATTTAATTAAGTGTTTTTATATTTATTTTACCCGTAACCATAACATATACTCTTACAATTATAATTTTAATAAAAATATGTTAAATCTAGTTGAGGAAATAAAAGATCTTGACGTTGTCTTTGATAGAAAGATGAGTTTCTCTTTGCATGTTGATTACATAATTTTAAAAAGTAACAAAATGTTTGGTTTCATTATCAAAGTTTGCAATAATTTTAAGTCAGTTTTTTCTATTAAATCTATATATTTTGCATATGTGCACAGAATAATCAACTTTGCCTCTATAGTATGAAATCTTCAATATTCCATATATTATATAAATCTCGACTCTGGTCAAAATTTTTCCATAAATAGAATATGTAAAAATTGTACTATAGTCATCTAGATATCTTTCACTCTACGCTCGCCGGTTTTAAAAAATCTTTAAAGGGAATTACTATTGTAGGTTAAGATTTTCTATTATAGCAATTATTACTGTATTTTTATATTTAATTTAAGTATCTTGTGGTCATTGTTTTGAGCTGTATAGCGATTGTCCCTGTTTTCTTTAAATAAATTAGGTAATCCCAAAAACCTCTTTTTTCTAGTTTTCCTTTTCCTCCTCTTTACACAACATCGTTAAAATAAAAATTTATTCCTAAGAGCTAAACCTTCTCATATTTATTCATGCACGAGTACTATTTAAAAACTTTTCCATACACAGAACCTCCACTAAAAGTTGCTGATCTGTGTTGGACAAGTCGTGGACGTTGTATGACCGCGCTGTGCTGGTCCGTGCAGGTTATTGTGGGGGGCATTTTCAGTGAGCCGCCATATTGAAAACGTACGTGATTTAGACATCATTTTTAGGTATCAATTTCTTCTCTGTTCTCTAAAAATAAATAATTTTTTGCCATGATTAGACAAATACATACTTCTAGAACAAAGTGCACTACTTGAAATTAATATATTATTATCTGGCTAATGTCTGGAAAGAGGTTTTTGATACCCTGTTTAACACTGAACTCATTGTATTTTTATAAACAAAACCATAGCACTATATTTATTTATCCTGTCCATCGCGTGGACTACTCATTCTTTCACATTATCACAACAAATTGAGATTTTATAAAAGAATTTAGAAAAAAATGATACCTAAGTAAACATCGGATTCATAATAGAGAAATGCCGTCAATTGTCAAATAAATGTCAGAATTTAGTTGAGCTAGTTTGCCACCACGTGTCGCCACCGTTGTTTTGGCAATTGAAGAGAAGGGTTTCATAGCAGTGTTGCGCAGTTGTGAAAAAAATATTCAAAGTTACTACATAGTCTTGGATAAATAAAATAGATATTGAAACTACTTATTTTATTATTTGTTTTTGAAAGAAGTGTTAATTTTTATCTATCATAGGACTAAAATTTACATAGGTACCTATTATTTCATAATTAGGTATTATATCAAAATTTAACTTTTTCATCTGTAATGCCGCTATAATTTTAATAAAACATAAGTCACCTCCTAAAACTTGCGTATAAATGTGCGAAAATATCATAAAGAAATGCTTATTCAGCTGGGTTGTGGTTTTAACTTTGAATTCACTTGTTTTTCCATTCGTGTTTATTGAATGATGGAAAGTTTTATAAATAAAAAAAAAATGTTAATGTTTTTTGAGCAATTAGATACAAAATAACATTTTTATAAAAATCAAGATAATTATTTACATTAGCGTAAAACTCTCCAAACTTAACAAAAAAATTCCTACTCCCCTATTTTCGAGGGTGTTGATCACGAATCTGAGGTCAGATTTCGGCGCTCGCATGTAGTTTTCGATAAAAAAATTTTTCAACATTGTAACCTCTATGTATACATCACATTAGGTTGAAATTACAATATAACTCCTATATATTTTGATAACAGTATGACGTCATGAAATGAATAAGGCAGATGGGGCAAAGATGAACATTGCAATTTCAACCTAATGTAATGTACAAATAGAGGTTATAATTTAAAAACATTTTTTTCAAAAACTACATGCGAGCGCCGAAATCTGACTTCAGATTCGTGATCAGCACCCTCAAAAATGGGGGGGTAGGAATTTTTTTTGTTAAGATTGGAGAGTTTTACGCTAATGTAAATAATTACCGAATAAAAAAGAAAAAAACTAGGCAAATTCTTCACTAATAATTCACTACGACTGCACTTCCAAACTTATAGCACACTTATAATTTTGAGCAGTTCAAACTTATGACCTATGACTCATGTAAAGAACAGGGGGCAAAGGCAAACTGTGGCAATATCGCACGATGTCTTGCAGCCGACGAAATTATTTATTCAAATATATTATTTAGATTATACATATGGCGACATCTATAAAGGGTCGTCTGAACTAAAAGGGAAATGTTTCTCATTTCCACCACGATTTTAGACAGGAGCGTGCGAATGCGGCTTTAAGATGAATAACTTTCAATAAGGGTGATTACAGACACTGCGGTTTTTGCTTCCTCGTTTTTTGAAAATATCTTAACCAATGATAATATGAACCACATGCCGATGCCGTAGCTGTGAAAATCGCTGTTTGTCATCCTGTATAAATTGTGGCGATTCGGTTGCCCAGTCGGGACAAACGTCGTCCTAATATTTATTTTTAATTAATTAATTAGTACTTTTTCATTGTACTGATTTCAGTAAAGGCATGGCATTAGTATTATCACTTTCCTCCTTTTCTCTTTTATACTCGTACAAAGCTCATTACTCGTATATTAATTGTATGAATATACTAATGAAACAGAAAATGTCAGTAAAACAATGCAAGAAATTTTCATGAAATAAAAAATATAGTATTTCATAAATTTTTGCTAAAAATTTTTTAAATTATTAATTAAAAAATTATTTCTAATAAAATTATCATTCGTAATTGTTGTGTTTTAGAATCATGTGTGCCATAGGTTTAGTTGAAAATAGTAACGTCTACCTTCTGTCTAGCATGCTGATTTGCCCAATGATGGTAAGGAACATAAAGTATGAATTAATTTTTTTGTTTTAGATTTTAGAAAGAAATATTTTTTTGCAAATATTGTAACTTAAAATTATGCTTCTTATTTAATAAGTTCTGTAATTATTAATATTATATTTTTGTTTCGCCCTCCTTTATATTTATTATAAATTAGCATTCAAATTAGCGTATATTTTTTAAAAAAATAATGTGTCATCCTCATTAAGGATAAATTAAGAACAGTAAAACTTTATATTTTAAGTAATTATTTTTTTGAAATGCTGCTACATATTCTTAGAACTAAAATATGATAGTATGAAACAAGTAATCTTAGTCCAAAATGTTATAGTTTTCGAGAAACAGGGTGTTGAAGTTACAATTTTATTTTAGTTTTTCCTCAATAACTTCATTATAAATTGTAATAAACACATAAAACTTAGTAGAGGGGAGTTTTCTGATACGAGAAATTAAAATTTGGCCACGAATTTGCTGTCAATTGTAAAGAGTACTGTAGGTACTTCACATACATTTAAATCGTCATATCGTTTTGTGCTCTGGCTCCAGGAACATGTGGTACCATTTTGTCCAGATCTTTTAGAGGCACCCTGTACTAAATGTACAGGATGTGTAAAGATCACTGGGTGTTTCTAAAAGACCTGGATCTTGTTGAAAGGGTCCAGTTATGGCTGGTACGTTCGGTTCTGTCATAGAACATAGAAGGTTGATGAAAATCGGTGTCCAAAATGAGCTGATAGGCCTAGGAATAGCAACAGTCGTGGGCTTTTGTTATGGGACGTTGATATGTGTCCTTACCGACAAATATGGCAACCATACGTGGCCTACGTACGAGATGTTATCAAGGTAAGGTTTCTATAGTTTAATAGAGCTACTACTATTATTGAGTTAAATCTAATTTCAAGTTCTTTTGCAAAGATTTTAGCCGAAATCTTGTGGTTCTGACAAATTATCGCAATTCAATATATCCAAATATAGTAAGAAATGAAATAGAAAAAACAAATCTCAATCAAAACAAGTTCTGATCTTTAAAACTGGCTGTAATTATTCTCACATGCAACATTTTTTAAAACACTAACACCCTTTATCTCAAACACGAAGAACTAGATATGTTCATATGAACTTTTCTCAATAAAATAAAATTCTTTCTGAAATTGCTATTTGCTGACCATTGCAACCGGTACAATTTGTATACATTTTCTCAATTAATGAGTTGACTTGCACAAATAAGTTGTTTTGTACGACTCCAATAAAATTTGCCCTATACATCTTTTGCAGAGGTGAATTGCGCTCTCTGTGGGTGGGCTGCCTTATCGCGTTGCTGTCGGGGGCAGCTGTAGCTCTGGGAATTCTCAGCGACAACATAGCATCCCTCGTTGGCGTGGCAATCTCTACGTCATTGACGCCTCCAGCGGTCAACGCCGTAAGTATGACCTTAAAGGGCACATTTGAAACTGCGATCGTTGTCCTGAGTATTACATACTACAATATAGGATGCACAATATGTGTGGAATAATGCTTATAAGAATTTAAAAACAACCTATATATAAATAAATATTGGCAAAAGTTTTTTGCGCCCTTTGGTAATCTTTATTTTATTTCGGAGTCAGTAATTCCGTTGTCAGGGCAATAAGTTTCGTTTGTTTAAACGGCACCACACTACGTTCTGTTTCTATTTGGAATCATCTCTTTTTCTGTATGGTGCTACAAAATTTTTGAAAAAAAGTGTTATTTGAGTACAAAATGCAAAAATTCGAGTTTAAAAGCGTTGCCTAGTGAAAACAGCGTTAAGTACTGTTATTACTAACGAAGGTCGTATAAGAAGTATTTACTAAGTAGCTCAACGATTTATTAGTTATTTATTGTAGTGTTTTAAGTAGCATTTTATCCACGCAAGAATTTTTAATATTCTTAAGTGGATAAAACGTAATTATCACATCACAATCATAGTTGTGGAGTCAGAATTATTGGAATTTAATAAAAAAATATTCACACGAATTTGATATTTCTTAATACTCAATGAAACGTGGTAGGTTTTGTTATACCTACTGGATGCTGTATCAATTATTTAATAAATACCTAGTTCCATCTGAATTACAATGGAAGAAAGTAATTGTGTTCTTGAACTCAATTTGTTCCCTCAATTTTCCAAATTCAGGGAACATTACAAAAAGTATTCGTCGAATTTAACGAATGGAGGAAAAATGGAGAGCAATAAATGAAGAAGTCATGCTAAAGTATTTTTAAATTTGATGAAAATATATGTAATTTCATCTATGTGGTCGAAGTAATCGACAGTGAAGGTTACTACAAAGGTCTACAAAATTATAGATATTGGAAAATATAACAGGCTTACTGCTTATTTGAGGAGTGAATCGACAGGATAAAGAGCAATAAAGTTGCAGCACACATATTGAAGAATATTTGGCTAGGGCTTCCGATAAAGAATATTTAATGATTAAGGTAATATCTCTTTACCTTTTACATGTTAGGTATATTTACTTTGAATTATTTTAGGTAGCACTAATAATGGGGGTTTCTGATGCCTGTCGATGCTGCGAATTAGTTATTAGTAGGTACCTAGTTATTTCAATACCTGACACCAAGACAATATAATTTACAATTATAGAAGAATGATTTTGTACTTCTCATCCTGTTGGAATTAACACATTGGAGAAGGTACCCTCAATAGTTCATTCCTGAAATCGCAAATCTAAAAGCAAATACTAACCAGTTTATGATGCGCACTTCAACAACTCTATTGGCCAATAAAGGTGTTGCAACCATTACATCTTACAACCATTAAACGGTGGAATGGAAGAGCTTCTCTGAAGCAGAAAGTTATATTAAGAAGTCCATATCTAACAAACTTCATATAACAAGGAAAATCCAAGGAAAATATAGCTGTTCCATGCAAGAAGAGAGATCCGTAACTTGCAAATTCTTCACAAACTTCGGCAGATATTATGCGTTCCCAAAATGATGGCAATAATGCTACAAGGGTTGTTATTAACGGGAAGGAAGTTAAATATGTGATAAAGTAAAAAATGAAATGTTTATTAGTATAAATGTTAATAAGTAAATAAATTAAATTTGATTTATTATAGGTTTATTACTTTTTTAATTATTCTACTAGTGAAATAAAGTTCCTTTATTCCATTAGTGGATAAAATATCACTTGAGACGGTTTGTATATGTGGATAAAATTCCGGTTATGAGGTGATTGTAAATAGTTTCTTCAAAAATAAAAAAAAAACGGCGGTCAGAAACAATTCTGGATATTTCATTGCTAATTTGTACCGCCAATTTCAATTTTGTAGCATGTACCGGTTTCAAGAAAAATGGCGGCTGCTATCATCGAATTGCTCCGCAAGATGGAAAGAACAGAAAATTATTGAATTACTTGGATATTTTGTCATGAACAGTTTCTAAACTCATTTTAATGATGCAGAAAGTAACTGATAATAACTAATAATATTATTGGAATTTGACTATAGTTCTGGCAAGAATTCAAACGACTTACGTCATACGAATAGATGAATAATTCCTTATATTCTCTTTGATGACGAGAGAAACTGCAACTGAGAATAATAACATTATATACTACATTAAATGTTTGCACTATATATTACACTAAATTACAAAAACAAATTGTTTTTAACGCGACAAATTGTCAAAAATTAAGTTGGCAATACCCAAAAAACGGCACAAGCTACAAAATTGAAATTGGTGGTACAAATCAGCAACAAAATATCTTTCACTTGTTTTTGGCGACCGCTGAAGTTAGCCAAAAGGATTTTCAAAATCGGAAGTCCGGACATCCAATGGACGTCCGTTGGAAGTCCCACGGACGCACAAATGTCACAACTTCGTGCAACTCCACATCCACTAATGTACCAGTTTTGGACGCACAGATGTCCGCCGTGCTACCCATGCATTGGAATTATAGAAAAACTTTTTGATAATATGTATTTATTGTTTTTCTAATTATTACATTACAACAAATACATAAATAATTAAGTGATACAAATAAAACAACGATATAGCACGTAACAAGTAACAAGACCATATATAATTCTTTAACAAAACCATATAATTGCATTACTCAACTTAACCTAGAATAACTAAAGACGAGAAAATTCAACAACAAGAGTGAAAATGAAAACTTTTTTATCTAAAAATGAAAACGATTGTTGTTGGTTGTTAGTACATAATTATACTGTGACATAATTGTCTACATAAAGATGTTATGAATTTAGCTTAGCCAAAAAATAATTCAATTATTTATAAATAGACTGAAAGTAGAAAATACAAATTTACACTTACAAAATATGATTTATATTGCTTCGGTTTCCTAATTTATTCTTCTATAGGGTTTACTCATCAACGTTTATCACTTTATCAGCGTCATCAAAGAGAACAGAATAGTTTGTTTTAACTTTAGAGATTAGCGTTACATCTGGATTCTGGACCCATTTTTTTAATATAAATGCGCTGCATGAATTTTAGCGGCAAATTCAAATTATAACAGAACATGTACATTACTGGACATCCATCGGATGTCCACATATGTACTATCAAAATATGTCCCATAAAGGATATCAATCGGATATCCAATAAATGTACCATCAAAATATGTCCCATAAAGAACATCCATCGGATGTCCAATGTATGTTATATGAAAATATGTCCAGGAATGAACATCCATCGAATGTCCATTTATGGTCCATGGACGTCTGTACGTCACCAACGTTGGGCCCACTTCCCCAGCAATTTTCAAGTTTTGGCGCCTATAATCCGAACCAAATTATGACACATTTTTCACACTGACAAAACTCAAGAGTTTTTTTATGGTGTGACTATATCACGCTGATAAGTTGCGAAGTTACAAAAGTGTCAAAATTTGGACTAGGCACCGCCTTCTCTTGGGCAAACCTCTTGAATTCGGATATTTTCCATTTTCACTGAAATGCAGGAATTTTCACAACTTTTGTAATGCAATCTCGAATACAAACACGTTGATACGCAAACAACGAATTAATTTGAAATAAGAACAAAATATAGTGTGACGCTATTTAAAAAACACAAAATTGGTATACATAGCAACCAAATTACCGGCTCCAAATCAAACTAAAGATTAAAAAGGATGTTTCAGTATTCTTCAATTGTTTCAGGGCCTTCTATGGTCGCTAGCATCTGTATACTACGTAAAGGGCAACGAAACTACTAGATACCACACGCTGACACAAACAAATCACTACTCACAAAACTATGCTACTGAACTACTTGCTTTAGGAGCCGTTAGCATATGTCTTACTTTCGTTAACATTGTGTGCATATATGCTGCTGCAATTCTTGTATTTAAGGTAGGTAGTTGATCATTGTATAAACAATTCTGTCACTGGCGTTTCAGTAACAGTAAGATTTTTTTGAAAAAAAAAGTTGTATACAGGATGTTTCTTTAACAATGATCGGTACACTATTGTGAGACTGCTGAAGCCAAAATAAAGTAATTGAGTCAAAGCTACTGCTTCCCTTCATTCTAAGCAAGATTTAATACCTAAAATAAAAAAACAAATTTTAACACCGTTTCCAAAACATTGCATAAATAAAGTTGAAAATTTCAGTGTAAGTTTGTAGCAAAAATATTGTTCATTTTGTGCTCATGGCTTTTACTTTTGAGTAAAAATAATGTAATACTTGAAAAAATTCTGTCGTTTTCGCAATAACTGCTTCCATTATTATTGGTCTTAGCGGTTTGGTCTAAGATATCTCAAGGTATGAATAAATTGAAACAAAAAATTTGAAATTAAATCAACTACTGCAATACTTCGAGGAGTTATAGCAAACTTTAGTACGCTTTAAATGAGTGTGAACACGTAAACGGTGCACACTTATTTAATACTCTTTGTCACAAATAAAATCGTAATCTTTAAGTTTTCTATTAAATTTAAGATTGTATATGTTACGGCTAAAGTGTAAACTTGGTTAGTTTGTAAACTAGCTGGCTAGTATACAGTGCTTTCGAAAAGTAACGAACAAATTAATTATTTTTGAAATTGAGAAGTTTGCGAGAAAATCTCCTGCTACGTCGATTTTGTTTTTAAATAAGGCACTTTTTTACATACGACCCATATTTGTGACGTCATCGTTGTTCGACATATGACGTCATCGACAATTTTTTTAAATAGCAACCCCCAACTTTGATCACACTATTTGAAAGAGCCTGTCATTCTACATACATACATCAAGAAAAATTATGGTGTTACATAACAAAAATTTCAATAAAATAATGTTTGAAGATTTTAAAATTTAATTTTCACAATACTTAAAATGATAACGATTATGTAAAAAATCGCCTAAATTAAATGTTCAAATTGTGCACCGTTGGCTGTCTGACAGTAGCCAAGACGATTAATAAATTCTTTTTGGACATTATCAATAACTTCAGGAGGTATACGATGTATCTCGTGACGAATTCTTGCTTTTAAATCTTCTAATTTAACCGGTCTGGTAACGTATACTTTGCTTTTTAAGTATCTCCACAAGAAATAATCTACAGGTGTCAAATCAGGCGATCTGGCTGACCACTCAATCGGCTCCCTTCTCCCTATCCAACGATTCGGGAACAGCTTATCTAAATAAACACGGACATGTGTTGCATAATGGGGAGGTGCACAGAGATATTTGCGTAAACAAATTTCAATGCATTTCGTTTTTTAGCAACTTGTAATCCTTAAATTAAATTAATACGTCTTGATGGCTAGTGTGCAGCAAATTACTTACAGTTTTTTAAATAACAATTTAAAAGGAAAGTAAACAGTGATCGTATCATTTGAATATCTATTATTTTTTATTTTCTGGCTATGGTGGAAACCCGTAAGCTGTGTTTTAAAAATTATAACGGATTAATCAAGTGGTTTTGAAAAATATCTGCACATAGCGTTACTATGGTTTTCATTGTTACGATACAATTAAAGTGTCAAGTTGACAATTGTTGTAATATTTTTGAAGTACTTAATTATGAAGTATACATTTACAGAATATTGTGATATGCACTTAATCTATGGAGAAGCTCAATGTAATGCATTGAAAGCTCAAAGATTATACTCAGAGAGGTTTCCCAACAGACAACTCCCAAATCCAAAAACATTTCAGCGCGTTGATCAGCGGTTACGGGAAAGTGGTATGACATCTTTATTAGTTTATTTTGAGTAATGAGTACATTTTTAATTTGTAATTGTAATACAGTTAATATTATTTAAGATAGTTTTATGCCAAACATGGGTCAGCATGGTGGAGTTCACAGAGTTCGTTCAACTAAAGTTGAAGAAGCTGTACAGTTAGTGTTAGAAATGCAGCACAACAGTTTCAGATTTCTAAATTCACCGTAAATAATATTCTTAAAGAATATCTACTCCATCCATACCATATGCAAAAAGTTCACGGTTTAAGCATAGATGATTGTCCTGCAAGAATACAATTTTGCACATGGCTGTTGGAAAAAGTTAACCCAGCTGACGATTTTTCCACCTCTATACTATTTTCTGACAAAGCAGGTTTCCGTAGAGACGGACCACTCAACGTGCATAATTTACAGATGTATGCAGACGAAAACTGTCATGGTATAAGGCAAACCCGTCATCAAGTGCAGTTTCAAATAAATTTATGGGCAGGCATAACTGGTTATTATTTAATAGCACTTGTCGAACTACCACCTAGACTAAATGGACAAAGATATTTACAGTTTCTCCAAGACCACCTACCTACTTTATTAGAGGATCTTCCCCTACAAACACCCTTTAATATGTGGTTTATGGACGATGGTGCTCCTCCTCATTTTAGTCTGTTAGGGAGCACTTAAATAGGGTTTATTCAGATCGATGGATAGGCCGATCGGACCAGTACCCTGTTCGCCTAGATAACCAGATTTAAATCCATTGGATTTCTACTTCTGGGGTGACTTAAAAACACGTGTTTATACAACTCCTGTGACAAGTGAAAATGAACTGCAGCAAAGGATTTTCCACCATAGCCAGGAAATAAAAAATAATATTCAGATGATTTGGAGAGTCAACATAGATAAAGAATCATGCCCATGAACAACATAGCATTGCTGTACACATGAGCCTTTTTCAAATTTTAAAGATTGACACTCCCACGATAAATAAAATAACAGTACTGACCTAATTCGTCTACCGGCTAGAGAGCATATGTTAACACACACTCCAGGCGTACTTCTTTAGAATGTTACAACTTTAAACATTTAAACTTTTATTATAATTCTTTTGATGATATCGACTTTTTTTAAGGGAGCACATATCCTCAAAGTTTTTGGAATAAGTATTGAATCACCCTGTTCCTGTATAATTATCTCACTAAGAGCGATTCTTTGTCCATAAAATTCCATCCTTAAGAAAAGTACTTACATTTTTATTGCAAATAAGCCTTTAATTATACGTTACAGATTAAGGAAGTAGCACCAATGTCGAAAGACCACGTCAGGCGCAGGTTCTGGAAGCACGACATCAAAATCGCCAGGGACTACAACAAGACCCTGGAAGCGGAAGAGGCGGGTTGCATGATTACCAAACTATCGGAAGAACTAGCCGCTTATCACAAATCCAGATTCAACCCCGAACATTTCTGTCATTCCACCGACCTCGCCAAGGACAACATCAAAGTAAACATCAAAAGGTCAGAATTTACTTGGTCACCGTGCACGCATTTCTCGAAAAAATCGAGGGAAATCAAAGATATGTACGAGGATTTGATGAAGTGCAAGTCCAACACCGCTCGAATATTAAACTTCAACCAGTCACAACCAACGTCGAAGGTTTATCATAGAAGACTGTCGCAAATATTTGTCAAGGACGACGATAGACTGAATATTATAAGAGAGACCAACAGCGAGAGAACTACATCCAGTACGGAATTTAGTTGTGAATCTCAAAACAGTCGCAAACAGTACTGCACTGGGAAAAAGAAATTTACTGTGGTTCGTTGTGAAACGGATCCCTTGAATCCTAATACTTAATAATGAAATGAAAGTTATCAAATTACA
The DNA here is from genome assembly GCA_037114965.1 of Monochamus alternatus. NCBI lineage: Eukaryota > Metazoa > Arthropoda > Insecta > Coleoptera > Cerambycidae > Monochamus > Monochamus alternatus. The sequence continues at coordinate 23,078,065 of CM073426.1, read as the reverse complement.
CTTTAAAGCAATTATAAATTTGTATTGCCAATTTATACCTGTGCATATTACACCAGTTTTTATATATTTCATATAAGATTTTTAAAGTATCTGTTTTATTTTATATTTGTGTTTTACTTGTACCAATATTTTGTTTTTATCGTGATATTATTGTTAAAAAGCACCGCAATTTTATTTTTAAATAAAATTAGATTTTTTTCTTCTAAAGTCTATCTGCATTTTAACTTCTTTAATTTGTCCTGTAGAATTTATATTGTCTCCTTGAATTCTAAAATTCGGAACTATTGCAAAATTTAAGTTTATTAGATGATAGCAATCTACATATGTCTGGTGGACCGCTGAAGAATCACTTTGGCTGTTTGCTATAGGCTTTTCGGGTGTAATTCGATGTTGGCCGGGGCATTAGCCTGCATAGTTGTTTCCCATAATTTCGTTTTTGTAAATGTCATCACCAATTCGCGATAGAAATTGGGAACTTTCAACATTATTTACTTTAAAGCAGAACGTTTCATGTCTGTGGCTTCTCAGTCCAGAAGTGGCCACTAGATGTAGCTGTGCTATAATTCACGTAGAATAGACAATCTTGTACATTACTGTTCCAATACGAAATTACAATAACTTTAAAATCCTCTAATTTTTAGTACAGTCAAAACATTATAGTGTATGAAATAATCACATAGTGATAGAATACTTGACTTTTAGATGTATCAGTTTTTATCCTGAACAAGGCTTTGTACATGATGAATCGATCAGGAGGTGTAACTTTTCTTAATTGAAAAAGCGCAGAATGTACTTCATGCTAATAATGTTGTATATAAGATAATAATAGATAACCTTGTTGACAGTTGAGATATTTTATCAAGATTGAATTTATAGATGCCTAGTCAATCAAATACATGTTAGCGTCTTTTATTTCCCCATGCCTCGCGCTGAAAACAAATGTTTTGAAGTTCTCTCTCTTATTTATCTACATTCCTTTGTAACCATCTCCGGAACATTATTACACAGAAAATTGGCATTTTTTATAAATATTATTTAATTTTTATTTTTCATTTTCATGTTTGCCTCACTTTGTATTTTGTTGTTGGTTCTCCCGTTTTTAGCTTTTATTTGTTTGTTAATATTTTATTCTATTTTTGTTATTTTGTTTAATTAGTTTTATTTACTATTCTTGTTTGAATAAGAACTGTTTTAGTTTCAGGTACACTGCCTTTTCAGCTGAAAATACAGCAAAAATGCTTGAAAAATTTATTTGGAATGGTAAATTATGACGTACAAAAGTTCAAAAAGATTAGCCTGATTTGGTGACACCATCCTTAAATTTTTAAGTTTCATCAGAGCAGGCCGATTTTTTTGATATTTTCCACATCACAATAATTTACCATTCTGAATAACTTTTTCAACTATTATTTTGCTGTAATTTTAGTGGAAAAGGCACTTTACTTGAAACCAAGCAGTTCGTACTGGATGCACTGAATATTTCAAATAGGATTACTTCAACAAAAAAGTCCTTAAAAGCATAATGTGCCATAAGTGGCGCCCTCTACTAGTGACGCCCCCCCCCCCCCAAGGAAAAACCTGATCCCTAAAATGTATGCAAATATTTGAAATTTAGAAGAAGAGAAGTAGTTGTTTACAAATATCAGAAACAAAATTTTGACTTTGACAAACAGTATCTTTTTAACACTCAACTTTTGACTAAGGTTAGTTTGGCTACACCGCATTAAGTTTTTGTTAGGAATCTACTCTTGCTCTATAGAGTGAATCAGAACTTATCTAAAAAAATGTGGGAATAGATGTGTTATTAGTTAATATCGTAAAAGAAAAATTTTGTAAAATCTTTATAGTTTCCGAGAAAAAAATTATTAGTTCTAGTAGTTTCAACCTTATCATCTCTGGGTTACTGTAATCTATAGCCAGTTGATTTCAAATATACGATTACAATTACTTATGGTATTAACTTTTTGTGATGCAAGTATTTACATTATAGTTTTTCAAATATCAAAAATGGCTTATGTATAGCAAACTCACAGTTGGTGGGTATCGTTTTATTTATAGGGAAGTGAAAATGCTTTAGCCGATGCTTTAGCAGAATGATTTCCCAGTAAATATGTGTCAAATTCAAATACTTTTACAACAGTGTGCAGTGAGTGCAAGTGTAGTGCAAACGCAGGTGTGACACGAGTAATTTGCAAGTGAATTATGAAAGAGATGGGCGTCCACAGTGTATCATACACGAGGCTCAAATTCAGGGTTGCCACCCGTCCCGTATTTCAAGGGACAGTCCCGTATTTCAGTCACATGTCCCGCGTCCCGCCGTTAGTTCATACGGGACGCTAAAAGTATCGTATTTTGGTATTCAGAAAAATAAAATGTCAATCCACACCCAAGCAATCATTTGCATAAATTATTTTTGACCAAAAATATATTGACAATAACATTTAAGTGTCGGACAACAGCACTGACAGATTTAGACAGATTTAATGTCAGTGCTTAGACAGATCTGGCGCCAAGAAGAAAAGTGTCAAGTTTACTTAAATCTAAAGTTTCTATTCTTGCCAAATGCCTTCTTTTGTTGTCTTTGTCACTTGTATGGTGATTGATGGCTCCTCATTGAACAGTTGAGTTTTCCAGTGTCTTGCGCGGTGCTTTACAATAATTTGGCAATTATTTTAAATTATTTACTTCGTGTTTTAAGCGCGCACTAGATAATTATTAAGGTAAGTGCCTAAGGAGCTTAGCATAGTTTAAAATTTTTTAAAATTATTTATTTATAATCATTTAAAAATTAAAGGATATGGATAAATATTAATGGGGACCTCGGAAAAGGACCATCTACGCCACCAAAAAAGCAAAGCGCCTCTGCAGCTATCGACCAACGTGGCAGACTGAGTATATTTGGCTAATAAAGGGTTCAAACGATTTTTGTGCAAGATGTCTACTATGCAAAAAGGATTTTTGAATTAATCACGGTGGCCTTAGTGATGTCAAACTGCACTCTAATACAAAAGAACATAGAAGACGCGAAAATGTCGAAAAATCTTCTCAAGTTTTAACAAAATTTTTTGCAAACAGAGAAAATATTCAAGAAACTAACGATGTTACTGCAGCAGAGCTTGGGCAAATCTGCCACTGCGTTAAGCATAGTCAGTCTTACAATTCGTTAGATTGTGGGCTCAAACTTTTACCAAAATTTATAAGATTCTGAACTACTAAAAAAATATTGTCACAGAATTTGCCCCGCTCCCACCCAATTCGACGACTGTGGTATCGCGAATTAACTTATTTTAAGCAATTTGACCTTGAAAATTTCAAAATTGTCGCCTGCGGCGCTAACCTCCCCCCCTCTTTTCAACTGATATAATAAAAAAATAATGTGTCCCGTATCTTAAAATTCAAATGGTGGCAACCCTAGGCTCAATTATATCCATACCATGTACAGCGTGTCTAAGCATTAATATCAAGGGATTGAATGAGGAGGACCAGTACCATGGCCGCCACGATCTCCTGACTTTAAATCATTTGAACTTATTTTTAGGGGATAAAAAATGAAGTATATTGCACCGAAGTGGGCACTATTGATGATTTACACAAACGTATCATAGTGACTGCCAATAACTTATAAGCTCAAAAAGGACAAGAAGCAGAAACATTTGTGTTAGTTTGTAGAAATTGAGTAAGCCGGGCCCAAAATTTTGTTGTAACATCAGGTATATCAAACTATTTTACTAATTAAAACCCAATAATTCTACTAATAATTAATAAGAGTAGCGGCAAAAGTAGTTGAATTTGCTGCATTGGAATAGGTGTTGCAAAATGTAAGTAATTTATTTTTTTCTTTGAGAATTTCTTTAAATTTTTTGTCCGGTCGCTGATTATACACCTTATCACGTTTTATAGTGAACCAGTTTCCATCAGTGGCGGCTGGTGAAATTTCAGGTATATCATATCTTAATAACCAGACATGGGACCCAAACCAAAAGTATGGAATAAATTCAATAAAAATGAAACAATTATTTTTTTGGGAAAAATCCTCGAACAGGTCGATTTTTAATTTAAAAAATACATATTTTAGCGTAAAATGCGATTTTCAAATGTCATTTGTTTTCGAGTAATGACGTCATCGATTTTTTTTTAAATGGCCTTCCTTGATTCTGAAAGATCGTTTAATTCTCTATCAGACAGTACTAAAATTGTGCCCTCTTACATAGGAAAGTTTTCGAGTAAATGACGATTGAATGTTAGAAAACGTAAATTTTATCCATAAAAAAGTAACAATTGAGGTATGTAAAATAAAATACAATTGATTAAATTTTATACTTAAATTAAATGTTCGAATTGCCATCCACCAACTTCTTGACAATGCGCAAGTCTGTGAAGAAATTCTTCTTGCACATTATGAATGATTTCTGGGGTAACTCTGCGTATTTCGTCCCGAATGCGATTTTGAAGTTCTTCTAAATTACGTGGTTTATTAATGTACACTTTTGACTTCAAGTATCCCCATAAAAAATAGTCAAGAGGTGTAAGATCTGGCGATATTGAAGGCCATTCTATCGGTCCGCGTCTGCCGATCCACCTCCCAGGAAAACAGTTGTCCAAAAAATCTCGTACAGAGCGCGCATAGTGCGGAGGTGCACCGTCTTGCTGAAACCATATGGTATCGTCAGGAATGTCAGGGTCATTATCGTTAGGAAAAATTACTGCAAGGGCTGGAACAAGGTCATTTTCTAGAAACTCTAAATATCTTTGTCCTGTAAGGGTTCCTTCAAAGAAGAAAGGCCCTACTATTCTGTCGTCAACTATTCCAGCCCTCACATTTAATTTCTGAGGGTGTTGGGTATGTACCTCTGCCATCCAATGAGGATTTTCCCGACTCCAATATCTGTAAGTTTGACGGTTTACTGTACCATTCAGACAAAATGTGGCCTGATCTGAAAAAAGTATTTGCCGTGTAAATTTCTATTTCCTTGACATAAATCCATTAGAATTTCGCAAAAGTGTAAGCGGCGATCGGGATCATCTTCATTGAGTTCCTGCACAAGTTGAATTTTGTAGGGATGATATTTTTTCTTCCTCAAGATACGTAGAACTGTGCTCTGACTAGTGTCATTGTTTAATGCAACCAATCGTGAAGAATTATGAGGATTATCCACCATACTTATCAAAATGTTCTGTTTCTGAATTTCATTAATGCTTGGACGTCCAGGTTTTGGAATATTTACAACATTGCCAGTTTCTCTAAATTAAGACTCCTTACTGACTTTTGATTGGCTGATAGGGCGATCTGGATATTTTTCATTAAATAAATCGCAAACTTTCTGCTGAGTTCTAGTCATATTCCCGCATCCGATAAGAAATAAAATTTCAATTCTTTGAGTAACAGTTAAATGTGCCATAATACTTTAAATTGAATAATAATTTCTATGTCGCTTACGATACTTATTAGAAAGTCGATGTGACAATGACACTTTGCAAAGATTTTCACGTACGTGATCCATAAAAGAACTATGGAATTCGAAAAACTAAACTTGATAACATTTTTGATTTATTTTAATTGATTTACGTTTTCTAACATTCAATCATCATTTACTCGAGAACTTTCCTATGTAAGAGGGCAAAATTTTAGTACTGTCTGATAGAGAATTAAACGATCTTTCAGAATCAAGGAAAAAAATATGGTGTTGCCATTTAAAAAAAAATCGATGACGTCATTACTCGAAAACAAATGACATTTGAAAATCGCCTTTTACGCTAAAATATGTATTTTTTAAATTAAAAATCGACCATACTTGGCGCATACTGTATATGTACTGTGGCTATACAGAGAACTTCAGTAGAAGAAAGTTTTTTTCAATTTGCGAAAAAAAGTTTAAAAAAACGTGGACCTCACCTAAGATTTCCAAATTGGCTTGTTTAATTTCCAAGAAACATTTTTTTTCATAAACTAGACATAATTCTTATATATTTTTAGGTATTAATAATATTGTGTGAAACTAACTACTCTGTGGACAAAAGCCCCAACCAGCGTTGAATTATGCCCACAATATCTACACATATATTCCTTATTATTAGCTTTTGTAAAATTTTTTACTGTATTAGAAAGGTATTTTAAGTTATGTAGGAGATTTGATTTATATTAGCTTAAAAAACCTTTCTAATACAGTAAAAAATAGACATAATTCTACCAATAGGTTTCAGATTTTATTAAAAAAATTTAATTCTCGTTAAAGTTACAGCAATTTGAAATTTAACATTGTATTTGCGATACATTATAAAAATTTCGTTTTTTAATAAAACTTGAAACCTATCCGTAAAATTACATCTAGTTTATGGAAAAAAATGTTTCTCGAAATTTAAAGTAGCCATTTTGAAAATTTGAGGTGAGGCCCACGTTTTTTTCCAACTTTTTTTTGCAAACTGTAAAATCGTTCTTCTACCAAAGTTCTCTATATGGCCACAATACATATACCCTAAAGTTTGGTTTGGGTCCCATGTCTGGCTATTGAGATATGGCATACTTAAAATCTCACCAGTCGCCACTGGTTTCCCTGTGCTGCTGTATTTTCAAATCATTTTTAAACTACTCTTTTTGATTTTATTTTTACAAAATTGTGGTAAGTTACCTGCACATTCAAAGATTTTTTTTTTAGGTAAGTTTTGAATCACCCTGTATGTCCCATTAATTTTGAGACACCCCGTATACAAGTGATCTGTCTCTACATGTATTAACTATCCCATTTCCCATACTTATTCCCCAAATATTCAACCTGAAATAGAGAAGGCAAATAAAAGACGAAGGTATTTATAAAAAATTACGATTTATTCGCATCTTTGTGCCACCATTATGGTGAGATCTCAGTATTTACATATATTGTTCTATTTGTCTGTGACACTTCAACAGTAATAAAAGATCACAACACAGGATATTAGAATTATAAATAATAATGAACGACTAACCGCAACATACATAAATATTGATGGTTCTGATGTCAATGTATCACTCGGATGTACAATGTACAAATGAAATGCTGATGAATTGGAAAAAGTTCATGTTTTTATCAGTCGGTACGAGTCACTATTCCGAACGCTTGACTTTGCGCTGTCTGGGGCTCTGCTTGGTGGCTTTTGGAGACTTCTGCGATTTTTCTTTGTCTGTAGGGGAGAAAATTAAATAATTTAGGAAAAAAAATTATATCGCCACTCAAATTATAACATCAAAATAATAAACAAATTAATTAAGCTCAATTCGAAACTGTAGCAAAATTTAACCTTTGTACAATTTTACATTTTTTTCCAAAGAATTTTGGAATATTCAAATTGCAAGCATATTTATTTTTTAACAGTTTTAAAATTTTGTAATGTCACAACCATTGATTTTGATTCATACAGGGTGAATCTTAAGTAATGGAACGCAAAATAAATAAATAATAAAATTAAAAATAATGCATTTGATATATTTATTCTAGTACAAAAGTTAAATGTAAATGAGGTATACAGTGTTAAAGTTCATTCATTCTCTTGTTTTTCTTTAATAACTTTTGCAAAGATACATTTATTTAAAAAAAATTGGCAACAAGGTAGCAGAGTTAATAGTTAATAGTGGGAAACAGAGACTCATACACAGAAAAACTTTGAATACAGTTTGCGAAGTTAATTGCTGCAGTCAAGAGTTTATTTGTTAATAATTGTAGTTATTTTGATTTGGTATGCAGTACCCTGCAAGTATATATAAGGTTTTTTAAGTGAAATATGTCTCCAGAACATAACGAGCATCGAGTCTATAATGATCATTGGGAATCAGACTATTTAATCACAAACAACAACAATAAACTTCAATGCATTAGTTAGTATGGAAGTAGTCAATTCCTAAAGAATATAATGTCAAATAAATGACATTACACTACGTTATACGAGAAACATAAGAACAAAACTAAACATAAGAACAAAACTAAAACATTTTTTTAAAAAGTCTGACACTGATAATAAATATAGTATTTGTGCTTCTTATGAAGTAGCAGTGGAAATTGTCAAGGCAAAAAAACCTTTAATATGCAGTACTTAAGAATTATTGTGCAATCAAAATGACAAAACAATTCAATGAAACAAAATTTGACTAAAAATTCAACAGTCTTAGTGTTGCATCAAACAATTTCAAGATGTGAAGACCATATTAATCAATATGTATCCAAAAAATTGCACGACACAACTGAAAAATGTAAATATTTTTCACTGTCTGAATGAAAGCACTGATCTATCTGACATCAGCCTATTTGTAAATTTTTCTTCCGACTATTCAAGGAGACTTCAGAATACGAGATGAGTACAACTAAGGGTGCGGATATTTTTAAAGCTGTAAATAAGGTGGTATCAGACTATGGGGGTTTCTATAAACGTTCCTGTATTGTCACTGATGGAGCTAGAGCTATGATAGGAACTAAAATTGGATTTGCAGGACAAAACAATCTTAACTGTCCTATGATACTCTGCATTGTTCATCAAATGCCCTATGTGGAAAGTCCTTCTGTCAAATGAATGTCATGAAAGTGGTTGTTAAAATAACTAATATTATAAGAGGGAGCGATCATGCTTTGACAGAAAGTTTTGTAACTTTTTGACCAAAATAGATGCTACATATGGTGACTTATTACTTCACACCGATATTCGTTCGTTATATTGGAAATACTGCAGAGGGTGCCCTTCTCCGTAAAAATCCCGTTTGCCAATATTCGTTGAATTAAAATTTCTGCAAAAGTTATTAAAGAAAAACGAAAAACAGTATTTAACTTTAACACCCTGTATCTTGATTACCTTTAATTTTAACCTGTCTAACTGCATTATTTTTACACAGACGTTACAACACTGCTGTGTCCCATTACTTAAGATTCATCACATATAAAATTATTCAGTAACTGTAGCATCAGTTTCGCCTGACGTATGTCACACAAGTGAACAAAAAAAAAAAATTAAATATATAATTTAAAAATACTTGTGGTCATATTTTGAAAGACAATCCGACAGAATCATATTCTAATAATAAATATCTATTAAAATTGTATTTTAATTAAAAAAAAAAACAGATGGATGTCAATCATGCAGTTGCCTCTTGCATTATTTGTGTGTAACACAGTAAAACAATTTTACTTAAATATAAATGTTTGTAAAGGTTTTTTTATAGTCTAAATATTTCATAAACTTCTTTTTTTATTTAATCTTTAAGTTTACAAAGCTGACGAGTGTAACCTAGTAGTTTTTCTATGGCATTTGCGATTTTTCATATTATAATTTCAAAATAAGACGATACACAATCGAAAATAATTATGCTACATTATATTACAAATACGGAATTCCAGGAAACAACTACTCTGTGGGCTAATGTACCTAGAAAACCTATAGCAAACAGCTAAAGTCACTCGTTAGCAGCCCATCAGACATATACTGGTTTCGAGCTTATTAGCTCTAATCAGACATAGGTGAGCTAATCGACGAACAACTATAGCTGTTTTAAGTATGTCTAACTCAAAAGTAGAGACCATGAGTATCACGGAGTAGCAAAGCTACATCTAGTCCAGGTGTAATTCAATATTGATCGGGGCATTAGTCCACAGAGTGTTTCCTGGAATTCTATGTTTGCAACATATCGTTATTGCCGATAGAGGTCGTGAGCTTTCAATGATTTCTACTGCAATGTAAAACGCTTTGTCTGTGGCTGTCAGTCCGGCATGAAGTAGCGAATGACCGCTAGATGTAGCTCTGCTACATATTCCAAATTCCAAAAACTCTAGTTAAGAGGAAAACAACTAATGATTTTTATTCCCTTCAATTTAAATTAACTGCGGAATATCAAGTTAAATTTGTAACACAGCCGTTTTGCAAATGAATGATTGTTAGGTTACAGAACTTTAACATTTTGTAGGCAGGTCCATTTTACTTTAGATTTTGTACTTACTCAAACTAGCAAGAGTTTGTTTTGGCAGCCAGTCGTAATCGACATTATTAGGATTGCTTGTTCCGGTTTCGACAGGGGCTGCTTTTCTGCTACCACCGCTTCGTTTCTTTCCGACAGAGAGTAAGGTCTGTTGTCCGATGACCAGCAACAGAACGACACCAGCAGCCAAAAATACATAGAGGAAAAATGTTTCTCCATCCAGACCTTAAAGAAACAAATATTTGATCTCGAATTGTACAATAGCTGTTCTGCAGTACATTGACAAGTTGACCAATTTATTTTATAGGGTAGGTATGAAACAGTATATAATTTATTTAATAAGTCAATAAAATTGTAGTTCAACTTGTATTCTATACACATATATAGCACATATAACAGCTATAAAATATGATATATTGCAAAAAAAACTTGAAATAATTTAATTTAAAAAGAAAATTACAGAAGCGTTTCATAAAAAATTAACTGGGTTTAAATATTGAAAATTATGAAATTTATAGGGGGTGTTTTGAGAAAATGTGTCATAATTCATAGGTTATTGGAATGCGGATATTACGTAGATATTTTCTGCTTTTGTAATCATAAATATGCATGCAATGTATTGCACTTTTTCCATAATTGATTACAAAAGATATCAATAATATCCAATAATTAACAAAAATGTTAATACAAGCTGACATAATGACGTATTACTTTTTACGTTATAAGTAGACATCTGTTCTAAATTTTGTCTGATATACAATTTTATATAACAACAATCAATAAAATTAAGTGTCTAAAATGTCAGTATTTAAATTATCAGTTCTTTTGAAATCTGAAATAAAACATTCAGGTCCATATTTAAAAAAATTAAGTTCAAAGAAACAAAATGTCAGGAAAAATTAAAAGTCAATTTTCAAATCTATTTTTTTTTTTTGATATTTCTGGAAGTACCTAAAACGAAATTTAATATTCAATCAAACAAAATATACAAATACTCTACAAATTCTACATTTAAACAGCTCAAAGTGTCATTCATTTTTACGCACACAAAGTTCAGTTCTTAATTTAATTTTGCTTACAGAGCAACATTTATCATACTTTGTGGAATAGGCAACAGAAATTCATGTAGGATTTCTACATTTTCACAGGGACGGAAATAAATTTCATCTTTCGGGCATCCCACAGATAAAAATTTAATGGGTAGGGACATGGAGACCTTGGAGGTCAAGTAACAAGCACATGACTCAATTATTGGAAAGAGTCACTGCAGAATTATGAGGCCCTGAGTGATCTCCCTGAAACATTTTTTATAATGTAATGGAAGGTTATTAGTGAATCCTCCATTTTTATCCTTAAAATATTTAAATACTTATGAAAAGTAGGGCTTCCAACAATAAGAACACAACTAGCACAAGTCAAATATTTTTTCTTTAGTTTTATTGGGTTTTTGCCACACTTCTGAAAAATAATAAAAATTAATTAAATAAGCCCTTGCGCCAAACGGAACAGTCAAGGGTTATTTTTGAAACTAAGTTTGCTTAACCAAAAAATCTCACACTGAAAAAAGCAGATAAGTAAAAAATAACAAAAATCACATCACTATCGCGCACTTCCGTAATATTGACGTTTCGAAAAACTCTCTGTTTTCGTTTTCAAAATAGTAGTAAAATATTAAACGTTTGTCAAGTTTTTCGAAACGTCAATATTATGGAAGTGCGCGATAGTAATGTGATTTTTGTTATTTTTTACTTATCTGCTTTTTTCAGTGTGAGATTTTTTGGTTAGGCAAACTTAGTTTTAAAAATAACCCTTGACTGTTCCGTTTGGCGCAAGGGCTTATTTAATTAATTTTTATTATTTTTCAGAAGTGTGGCAAAAACCCAATAAAACTAAAGAAAAACTAAAATTATACCACAAATAAATAGCTTCAGACAAGTCAAATATGTAAAATGTTTGTCAATTTTTGTTTTATGACAAAAACAACTAGATTTTTTATTTGAATTATTGAATTTTTAAAATTTTATTAGTTATTTTTCAAATAAAATAGTAGTGTTACATATTGACGTGTTTGTAATTTTATTTACCATCTTTTACAGTCAATATTCAATATAGCACCCATAAGAAAAAAAAACACAATTAATTGAATGTTGCATAACCAAAACTAGTGGCTGCAGAATTTTTTTTTTTTTTCGACAAAAATCGGTTTCTCGTGTATTCTTATTCCTCATTCTCTTAAACCTCTATTTTCAGTTTTCTTACACTATTTCAGCAACAGTAGTAAATATCTTAGATCTGTTTGGTACTTAGAGGTATCCTGTATAGCCACCACAGTGGCAGCACAGAACATTTTTATAAAGTCAACTTGATTGTGTCGATTATGTTTCAACAGAATGTACTTGATACAAATAGTGATATCTGAGGATAAACTGACTGATTATTTTTGGCAGTCAATACCACCATAAAATTTAGTAGCTTTGTAAAAATGATATTTATTTTCTGATTTGGTTTGGTTTCTCTTAAAAAATGGAGCAGTAAGAACTCTACTCTGGTGCAGAATGTTAAAATTTGTTTTCTATTTTCAAGGCCTACTTCAAATTTTTTTCAATCCCAAATTTGACTAAAACTAATGATTTTATTCAAATCTAACTACGGAACTGGATTCAGCATGCCCTAAAACAGTTATATACCAAATTTGGTAAATAAATATTAATGATACTGAATCCAATGCCGTAGTTTTAGATTTAAAGAAAAAATAATTGCTTTTGCAAAATTTGGTGGTGAAAAAAATTTTAAGTAAGCCTTGAGGACGGAAAACAAATTTTAATATTCTGCACCAGAATAGATTTTACTGCTCCATTTAAAAAAAAAAAACACAAACTAACTCAGATAATAAATACTATTTTTTCAGACCTGTTTCCATTTGAAATAGATCACACTGTAACAATGTAACATTTTATCATTTATTATTAGTCTGAGATGTGTTTTTCAAAAATTTGGTGATTAAAACATGCAATAAAAATTGTATTGGAGAATTTTACACCAAAAAGAAAAGGTGAACCATGGTGCATAGGAAAAATTCGTTCAATATTTAATCACCTTTCAAAACAATTTGAAAACACTATAGTTGCCCTAATATTGCCCAAACCACAAAAAGATATATTTCAAATATAAATTATCTCTAATCAACAAAAGTGTTTTTCTTATCTTAAAATATGTTGTTCCAAATAAAAATAATTAAAATATCAATAAAATTATGTAATATTATCAATATTATCAACATGAATTATGATTTGGAAACAAGAAAAACATCTTAAAATTTGGATGCTTTCATTTCGATTTTTTTTCACTTTTTCTATCATTTACTTTACAAGAATACATTTTTTTTCTGTAGTTAGTTTAAATTTTACATTCTTTCATTCAAAAAATACTCCATTCATGAAATATGTTCGAAATTTGCATGAAACTTACCTTCTTCAAGTTCCACAATCTGCACGGTTTCATTAAACACCGCCTCTTGGAAAGAGTTACCAGCAGCATCCCTGTAGGCCAAATTGATGTTCAAACCGAAAGGTCTTCCGGCAAATGCCTCCGAAGGGACAAAGCTGTAGTGTAATGTGGCTTCTTGTTCGGGTGTTACAATTTTATTGTAACCAATAGCCGAGAAATTCTGAATGAAGAAGTTGAAGTCCATGGGGTATCTGAAGGAGGCTTCCAATGTTTCTATAACGAAATCCTGCTCTCCTTTGTTGCGGAAACCAACTAAGAATTCTACTGGCAAACCTGCAGGTATTTCTACAAAAAAGAGGGTAGTTAGCAGACAAAACTAGTCTACTTTAATACCTTGTGGAAAATGATTTGTACCTATTTAAATTACTTTAGTGTTAACTAAATATGTATATTTCACAGAAATAAGAAGTTATTGGACATGAAACAGGTTTAATACTAACACAAACTTTGGTGGTAACTAAGCCAATGAAGCGTGTCAAATGACTTTACAAATCTGACTCATTTCAAAGATCGTAAGTAATATTAAGTTTAGACGGATAATACAGCCATGCATAACAAGAAGAAATGTCTTACATACCCATCTGAGAAGCTCCAGTGGACACGGGTTTAACAAACAACAGTGTCGTGTCTGCATCTGGCGAAGCCGTAGTCGTACTTTCCTCTTCCTCCTCCTCTGTTCCACCAACCTCCTCTACCTCAGCCTCATTTTCTCCTTCAACTTCTGCCTCATCTTCCAGGGGATCCTCTTCAGCATATGACATCATTTTGCAACCTAAAAAGTAAACATATTGTTAATTTTCACGAATTTATTCAATGAAAATGACAATAATAAATGTCAAACGGATTAAGAAAGCAATTTATTAACCCATTTCTACAAAGAAAAACGTATGTTTTAGAAGTTTTTATTCAAAAAAACTGCCACGTATTTTCGCGTACAAAATGTGCCTTATATTTCGAAAATAAACTCACCATTATCGAAAGTGAAAATAACCGCTGGTAACACCAACAAAACGAAAAGGAAGATTTTTTTCATTTTCGGAATTTGAAAGATTGAATTTGTACTTGATTTAACTGTAATATCATCCGGTCAAATGACAAAACGGGCGAACCGACACACTTCGTAACCTGACTTTCTACACCTCTTCTTCTCTCCACCTGGTTCTACGTGGAAGCAATCGTAAATCGTAACGTCCACATGGCACCCCCTCCACGCAAGTGACGTTGCATTGAGTGCTAGTGACATCTGGACGAAATGACATTACTTAGAATGCTCTATCCTCACAGAACCATAGCACATCAAACTAATTTATGGAAAAATCTTAAATTTACTTATTTCTCTTATCTTTCTAATAAAGTTATAGTTGTATATTCAAAATTAAGTAATTTACTACTTCCAGCAAGTTTAATTAAACCTCAAGATACTACGTAGCATACTTAGTAATTGCAAGTATTACTGGTTGCATAAATTGTGTTAATATGAATTTGATTTTTTTTAGTTTAATTGGGGTATTTTGCCACACTTCCGCAAATATAAAGATTAATCGAACAAATCCTTGTGCCAAAAGCATCAGTCAAGGGTTATTTTTGAGACTCAGTTTATCTACACAAAAAATCTATTACTGACAAAGCAGATAAGTAAAAAATAACAAAAATCACATCATCTCACACTTCCGTATTATTTAACGTTTCTAAAAACTCTCTGTATTCGTTCTCAATAATTGTAATTAATAGTTTTCTTGTCTGTGATTGTAATCGTATTAAAAGTAAGTAAAGTTTAACAGTTTAAAATGTTTTTGTCCTACTTGTCCAACTGTCGAAAGAATACACTTTTTTATTCGCTATAGAGACGCAAAACGCAAACAAACACATACTATCGTGAACAAATTTTTTTGTTTCAGTTTTTTCCAGTATTTTTTGACTTTTTGAACATTTTTAAGGATTTTTGACATTGATCACTAACTTCAGATAAAACAAATAGGTAGTAAATACTAGGGAGTTAGACAAAATATTGTTTATATTTCGTGTGTGAAAATAGTATTTTATGATGCTTTCGGATGATTTTTTGTCTCGACCTACAGTCTCGACCAAACATAATATACATTTTCAAGCGTCATTAAAAATACATTGATTTTGCACAGTTAATATAAAAATAACTATTTTCTGCTTCCTTAGAGATGTTAAATGTTTTTTTATTATTTCATCTTGATAAAACTGTAGTCAGTAATTTAACATCTTTATAGAAGCAGATAAACAAATTTTAAGCTGTCAAACTTATTTACTTTTAATACTTTTACAATTGTTGAGAACGGAAACGGAGTTCTTCGAAACAAATACGGAAGTGTGCGATAGTGATATGATTTTTGTAATTTTTTACTTATCTGCTTTTCCAGATTTGTTTTTGGTTAGTTTAAAAAATAACCCTCGACAGATCCTTTTGGTGCAAAGGTTTATTCATTCAATTAATCTTAATTTTTTCAGAAGTGTGGCAAAACAATTAAACCAAAGAAACACTAGAATTATGTCACAAATACATAGGTACCTTGTTTCAGAGAATAACTAAATAACGATTCGATTTTCACCGAATTTGTGAGAGAACATTGTTATTGACGTTTAAAAATGTAATTTTCTTTCGATTAAGCTCCAAACTCGACTAACTTATTGAGCTTCTGATTGTGGATTAAATGTTATATTGCATTCGTGTCTTAACGTCTTAAATACTCATATAACAAATAGTCATAAAATAAAATGCATATTTTTGTAAAATTATTTAGATTTGCATCTCGTTCTAGAATGATTACAATTTCAGTCAGTAATAGTTTAATAATTTCTAATAATGATTAAAATTTAAATTTTGATTCAATGGCTTTTTTATATTATTATAGTTGCGGAAGAACGTTGTGCAAACATAATTTTCGATAGTTCTTAGTTCTACGTGAGTGGGCCAAAAACTAGCCCTCCACTGCGACCCTGTGGTCTATTGTGGCTCACATACTTATTATATTTCACCCAACAGGTTTAGCCTCTTTATGAATCCAATAACCTTGTTGGGTGAAATTATATCCAGATCTTCTGGCAAGAGATGCACTTTGCCAAATATAGAAAATCTGGTCCGTACTCCAGCCGAACAGTGACATAAAATATGTTCTGCCGATTCGTCACTTTCTAAACACAATCGGCACTCGGCCTCCTCAGCCAGCCCCAACTAGTGCATGTGACTCCTTGACCGGCAGTGCCCAGTATATAGGCCAACCAGAGTTTTTAGGTCAAGCCTATTTAACTCTAGCAAGTAACCCGCATGACCAGGTATCCAAACCCGGGTTACTCTGTTGCTTGTACCTAACCGCTCCAGAGCCTTTTGACAGTTCCATACCGTTCTTGAGTTACACCGGTAGGATCCAAGTGCTTTTAAAGCTGCTTGGCTATCAGAGAAGATTTTTGTCGACCTGCGTTTGAGTCTAAGCTTTTCCAGCTTCCACACACACAGTTCGATGGCATGAATTTCAGCCTGAAATATAGTCCCATATTTATTTACCCAGGCTTACGGATAGTCTGGTGTTTGGGTTGCAACTATACACTCCAGCTCCAACCCCCTCTGGGGTCTTAGAGCCATCAATGTACCAGCAATTATCCGCCTTCAGGAGGTCAGTTTCACCTCGCTCCCACTCCTCCCTCCGAGGAAAGAGGATCTCGAAAGGCAGTTTAAAGTTGATTTTGGTAGGTATAACATCCGAGACCATCGATAGAGTGCTGTGTCCTTCTATGTCCTCCAGCACTCCACTACGCTCTATTATGTTAGCCTTCGGCATGCAAATAGCCGCTTGCTTTAGTCTGTATACTGCCCACCTGGCTTCTCTCTCCAAAAGTATATGAAGAAGTGGTAAGTCCAGGAGGACTTCCAGAGCAGCTGACGGTGTGGTACTGATTGCACCAGTTATCACCAGACTAGCTTGTCTCTGCAAACCTGAGAGTTTTATTTTGGCTGTCCTATTCGATAGTTTGTCGCGTCAAAAATAATAATTTTTCTGTAATTTTGTACAAACATTTAGTGTGGTACCTATATAGTTTTTTTATTTTACATCGTTTGAATTCTTGCCGCAACTATAGGCATTATTGTTATACAGGGTGTTAAAAAAAGAGTGTAAAATATTTCAGGAGGTAATAGTATGAATCAAAATAAGCAGAAAAGTCTTAATAAACATGGGTCCGCAAAGTAACGGTTGCGGAGATATGGACCACTATTCGTTTTTCAAACATTTTATTTTATTAGGAATAAACCGACAAAGGAAGCTTTAAACAAACAAAAAACAAAGTTACAGAAGATGTTCAAAGTGCCCTCCGTCCATTTCCAAGCAGGCACGACATTCTCGTCTCAACGATATTCGAACTCTTTCGAAAACACCCTCCTTGGTTTGGATTTCTTGACACTTTTGATTAATCCGTAGCTGCAACTCTTCCAGGCTATTTACAGGAGTACCATACACTAATGTCTTCAAATATCCCCAAACAAAGAAATCTAGAGGGTACAGATCAGGCGATCTTGGAGGTCATAAAACAGGTTCGGCCCTTCTTACCCATCTATGTGGAAAAGTTTGGTGTAAATGCTCTCTAACGGCCATGGAAAATTGAGCTGGAGCACCTTCATGCTGGAACCACATTTGTTGCCTCTGATTCAAAGGAATGTCTTCCAAAAACTCATACAGTGTGTTCTGCAGAAAGTTGAGGTAAGCAGCGCCTGTTAATCGGTTTGGTAAAACAACAGGACCTAGAAACCTGTCACATACAATACCCATGCAAATGTTTAATGAAAAACGTGCCTGATGTCCAGATTCTATTAGAGCATGAGGATTTCCGTCGGCCCAAGTATGCGTATTGTGAAAATTAAACACTCCATTTCTTGTGAACCCGGCCTCATCAGTAAAAAGAATGTTTGCAAGAAAACGAGGGTCTTCTGCATTATGACGTAGAAACCAGCGGCAAAAAACCAAACGTGCTTGATGATCATTTATTGGATTTAAGGTCTGTACTCGTTGCACATGGTATGGATAAAGCAGTTACTCGTGAAAGATTCTCCAAACAAGAGGACCACTAATTCCTACCTCGGCTGATGTTCTCCGCACACTCGTACCTGGATTCTGCTCTACTAGTGCTAGAATTTCTTCTTCTATTCTAGGAGTGGATACCGCCCTTGGTCTTCCGGATAAATGGCACTGTTTGCTCAAGGAACCGGTATCACTCAATCTTTGGTGAATTCTTCCAAACATGCGTTGTGAAGGAATCTGGCGATTTGGATAAGCGTCAACATAAAGACGTCGCGCTTCGGTGGCGTTCCCACACGACCATACATGAAATGTATGTCTGTTAATTCTGCGTTCGGGTAACCAGCCATAGAGAAAGAAAAATTATGCTCTGAGAACAACTGTCAAATACGTACTGTTTATGTCACTAAACATCAACCAACTATTATAAAATACACAACGTTTTTGCAAAATAAAAAAGGGGCTAAAAAACATAAAACATTCCATATCTCTGCAACCGTTACTTTTCGGACCCATGTTTATTGAGACTTTTCTGCTTATTTTGGTTCATACTATTACCTCCTTAAATATTTTACACTGTTTCTTTAACACCCTGTAGTTATAGGAAAGCGTCTTGTCTCATATAGGTATACCAAGCAATGAAACATACATTTTGTAACATTAAAATAAGACAACGTTAATTATATTTTAGTTTTTATTATTTGCAATTGTTTGAGTGGATAGGGTTCTAAAAATATTTTTCGACAAACTCAGCATCACATTATTATTTATTATCATAACGTAAAAAAAATCAATGCACAACTAGAAAAGTAATATAAAATGTGATTAATTTAATACGGAAAACATTAAAAATACACGGAAATCTTAATAAATATATATTTCCTAAAAAGTACATTCGTTAAATAAATAGATATAATAATAAAGTACTTAGGTAATTTTCATGTACAAGAATAGCTATCTAGAATTTTTATTATCAAAGATTAAACAAATTTCATTATTTTAAGTTTGCTGAAAAGAAATGTTTTTAAATTTTCACAAATAGCAGTGGAGAACATATGCTTTTATTATAAATAAGTGATGCTTACAGGGTAAACAATTTTTTGTTATTTGTTGGACTTGCATTCCAAAAGCGTCCTTTTTGATTTATAGATAAAGTAAAATTTCAGAATAATAAGTAAGTATCTACTTATTTGATAAAACAATACTATAAAAATAAATGAAGTCCTTTTGTCTAACAGACTGTTATGTTTAAAAATATTAAGGTATTGAATAAGAAATAAATATTTACCTATGTACAGTTATTACAATAAGTTCAGTGAAAGTGAAAAATTCTGTATACTATTGCAATGCAGTAATACAAGGTCCTCCAGGTTTCAACATTGAACTTGCTGAAAACTACAATAATTACCAATAGCGGCCGGTGTAGGAGGGCTAAGGGGTGCCGCTCACACTGCCAAATTTAAAAAATATACAGGGTGAACCTTAAATAAGTATAAATATTTTAACTGCTGGTGTAGTTTGTCATATAGATGAGTCTAGTGAGTCATTTTTAAAAATTTCAGAGATATTATTTTTTTTTAAATACCCACCGTTTGAGGGTCGCTGATCAGATAGAACAGAGCACTAACGTAACATAGTAAACCAGATGGTCCATTTAAGGTGAGGTTGCCATATCATCTTTAAAATAAATAACTTTTTTTAACGTAAATCTGCATAGATTGAATTAAAAAATACTTGTTTTAAGTGATAAGAGAAGTAAAATTGAGTACCTAGGTAGTACACTACGCAGTATTATTAACTCAAATTTTAACTTCTTAACTGACATTACCATAAGCGATTAAAAAATGAAGTTCTGCAAGTTCGATATCTGATACCAACTTCCAATTAAAGTATTAATGACGTTGCTTTGTTCATAGATTAAAAAATTATAAATAAACATGCATAAAGAATAACGAAAAACTATGATTTTCACACAACACATTAAAATAAAATTTCCGCCTCAATTATTTATTTATTTTTTAATTCTAACCTCTATAGATAGTTATAGGTATTGTCTGAACCTATTTATTTGTGGCATAATTTTAGTATTTCTTTAGTTTTACTGGGTTTTTGTCACACTTCTGAAAAAATAAAGATTAATTAAATAAGCCCTTGCGCCAAACGGATCAGTCAAGGGTTATTTTTGAAACTAAGTTTGCCTAACCAAAAAATCTCACACAGATAAAACGAACACTTTATGACAAACAAAAGAAACTAATCATATAATAGAAATTCCATACATTCCTATATTATCAGAAACGTTAAAAGGAATCGGTAATAAATATTGGAACAGTTTTTCAGACAACTAATACTTTACGATCATTTTTGTTTAAAACGCGCCCAAAAAATGATATACAAAATTTAAAAAATTGCATCTACAGTATCTACAGTAGAAACGACTCGGCCTATGAATGTTAGAGTTGAGGAACATAAAAATTATATAAAAAGACGGAAATTTGAAAAATCGAAAATTTGCCAACATGCTTGGGAAAACGGTCATTTAATTCAATGGGGTTCGGCAAAAATTTTAGAGAAGGAAGATAACGCAACAAAAAGAAAATTAAAAGAGACCGCGATTATTTTGTTGAACGGAGATAAGTGTGTATCAAACTGTTCAGTAAACATCGATCATTGTTGGCTACAGTTGTATCAAGAAGAAGTAAGTAACAATAAAATAAAAATTATTTAACATCTCTATGGAAGCAGATAAACAAATTTTAAACTGTCAAACTTGATATACGTTTAATATTTTTATTACTATTTTGAAAACGAAAACAGAGAGATTTTCGAAACGTCAAAAATACGGAAGTGCGCGATAGTGATGTGATTTTTGTTATTTTTTACTTATCTGCTTTTTTCAGTGTGAGATTTTTTACTAATGTAATGTTTACGTAGAGGTTACAATGTTCTTGACATCAGTACATTAGTGTAACACTGGCAATTCTGTAAACCACGCGTTCAATCTGCAATACTTGTGATCCAGGAACATCGTCTGGTCAGCGGTCCTCAACAACTTTTATTGAAAAATCACAATATTTATTTAAAATTTGACTTTTTTATTTCTGATATTTTTGTAACAAAAAATATTAATTATGTGTTCTACACAGAGAACTATATTGCTGGTTAAAATATTTGTACTTATTTAAGGTTCACCCTGTATAATTGCAATACATATCATAACATATCTCCCGATTACCTATAGCTTTATGACATATTTTTTAAAATGATAAATAACAAAAGGCCATCGATTCATACTCTTCACTTGGGTACAATTCAAATTAATTGCCATGGTTCATCAAACGTCAAATCGGCCATATTGGAATGACTATGTTTATTTTTAATTTAACTTAATTGATATTTCCTCTAGTATGAATTGCGCATGTTCCTGCTAATGTTCAAATTCGCTATATTGGTATCACTTTGTTTACGTTAAATTTTCTAACAGAGAGGTGTAACGTACAATCGTTTGCAATAATAATGGCACTTATTAAAATGAGCTTTGCATTTTTTATTGAACTGCTGAATATTACATAGCCAATATATTCTAATGTTACTAATGTAATAAACTGATTAGGTGATTAAAGGAGTGGTTCTTATTTGTTACTGATTACTTTCAAATTTGTACTGAGGCACTGCCTCACCTGCACTATATTAAGTGCAGCCAGTGTTGCAATTTCTTCAATGATGAAAATGGGGAACCTTTTCGTATTCTCAAGTAAAGACTTTCTTACCATTTCCAATTCTCGGGTAAGTACATTATTGTTGATTACTTTGTGGAACATGTGAAATTATCAATTGAAGTCGTTTCTTTTATATCACCGAAAGTAATAGCAGAGTTAAGTTTTGTTGTTTGAAGTAATTAGACAGTAGTTTCTTCAAGTTCGCATGTATGATAAAGATACACCCGAAATTCAAATAATTTCGGACGGACAATGAATACAGTGTACTGTAACTGTGGTATCTTATGTCTTCTTCTTGAAATTATGTGAATTTCATTATGAAATTCTCATAATTTCGGTACGAAAACCGCTCTCTGGCGACCGGAGACGGACGATGAATTCCACTGTAAGACTTCTACGATTTGTATTTATTTAGCCAGATATTGCACTCTCACTGAAAGTAAATTACAATCAATGATACGACAGATCCCTAAACTACAATAAATACATGTATGTTTGGATAGCACCTTTGAGTTTTGTGTGGTTGATGTGTAAGACAATAGATGACGACAGGTACAAGAGCCTAAGTACATATAAATGACACCGAATACGAAACTAATCCTTCTCTCTGATGTCCTCGTCGATCTTGCGCCACCTTTCCAGGTTCTCCTGACACATGTCCAACATGGGCTTACTTTCGGGTATGAGCGTGTACAGAAGTGTATAGCAAGGTACGCATATACCCGTCAGAAACCCGACCTGACTAGATGGCTGCTGGTCTGGCTGATACCTGTCCATCATGGGTATCGGTTTCCTTCCGGCAGCCCTTTCGGCGTCGCCCTGCTGGTAGAACTCCTCGAAAATCACTTTCACTGTCTCAACTTGGATGTCCCACGGTTTGGCACTGGCACTCAAGTCACTGCCCGTCATTGCGATGGCTTGGATCAAGCCTCTGTGCTCGTTGTTGGACCACGAGAATTTGCGCGCTTGGATGATCTGCGATAGTTTGGCCTTGTTGGGAAAGAATAAAGCCAGATCCGTAGCTAGAATGCAGTGCTTGAGCAGTCCTAGGACTTGCTTGTAGTCGCTGCTGGACAGCTTGCCGAATATGTTGTGGCCTTCCTGAAAAAAGAATATACAAGCTGATTTATGGTGAGTTTATAAAAAAGTCTTAATTCTAACGTATCCTTAATCTTTACCCTAAGAAGTTAAATGTACACATTTCCACGTGCACGTTTATAAAAATCCTAATTTAGTCTTAGTCTTAACAAGGTCTTAAGACAAAATTCCTATCTTTTAACTTCTTAGGGGTAAGACTAAGACCAAATAAGTATGCATGCGCAAAAATCCATTCCCTTCCATTCCCTTCTACATTTCTTCTACGAAGTCGGCGATTGGCCGGGGCTTGTGGAAATAAAATAAAGGTTAAGTTACGACTAAATATTTATGAACAGTGTCAAAATCTTATGATTAAGATTAAGGTTACGATTAAGGCTAAGTTAGGACTAAGTTAGGGTTAAGATTTTTTTTATAAACTTATCAATAGAAGATATCTGAAAGGAGTAAGTATAATATAAAAATTGTTGAATTTTGCGTGAATATTCGCATACATGAGGACAAGGCTTTAGGCCGATGGATCAAAATTACAACATTACCAGTAGTTTATTGGTTGTTTCCATGTACGAATAATGCTTATTTATTCATTTTTATTGGCAGAAGAGTAATCCTAAACAGAAGAGTAAACAGTTCTTCCTCTGTATCAGATGAATTCATTTTACTCGCTGTGCTAAGGAACTACTGACAACTTTGTAATTTTAATCCTTTCTACGCTGACTGATTAACCGCTTCGTGTGTGTTGTAACAGGCGTTGGCCGATTAGGTTTAGCGTGTTTTAAGCCTTATGCGGGAGAGGGAGTGGCATATTATTATTATTATGAAAATCGCATTTGCACCCAGGAATGACTTATATTGGTAGGCCCTAACCACCATTCAGTGCGGGAATGAGAAACCTGGAAAACCTCTTTAATGTCTCTCCTTATTTCTAAAAATGGGTGGAGAATGACTGCTAGATAGTGTAATGAGTTGGAACTCTTTACAAAATTTGTTTTACATTTATATTTCTTCATGTAGCTAGTTAGTAGTAAAGTTTTTAGCATACTATTTCAGTTTATGATATCAGCAAATAATCGTCATCATGTACATTGTTAAATGCTATTTCAAACTTTAGGCTGTCATGCTCTCAAAAATCTTATTTTTTATTTGTTTTTACTTTTTTCATGTTTTTTAAGTTTTATGAGACAGTGCCTTATAACGCTCAGTATATTGACAGTATCACAAACTGTAGAAGTTAGCAATCCTCTTGCGAAACCACATTTTTCGATATACAAGGTGTTTATCGGGAACTCTCTCGATCATTAGCTAGAAAAGTACCTATTCGAAATATTTGAAAATTTGGCAATATGATAGTCCCTGGGGCGAATGCAACTAAAATATATAGAAATATCTCCAGCATTTCCGGTTATACCGGAAGGCGACATTTAAAGGGCTTGATTATTTTTTCTAAATATCTCGGAAAGCAGTTGAGATAAATTTATGAAATTTAGTAACTTATCCCTTACAGGCTCTGCCTCCTACTCTAAATAAAATTTGCAAATTTTTATCAGATACGTCAACGTGGGGGAAAAATTTGACTAATATACCTATTTTTGTTTTCAAATTACGGCTATTCCATATTTTTTCGGAAACTTTGATGGGCTGTATCTCCTAAGGGGTGAACATTTTACTAAGGTAATTTTTATGCAAACATGTTCTTTATAGCTGTAGTAGATTCACTGGTATCATTTGCACTACTTTTTTCGAAGACCCTTGTATACCAAAATTTAAAAAAAACTGTTTAATTTAATTATGTTTGGTAGCTACAAACTCTCTACTATTCGTAAATCTTCTCAGCTTGGCTTTAAAGTCATCTCCATCTATTTGAATATTGACATATATTTAGAAAATTGAGATGTTCAGTTTGTTAAATAATTGTATGCATTTTGTTTTCAGAATATTTTATTTTAAATGCATTTCTCATGCAGATAAAATACTTATAAAATATGTAGCTTAGTAGAAGTTTTGAATTTTAACATCTGCCATCTACATTTTCATCACTAAAAATAATTACTGATACTAAAAGCAGCTTGAAAAAGAGGACTAGTTATAAAAAAGAGAGATGATAATAAGAGCAACACATAAAGAGGAAACATGTCCTCAAAAAAGATGTCTGTTCATCCTAGCTGCTGGTAACCGTTTCGTTTGGAACTTTAACTTGAATTATTCTTTGGTTTTTTTGGTCCTTTTCTCATTTGAGAGAAGCAAAATGTTGAATTTTGCGCCATTTGAAATGTTCATAGGAAACTCCCCTAAATTTTTGTTTACTGTAAACTCTATATCTTGTACGTTTGAATAAAAAAATATTAAGTGCGACTGGATATTAGAAGCGCTAATTTTCAAAAGAACGAGCATCGTAAAATGTCTAAATTCTAGTCATGAATGAAAATCTCGTCTTGTAGAAATTCAATTAAAAATAAACTTGGAATAAGGTTAATAATCTCTAAGTGGAATATTGAATTAAAGAAACGGGGAAGAAAGAGCATTTTATAACCTTATTACAGGGGTAAAATGTTTTTAAGAATTCATCTCGTTCTGTCCAAATATTGCTTTCGAAGAGTTCGAGATATGCATATTAATCAACCTACAAGAATTTTATTACGTTGCAGCAAAGCGCACAATTACGATTTCGTTTTATCATATAGAAAGATATCTATATAAACCTGCATATGCAGAGGAGCTTTTATATAACATTATGATAATATAGGACGGTATAGGTCTTCGAAATCTATTAAAATCCTGAAATGAAAATTTTCCGCTGTTTATGATGTAGGTAGTTATGCAAAGACAGGTAATAAAAATAAGCAAAATATAAAAATATATAGAAACACCAAGTAATTCGTATTTTATTAAAGAATTAATAGTTGCCATAATGTATTCTACTCTTTTCTGGCAAACTTAAGATTTCAGGTCAAATTTTACTATTTTTTTAAATATTAAATTTTATATAGGCATCTATATACCAGACGGCCGAAAATCTAGAGAGTAACTCATGTTTTAAACCTGCTTACAATTTATAGCAGACGACACAAAGAAACATACATGCGGCCCGTATATTTTTACTATAAAATCGTGTGCCGCATATCTCTGCTAATAACCGATTACACAGCTTCTGCTGCAGTAAGTACGCATGCGCCGCAGCTTTCTATTGGCTTTGACTAATTGACGGATCCACCTGTTCCAGCGTTATCATGAGCGGGTATATCGTTCGGGCGGGCAAAATTTCGAGTATATCTTTCCGCTAATTAAATTATGAACATAAATATGTAATTTCTACAGCGTATTCTCAAAATCATCCTAATTTAACAAGTGAGGAATATCGGATAATGAAATGTATGCAAAGTTTAGGGCGCGAGGTCAAAATATGAGTGTAAGTGATGTTGAAATATGTACTTCATTAACAAAAATGTACGAGAAGCATATATGTAAGGTGCAAATAAGTGGTAAAGAAGTACAACTGCGAAACGGAAAATAATGAAAACTCGCGGACGAAAGATGGTATTCGCTAGTTTGTAGACAAGCGCGACTGGCGAAGCGTGCGGGGAGCAACATTTCATAGGCGTACTAAATTTGAATGCGATCAGATATAAAAATTATACAAAAATGACAAAAATAATTGCATTCCATAATATCCATTATTTTTAGAGTAGAAACAGTGATATAAGGGTTTTTACCAATTTAGAGGCGTTAGATAATAAAAATAATACGAATATTTCAAAATTTAAAGTTTTTGTCTTGTATATCGGTGCCTAAGTTAATTTATAAACTTTATCAAGACAAACTGAAAAGATTCTTAACACAATTGTAAATATATCCTATTAAACGATGCCTTCTTGGGCATCGATGACCCACCACCACCCGGCTCATGCCGCCACAAGATTTTTACTATTTATACATTTCATATTGGTAATTGTTTTACACGAATATTATCATTATCACTAAATTAGTACGCATTACGTCAGAATCATAACAAACTTCACTATCACTGTATGTTCACTATTTATTAAAATGACCACACTTTCACTTCGGTGTCACATCCACTTCACTATATAAATAGATTCAAACGATTTTCAAAAACATGCAAACCATTTTCTAAAAATCCCGAATCGCTTGCTTGCTTGCTTGAAAATCCATCTGAAAATGCTTCTCTTTTACTTCGAACGTTACCGTCCTGCCAAACTTTTGATACCGTATAACCTTCGTTTACCCATGTTTCATCCATGTAATATATCTTTTTACCCGATGCACGAAATTCTCTTCTAGTTTTTCTAAATATTCTCTTCGCCATACTACAATTTCATCTTTTTCAACGAGCATACTTTTACAATTTCGTTTTAAAAACCGAAAATTCATGTCATGCATTGTTCTTCTAAAAACTTTGTTAGAAAATTGAGGCATGTCCTCATCTTCATTTCTGAAGAAGAATCCAGGAATTTTCCTGCGAATGGCGTATTTTACGTCATCATCGACTTCTATTTTTTTCTTCTTTGGATTTACTTCCACATTCTTTTTTATAGCACGATATACACTAGAAACTGACCCTTGTGTTAACGAACTACTCATATCAACAGGTTCACTAACACTTATGTTAGAGTTTCGCGCTCGAATTCCTTCGTATATGATTTTTATTATTATTAATTGGCCGTTGCATAGGCTATGACGATTACTAACAGAGCGTTTACTAGAACTGGCACTTTGATCCATTTTTAACTGTTATTTGTTAACTTCAAGGTTGCAATAATTTATTTTTATAATTTAATATAACTATATAAATAACACCCCGCGAATAGTAGCAAATCCCCCAACGTACGCATGTTCTAATGGCGTTCTACCCTCGGCAAAGCCATGTGCTAACACTCATGGTTTACACACACCAAAATATTGTTTTCCACAATGCAATAAACAGAGATGGAGAATACAGCGGGCTTTCAGTCTTTATCGTGGTGGGGTACATGTGAGTATAGTATCGTTGTACATACAAAGCAGCACAGTAATAATAAGGTAAATAATGTGTAATCTCTTATAAAAATATTATACGCTTAATAGCAATAGTGTTTTTATATTATCTATTAGTCACTGTCCACAATTTCGTCAGATGCCTATAGTAACCAATAGTGAATAGTATGTGTATATATTCTAAGGCCTTTTGTCCTTTTGAATGCAGAATTTACAAATATTTGCGTGATTTATTGTATGGTTGGAAAATCTCTACTTGTAATAAATTTTGTTAACTATGACATTTTCTATCATTTTCATCTGCCTTGCTAGATTGTTAGAAGTTCAAAACAAATTCATTAACATCACATAATAACGAAAGTAGCAATAATATTTTTGTGAAAATCCATGAATTTCGCGTCCATGAGAACAAGTGTGATATCCGCGGAGTGCGCATCAGGTAGATGTAAGTGGGTGGTGGTGGGTTGTCGCCGTCCAAAAGGACGGTATTCTAATTTATGGAGAGGATGGCACAGAGAGCACATTTAAAGTAAATTGTTCATGTGCCAGGTTCAGTCGACGTCAACTTATTTTTGATAATTTTGTGTGCTTTGAACTCTTCTCAAGTGGCATTCCTAGGTAATCATGCCACTCGTATCTTCCATACTCATCTCTGTGTTGTGAATTAGTCACTCTCTATTATTTTCGACCTTGGATAATTGATAACGCAAGATAAAAACTTGAAAACGCCTTTGAAATGTTGCTCCTCGCACGCTTCGCCCGTCGCGCTTGTCTACAAGCTAGCGATTAGTCACTCTCTAGATTTTCGGCCACTGACTATAGTAAATAAAATATTTATAATGTTATAATCTATAGAGGTGAAATTCATAATAAAGGATTTGATTATTTATGACAAGTTAGAAAAATGCCTTACAAAGAAAAAGTATTAAGTAAACATTATTTAAATAATGTACAATTAGTTTATAAATGATTCCAAATTTGAATTAGACAAACAAAGTATGAGGAACAATAAAGAGCAGAGCTTTATGACAGAACATACGCAATTCTTAGAATAATTTATGGATAGTATTTTAAAAATGAGAAGAACATTCTACAATTGTGGAGAGAATGACACGGAAGAGTTTATAGTTAAAGTACTTAAACTATTAAAGTACTAGTAGTTACCCAATGTCAACTTATTTTTAGTTATTTTGTGTTATGTGAAGCCTTCTCAAATAGTACGCCTATGAAATCTTAATACCTGTAATAATCACTTCCCGTACTCTTCTAAGTGCTGTAAGTCACTCTCTACTATTCTGAAACTCGGATATAGGTACATCTATTGCAATAATAATGGCACTCTTTAAAACGAATTTGGCGATTTATTTCCAACTGTTGACGTTATCGTAATAAAATCTACTTGATTCATCTGTCATCATTAGTTCTTAGTTATTTCCACTAGCCAATAGAAATATAGTAACATTTCTACTGAGAACTTCTAATAGTTCAAAAACAGTTCAAGGAGTGTCATTATTATTATAATACACCGTACTTGATGCTAGTATGTCTCAGGACTGTCAAATGATAATAAAATTGTTATTGTAAAACTAAAGTCGTTTATCTGAATAATTTTTTGTTTGTAGTTTTGGAAAATTAAAAAGAAAATAAATAATTTAAAAAAATGTAATTGGAATCGATACAAATGATAAATAAAGACGTTCCGTTCATGGCATACCCGTACTTATTTCTTACTTTTTGTTAAACACAGACTCGCCAAGATTATGGTGTCAGTATATCCCGTTTACACATACTGCAATCATATATTTCCCACCGAGTTCAATTTGCACAATACCGTGGTTACAAATCCGAGTTATTTAATCAAACATCAGGAGTGCTACAAGGCTTGATATTAGGCCCACTGCTTTTCACTTTCTTTATTAATAATGTCGCTGAGGATCTTAATGTTCACTTCTTACTGTACCCTGATGACCTAAAGCTCTATTTAAATATTAACGCTCAATCGGATTGAACTACAGCATAGCTTGATTGTGCTTAATGTATGGTGTGAATGCAACCAGTTGCCCTTAGGTGTCTAATGTTGTTTTTCACAAAAATAACTTTATTAATTTCCAATACATTTTAAATAACTGCGTACTGATAAGTTACAGCTTATTAAAGATCTCGGAGTTATTTTTGATCATAAATTAACTTTCACCAAACACATGGAGGTGTGCATGGTAGGAAAGATTTTAGAGACATGTCTGCATTACGATTATTATTTAACAGCTTTGTTAGACCTAAATTGGAGTGTGCCTCTGTAATTTGGACTCTAAGTTAGAACTGTCATGTAACATCTTTAGAGCAGTGTTATTATAAGGAGAATTATTAATTCTGTAATATTCTTTTTCAAACTTGTTAACAACGGTATTGACTGTATTATGCTTACATTAGTTATTAACTACAGAACTCCTAGAGTTAACGGTAGGTCTAATAATATATTCTTTGTCCCCTACTGTCATACTAATGTATTGCAGTCGTCACCCTTGCATCAAATGTTTACTAATTATGGTAATATTGAGAATCGGCAAAGCATATTTAGCTGCACACTTGCAGATATAAAGCATGCTTTCCTATTTTAATAATTGTGATTTTGACTATAAATTTATGTTTCCTTTGTCTTATACGTATATTGTTGTACTTATTGTTATTCTGTACTATTTATCTTATTTTTGATTACTATTCTGTATCATTTTGTCGTTTTGTTTTAACAAATTTTACTATTTTTATTTTTTTTTTGTTAATAAATAAATAAATAAATAAACAAACAAACAAATAAATATGTATTTTACTGAAATTATACACTACGCCACAGTGGTTGTTTGGCAATGTTTGTAATACACAGCAGACTGACTTTTCTGTAAAATTATTTTTTAAATTCCACAGAATATGTTTATTTTCTGTGGAGTATTGTCCCGCATTCCACTATTAAAACTTTAGAGAGGAACTGGGAAAATTATCAAATTTCCGTAGGAGAATATTTCACGTTCCTGTTGAAACTTACGGTACAAAATACTTAGCGTTTACTATGTACCGACGTAAATAGTTAACACAATTTAATTACCTGTTGCAAGATGGTAACGGTTTGATTAAAATGGTGATGTTCCATTGTTGACGTGGAGTAAATTGCAGCTAACGGAGATTCAGTGTCCAACATGAATTTGTTGTTCTTTCCTCGGTGGTCCAGGTCATGGCAAAGCGCTCCTATGTACAGAGCCAGACACTGAAAGTAGTTAAAATCTATTTCATACTTTTTATAATTCAAGTACATAAGTTGTTCAGTCAATAAATTACGATTTTCTTAAAAATAAGGTCAATTGCCATATCAGCAATGCCTGAAGTTTTCTATTATTATTTTCAGATTTGCTTCAAAGTCAATCAAAATACAAGGTGTTTTTAAAATGAGTACTTATTCAAAATTTCAGAGCATGTAGAACAAGCTAAAAGGCGACAAAAATCTTAGCATAGTTTTTTCTTTCTCAAGTATCTCCTCTAAAAACAGCCGAGAATTCGTTCAAAAATTAAATATACAAGGTATCTCAGGTAATACTGGCATTCTTGGAAGGACTGATTATACAGTCAGTTCACTGTTTTCGATAAATAGAGTGTCAAAGATTTTGAAATTTTTATTATATTTTTTATTTACTTGGAAACCTTTCGTGGTAAAACAGCAATAGTTCTATGTTGTAATAAGGTATCTTTAATCTAATTATGCCGTATGTTTAAATATTCCCAGTATCACCGTAGAAACTCCATGGAACTCTTCTTTTATTTAAATTAAAAATGGTACGCCACTGTCTTAATTATAAAAAAACCGTAAAATACTTTAAAGTTTGATTATTTTGAACAAATAATTATTCTTTAAAATTTTCTTTAAAATGCATCGTATTTAGATACCTAATTGCTTTTTAAAAATAACTCTGTATTTCGTAGTTTGTGCGTGGTGAGACATATTATGCTTCATTAATACAGGGTGTCCCTAAATTAATGCACCATAGGGCAAGAGTAGATTACTGAAGACAAAATAATGATCACATGTCTGTTTAGAAATGAAAGAGAGAAAAGCTTATTATGTATGCAAATCGTAAATAAATGTGGTACTGGTGCTTATATTCAATATTTTTATATTATATACAGGGTGAATCTTAAATAAGTACAAATATTTTAACCAGCAGTATAGTTTTGTGTGTAGAACACATAATTAATAGTTTTTTTACAAAAAAATCAGAAATAAAAAAGTGAAATTTTAAATAAATTTCGTAATTTTTCAGTAGAAAACTTGTTGAAGACCACTGGCCTAGACCGACCCTTCATACTTTTATGAGTCATAGTGCTGCAGACTGAACGTGTGGTTCACAGTGTTGCCAGTATTACACAAATGTCTTTGCTTCAAGGAAGAAAAAATCTCAACATTTTATATTATTTTTTATTATCAAACTGTCATTGACTGTCATGACAGATTATGGGAAGCCCAAGTCAAACTTGTTAACCCCACATAATGCATGAAAATAGCAATAAAATTTGCTAAAAGTTAACATTCTTTCCATTTTAAATAAAAAACGCGTGCATAGTTTTTCGTTATTCTTCATAAAATAACTTAAGGAAATTGTGTTTTGTGTCCCTTTCTAACAGTGTACAATGACATTTAACTTGTGAAATGTGGATTACTGATTAAATAGTTAATTTTTTAACAAACAGGTAAGCTTGTGTGCACGTTTATGTATAATTTTTGAACATTGGACATAGTAATATCACGTAATATCTTCCTAAATATTTTACGGTAGTACTGAACTTGCGGAAATTCATTTTTAATCGTTGAAGTATAGTAAGGTTAGTTCAGATGTTAAAATTTATGTTAATATTGCTGCGTATCATACTACATACCCAATTTTACTGTACTTATGCTTAAAACAAGTATTTTTAAAATAGAACTATTACGTTAAAGGAAACGTAATTTTTATATTGGAGGAGATATGGCATCCTCGCAACAAATCATATGTTTCATTACGTTGTTGGATGAAAAATCAGCCAGCGGTCCTCAAAATGTGGGTATTTTTTTAAAAAATTAATATTTCCGTAAATATTAGAAATTTTCAAAAATGGCTTTCACTAGACTGATTTAACTGACGAACTACACCAGCAGTTAAAATATTTGTACTTATTTAAGATTCACCCTGTATTATCGGTATAGATGAGGTGTACTGTTAAACAAACTTTGTGTGATCGAACCGTACTAAATTGTAGCAGGTAGCTAAAATTTAATCCCCGACAATCCGTCTTTGTCTATGCCGCTTCAATTTCTCGGCCCATTTCTCTTATAAGTAAACAATATAAAAACAGCGGTTCAAAACTAGAGGCAACTTTAAGCATCATAACCGGGTTAAGAGGGGAGGATTCAAATAAAATTATTCAATATTATTATCAAAATATTTATTTAAATTTAATGAATAGACTTTTATTCCACATAAAAATATATGTATTTTGAAAATTCAAATTATGGTGAGTAAATGTAGAGTTGTATAAATGTACAAAAAAGAAAATATAAAAGTAGGTATATTAAAATTCATCCTCTGAATATTCTGATGAATTATCTTCGTCTCCTAGATTGATAACGATAGGTTCCACAGTAACGTCAATTAAATTATCGAGTTCCCACATTTTCTTCTCTTTTTTTTGTACATGATGTATACATCTTTGCCAGTTATTCGTTCCAAGGAATTTTTTAACAAAATTTTCACATCACTTAATTTAAACGTCGTATTATTTCGCGCTACATCTCTTTTTACCCTGCGCCCAGACTAATTAGATTGGGTTGAGTTCACAGTGATAAGGTGGTAACCGTAGTACCGTTATTTGGCGATTTGTTGCCATTTTATCGATAACATATTTTTTATGATCTCTATTAAGATTGACAAGTGTCAAAAGTTCCTTTTTCACCATTTTTCGTCTAGATAATAAATATTCCTCCCTTCGTCACGGAATTTTCTAATTGATCTTAAGTAGGATCTTCGCCAACAAATAATTTCATCTTTATCGATAAGAACTGACTTCCTGTTCTGCTTTTCCCAGCAAAAATTCAATTCTACTGATTTTTGGCAAATCGTTATCGTCTGAAAGCTCACTTAAAATGTTGTTTAGCGTTGGTATTTCTTTTTTAAAATAAAATGAGTGTACTTTTCTGCGAATTTTTGAAGAAATCATTTATAACGACTTTTGCCCTCCCTGTATATGATTTTGGGAGATTTACAGTATCTTGTTCATTTTTTGTTTCCTTTAAAAGTCTGTAGATAGTCGATTTTCCAATCCCTGTCATTTTAGAACACTTTTCCACAATGTCGTCAACATTGTTGGTAGCA
Organism: Monochamus alternatus; assembly: GCA_037114965.1. Lineage (NCBI taxonomy): Eukaryota > Metazoa > Arthropoda > Insecta > Coleoptera > Cerambycidae > Monochamus > Monochamus alternatus. Next base: position 23,043,396 of record CM073426.1, on the reverse strand, counting down.
TTTTGGTGTTTCAATGCATTTAATACATTTAATATAATAATCTTCTCATTCTGAGCCAGCCCATATCTTTTTACGCGTTTAGCAGGTACGTAATCTAATAAGCTCGACATTTTTCCCAAACAATATTATATCCACTGGCACAATAGTCACTAAACACATGTCGAATTTTACTCTACTGCACTAGCACGTCTTCGTATATTCAGCTCTAAGACTGGATTGATCTGTCACAATACACTGGCTCCTTCCCTATGATGTATCCAGTAAAATATACTAATGTACACCCATTACTTGTAAGCATTAGCGTTACCCGATAATTACCTGAAACGAAATATTACCACGCCCATGGCCGGTTCTTATCTCGGTGTTTTATTATTCTCTTTCATTTCCAAACAGACTATAGCTAAACTTACTTTAGTCAAAAGTTGATGGAAAAAAGGTACAGGGTGTCAAAGTAAAGATTATATTTTCGATATTTGTAAATATATTTTTTTTAAATCCAAATATTTGGATGCATTTTGGAAATTAGTGTTATTGTGTATGAAAAATTCAAATTTGACTAATTTTGACTGTACCAGTAGAGGGCACCACTTATGGCACATCATGCTTCTTTAAAATTACAGAAGTTTTTTGCGATTTAGTGTATATATCTGACCATTACAAACAATCGATTCTTCTACCTTTTCCATATGAAAAATGTATACCTTATTGAAGTGGTTAAGAATAACCGTTTTCGAAATAATCCTATTTGAAATATTCAATGCACCGAGAAAAAATTGTTTTGGTTTCAGGGAAAGCGCTTTTTCTGCTAAAGATACAGCAAAATGTTACTCAAAATAGTAAATTATGGCGATGTGCAAAATTTTAAGAGGGAATTTTGAAGTTTCCTTCAGCTTTTGATGCAAATATTCACAACTACGAAATGCAGATATATTTTAAATGAGCAATTACTTGAATACAATGCATTTTAAAGAAAATTACAAAGATTAATTATTTGTTAAAAATATTCAGAACTTACGTACTTCTTTGATAATTGATACAGTGACGTACTATTTTGATTCTAAATAAAACATGTGTGGCACAGGATTTAGAGCATTAGACCTAAGGTATACCATTACAACCTAGAATTATTGTTGTTTTATTATGAAGGGTTTCCAAGTAAATAAAAAATATAATAAAAGTTTAAAAAGCTCTGCCGAGCATTGGACTTCTTTTTTTTTACTATAATTTTCGAAAATTTCATAAAAAGTTATGCAACTTTTCTGTCTCATTTTTTTATTTTCTTGTTTTTAACGAATATGAATTACTTTGTACATAAACGAGTACTTGTTCTATAAATTTACACCAGGATAATCTATACATTTTTGACAGGATGGGTAAACTGTTACCATTATTTTGAATGTATATAGAAATCATGGTAATTTTCTTGTAGTTCGCTTGTGTTTAAATATAAAGTTGCAATTTACATGAAAATTATTCCACCCGAACCCTAGCAAGAATAACCAGAAATTTATAAAGGGATACTGTATGAAAGCTTCAACTGTTGGCCGGTGAAGCTGGCACGGAGTTTCTAGGGCTGCATTTAAATTAGGAGAACGAACTAAATCGGAAAATATTTAACACTTCTGACATTTCATTCAAGAACAATTTAATTTCCATGGACTCTATGGCAGTCAGCACAGTTTTCAATGTTGCAAGTATTTTAAAATGCAAGACCTCAAGAAGTAATTAGAAGTGGTTATTAGTTGATATAGGTATGGCTATGTAATTTGTAAGAAGAGCTTTTCTATATTAAATATTTGCATTTATAGTCATGATCCAAAATAATAGAAAGTGATTCATAGTATAAGCCCGCTCACAATTTACAGCAGTCCACACAGATAAAGATAAATACATGCTCATATACTTATTTATCGCATAAAAGTGCTGGTACAAGATATCCGATTACACAGCTTCTATTGCAGAAAATACGCATGAGCCAGACCAGAATATTCAATTTCTATTGGTGGAGATGCCTTGACATATGTAACAAGTGAATAATATCGGATGACGAAAAAATATGTAAGAATTAGGGCTCGAGAGCAAAATATGATTGTAAGTGATGCGGTTCTGTGGTTGAAATATATAGTTCATTGAGCACTCCCTTCACTACGCCACTGTGCAAGTTTTTTGAACATCCTTATCGCTTGTTTTATGCTCCTTAATTAATAGGCCTATACTCCCTGTATCTCGGAAAAAAAGCCTTCTACAACATATTTTATAGGAACTCTTCTTCTTAAAAACATGCGTTCTATCTTCTGTTAAAATTTGTCTACAAAAAACTGACCCACCCTGTATATTATATAAACACTGACTGAACATGGCTAAATGAAGGCTATATGACAAAAGTCTGGCACTGTTTTGCCACATATGGAACCAGGTGCTGTCATGGCTGTATAATAATGCACCATATAATAGCTTTATTCATAGTACAGAATCAGCTCCAAAATCTAAACCAAAGCATTTTCAACTTTATATGGGTATTATAAGCGCAATGCACGTACGTCTGAGGGTTGAAAACTGTTTGCAACTGTTCTATGAACGGGCCTAATGACTAATGATACGTATTAACATGTGACCGCTATAGTGACAGTGCTAGTAACTGGTAACCGTTTACTGAAACTTCTGAAATTAAAATTACATACTATTATACCCTACTTACAAGTAATTTTCACAATTAAAATGTATAGCACTCCACAATGATTAGTTCTAAAATTTTCCAATTGTTTAAATAATGCTCCAAATTTCATTGTACAATTGATCAGATGGGATCTGAATAAAGCACTGCCTAATTTACAGCTAGACATATGCATATTTTCGCATATATTTCCAGCTTCTAACTCCTAAAAAATTTATAACTCCTGTGTGCAGTACCCGCTTTGGCTTTTATGTTTACCTACAGAGAAATTAAAAAAAACCTGGAACAAAATTAATATACCCGAAAAACAAAATAATAGAGCGTGATTCATTCACAACACTTACATGAGTACCTGAGTTGAGGGTTACAGGGGGCAAAAATCCATAAGTGTGTCACTTGAGAAGGGTTCAAAGAACACAAAATTACCAAAAATAAGTTGACGTTGAGTGAATCTAGTACTTTAATAGTTTATTTTAAAAAGTTTATTATTTTACCACTATCTATTTACACCTTTACTTGATGCGCACTCCGAACATATTACACTTTAACGTAGTACTATTGATATATATGTTACACACAATACTCGAATTCGGACAATGTTCGAAAAAAGTATGCAAAACTAGTTCTGAGCCCAGAAAAATTCCCATACCCGAAATTTTACGTTTAAACGACTTTTGACTATTGTAAAATAGTAGAACTAGTTTTGGGCATTATAAATTGGCCAAAACTAGTTTTGTGCATTTTTAAATGACTAAAACTAGCTTCCTTCATTTTATGAAGGTTATGATACACACTGTATTCGAAGAAGTATGCAAAACTAGTTTTGCATACTTCTATGGGAATTTTTCTGGGCTCAGAACTAGTTTTGCATACTTTTTTCGGACATTGTCCGAATTCGAGTATTGTGTGTAACATATATATCAATAGTGTAGTGTATTATACGTTAAAGTGTAATATGTTCGGAGTGCGCATCAGGTAAAGGTGTAAGTAGATAGTGGTAAAATAATAAACTTTTTAAAGTAAACTATTAAAGTACTAGATTCACTCAACGTCAAGTTATTTTTGGTAATTTTGTATTCTTTGAACCCTTCTCAAGTAACACACTTATGGATTTTTGCCCCCTGTAACCCTCAACTCAGGTACTCATGTAAGTGCTGTGAATGAATCACTCTTTATTATTTTGTTTTTCGGGTATATTAATTTTGTTCCAGAATTTTTTTAATTTCTCTGTAGGTAAATATAAAAGCCAAAGCGGGTACTGCACACAGGAGTTATAAATTTTGTAGGAGTTAGAAGCTGGAAATATATGCGAAAGTATGCACTAATTATATGTCAAGCTGTAAATTAGGCAGTGCTTTGTTCAGATCCCATCTGATCAATTGTGCAATGAAATTTGGAGCATTATTTAAACAATTGGACAATTTTAGAACTAATCATTGTGGAGTGCTATACATTTTAATTGTGCAAATTACTTGTAAGTAGAGTATAATAGTATGTAATTTTAATTTCAGTAGCTTCAGTAAACGGTTTTTAATAATGTTGCAAATTTATGTAAAGGGTGTCTTTAATGCAGAAGTAATATAATAGGTCATCATAGATCGATTATGATTTTTGAATATATAAAACATTTAATATCAAATTACAAACAGTGGCAAATAGTTCACAATAAATGCAGTGGAGACTACGAGAGCAGCGTTGCCAGATGTGAATATTATCTTTACACTGAAGAATTTTGAACTAAAATTGAACCCCTGTGAAGAAAAGATTTCTTCTTATCAATAAAATAAGAATAATTTTCTGATTTACATAGTTCTAAAGTTTTCTATACATTTTTTATTCTACTTATGAATAGTCGAATATCAATAATTGTTCTATCTAATGCAATGTAATAGCAAAAATGTTATTAGAACTTTTTAGTGTAGAGTAGACGTTCGATTCGTGGTGGTTAAATAATATTTGACGTTATTTTTAACAATAGACCCTTGTAAATTATAATATTACATATAATATAATTATAATATAAATAACAAAAGAGTCAAATATGGCCTTCTGGCATTCAGTTGTGCTTATTTGTGGAACAAGATTTGCTACGTCTTAGAAATTTAAAAAAATGTAAATTTTTTTCACTAGTCCCTATTGTCCTAGGACAAAATGTTACGGAAAGTTTGTTAGAATGGAAATCTGAGTAAGTTTGCATGTCTACTTTTTTTTTGTTTGACTTTGGAATTTTCTCCTTAGCTTTTATGGCTTAATTTTTTAAGCTACGAGTATTAGACCACAGACAAGGACACTATACTATTATAGACTATTTTCTACCTTTTTAGGATGAACTACTTAAATATTATACAGATCACTACATATTGTTTCAATTTTGACGTTTGTTACACGTCATGCCAAAATTGCCGCTTCTGCTTGTAGTTTACATTAGTTATTTAAATTATGTCACATTTCATGTTTATTGTTGTGTGCAATTGTAAAAACAATCAAGATTTGGACGTGCGTCTACGTGGTTGTATTCAAATAAAGTAATTTTATTTTATTTTAAAATAATACATATAGTAATAATACTGCTAATATTGATATTTTATGGAAAATATACTATACCTGCAGTGCTTATAAAAAATAATAAATGAGCGGGCTTCTTCTATCTACTTATTAATTCCTGCCTACCACAGTTAGGTATTTTTTTATCAGTGCAAATCATTAAGTGTAATTAATCGTTTAGTATAAATGTTTATTATTAGAGCCCTACGAATATAACCAAAATTTAGACTTGCGTTTGCACTGGGTGAGCATTGAGTACAAAAGTGCAAGTAAGTCGAAAGTATTATCAGCATTAACATTTGGTTTGTTCCTGCAGCAGTTAGAAACAGTTTGAAACTATGAGAAATGTTCGTCCAACTACCTCTTGCGATAAATTCACTGGTAATTCGTTATGAACTTAACTGGTTGAATATTTCTTATAGTTTCAAACCGTTTCCAACTGATGCAGGAACAAATCTTATCAAATAGATTTAAACATATGATTAAACTTCCACAACCTCCCCAAAATTTAAATATCTGGTTTAGTTCATCCTGAAAATGTTTCACAGTTTCGGCGCTGCAGTCGCTTCATTAAGCATAGCCCCCACTCTTTTAAGAGACCGGTCTATAATAGTTCCCTTGTTTGTGTTAGACCATTGTCTGCTAAATCGCAGTGACCGCGCTTTTTCTAGTCTGTTCCGTTGGCAGCACTCTACAGCACATATATTATGACAAATGTGCTGTAGAGTTGTCAACTGTTTGTATCAGTATTGACGTTTCTTAAAAACTATAACAGATTTCAAATATTTGTTGAGTGTAGTTTTCTGTTAACGTATTAGTTTTAAATTTACAAATTGATACAACTTAAAATAATGAAGTATTGTGTTTTTCATGGTTAAAGTGAAGTATTTTATAACAATCTACAATATTTCGACAGAAGCACGTTGTGTGTTGTGTGGAGTATAGAAATGATATAATGTCGCATATTTTAAAGTAGTAGATACATACATATTAAATAAACCAAATTAAATAAATAGACCCTATTAAAAGGTAAGCTAATACAGTGCCAATATTAAATATCAAATTCTAACATTTAGGGCATGATATCTGTATTTCCAAAAACTAACAGTACAGCGCATTACAGAATTCTATATTGAAGTTCAGGTGATTCGACCGAAAAGTATTACAAAGGCTACGCGATTTAGCAGACGATGATTAGATCTTTTATTGACTTATTTGACTGAAGGCGACAAGATTAAAATATATTAAAGTAAGTAAGGTCTTTTTATAAATTTTTTTTTAGATTTCTTTGGTTGTATTTTCTTTTATATTTTGGCTTGTGGTAAAGTAATGACTTGCACGGGTACTCCTGACATTATTCTGATTAATCTATAATTAATTTTATTTTTATAAATTTACCATAAAATTAATGAACGCAGATAATTTATCCAATACCTGTCAATATATTTCTGTGGAAGTAATTAAAACATTTTCTATATCGAGCAAAATTTCGATAACTTCTATTTTCTTATCAGCGTCTGATGGATGTGTCGCTGTCAGGTTTATGTCAAAGGGTGATTAAACGCACACGTTTCCATTTTGTAAGCTCTAATCAGTTTTGGTGTAGCTAACTTAGTCTAATCTAATATGCAACATTACATCTAACTGTAGCTGAATTAATTAAAAGCACATCTGAGATTACATGGAAGTTATGTTGTTTTCAGGGTACAGACGGATAAATTATGCCTAAAATATGTTCAAATAAACGCTTTGCTCAAGAAGGCCTAAAATATATAACATTTATTTTGGAATTCTAGCTTGAGATATGTAAAAAATGGGGCAAATTGGCAAAACCCTATTTTCTTCTAGAACATCGGCAGTCGTTTTTTACAGCGCTGTCAAATGTAGAAATGACGAAAATACATTTTTACTAATAATAATACCTGCTTGATAGATACAGTTAATCCAGTTAGCTGCAGTAGTTTGCTTTCGTTCTCTGTTCCTTTGAAAGCGTTACCTACTAGTAGAAAACAAGGAATGCACCTGAACCAGTCTTTAATTACAAAATCTTGTACGATTACCGTAGCTGAGTTGGATGTGCCTTCGACTCAAACAAACAGCACATTGCTTAATGCAAACCGTATTTTAGAGAAATATTCGTATCCGATATAAATTCCTTTATTTAATTACTATAAAGCGTTTAAATCTGAAATTGTATGCAAACATCGTTGATTATTATTTTTATCCATGACCACTAAGGTTTAATACGTCTATTTTTCGTGGATTAAAGACCTCTTTTCTACGTTCATGCAAGAAACAAAATTTTATTGAACTATATTTAGTGGAAAAAGTGGTTCTTTATTGCACTAGTGCAATAAAATGTGTATTGCATTCAACTGTCATTCTACTACAGCGTTTTGTCATCATGACAAACATAAACGTTCAAATCGACGTCATATTTTCCTATACTTACTGTCATCTAAATAAAACATTTTTTGGTTTTTGCATGATCGTAGAAAAAATATTGTATGCAACTCGTACGAAAAGTACTTATTGCACGTGCCGTGAAATTGTCCTACGAAACCGTCAGGTCGAGTAGGACAACACTCGTACGTACTTTTTGTACTTGTTGCATAAATAGCTATTAACACACCGTGGATTAGAATTCATAATACCACGCTTCGATTTTATAGCATTTTATTTAGAATTATTACAAGAACGATCTTGTTATTTTGGCCGGGAATAAGAAAATTTATTCGATACGGAGTTTCTGAAGGACTGGAGGGACCCACAAGTTCATCAGGTAGAACCTGGATTTTATTTTTTTCAGCAGTTACCATAGTCTATTTCCAACCACTATAACGCTTCACAGTGGCCGAAGAACACCTCATTCCATGTGTTGATGCCTACATGTCGTATAGTACATTTTCTAGTCACAAATCGCAAGAAAAATCTCGGTATTTTTAGGTCGCGGATTAATGTATTTTTTGCACATTTCTACAGCATTGACTGAAAAAGCTTCTTGAAACTTCTTGAATTATTTGCATTCGTATCCGGAATGAGTTCGTATAGGTTGTCTTGGACATGGGTGATATCCAAATCCAATATCGACAAGCACTTGCGACTGACATGATCGTTGCAGCCTGTAATGAGTTCAAAACAAAACGCTTAATGTATACATTGAAATATTAAATCGTGTATGCTCTTCCTTAACTTGTACCTCATCCGGTGTTTTTTTCAGAAAAAAAAGTTTATCATACTTCGAAATATTAATACCTTTCTGCATCTTCAGAATTGATTTTAGAATAGAATATTTTGTCCACATCGAAGAGGCAGCTAACCCTTTCCCCATATTAATAAAGTAGGATAGTAGCACCTCTTCTATATTTCCTCCTTCCTATGCCCCTTTTTTTCGCCAGTTACCGAATTCCACCAATTCCTTTTCGTACACACATTTGTTTTCCGCTGGTAACACACGTAAAGTTGGTTCTTTTGCAAATTTTTTCACTCTTGTTGACAAATAAACAAACGCATGTCTTAGAAACGATTCCAGCACTTTCTAGTATTCAGCTGACAATCAATATTTTTGATTAAAATACATTTGTCAAATATGACGTTTTTCAAATTTTTCACTTGCTCTCACACGGTTTTTACTTTCCTAATTGACCGGTTTTGGCCGTGGTCGTGGGTAAAACGTTGAATTACATTCGGGAAATTAACCAGTCTTTTGAAAAAATCTCATGGATTAAGGTTTATTAATTTCCTTATACAGGGTGGTCGCGATGTAATGAGCCAAAATTCATGACTAGAGTCCTGACGTGAAAATATTGCGATTTAGACAAACTCAGCTTAGTCCAAAATTTGATATATCCATGGTTTGCTTGTAGCTCATAGAGAGCACCACCTGCGCTAGGTCGAATGCGTTGAAAACGACAGAACTCGTTTATCTTTCAACAATGTAATTCTCAGATAGCAAATTCTGATTTTACAACTTCTTTTACACAAAAAATCTATACTTTTTGAAAAAATTTTCAAGTAGGCTTATGTTAAAATCCAATTTTGACATTTTCCTCTTATCTTAGTGCTGTCAGTAATATTACAGTATTATTTGTGCCTTATGAAAAGTATTCTTTACTTTATGATCTAAATCGTAGTGCGAGATAACATGCCACGCCATAATTTATTTTCAAATGGAGAAATGCGCGATATGGTTTGCGTTCATGCGCAATCAGATTATGTTGGACGTCGAGCGCTTCGTCGGTATTCAGATTTGTATCCGAATAGAAGGCAACCAAATCGGAAACTATTTCAAGAACTTTTTAATAGACTTGCAGAAACTGGTAGTTTTCGTCCTAAAAGAGATAACGCAGGACGTACTGTTACAGTTCACCAAGAAGAAGACATTTTAGTAAGAGTGGCAGGAAATCCAGAAGTTAGCAGCAGGCAGGTAGCTAGAGAAACCGGTGTTAGTAAAACAACTCAAAATCTTTCACAAGGAAAATTTATATCCTTACCATTTTACACAAATCTTTTAGCAGCAGACTTATCAACTGGATTACAATTTGCTCATTTTATGCGCAATCAGCAAAACCTTGACCAGGAATTTTTGTATAATGTACTATTCACTGATGAAGCGACCTTTATTCGTCGAGAAATTTTCAATTTTAGAAACAAGCATATGGGATAATGAAAATCTTCACGTAGTCAGTGAGCGTCACTTCCAACATGAATTTAAGATAAATGTTTGGTGCGGAATCATAGAAAATCACCTTTTGGGTCCACATGAGCTTCCTCCAAATCTAAATCGTGACTTGTATTTAGATTTCCTGCAGCACCATTTAGTTGACTACCTCGACGATTTACCACTGAATACACGGCAAAATCTATTTTTCATGCAAGATGGAGCTCTCCCTCATTATTCTATCAGAGTACGGAACTATCTTGACCACATTATTCCGGATCGTTGGATCGGTCGTGGGAGTTGAATATTATGGTCTCTTCGTAGTCCTGACTTTAATCCTATGGATTTTTCTTTCTGGAGCTACATGAAATCAGTTGTCTATAGAGAAACTATAAACACCCGCGAAGAGCTATGGCAGAAAATTGTAAATGCCGCTGAATCATTTCGTAACAAGAATCTCTATTTTAAAATACGGCAGTCTTTGAACAAACGCGTTAATAAATGTATTGAAGTTGGAGGCGGACATGTTGAACATTTATTGTAATATTCGATATTCAATTGTTCATCACAATTTATAATTTGAAATAAACTCTTGTTATTTTTTACATTCGTACCTTATTTTGATTACTCAAATTACCAAAGCTAAATATCTTGAGAACGGTGCAAGATAGCGACTATCAAAAAGTATAGCTTTTTTGTGTAAAAGAAGTTGTAAAATCAGAATTTGCTACTTGAGAATTAGATTTTTGAAAGATAAAAAAGTTCTGACGTTTTCAACGCATTCGACCTAGCACAGCTGGCGCTCTCTATGAGCTACAAGAAAACCATATATTTCAATCTCTCGCCCCAGAAAACCCCTGATACCAAAATTTCATCTCGATATGATCATTTATTATAAAATAATTAAGAAAAAACTAAAATAATATTTTGCATTAAACACTGTATCAACTTTTGAACTAAGGTGAGTTTGTCTAAATCGCAATATTTTCACGTCAGGAATCTAGTCATGAATTTTGGCCCATTACATCGCGACCACCCTGTATAATAAATAACTAATATTCTTGCTGGTATTAGTATTAACAGTAAGTAGTTATTTCCCCAACAACATAAGAAGTTAAGAAATGTATCATCAGCGTGAAGTGCACCTTGTGTTAGTTACCTACAGATGGTGACAGCATCAGATTATCTCTCCTAAAATATCACAAACGATGTTTAAAATAATTTTTCAGTATTTGCTCTTCGCATATTACATTTTCCCGTATTTTTTGTGTATTTACACAATCGCATTCAAACGCCGAGAGAACGAATATGGTGCTGATTTATGGGAATTGTGACTAGTGAATATTATCTTGTGGCAGTGTAATTACCAAAGACATTTTCTGAATAGATAAAATATTATGATAGAATCAGATTGAACAACTACTGTAGTGCCCTGGCGGTAAAAATGTGGCAACGTGTTTATGTACATTTGCGTGTTTCTTTGTTATCCTTTGTGGTTTTCACGATGGACGGAGAGGTCCCCAGCAAGTAGAAAAGTCTTTGCAATGACAAGTTTAATAAATTATTAAAAAATTGACGTTACAACGCGGTACTCTACCACCTTTATGCGAACTAATACTAACTTCGAGGCTGATGGGCGGCCAGTCACCGAAAATAGAAATTTAATATGGTTTTGAAAAAAAAAATTGGTTTTGTAAATAAGTTGAAGAGCGATTCCTTTATTTCTTATTTTCCTAAAACCTCTCGTAAAATATATGTACTCAGACGTAGTTAACCATGTATATTACATTCAATTTATTATAAAATTTGACCCTTCAAACTATTTTCTAATGATAGCATTACTTTCCATTCAACTAATTGATTATATTATTATTTAGTCCTTATAGTTTTAATTTTCCTCCAATTTACATTTACGATTTCTTACATGCAATGTCTTATAAGTAACCTTTACTGGTTGTAGGATTCAACGCACAGGATGTTTTAAAAAAATATCGCAAACATTCAAATACATCCAAAACTGTTTGACGTATATTAAAAAACCTTGGACTGGCGACTTAACTACATAAAAGTAAAAACACTGAATTAACATAAAATTTAATCAACCAGAGGTACATCGACACTGAAATCCTTAAAATGTTGATGCCGCGAAGTATTTTTAAATTTGCGGTACTAATTGATTATACAGGGTGAATCTTAAATAAGTACAAAGATTTTAACAGCACGTGTAGTTCGTCATATAGATGAGTCTAGTGAAAGTAATTTTTAAAAATTGCAAATATTTACGAATATATTATTATTTTATGAAATATCCACATTTTTAAGACCGCTGATATTGACCTGACCTAATAAACAATATGGTTTGCTGAAGGTGAGGTTGCCATATAACCTCTAAAATATACAGTGCTTTCGAAAAGCGACGAATAAATTTATTATTTTTGAAATTGAGAAGTTTTCAAAATAATCTTCTGGCACGTCGATTTTGTTTATTAAAAAGGCACTTTTTGACATACGACCCATATTTGTGACGTCATCATTGTTCGAGATATGACGTTATCTCCCAAATCGTTGGATAGGGAGAAGGAGGCCGATTGAGTTGCCAGTCAGATCACCTGATTCGACACTTATAGATTATTTCTTGTGGGGATACTTAAAAAGCAAAGTATGCATTACTAGACCGGTTAATTTAGAAGATTTAAAAGCAAGAATTCGTCACGAGAAACATCGTATACCTCCTGAAGTTATTGATAATGTCCAAAAAAGAATTTATTAATCGTCTTCGCTACTGCCAGGCACCAACGGTGCACAATTTGAACATTTAATTTAGTCGATTTTTTAAAAAATCATTATCATTTTCAGTATTGTGAAAATTAAATTTTAAAATCTTCAAACATTATTTTCTTAAAATTTTTGTTATGTAATTTTTCATGATGTATGTATGTAGAATGACACGCTCTTTCAAATGACATGGTCAAAATTGGGGGTTGCTATTTTAAAAAATTGTGGATGATGTCATATTTCGAACAACGATGACGTCACAAATGTGGGTCGTATGTCAAAAAGTGTCTTTTTTAAAAACAAAATCGACGTGCCAGGGGATTTTTTCGAAGACTTCTCAATTTCAAAAATAATGAATTTATTTTTCTTTTTTTTATTTTCTTTTCGAAAGCACTGTATATATGTTTTGTTTTAACGTAGATAGCAAAGATTTCTATTGCAGCTAATTTAAAAATACTTGTTTCAAACGATAAGTAAAGTAAAATTAGGTAGATTGTACGCTACACAGTAATATTCACCAAAATTTAACTTCCTAACTGACCTTATCATAAATGATTAAAAAATGAATTTCCACAATTTCGATACTACAAATTAAAGTACTAAATACATAAATGTGCATAAAAGCTTAGCTACTTTCTGAAAAATCAAGTGTTTAAACAGTTATTCACATTTCATAAGTTAATGCCAATATTTCTTCACCCTGTAATTGGTTTCTATCGGGTGCTTGTATCTTAAATAAATAAATAAATACAAAGTTAGGAGGAGACATAAATTATTCCCTTAAGTTATTTTATGAAGAATATCGAAAAACTATCATTTTCACATAACATATTAAAGTTAATTTTTGCCACATAACTTCAAACAACGTGTCAATGCTAACCATTTCAAATGTAGTGATTTCGTACTTGTACACAAAACATGGAATAACAAAATAACTAACAATTTTCATCCAATAAAATATATTTGCATATAATTTCATGAAAATAAGATTACCTCATTGCTGGCTGCTAGCAGTAGTTTTCAACAAATTTGAATTAATTAAATGCAAACATTTCTTACCTCCATTTGTTTAAAGATCCCTTTGCACTTCTTTATAATACAGTACATGCTATTAGCCACGGAGAAACCATGCGTCCAATTGTGATAAGGTACCCTTCGGTAGTTCTTTCTAACAGTCAGAGTGAACCTCAGCAACGTATTCTGATCGAATCCGTTCAAACCGAACAAATCCCAGAACATATAAATGGCACACTTGGCCTTTTCGTAGTCTCCCAATGTGAAAGGATTAAAGTAGTAATCATCTACTCCTATCATCTCTTTGGGAATGCCTTCTTTGAACACTGCTTCGTACTCTTCTTCAGTGCAAGTATTGTGATAGCTGAGCACCTCCAGTGCTACCTTGTATTTTTGTTCAGATTTTTTTATTTTGTCGTAAAGCTTCGCATGGTGCAGAGCCAATCCGCAGTAGACTGCGAACATCTCGAAAGCTTCTTCGTCGTCTTTGGTGAAGGATCCGAAGTGTTTGTTGACCATTTGCACCACCCCGATGATGGATCCTCGAATGTAAATGGGCATGCAAAGGATGGTTTGGGTGGTGTAACCTGAAAGCAAAATTGTCAAAAAAAATCTGTAATAAATGCTTAGCATATACTCGTATACACGTTTTGCGAAATGACCTTAGCAAAATGTTTGCTCTCTAGAAGATACAGCCCTTAAAATTATCAAAAACAAATTGGAATAGCGGCTGTAATTGAAAATAAAAAAAGATATAACAGTCTCATCAAATGCATGTGCAACTTGTCAACAATTTTTCAAAATTTTCTATTGACATAAGCATCCTCTAAGTTATTTTTTGCTCCACCTTATTTGTTTGATAAAAATTGGGTATTCAAAAATATATATCGTTTACAGTTACTACACTTTACTAACATTAGTATATCATTCAACGAGCATATAATGATGGCTGTCATTCATAAGAGTCAAGATAACGGCACGAACAGTAGGCGAGTGCTGTAAATCACTGGAGTGAATTTCAGCCGTTATAAGAAAGTGGAATACCAACGACTATTAACAATAATTTTGCCACTTTTTACTGAAAACGTTACACAATATTTTGACACTAACATAAACGTGACATACAATTCAAAACTATCAAAACACCTTACTTTCAAGTTTGACATTTTTCATTCACTTGATAAATTGAAAAAATCCATTAAAACTTTAATTAGTAAACTTCTATTCGGAAAAGTATTAAAATTGCCGTAACTAGTAGAGTGGGTAGGTTTAGCTTTCACACAGGTTCAGGTTCAATTGTTGACATTGGAGAATTTTTATTTTGTTAGTTCATTAGGATTCTTTGAAACCAGTGAATAATAATTTCATTATTCACTAATGAATAATGAATATTATTATTATTGAGGACATATGTATAATGAATAATTCATAGGATAGTCGTGGACAAAAAAACAAAATTCATTAGGTGAGTTCGGCAAATACATCTCGAGACATATTTTATCTAACGGAGGTTTGGCAATTAGGTACATATTTTCCACCTATGACGTCAACATCTGTGTTCCTTTATTTACTCGTCGAGTCATCTGACGCAAATCTTTCTTATCGTTATATTACGGCCGAGCTGCTCGAGGTTGTCGTTGGTTTGTAGATATTGACCTCAAAAAAATTTAAAGCGGGAACCACAGGAAAGAGAAAAAGTCTGAGAATTAAGGATAAATGTAAATTGTGAATTGAGAGCATTTCAAATATTCAAAATGAATATAAAATTTGGAATACTTTCCAGCATTACTTGAGGATACATTAAATGTACGCCAAGTCATGTGGTACATGCATAATGGTGCTCACAGCACAATAGCAGTTAGGCAATGGCTTAATTGAAAATATGGAGACATATGAAAAGTATTGTTTATGTTACTCCAGTTACCAATGTTGAAGAGCTACAAAAAATAATTTTTCTGGCAGCTGATGAGATTTGCAACGATCCCGAAATTTAGGCAGACGTATTAGACTGTGTTTAGAACAAAAATTATTTATTATTATTATTATTGAACAAAGATCTTCGGCTACCTATTTCCCTCCCGAAGAGGCAGTATTCCTCCAGTTCCTGAGTCTTCTTCCTGCTGCTAAGAAAGAAAATTTATGTAAAATTTGACTATTATATCCTTTTCGGCCTTCAAATTATCCATATTTTTTTGGAAACTTTAAAGGGCTGCATCTCCTTACAGGTGAACATTTTACTAAGGGTCACTTTTATGCAAAATATATTCTTTTTAGCTGTGTATTCACCATTTCTGCTACTTTTTTAAAACTCTGTATACAGGGTGACTTAAATTCGAAACAGTTGACAATTTTAGGTTTTTCAGTTTTCAGATATTTTGTGTAGTTCCTGAAATAGTAGTTGAAAATTGAAAAAGTGTATGTTCCTTTTCCTTTCATAATTATTTCATTTTTAAAGTAATTTTCTTTTTCCTTACTTATATATTATTCGATATAATCTTTCCAACGGAATGATATTTATAAATTAAAAAGTTAAAATTAGATGATAAATTACAATTAATTTGACAAGATACGTACTATTTAAATAATAAACAAATTATTATTATTCTGAACTATATTATATAAATCCCAGAAAAGTTACCGCCCCATTCATAAGCTTATTTTATTCGCATTTTTTCACAGATTATCTTACTTTCGTTAGAGTGATATTTCCTAGTTATGCTAAGTAACAGTTCTGTACACATGGTTGAATTCACTTTTTTTGCTCTTTTTGGCGGTATGCAAATCAAATAGGGTGACCATAAGAAAATCAAAAGTTGACCATGAAAATTTGGCATCTACTAGGCGTAGAATTTTGTTTGCACTTGTATTGGAAAACTTATGCCGAACAACAAGGTATCAGATTTCACAACATTTAAAATGAAAAAGTTGAATATTACAAAAAAGATAAAACAAAGTGTCCAGTGACTTGTTTTCGGAGTGTTTAAGTTAGTTCTTAATACATAAATAAGTAAATATTTTTGTAAAAAAAATGTATTAAAAACTAACTTAAACGCTTTATGTTAAGCTGAACCTATTTATTTGCATAATTTTAGTTTTTCTTTAGTTTTATTGGGTTTTTGCCACACTTCTGAAAAAATAAAGATTAATTAAGTAAGCCCTTGCGCTAAACGGATCAGTCGAGGGTTATTTTTGAAACTAAGTTTGCCTAACCAAAAAATCTCACACTGAAAAAAGCAGATAAGTAAAAAATAATAACAAAAATCACATCACAATCGCGCACTTCCGTATTGACGTTTCGAAAAACTCTCTTTTAGTTCTCAAAATACTAGTAAAAATATTAAACGTATGTCAAGTTTGACAGTTTAAAATTTGTTTATCTGCTTCCATAGAGATGTTAAATGATTTTTATTTTATTGTTACTTACTTCTTGGCTACAGTTGTATCAAGAAGAAGCACACGATACTTTGTTTTACCTTTTTTGTTTAAGTCTGATATGGAATATATGACAAACTGATACATGTCACCTAGATTAGTGTGTTTCAATTAGCATTCCAAAATTGGTCTATTGTAAATTAATTTTTATCTCGAAAATAATACGCCAAGAGGAAAAAGTCCAAAAGACACTTTTTAAACAGAATTAACTAGGTTTTACGCGAGCGATACCAATTAGTCAAAAAAACAGTAGGTAGCGTATAATTTTTTTTTGTTAAAATGAGTATTTAACGCCACAAACGCCACTGATGCTAGTATATTACAAGAAGAATTTACACACGTAAAAATATCCCTTCATCATACACTGTTGTGTACCAAATCTCATCTCAATATCTGGATCGATTTTTGAGAAATAAAAGCTATAGCATTTAAGATTAATTAAATTTTAAACAACCTATATCTCGAAAATGAGACATTTCCGAACCCATATTTGTGTAAACTTTTTTCTTATTTTTAAACATAGAACCTGCCCCTAGACTTTTTTAACATCATTCTGTAACACTTTGTATAGAGCTTGTCGCTTCGATGGGTAAATAAATTGGAGGCTACGGAAATTGAATGGGATCCCGTATCGTCGTTTGGTTGCACTGTGGTGTGACTCGTTTCAGTAGTGAACTTCCGATCTCGATACGATATGTCACATCAAAAGAAATTTATAGATGTCCCCTAGTCCGAGCTATGCCTATCAAAGTAATAAATTTATTTAACGTCCACGAGATTTAAGTTGGGATGAAAGAGTAATA
This sequence comes from Monochamus alternatus, assembly GCA_037114965.1. Classification (NCBI taxonomy): domain Eukaryota; kingdom Metazoa; phylum Arthropoda; class Insecta; order Coleoptera; family Cerambycidae; genus Monochamus; species Monochamus alternatus. The sequence goes on along the minus strand of CM073426.1, from coordinate 23,025,494 downwards.
AAATATGCAAAGCAATTTTGTTGCGCTGCAGTGTATGAGTAAATAATCAAATAGAGTCTACAAACAATTTTTCAGCTACTCACATTCTTTTCCATCTCTCCATTCACTGATTTATCTCTGAAATTATCATGGAAATCGCTGCACACCTGTGCAAAACCTAAAGATTTATTTTCTGATGTCTGCAAAAACGAATTTACGTTATTCAGCTTCAAATACCCGTAAAGAAGTAAATTGTGTCACCTGGGCTCTAACAAAACCACAGTTTCTGATTAAAAATCTTTTAGTGGTATAAAATATTGTTGAGCTAGGTAAAAGTTGAATCAGTTTGGGAAAAGAAGCATATTGAAATAAGTTACTATTAAATTCAATCTGATGGATAATGGATTAGATATTGCACTTTTTGTCTACTTCCTTCAAGGCCAGTATACTATATCATCCATAGATATACAAGGTGATTCTAAAATATGTAGCTGAATTTATATGGTGGGAATTAAAACGCAAACAGTGTTTGAATTTACCTATACAGGGTGCCGAAAATTAGTAGGTCAATCCGTTAACCATAGATAGCTGATATGAAAATAATGGGACTTTCATTATGCCACTTTTCATTTAGGAGCCCCATTTTTTAAATACAGGGTGTCAAAATGTACATGTCAAAAAGGAAATTTGTCGATAACTCCGGTAGAATTAGAGATATTTGTTTGAAATTTTGCTAATATTTTTTTATTGTAGATATACACTTTCAGTATACTTTTGGTAAAAAAAATCAAAGCACGAGCAGAGGTGAGGGGGTTAAAGTGCATTATGACCCCCTCAAGTTTTTCATACGCACGCCTATGGTAAAAAATACATTTTCTTAGATAAAGCGGCTTTTATTCTAACTTTTCTTATCCTTGCAAGATTTTGATTTGGAGCCTGGGTTACCAGATATTGTAACTTATTTTAATAAAGTTTAAAATTTTTATACTATAAATTTTATTTAACATTTAACAACAAACAAACTGCATATATTTTATATTACAAACAGAAATTAAATTCGAAATATTATATTAAATGTTCAACATGAGAACCACCTTCGCGGACGCACATCCTGCATCTTTTTATAAAGGAAAAACGAATATTATGAAAAATATGTGGTTTCACCCTAAGTCGCTCGGCTCCTTCTAAAATTCTTAATCTTAAATGTTGTTCATCCACAATTGGAACCATGTAAACAAAATCTTTCATAAACCCCCAGAAACAGAAGTCTAAGGGATTAAGGTCTGGGGATCGAGGTGGCCATTTGACTGGCGCAAGACGTCCTCGGCCGATCCAGCGGTTAGGAAAGTTTTGGTCGGCCATAATGTGGTGGAGCCCCATCTAGTTCAAACCACATATTTTGCCGAACCGCTAAAGGCAAATCATCAAGTAAGTCTGCAAAAGAGGTTTGCAGAAAATGCAAAAATTCGACGGCATTCAAACGGAGGAGTAAAAAAAACGGTTCTAAAAGAAAATGATCAATTATTCCTGCCCATACGTTTACTTTAAAACTTACTTGATGACGTGCCTCTACAATGAATTTCGAATTTTCAGCAGCCCATGTATGAGTATTATGAATATTCGTTACTCCGTTACGAGTAAACGTGGACTCATCGGAAAATAAAATAAATTTACTAAAATTAATATTATCATTATTTTCTTGGCATATCCCATTACAGAAAGTGACTCTTGCTTCTGAATCTAAAGGTAGAAGTGCCTGCACTTTTTGTACATGATATGCGTACAGTAACTGCTGTTTGAAGACATGTCGTACATTATCTGATTTAATATTATTGTTGCCACCATTATTAATTTGATTAGCTAGTATCCTCGTACTTATACTCGGAGTTTCTTCGACAATTTGCAAGATTTGCTCCTCTTCGTTTGGACGTAATTTGAGTTGCCGTCCACATTAGCCCACCCTCCTATGCTTAAAGTTGCCAGATTCTCTCAAACGGTTGAGTAAGCTTAAGAAAAATCTCCTTTTTGGATGGTGCCTGGTTGGAAATTTGTCCACATAACGCCTAGCAGCTAAACTAGCAATAGAGTTACATTTTCCTAAAAGCAAGAGAAATTAAATTGTTTAGGTTCGAGATTACAATTAACACTTATTAAGAAAAAAATCCTATTCCTTCTAATAAGTACTTACTTACCCATTATTAAAATCATATCGGTCATTTCAGAAAATGATAGCAAACCTTCTCTGTTCTCCATTTCTTATTGAACACTTCAATTAAAAAATGTCTAAACAACTTTTTTTCTATTTAACTTATAAACTATTTTGACAACCAAATGTACCTACCTACCTAACTTTGTGTTCAAAGCCTACATAAAACTTATTACCAAATCCATACTATCCGCCCAAATAAGTTACAATATCTGGTAACCCAGGCTCCAAATCAAAATCTTGCAAGAATAAGAAAAGTTAGAATAAAAGCCGCTTTATCTGAGAAAATATATTGTTTTACTTTAGGCGTGAGCGTGAAAAAGTTGAGGGGGTCATAATGCATTTTAACCCCCTCACCTCCGCTCGTGCTTTGATTTTTTACCAAGAGTATACTGAAAGTGTGTCTCTACAAGAAAAAAATATTAGCGAAATTTCAAATAAATATTTCTAATTCTACCGGAGTTATCGACAAATTTCCTTTTTGACATTTACATTTTGACACCCTATATTTCAAAAATGGAGCTCCTAAATGAAAAGTGGCATAATGAAAGTCCCATTATTTTCATATCAGCTGTCTATGGTTAACGGATTGACCTACTAATTTTCGGCACCCTGTATATTAAAAAATACTTTTTTTCAAAAGTTCTCATCAAATTTGATACAATACAATATTATTTTCCTCCATTCTAAATTTCCACTTTAAGGTTGTAACTGCACCTGTTGAGTGAGTTGGTATCTAGTTGGTGAGTTTTGGTATCTAGGTAAATGAGGTTTACTCAATCTACGCGAGACGTAGGATGCGTTTATATACATAGAGGGTGTTAAAAAAGAGTGTAAAATATTTCAGGAGGTAATAGTATGAACCAAAATAAGCAGAAAAGTCTTAATAAACATGGGACCTCCTTAAATATTTTACACTCTTTTTTTAACACCCTGTATAGTGATCTGCGGCTACTCAATACTGGGTCTAAATACAGCCAACAGAAAGCAATCCATACTTTGGGTACTATTGTAAGTCCCGACTTGATTCACCATCAGCGAATGCGGAGTTTCAAGAAGCAACTACACTGTGAGTTCATATCCCAATTACCATTGAATTACACCTGAAAAACCTATAGCAAACAGCCACGGTTAGTTGTTAGCGGCGCCATCAGACATATATCGGTTTCAAGCTTGATCTATTGTGGCCGTATTCATTGATTATAACAAGGACTCGTATAAAGGTACGGATTCGTTGGTGCGACTGCGGCTGCGGCTCGCGGCTGCGACTCGTCGCCGACCAATAAGCAGTTTAAATGCTGTAGTTGATGAGAACATTCACTGTCTATTGGTTGGCGACGAGTCGCAGTCGCCACCCGCAGCCGCAGTCGCACCAGCGAATCCGTACCTTAACTCTCTGTGTAACGTCACTGTCTCTTATGGCATGACGGGTTGCTCTCGCTTCTGTTGCTACTTGCTTTTAGAATACCAAGCGTAAGGAGGCCGTTGCTGTTGAGAGGCTGCAGTTTTTATTTGAATTACTAAATGAAAATTCAAATATTAAACGTATTATTAGAGACACTAAAGTAAAGCAATTAAAATTTAAATATTATTTTGCACCCAAGTGTCCAGATAAATTAGATATTTATTAGTTACCTCGTAATTGTAATACGCAAAAATTTTAGCAAAAAGTTATGAAGCGCGACATATTTCTTGGACCCAAAACAAATAAATATGTTTTTTACTGTATTAGAAAGGTACTTTAAGCTATAAATCAAATCTCCTATAATTCCTATCAACAAAGTCATATGTATGGCTCTGATACCAAAAATCTAGGTATGCTAATGAACAATTCCACAGAGAAAGCTCTATTCAATAATTATCTAAAAAAATTAATCTAGCTGGTTTAATAAAAACACTCTAAATATCTAAGTTCACTTTTGAAACTGTGGGAACTCGAAAATTCAACCACAATAGATGAGATCTGACCTATTTCTGCATTTTTAGGATTGCTTCTTTAGGTGGCTTCCTTTAAGTTGAGTCAAACATCTAACTATAAAAATTATTATACCAATAAATTAAAATTATTTGAAATTAAATATCGACAATGTCAAAAGTGACTTTAACCTGTCAATGAATATTTAAGTTAAACATGACAAATACCTACTTAAATAATGTTTACCCCTTATGTAATTGTTTTTATATAGTTTTAGGTATTAACAATATTTTGTGAAACTATCTACTCTACGGACTAAAATCACGACCAGCATTGAATTACACCCACAATATCTACCCATATATTCAGAGTAGTTAGTTTCACCAATACCAATAAAAAAATGTTGCTAATGTATACGATTTGTATTATGTGTATCTATGGTTAAACTAAAAAAAAATGGTTGCATTGGTTTTAATACGTACCCGTGAGTTGGTCCACAGTGCGATTGAACCTGGAGTCCGCATAAGCATCCTTAATATTAAGGATTTCTCCCGTCATGGCGACTTGTCCTGCGATGCCTGTTCCCAAAGGAAACCTGATTTCCTTAGAAGGATGTACTTTGATTTCTTCTGTTTCGGTGCCGATGGCATAAACACCGTCTGTGTTGGTGTTTTCCACGCCAACGTCGAATATTGTGGCGTAGAGCTCCTTATTCCTGGAATCTACAAGAAAAAGAGACGCTCTGTCGGCGTCCACTAAGCGTTGGGCAAAGTTCATTATTTTCATGACTAGCATGTCCATACTGACCATGTCTTGAAAAATGGATCTGGAAAAATAACATATTTCTAATGAAATTTAAAATCCTCAAAACACCGAAATAATAAAATTAGTAAATTATTACTGAAAAAGCATGTCGACGTTTAAGATGTAATTTCTCCTAAATACATTTTGACAAACTTTACATGAGAAGCATAAAACTATTTTTAAGTAGTATTAACTTTGAATTCAATTTTATTTGAGGGCGGTTTCAATTTCATCATTGAATATGTGTTTAAGTTATTTTAATAATAAAATTCCTAAACTTTTTTACTTTAGATACGAAAAATATCGATAACGACATGGAAGTCAACCTATGCAGATTTGATACTTTTCTATTCAAATTACATATTCTTAGTGACATCATCTGGTTGCAGAATGGAGTGCTTGCTCATTACGCTTGTCTAGTTCGCGATTGTTGTAATCACAACGTTTCCTAACCGATGGATTAAAAGGTTTTTTGGAATGGCTGGTTAGATTGCCAGATTTGACTACAATGAATTTTTATCTTTGGTGTTATCTAAAAAATTAAGTATTTAAAACAAAGCCTAATAATTTAGAGAGTGTGATCGAAAAGTAACAAGAATTCTGTAATAAATTAATACAAGACACAGAAGTAAGAGGATGACCAATAAGGAAATGTCAGATTTTAAGAAAGTTTGCAATTTCACTGCATTCTCACGGTAAATTTTTAAACTATTTCTACGTCTGGACATGAAACGATGCAAACATGCAGGAAAAGCATCTGATTCTAAACTACATACTAGTTCAAAGTGGGCTGTGTTTGTGACAAAACAGATAAAAACTATTGTTGAATCACTCCATAAATAAAAATTGTCAAAAGAAATAGTCAATGCAGATTTCGCTTTATCAGACAGTTGAGGTAAAAGGAGAGTTACAGGTTTTATTGGAGCAATCCATAATTTTGCACAGAGTAAATTAATAGTACAATTATTAAATTTGTCAAAATAACAATTTGAAACAATTAGGCAATTTGGACACTTGAATCTCGTTTAAATAATAAAGGCTTTTTGAAAATCTATTCCACTCAATTTTTACATCCATCGGAAGTGATTGGTCCCAGTTAATCTTTAATTTTCATAAAGCTTGCATAAATATTTTGGCTTGTACTATTACTGGACCAACTAATCCAAGTGGATCGAAGATTGAATCGAAGAAGTGGATCGACTTACTTGGCGATTCATTTTCGAAATATCACCAGCTAAAACCCATTTGTATAATCGAAAACGTAATGAATAAATCTTGATGCAACTTACCACCGACCCTCATTACATCCTTAACACTCAGTATGTTGATTATAAATTGCAGCTTTGATATAGTTAAAGTTACGTCGGATGTTCCTCAAGAGAGTCATATAGGCCCATTACGTTTTTCAATATATATAAATAATATATCTAGCTGCAGATGACCTAAAGATGTTTAAACAAATCTCAAGCGATAATTGACTTTTAGGAAGATATTGATAGATTTGATCTATCTACATAATTATTAATGGTAAGAAGTGCAGTTACATTTCTTTTACTAGAAATAGGCAAACTTTTCAGAACAAAATTATTATAGGTTCCAGTGTTGTTGAAAGGGTTTATAGTGTTAAGGATCTCGGAGTGATCTTGGACGAAAGTTTGGTTTTTGATGTTCATATAGATAGTAGCGCTTTTTGAATGTTGGGATTTATTTTGAGAATAACTAAAAATTTTAAGAATTTTAGAAGTTTGTTTTGTCTATTTTTTTCTCTAGCTAGGTTCCAATTAGAATATAATACTAGAATTGGGTCACCTCTATATTTTAAATATATTGACAGAATCGAGCTTGATCAAATTAAATTTGTTAATAATATTAATTATAGATTTAACCTCAAATGATTACATGTTTCGTACAAGAGCTCTCATTACTTCGTTTAGAAGAGCGTAGAATTGTTTGTCTGTGTTATGTTATAGAATATTGTTCATGGGTGTTTTGATACTGATATTTTGTCTCTTATAAATTTTTTAGTTACGACGTATGAAAACCGTCAGTTTTCACTTAGTAATTATAATTTAAATTCACTTTTTACCCTACCAAGATATGGTGAGGAAATTTCTAATATCTAACCTTTGCACCATTTGATAGCTTTTCTGTATGTATATACTTTTTTTGTATCGTTATGCTTAAATTGTACTTCATATGTTGTTATTTAATTGTTTAGTGTTCTCCTTTTATTGGGAATCCTGTTGGGTTCCCTATTTCTTAAATAAATAAATAAAAATAAACATCTGCTGTTGTTTTACATGAAGCATCGAATACAACCCTCAGCGTAGTTGTTAAACTATTTTCCTTTGTAACAAAGTGATGCAGTATATATAATATGCACCTGCCTAATTTTACAATAAGCCTACAAGCTATTAGTGTTTTATATTATAATGTGTAATGCGATTGTTCTGTTAGAAGAAGCAAAAATCATTTGGAATTCAGTTCCGCTAATTTATTATTTACTGGCCTTTCTTTTTTATTACCGTATACGTTCTCCGGACGTAAATAATTAAACGCTAACCTCAGAACACAACATTTGCTCTCCGCCTCGCTTTCCAGTCAAAGCGGTCAGGAAGATGAAGTGTTGTACAATTCATCACCAGCAGTGACCTCTGTCTAACTATTCATTTTCCTCTCTTTGCCCGGGTTCCAGCATTGAGTATGATTTAAAACATCAATTATATCGTTCGTGATTTATATCAAACCTTTTATTTATATTACAGGATATTTACTAATATTAAATTGCAATTCAAGAAACCAATAATTAAATTAACGTTTTATTAGCTTAACAAATAATTGTGTTTGGTGATGCTTTCGAAACGTTCACGCACAATGTGAAGCATTTCCGGAGTGATTCGATGGCATTTCTCAACGATTCTTTGACGCAAATAATAATAATAATAATTTGTCTTTATTGGATATATATAATAATAACAAACAAATTCAAACAATAGTTGGCGTCGTTCGGCTCTTCAGCCGCTCTTTCACGTAACCAACAAAAATAGAAAATAATACATAGCATAAATGCACCGAGTATATAGTAAAACAAATATAAGCAAATATAGATATAAAATGAAAACAGCCATTAACATTTATCTTTTACTCAACAGTAAAGCCTTGACATGCTTACGAAATATAGTTATTGTAGTGATTGATTTAATATCTGATGGCAGTTTATTGAAAATCTTAGTAGCATTATATGTAAACGAGTTACAGAATTAAGCAGTATTATGTTTAGGCACTGTATATAACCCACAATAACGAGTAATATGGTCGTGTATATCCTCACCCTTTGTTAGCTTGTTAAAAAGATATTTAGGCGCTTGAAATTGATTAAGTTTAAATAAAACACAAGCCATATGGTATTTAAATCTTTCAGACAAATTCAGCCACCTGGTTTCCTGAAATTTAATGGAGATGTGATCATATTTACGAAGGCCATAAGTATATCTAACGTAAGAATTTTGAATTTTCTGTAATGACATTTTATCACACACACACACACACAGTAATGCCTTAACATCCCTGTCCAGAACTTCATTATGGAGATAGAGCAGTTTTAGTTTGCCAAAACTCTTTTTTATCATATGCTGAACATGCGATCTAAATCTTAAATCAGACTTAATGTGTAGTCCCAAGTTTCTACAATTATCTGTGGGTGACACAATATTGGTATTTAATGTAATTTTAAAGTTAGGATTGTCAATGATACTTTGCCTATCCTTACTGAATACTAAAAGTTCAGTTTTATTTTCATTAAGAACTAGAATATGGGCACAGGCTACTTGAGAAAATGTTTCTAGGTCTTCATTTATATTAGTTAAAGCCAAATCGAGGTCAGGTATAGGAAAGGAATATAATAATTGCGTGTCATCCGCATACTGGTGTATATAACAATGTTTAAGATAACTCCAAAAATCAGCAGTGTAAATGGAAAAAAGAAGCGGCCCCAAAACGCTACCCTGTGGCACACCTTTTGTTATGGGCTTGTATTGTGATAACTTGTTATTAATCATGACACATTGCTGCCTATTAGACAAATAACTTTTAAAAAGGGCAGTAGCACTTACACCAAAATATCTCAATTTACTACATAAAATAGAATGATCTAACGTATCAAACGCCTTACTTAAATCTAAAAGAATTAAAAATGTATTTTCTCTTCTATCTCAACTCCTAAATAATTCATCAGTTACATCCAAAAGAGCAGTTATTGTACTGTGATTTTGACGAAAACGAAACTGACGACAAGGCAAAATCTCATTGCTTTTCAAGTAATTCTTTAACTGGAAAGTAACAATTTTTTCAAGAACTTTTGAAAGGGTGCATATAATAATTATAGGACGTAAATTAGACAACTCATCGCCACCTTTGCTATTTTTTGGTAAAGAAATTACGTGAGCATCTTTCCAACAAGTAGGGAAGATAGCTTTAACTAGACAAAAATTTATTATAAAGGTAAAATAATGACTTAAATGAGGAAATAACCTCCTCCTTTAAATGAGGATTTATTTAATGAGTTTCTGCAAAACTTTCTCCCCGACGTGCTTGACGATGTCCCCTTAAATTTACACCAAAGGAACTGGATGCAGTTGAATGGTGCCCCAGCACATTACGGAAGGCAAGTACGGCAGTGGTTGGATGAGAATTATCCTCGTCGATGGATTGGACGGCAACCCAACAACCATACAAATATGTGGATACCTTGCGAAGGACCAGTGGCTTGTTCTCCGCGCTCTCCAGATCTGAATCCTCTGGATTATTTCGTTTGGGGCCATCTAAAAGCAACTGTGTGTGATACGCCAGTACATGCCAGTGAGGAATTGATCCAAAGGATAAGACATGCTTGTGATGACAAAAAAAACAATCCTGTACAAATAGCAGTTGTGGTTAATACACTAGTTCGTCGATGCCAAAAATGTATTGTAATTTTTTTAGTAGTTGTAAATCTTGTAATAAGTAGTTGTTACTAAATTTATGTTTGAGGTTATTGGCATTTTTTGTTAACACTAAGAACACTCTTTAAATAATACTTTTGACAATGATTTTCACAAACGTCAGTTTTTTTGTTTTTTTGAGAGCTGTCCGACAGTGTTCCCGGAAGCACCGCAGCCTATAGACTTATTGTGCATCTCTCGATGAGCACAAACATCCATGGTATTACGGTGGGATTCGAATCCATACTGACATAGCCGATCCAGACTGGTTCCACGAGCAGTCGTCTCCCAGCCACCTCGACTATCGCGGCGCTCAAAACGTCTGTTTACAGAAATCACTGAGTTTTGTTTTCATGTTGCTATAACGTTAAATGAAATTTACGTGGCTGCTGCGCTACACTGTCACCAATTTCTTTGAATATCTCAGAAACAAGACCAAACGTCGAAAAAAAAAACAGGAGACAAAAAAGTTTCGAAATTAATCAGGTCAAAGTAGTGTGTAGATGTTTCATTGAATTTAATTTTTTTTTTGTAGTTTTGAAATAAAGTAAGAGGGGGTAGCATACAAAATACACTTCTAAGAGGGGTAGGTAGTTCAAACTTAAGAAGTTTATATAAGATCATAAGGAGTGTTTGTGTTCCGAATTTGACTTAAATCGGATAAGTGGTTCAAAAGTTATCAGGGACAAACGAGAAAAAAAATCCTACTTCAACGCCCTCTATCTCGGAAACGATGCGTTTTAGGAAATAAGTTTATATCACAAATAAACATTATTTTAACATGTTCTATCGATTCCTGAAGTTATCAAGATTAAACCTGAATCACCCTGTATAGGTAAACAGAGTGTAAATAAGTATGTGCGAAAAAATTCGAAGGATAATTTCAAGTTGCAAAATATCGTTGGTTTTTAATATAAAAAAATTTCTTTTCAACATTCCCTTTGAAGATACAACCCCTTAATAGAGTGCCAAGAAGTAAAAAGGAATTACAGAAACGAAATTAAGTAGACATTTTCTATCATATCGAGAAGGCACTGAGTAAACAATATGTTGACTTTTCCTTACGGTTATAAGAGGTAGAAAAAACCACCCCCCTAAGACTTGTTTCATACGTTTTCTTGTTATCTTACCATTTAAAAATTAATTTCAGTTCATTCCAAACGATAATGGTCTCATAATTTTTTCGTATAATTAACGATTTCTAATAAAAAAAAATTATTTAAAATCAATTGCATGTCGTGCTTAGCATTGGGTAGAAATTTAATCCAATATCTAGTACGCGACAGTCATGTTGACATTTTGTAATGGAAACTTTCTTCTTGAAGCCTTCGAATTACTATCAACAGGTTTGTCATAAAGCCTGTAGAACAACCTGTTTAGAAGAGCAACCCTTACAGAACTAAAATTGCACCTCTGTTTTGACCTGTGACACTTTTCTCGGTAAATTTCCGTAACGTTTTCAAACTCACTTGTGATAATTTTGCATTTAACATTCTTAAATTGATATTTTTGAGATATGTAATTTTCGGATTAGCGACTATGCTCTGGAGACGAGAACAACCTTTGAGTGAATTTCAGCATTTAATTATGTCGTCTGCATATTTGTTACCAAAGTATATACGATACATTTAGTTAGTATATTAGATAGGATAGGAAGAAATTAAAAAAAAAGATGCTAGTTAGATAGAGATAACAATTTGCGTGACCAAAATCTAATCATCGAAAACCTTTAACAATTTCGATGTTATCATGATGTATTTTGAATGAAATAATAATATTTAATAATTAGTAGTTGTAGCCCAGCTAGCAAAGTAGTTCTATAAATTTAGAGTAATAGGAGTTTTATATTCTGTTAATATTTTATAGTTGTATTTAGAATACTAAATTGTTGCATTAATGTGGCACATGAGACTATTTTGCCTTCAGAAATTGAATTGTTTTTTAAATTTGTTGGAAGAACGTTCTTAGAGCATAATTTATAGAGCATTTATAACATAACTGCTAATGTAGCCCTATAGCTGTGTACAATAACACAATTTTACAGCAACGGTGCTTATAGAATCAAATTACTGTATACTTTAATTATATAACTATTGTATAAGGCGTTGTTAAGTTACAATTCTTCTGCGGAGAATAAATTGCAAATATGGAAGCTGCTATCAAACTTAAGAGTAAGTAGTTATAGTGAATAACAATACAGTTGTTATAAAATCATTATAGAGTAAATAAGTAACAAAAGCCTTTTTGTTCCATAAAGAAACGCTACAGAACTATTATTTTTTATATATGTAGGTTTCCCATACCCCCATCTGACGAGACCTGCCTGTAAAAGTACGAAATATTTTGATCAAAGTATAATGGGAAAATTTGTATAACATAGTCGTGACTTGTAAAAATTATTATCTGCTTGCAGAAAGAAAATTTCATTACGATAGATAAGATTTATTTGATTGCTAATAGAAATTGATTTTCTCATAGAAATTTAGTAACATATTTAATTTAGACCATTTCAAACCTTATCCATTTGCACTTCTAGATGTTTAAGTTAAAGAATTTTATTAGATTTATTAAATAAGATTGAAATGCCACAATAAAATATGACAACACTGTGGATGTTAAGTGGCATAGATCTGTTATAGTAGTTGCTTACCAAGCATTTTTGCTCCATAATCATTGCAATCGACACAAAAATGTCATATTAGTGAGAATCCATTGGAAGTACAAGATAATGCCTTTCTTTCTGTCGCCATATTGTGAAGAATGAAAAAAAATCTTGATTAAAAATATATACAATATAAATAGATGAAATGATAACAATAATATGGATATACTTACTTTCTGACAATTTTATATACAGTTGGTTGTTAAATTCATCAATATAGAAAACATTTTTTTTTATTAAATTTCTAGCAGTATGGGAAATATAAGGTTAACTGAGGGCGCATCAAACAATTACCATTATGTACTACATATTACACGATAAAACTTTTTCCGTATTAAAATGTACTGCTCCCTGATGGACAAACCAACTAAACAATTCGTAATGTGAGTACTCCTATGCAGGCTGATTAGGTCCATCTTATTGGTTCTTATTGACCCATCCATATTATTTCTAACATGTGTGTTACAGAAACATTTTGTTTGTAGAAGATACAATTAAACGATTTTAAAGTTCTCTAAATAGAACACCATGCAACACAAAAATTTTATAACGAAGTGCTATAGAATGTTTATGTGATTGCTTTGTAACTGTGCTATAAAAATTATTTAAGACCTGCGGAAACGTTTATTCAACAATTCTATAAGTATTTCCTGCAAACCTTACAGAACCGCTTAAAGAACTAAAAGGTTCTAGAGAACGGTGCCCATTTTTATGGTAGTATAAGTGTTGTAAGAACGTTTTGAAAATGTTCTTAGAACAAACATTGCTCTATAAAATTTGCTTTGGAAACGTTCTTACGATTTTTATAGAACAGGAAATTGTTAGCTGGGAGGTTTCTTACAAACTTTTGGTTATTTCTGTATTTAGAATGGAATGTTAAAATGTTAGTACTATTAGTTTATTATTATACCTGAGAAGATTGTGTGATATACATATATAAGTAATACATCGTCAACGTATCTTTTACGTCTGTAGAACTATATTTCAATTGAAATCATCAAATGTGGCGCAAATAATAATGGCGCCCTGCAGAATTGATGTTCATTTACGAATTTTATCCTGCTACTCGAGCCGAGTCTGGCATTAATGTACTTTTATAAAGAATAGTCAGATAAGCGACATTTTCGCTGTTACAGTTCTCACCCAGACAGAGATTAATGTTACCAAGGAAGTTATTTTGGTAGGTACCAGTTTTTGTCCCCCGATTTTTCCGTCTCGTTGGCAGATCCCTATATCTTTCAATTATTGGGCAAGCCCTGTTACTCATAATCGGTGATTATTAAAGAAGCCTTTAGTAATTTTCAAAAGGCTTGTAGATATACAGGGTATCTGCGATTAAGAAAATATGCAATATGCATTACCAAAATAAAATTATGAATTCAAATAATGTAGTTAAAGCAGCTTGGAGTACAATAAACGAAGTGTCTGGTAAAACTAGGCAACAAAAAAATATTTGTATAAAAAATGGCGTAAAAAAAATTGACGACCCGGTAATTGTTGCTTCGCTGTTTTGTGAGTTTTTTAAGAATGCACCTTTAGAAATAATCAATAATATAAATACAACAGGTAGTACCCATTTTCCTGGAATTTCTAATTTGAAGTTTTCAAATTCTTTATTTTTAGAATCATTCACTTGTGAGGACTTGTTAGCTTTATTGAAACGAAAAGTAAAAAACAAACATTCGGCTGGCCCTGATCAGATACCAGCATTTGTTATTAAAAAAATAAAGGATTCAATTATACAACCTTTAACTTACATGATAAATTTATCATTCGAAACAGGCAAGTTCCCGGACTGTCTAAAAATCAGTAAAGTAGTACCAATTTATAAGAAAAACGATCAAAAAGATTTGCAAAACTATAGGCCGGTTACAGTACCATCCGGATTTGCAAAAATTTTTTAATATGTCTTTGCAGAACGGTTAGTAAGTTGTTTTAGATAAAAACAATGTTTTGATAGATAATCAACACGGGTTTAGACATAATAAGTCAAATAGTACCGCAATTCATTCTTTTTATGAGAAACTTGTAGACTACATCGAGGAGGGGGAGTATCCTGTTGGTATCTTTTGTGATATCAGTAGGGCATTCGACTGTGTCGATCAAAATAAATTATTAGGGAAATTATATGCGTATGGAATACGGGGAGTGCCATTAAATTGGATAGAGTCATTTTTGGAGAACATGTCGCAATATGTAAATTTAAAATATTTCCATGAAGGTTATGCAGCGGAGGTCAATTCTAAGCAAAGTGTAATTAATGTTGGAGTACCTCAGGGGTCCATTTTGGGGCCTATATTGTTTTTAATATATACGAATGAACTGGGGTCACTTCAGTGGGGTACTCATTTAGTTATGTATGCAGATGACCAGTCTTTACTTGTATCGGATAAATCTGATGATCGGTTGCAGAGTAAATGCAGCAATAGTTTGAATATTTTAAATGATTGGTGTTCCGCTCATAATCAGTATTTAAATATTAAAAAAACAAATTTCTTAAGATTTCGCAATGGGCAAAAACAATGCTGTAATTTAGAACTCAAAATCGGAGCAAGACAAGTCGTACAGAGTCAAAGTGTCAGGTTTCTGGGAATAGTTTTTGATAAATTCTTAAACTGGAAAACACATTGCAGTCAATTAGTAAATAAATTAAATTCCGTTAATTACTTAATTAAAAGTATCAGATATATTCTCACCACTGAGCAGCTTCTAAGTTTTTATTATTGTCAGGTTGAGTTTAGGTTGAGATACGGTGTGTGTTTCTGGGGCAATTCCACTTTTTCCTCAGATGTTTTTATGATTCAAAAAAGAATTTTGCGAAGTTTGTTAGGGCTTTCGAATACAATTTCTTGCAGAGAAGTTTTTAAACAACTTGGTGTCTTAACTTTAGTATGCGTTTTTATTTTAGAATTGTGTGTTTATGTATATGTTAATAGACAACAATTTGTCACCAATCATAACGTTCATAATAGGAATACTAGGCAAAATAAACATCTCCATGTACCATTTTGTAGGTATAAGGTATCAATTAATTCACCCATATGTTTAGGTTTAAGGGTATATAATCATATACCTCATGACATAAAACTTGCTAAAAATGTGGTCTTCTTTAAGAGACAATTAAAACTATATTTATTAAATTAGTCTTTTTATACATTGACTGAATTTTTTGTAACCTAGTTCTTAAGTCTGGACGTTTTCTATACAGTTTCCTGTCTAAAGAATAAAATGTATTATTATTATTATATTAAAGAAGTTTTACCGCATTCCAGTGTATAAGGTTTCAAGAAGTATATTACAGAGAAATCGAATTTTGTTAATATTTTGAAAATCATTTTAACACATCATGTTGGAAAGCTCTGTAAATATATATATTCTGAAGTAAACATTTTAAAAACAGTATTCAAGTTTATACTCTCCAGTGAGGACGCTAGTTATATACTATTGGAATCATTTGTTCTTCACATATACAGTGTAGCCCATGAAGGACTCCTTCTTCTGAAAAATGTTTGGGATGCTCGATTGTAATGATTATTTTATATACACCTTTGGCCAACTAGTTATTTCCAATATAAATAACAAAGTTAGACACATCTCTCCTATCAATTATCCACGCTCCGCCTCGGACTACCGTGATTAGTTGAATAGGATAACGGTGTGGGAGCGTACGTATCCTGTTGAATTTTTTGTGAACTGACCCTCAATAAATCAAAAATGCAGTTATTGTCCTGTATTGTATCGTACGTATCTTAGACGTACAAACGTTTTCAATATTAATGACACACTTTAAAACGAATTTGACAATTTATTTCGAACTGCTGACGTATTGATAATGAAATCTACTTTCTACATTCAACATTAGTACTTAGTTGTTCCATTTATCAATAGAGATCCAATGAAATTTCTACTCAGAACTTCCATTTGTTTAAAAACTGATTGAGGTAGTGTTATTATTATTATTGCAAACGATAGTACTGTCACAGAATTTGCCCCGCTCGCACCCAATTCGTCGGCTGTGGTATCGCGAAACGCTAGATTGCCCCGATCGTCCCTACGCGATTCTGATAAACAAACAAATAATGCCGGGTGCCGCGACTGGAAATATTGGGAATCGACGAGAAGCGTTCGAGTCATTCGAGAAAATGGATCTAGAGATGCCAAAAAATACCTGGAATATTCGTTTGGACTATAAAAGAAGAATAAACGGCCGAGTCAGTCAGTCTTGACGTATTAGTTCAGCGTCAGTTTAGTATCAGTGTTATTTGTGGTCGATCACTGATGCCAATTTACACATATCCCTCCATAGACCGTAAAAAGAAGTTAGCAGACGATCAAACAAAGTGATCTGAATATATTTATCATACAGTTGATCAACATTTCCTACTAACTCGATAAGCTTTTCATCCATTCTAAGCAATACAAAAATCTGGACAGTTCGTCAGTAAAATTACAAAATATCGTCGCTGGCATATTTGAAATGAACTGAACGGACCCTGAAGCATCACTGGCAGCACTGATATGACCCAGTGACGGATATGTATAAACACGCCAATTTAAAATCTAAGCAACGATTTTTTATTTTTCACTGGTACGGAACTGATGCGGCATTGAAGTGTGTAAATAGACCTTAAACCATTAGACAAGGACGTAATAAAATAAAATACGTAGAAAATAAGCAATAAATTAGTACAATTTATAGCAATGTATTCAAAACTCACCCTGTTGTTTATCTCGATGTACAAGGTTGGTGATCACAAACTGGGAAAACTGTGTATTAACTTTGCAGCATCAAGTAAGTTTCTATTGTTGCCTCCGCGACTGATGTTCGTTGGGGTGAGAAAATGTGCTTATATTGTAAGAACGACATCAATTGAAGTAATACAGGCGTACTTAAAACAGCCTTTGAACTCACATAACGGATCTAAATATTCGCTAATAGTATCATCACAATTTGTCTAATATTTTTTCAGCAAACAAACAATGTAGATGCAAAGTCATTTAAATGTATTTCGCTGCTGACCAAATAATAGCTTATCTTTGACATAAAATATACACAATGAATAAGGACAAAATAATGTCGATAACATCACAAAAGTCAATTGAAGTAAAAATTTTCACTATTATTAGTAAAACATTCTTTAAGAGAAGACATACAAAAACAAATGTGAAACATAAATTAAGATGGTCGCCATCGGAGTAAGTTGGTCAAGTGCTTTTTCCACGCGCCAGGGCCTGTCTTTTTTTGTTGGCTGTGCATTCGAAAACAGTGACGTAGACATCGATTTACAAACTATTCAAATAAATTATAGCAGCTTACATGACGCCTTATACCCATAGCAGAAATATATTTACATGATATGGGGTGGAGTCAAAATTGATAGGGGAGATTGGTGCAATATTTGTGTAATTTACTGATTCGTATGGGAAATAACTAGTTGAACAGACGTGTATCCTTCCTATACAGCATCCTATATAGCCTTTTAGATGTACCTGAACCTATTAGGATGATCCGGTAGCTAATACGCAGCCTTCTATGATTTTTTGGAAGTCGATTTTTTCGAAATATACTTTAGTAGATTTTTTTTGTTAAAAATCTGATTACGAAGTGTTCTTCAGCCTAAACCCCTGTGGCTCAAATTTCATCAATTTATATCGAAGAATAAATTTTGTATGGAGTCTTATAAATTTTAAGTTTATTTGTATTTCCATTAAAAAAATGTAGAATCCCAACCTACAATATTGTTCCTCTATTTACTACACAAATTAAAATGTTAATGTAAATACAATATCATTACAACAACTAATAAAACGTGTTTCCACAAATTACATTAAAAGAGGTACTTAATCGAAAATAAAATTAATTTTAAAATATTCGAAATAAACAAATAAAAACAACTTAATAATAATATTAATAAACGGAAGAAAATATGGAATATTTACGTTGTTTATTTTCGAATATTTCAATTCTTCTCGTTTACTTACGTTTTTAATGTAATTTCTTGAAATAAATTTTATTGGTTATTTTAATAGTATATCATTACGTTAACCTGTCAATTTGTGAAGTAAATATAGGAACGTTATTTTAGATTAACAATAATTTTCAGATATTTCCAATGTCTTCCACATTTTTTTAATGAAAAAACAAATTTAATAAATGTCAACTTTTTTTAACGCTTTATAAAAATATTACTCTTCGATACAAATTAACATACAAATGAAAAATATGGAACTTTATCACGAATTTGGTAACGGTAGTGGTTACTCTCGGTCGGCTACGGTTCCGCTCCAGGCTCACACATAATAACTATTGATATGCTCGATCGTCGACAGTGGTCGATTGATAGACTTTATAAAGTATAGAAACGGCCAGTTTAATTTTTACATGTATTCATGTATTCACAATTGGAAAATCCGCATATCACTCGGCGAATAAACTTTCAACAACGATTTTCAGTAAATGTGTGGACTAGGATTGTGAACCGAGTTCTTATTGACCCTTTCATTCTGGTGCCCTTTATTTACAATTTTTGGGTAATAATTTACCGATATTTCTCGAAGAACTCAATCTCAACGTTAGATAGCATATGGTGCTCCACCACATTTTGCGCGATTATAGTAGTGCGACAACACTACACACGTTTCCCGAACGATAGATAGGCCGAAGTAGTTCAATTTGGTAGCCTCCTCATTCGTCAGATCGAAATCCGCTTGACTTTTATTTTTAAGGTTACATCAAAACTATGTATGTTATGTGTATGTTACCGATTTAAATTAATACTGAACAAGAGTTGAGAAATCGCATCCATGCTGCTGGTGAGAGAATTCAACTACAGCTTGGATTAGGCCATATGTGTGAAGATTAATGGCTTCGGCAAACTCAACAATGTATTGAAAATAACGGAAATAACTTCGAACAGTTATTATGATAAATTAAAAAATAAATTTTATTAAATTCACGTTCTTTTATTTTTATTTGAAATGAATTGGTATGTCCGTTTTTTCACTATTTGTCATTATTTACATGAAAGAAAGTAGTATGTAGAGTTGAGTGGACAAAAATCTGTGACAATTTCTGCAACATCTGGGGTTCCTCAAGGCTCCATACTAGGTCCCCTTTTATTTATAATATTTATTAATGATATTATTGCTGACTTGGATGTACACTGTTTGCTGCTTGCAGATGATATGAAACTTTATTGGAAAATAGAATCGGCAACTGATTGCTTAATAGTTCAGAACAGCTTAAATAGAGTCTATGGATGGTGTCTTAACAACAAACTTCCACTGAATATAGGTGCCATATTGTTTCCTATCATCGGAGAGATCACGTTCTTTAATTCGATTATAAACTAGATGGATCAAGTCGTACTCGTCCTGAATACGTTGGCGTAACCTTTGATCATAAATTAACATTTGCAGAGCACGTCAGAAAAGTGGTACCTTCGAGTTCTAAAAATCTAGGTTTTGTCATAAGAAACTCGCAAGGCTTCACCAATCAGCATGTTTTGCTTTCTCTTTTTAATTCTTTTATAAAGTCTAAACATGAATATTGTAGTTTAGTTTGGTATCCAGGTTATAACATCTACAACCAGTGTATTGAAAATGTACAGAGAAGATTATTTAAATTTCTCTCTTATAAGCTGGATGGCAACTACTCTCCCATTGGTGTACCTGAAAATAATCTTCTCAGAAGATTTTTCCTACCTAGTTTGGTCGATCGTCGTAAGCAGCAATCTGTGTTATTTTTATATAAAATTGTTAACAACAAATATAACTGTCACGAGATTTTGTCACATCTGAACATTCTTGTGCTCAGAGTTGAATCAAGGTCTAACCTCATTTTAACTTCCGATCCCGCGTACAAATTTATTAAAATTTTCGGCAATTTTTATTATGTGTACCAACTGTAACAATCTGCAGAATGGCATTGATATATTTGCTTGTACTGAAAATGATATTAGACGAGTGTTTCCTTAACATTGTATAGCTTAACTAACTTTAACGCTTTACTGAATGTCTTAATTTGACATGAACTTTCAGCACGTTTTTTTATCTATTTCTAACTTAATTTAATTTAACTGTTTTGTTTTCTCAACCTATACTTGCCCATCTGGCTGTTGGTACAGTTGTAGTGCCCAATAAATAAATAAATAAATTATTTATCTTCAGCTATAATTTCCCAAGTTTATGTGTATGCATTAAGACACCCTGTATAGGTACGATATAAATGCAATATTTATTTTTTCAGCTAATATTTGCTAAAATATTATCTCTTCTTATATTTGCAAGCTTCTTGCCGTAATAATATTTCTTGTCTTGTCTCGCAAAACCTTTTTCAATCTATAGTAGGGGAGCCCAAGCGGGAATTTCGGGATTTACTAAGGCGCGGCAGATTAATATACAGGCGGATACTTTGTACCCGGTTAAGTACTTCCACCGAATACGAGCCCCATATATATGGCCGCCCGTCAAGGATAAATGATCAGATTAGTAAAAAAAAAATGATCATATGAAATTCTCGAGCGGTAGGGTGAGTTAGTTACATGCTAAAACGTGTATAATCTGACAATTTGAGAGTGACGTAAAGGGCTACAAAGTTGTAAAAAAACATCAACTCGACATTCTCGAGCATGGCAATTTTTTTATTTTATTTTGAAGGGAATAATTCAAGGATTACGAAAAATATATAATCCGACGATTTCCACAAGCCGAAGTAACAAAAATTCATCGATAAAATTTAATGCGTGCAGCTGCGTGATGCATATATACCCCTCTCCGTGTTTCTATTGCTCTGTCACTCTTTCTCTATCTATTATTCTCTCACTCTGTCTCCACTCCGTCTCCACTCCGGTTTCTGTTGCCATGACAGCTGATCATACTGACTCATTCGTGGCATGATATTGTTTACAACGTATTTCCTACGTTTTTGCTTATTTTGCGATTTTAATATAATTATTTTCGTATAAATATAAATATTCTACTTAAAAAAACATACTTTTTTATTTGCATGGTATTTCTTGAGATTTTCAAGTAATTAAGTTCAATGATTTAAAAAAATAAAAAAAAAAAAATTTAATTGTCGGATTAGGCGAATCCCTCCAGATAATCGTCAGATTATGAGACAGCACCTCTAGGGCACAAAGATGAACCATCTTAATCTGACGTGCTTGAGTATTTCAAAATGGCGATTTTTTTGCATATTCTAATAATGACAGCACATTTGCGTCACATCCAAATCGTCAGATTATTATATAAGAGCTTTTTTTAGGTTCACTTAACATCCCTTTAAAAAATCTGACGCGCTCGTTTATTTATTTATTTTTTAAAGAGTATAAAATATCTAAGGAGGTAATTGCATAAACCAAAATAAGCAGAAATAAACATGGGTCCGCAAAGCAACGGTTGCGGAGATATGGAATGTTTTATGTTTTTAGCCCATTTTTTTATTTTGCAAAAACGTTGTGTATTTTCTTATAATACTTGGTTGATGTTTAGTGAAATAAACACTACGTATTTGACAGTTTTTCTCAGTGCACAAGTTTTCTTTCGCTATGGCTGGTTACTCTAACGCAGACATGCATTTCATGTATGGTCGTGCTAATGGGAACGCCATCGAAGCGCGACGTCTTTATGTTGACTCTTATCCAAATCGCCAGATTCCTTCACAACGCATGTTTGTAAGAATTCACCAAAGATTGCGTGATACCGGTTCCTTGAGCAAACAGTGCCATTTATCCGGAAGACCAAGGTCGGTATCCACTCCTAGAGCAGAAGAAGAAATTCTAGCACTGGTAGAGCAGAATCCAGGTACGAATGTGCGGAGAATATCAATCGAAGTAGGAATTAGTGGTCCTTTTTTGTTTCGAGAATCCTTCACGAGCAACTGCTTTATCCATACCATGTGCAACGAGTACAGGCCTTAAATCCAATAAATGATCATCAAGCACCTTTGGTTTTTTGCCGCTGATTTCTACGTCATGATGCTGAAGACCCTCGTTTTCTTGCAAACATTCTTTTTACTGATGAGGCCGGGTTCACAAGAAATGGAGTGTTTAATTTTCACAATACGCATATTTAGGCCGACAAAAATCCTCATGCTCTAATAGAATCTGGACATCAGGCACGTTTTTCATTAAACATTTGGATGGGTATTGTATGTGACAGGTTTCTAGGTCCTGTTTTTTACCAAACCGATTAACAGGCGCTGCTCACCTCAACTTTCTGCAGAACACACTGTATGAGTTTTTGGAAAACATTCCTTTAAATTAGAGGCAACAAATGTGGTTCCAGCATGATGGTGCTCCAGCTCATTTTTCCATGATCGTTAGAGAGCATTTACACCAAACTTTTCCACATAGATGGGTAGAAAGGGCCGGACCTGTTTTATGGCCTCCAAGATCGCCTGATCTGAACCTCTAAATTTCTTTGTTTGGGGATATTTGAAGACATTAGTGTATGGTACTCCTGTAAATAGTCTGGAAGAGCTGCAGCTGCGGATTAATCAAAAGTCTCAAGAAATCCAAACCAACGAGGGTGTTTTCGAAAGAGTTCGAATATCGTTGAGACGAAGATGTCGTGCCTGCTTGGAAATGGACGGAGAGCACTTTGAACATCTTCTGTAACTTTGTTTTTTGTTCGTTAAAAGCTTCCTTTGTCGGTTTATTCCTAATAAAATAAAATGTTTGAAAACCGAATAGTGGTCCATATCTCCGCAACCGTTACTTTGCGGACTCATGTTTATTAAGACTTTTCTGCTTATTTTGGTTCATACTATTACTTCCTGAAATATTTTACACTCTTTTTTTAACACCTTGTATATTATATTGAATTTTGAATCATCTTATACAGTGCGTCTATAAAGTAACGCATAAATTCGTTATTAGCTAACTAAACAATATTATTACAAATTCCCGAAAAAGGTCGATTTTTTTTTAAATTTACTGTTTTTCAAATAATAATTTAATATACAGAATGACTTATTTTTTCACATTTCCGGATTTCTCTTGCTGAGCTTATTCCAAAAATTTATCACAAGGTGCTTCAAATTAATACAGGATGGGCAACAATACCAAAGGTGTTTATAAAAATTTAATAGAGTTATACGTTACTAAATTCAGATACAATATTCCTGTTAAATTTTCATCAAAAAATATGGACCAACAATTTATTTCTCAAAAATACCAGCCCACACATTGATCTGTTGTGGTTGTTGCGTATGGTATTCTTGCAGTCAATGTGCATTTACTGAGACCAGCAACGGATGATTTCTTGATTAACATGCCCGTTCAAATAAAACGTTGCCTCGTCGGAAAATAAAACGTTAGCAATGAAATTGTTATTTCGATTATTTTGGTGCATCATATATGCGCAGAATTCAGTTCTTCGGTCAACGTCGTCTTCAGCCAATTCATGGATGAGGCGTAAGATACTC
The DNA here is from genome assembly GCA_037114965.1 of Monochamus alternatus. NCBI lineage: Eukaryota > Metazoa > Arthropoda > Insecta > Coleoptera > Cerambycidae > Monochamus > Monochamus alternatus. The sequence continues at coordinate 23,001,518 of CM073426.1, read as the reverse complement.
TGTTTGTTCGCGTAAAGCTCACTAATAAACGTGTTTGGGGTGTTTTCTAATAGTTTATCAAAGTAGTTGTAATAACAATACATAATATTATTTAATTTTTAGTACATTTATTCATTTGTAAATAACTAATTTTGGTGTACCCTGTACCAATTTGAAGCAACTTGTTATACATGTTTGGAATCAACTTAGCAAATAAAAAAAAATCGACCTGTTTCAGGATTTTTAATAGTTACATGGACAACACGTCGAGTGCAATAAACACTTTTTGTACGAGTTGCATACAATATTTTTTATACGACTGCCTTGCAAAAAGGGGTTTTGCACACGGAAAACATGCTCTGAAAACGGTATTTTGCACACGCCGTGTGCTAAACATTTTACACACGCTTATGTCATCTTTGCACACGCCTCTCCAGATTGTGATTTTTGTTTGATGTTGTCACCCAAATTATACAATGTTTCAAGTTGGCTGAGTTTCATAGCCGTCACGGCTCCTTTATTTTGTTGATTAGATACGTCAAAAATTGTTGAATTCCCGAAGTTTGGGTGTGAAAATGTGTGATTCTGAAGAGATTTTACAGAGAGCAAGCGAAATATGTTCGGAACTGCTGCCCACAAACTCCAGAAGCAGGTATGAAGCTGAGTTAAGCCGATTTATGGACTGGCGACTAGCCAAATATGTCCAAACATCTAAAAAATATAAATCGTCGACGTTATGGACGATTTTTTCAATGCTCAAGTCAACGTTAAGTGCCAATCACAACATAGATCTTGGAAAATATAAAAAGTTGCAAGCGCTAATCAAACGAAAATCCAAAGAAGTCCCAAATCCTCACAGAAGATGATTTTTGTCGGTTTTTCACGGAAGCATCAGACCACAAATATTTACTTATTAAGGCGGTGGTGGCAGTCGAAGGGGCATCTGGGGCATGTCGAAGGGAGGAATTATGTTATCTTAAAATAGAAGACACCAAAGATTTCGGCTATGCTGATTAAACTAAAGAATGCAAAAACATAGGTGTTTTACAATTATAGGAAACCTTTACACAATCTTAAAAAAGTACTGTGCTCTTTTTCCTCCTAATCTGAAGACAAGCAGGTTTTTTTTAAACTATCAAAACGGAAAATGTTCAAGATAAAGCGTTGGCATCAACAAAATTGGAAACATGGCTAGGGAAATCGCCAAGTTTTTGATGCTAGAGAATCCAGAAAGTTACACGGGACATTGTTTTCGGCGTTCATAGGCCACAATTTTAGTCAATTCTGGCTCAAATCTGCTTGCCCTCAAACGCCATGGAGGGTGGAAATCCAGTACAGTTGCTGAAGGCTACATTGATGAGATTGAGAAATAAAATGGAAGTTTCGAAAAAGATAGAGTTTTCAGTCTCTTCTGCTGCCACAGAACCAGAACAAAGATCGTCTACTGGAATACAACAAGAAAACAACGACCACACGCTGAAAAACTGCACTAAAAGCACGCCACCAAAAATATTCTCTATTACCGAAAACAAGGTGCACAATAATATTGCTTTTCCCAGCGTAACCTTGAAGGAATGTTCAAATGTTATCATAAATATTAAATATTAGTTTCTTTTGTTAATGCGTTAGCAATTTTCTTAATAAAAACGAGTTAAATTAAAAGTTGTATTTAATTTATTTTGTTAATGCGTTGGAAATTTTAGTAATAAAAACGATTTAAATTGAAATTTGATTTTTGTGATCTCTGTTAGCAGTCGTATAAAAATTATCGTAAAAAACTCGTTTGAAAATCTCTTTCCACACTCGCTCGACTTGTGCCAATATGTCTCGCTCGTGTGCAAAGAGTCGTTTTCAAATCTTGTTGTTTAATATACTATTGTCTACGTTCATGCGATAACCAAAAAATGACACTAACCCTAGGAAAATATGACGTCGATTTGAACGTTTATGTGTGTCATGATGACATAACGCAGTAGTAGAATGACATATGAATGCAATAAACATTGTATAAAAAACCACTTTTTCCACTAAATATAGTTCAATAAAGTTTTGTTTTTTGCATGAACGTAGAAAAATAATATATTGTTTATTTACCTAATAATGAATTTATGCATTACTTTATGGACGCACTGTATATTTGAAAAATGTAGAACTTATTCGTAAATGACCAAAATTAATTTGCACAAAGCAGAGTTGTAGTGCAGATAGCCAACACACTTCTTTATACATAACATACGTATACGTATAGATTAGGCGGAAGCCAATAATGTTAAATCACGCAGAACAAACTAAAAATTCCAGTAAGTCCTGAAACACAGCTTCAATTTTCCTTAAAGATCTTATTAAAGCGAACATCGTTAAAAAAATTCACATTACGTATTCAATCTGTATATTTATAGGTAATATTTCAACGTATAATGAGAAAATAAAAGTGTTACAACGTCGTCATTATTTTCCCAATTTAGTTTTCTTTTGTACTCGTCTTTATGCAACACCCAGTTTTATAAAACTTTGTCAGTTCACGCTTAGCGATATTGCATTATCGGGAACGTTACGCTTGATGAGATGGCATTCGATGTATTCGATATTAGGTGATTCTTCAGTTTTATAGTCCGCGCTGAAGTTTTGAGCTGATGATATTTCCAAACGTTGTAGGGTGAAATACCTACTTTGTATCGTTCCGAAGTACATTGTATCGTGACAAAAACGTACATACTGAGAATAATGTAGCTGTAAAATCTGTAAAACTAGCATAAATAATGTTGCTGCGAAAAATTGCAATAACATTGTATAAAAATCTAGTTAGGTATTTCATAAAGGCAGGTTTATGGGAACCTTTATTAAAATGCTCAGTGTACCTACCATACACCGACAGAAGTGAAATTAATTATCTTATATCTAGTTATACGGGGTGTTTGTTAAAGAATAGTTCATATCTTAAGGCTAGCTTTCTTGGATGAAAATAAGGTGATTTAAATCAACTTACCTTAGTAGAATCTTGCTTCCTTAAGAAATTATAGGCCCGAGAATGTAGTTTTTTTATTTTATTTTTTCAGCTAATTTATTTATTTCTTGGGTATTCGTATTCAAATTTTGTACAGGAAGGGTTTTTTTCTGTATGATATACACGAATATCTGATTGATTTTCGTGTTAAATGTACAGAGCGTTCTGAGCGCATGTGCCATTGTACTTTTTCTTTCAAATTTTTCTAGAGAGGGAGATTTTTGGAAAATGATTGTTATTTTGACCAGCATTCTATTAGTTTTAAAAAAGCTGTACTTGTTACATGTCATTAAAATGCACTATTTGTATGAATTACAATCTCGGATATTCATTCAACAGAGGGCCATACTTTAAGACTAGCTTCCTTACTGCCTGAACTGACTCACTTGTTGCTGTGTTGTGCTCTCAATGACGTATCGTAAATTGGAGTTCCTTGACATACTAGGGCTACATGGTCGGCTTCAAAATTTGCAATAACTCTAAATTCAGTTATCTTGTTAATTGAAAAACATTTATTAAAGCAAGTTTTGTAAAATTATTTAATTTAGTGCTTTCTGCTATCGGTTAAAGTTAATACTCTGCTTTCAAAATTCTATAAATAACTACGTGTGTTCTGAAACTCAGAGTAGTGATTCTAGGAATTAAAACAATAGCAGTATGTAATGATTTTTTTTCGAATTGTCAATTGTTTGCAAGTTACAGCATGTCAAAGTTCAAGTTTTTTATTTTTCTTTTGAAATAACTTATTTAACTCAAGTTTGAAAAGTCTCTCATTTGGCACACCCACTAAGTAAATCAAGCCCTAGTAGACCAGATAGAGAAAAGTTTCATTATGCGCCGCTAGAGGACACTTTACTTAGAACTAAAAATATGCTTTCTTCATAATTTTTTTCTCTTGCTAGACATCACAGAAATGTAAACATTATTGAAAAGAAAATCAATATCACAAAAAAATATGTACCTATTGTTCAAGTCGATAAACGTAACCATATGGTAGGAAATGTCATTTGTAATTTTGCTGTAACGAAATGTAACGATAATTATTTAAAGCAGAGCATAAGTTTAAGATTTTGCCATAATATTTTTCCTACAAGATGGTTGTACAAAAGATGGTATTACGAATTATCATAATACTCACAATAATCATAATAATAATAAAAAATAGATGTTAATTAAAAAAGTATGATAGAATTTCAGTCCTATTTTATCACTTCCATTCACTTACAATATATTTCTTTACATGTTTTAAAAATGACCGTTTGACATGATTAAAAACATTGACATTGTTTCCTATCACTTCACTCCTACCGTACTCGCCGTAGATCGTTAACGTAAAAAAAAAACAAAGAAAAAAATACTTTGATTGAGATGGGGTGATCGAGGCCAAGTTACTAGAGCACTTTTTCCTACCCAACGATTATGGAATCCAAATACGCACGAACAGGTAAACTAGAATATGGTGGGGCGTCATTTGCACAAGCCTGCTATTGTTCTTACAGGAACATTGTTAAGCAAATTTGAAATATCGGTTCAAAGAAATTCCAAGTAGCCGCCCCCGTTTAATATTTTATTAAATAAGTGAGAACTCAGTAGTTCTCCTATACTGTAAAAAAAGTTGCTGTGTAAGTGAGATTTTCCAGTGTGTAATTTAGGATGTGTAAAAATTCCGTGTTAATAGTTTTACACACTATGGCTTTTTTGTACGTTTTACACAAAATGTGTTAAAAATACTAGTATTATAATAAAATACACTGAATTTGTGTAATATTTTTATTTAGTTGTGTGTTAAAAGTACACCATTTTGTGTAAACTTAACACACATACAACTTAATTGTGTTCTATATCCCTACTCCTGACTGGTTGAGCACAACTGCGCAGCTGCCATATTGGCCATGTAGCGGTGTTGTGTACAGTTATCCCTCGTTCACTGTGTTCAAATGGAGAATATTTAAATTTAAATTGAGGTTTAATCAAGGAAAATGGTAAGTATATACCTAACTATAACAAATATTACTGATACAATACAATAAAGCTAAAACTAATTAGAATATAACTATTAAAAATATTAGGAGTTTACTCTGACGTTTTAGATTACTCTGTAATCTAACTTTTTTATAACTTTAGAGAAAGAAATTTATCTGTTCAGATCACTACCAGTTAATTTTCATAAACTCCTAAATACATCTTTGTTTGTTGTTTCACTGTTTATGATTTACTAGAGCATTATCCCTTACGTCCCTTATTAGAATATGTACTATTATACTGTTATTTTTTATACATACATATTTTGTTAGCAGACTTGGTTGTTGTTTATTTAAACAGAATTTTATTTTTTAATAAAATCATAAAAAGCAAAATATCTTATCTTATAATATCTTATAATATATCTTATTTTATAATTACACCACAATTCAGAAAATTCTTTATATTGGTACGGAAGCTCACCTACCTTGTTAATTATGTTCCTGTTTGCTTTTGAAATTATAAATTTTAATACATATATTCTGCCGTTTAATAGAACATTTTAGGCTATATTCAATGCATTCGCGACGATAGACAGAACCTCTAGAAAATATCAAAATAAAAGTATTTAAAAAATTATATTTATTAAAAATTATTTCTCTGGATCTTAAAGGCCTGTAAACAGCTTATATATATATATATATATATATATATATATATATATATATATAATAGGTATTGATATGGAAGACTCACCTATCTTTTTAATTTGTTAATTATCATATGTTATATGTTATATATATATATATATATATATATATATATATATATATATATATATATATATATATAAATTATTTCGAAAGTAAACGAACATAATTAACAAATTAAAAAGATAGGTGAGTCTTCCATATTATACAATACAATATTATACAGTAAAATTATGTTAAGTTAATGTATAAAGCCTACACCTTCAATGATACAAATAACACAGAAATGTGTCAAAGTTACACATTGCATTTCTTATATTAACACAGTGGATTGTGTTAAACCTTTAACACACTGCTACATACAGAGAAATGTGTAAAAATATACAGAATTCCGTGTGGACCTCGATTAACATAGTATTGTGTTCTTTTGTGTTAAAATGTGTAATTATTTTTTTACAGTGTATGATTCCGGCCCATACTTTGAGAGAATATCTTCGTTGATGTTTTATTTCCTGTGCATATTATATTTCCCTATGCATATGGATTCTCATCTGACATCTCTTGTAAAACCAACTTCATCAGTAAATAAAATATTGTAAATACATGCATTATCCCCATCATATTTTTCCAGAATCCTATTACAGGCCCACAAACAACATTGGATCTTCATGATAAAGTGCGTGTATCCTTTCCGCATGAAATATATGAAGATGTGGAAAAAGTAAGTGCTCTCCTGAGCAGCAATTTTTTTTGTACGTATGTCGAATTTATCCCTACTGCCTCCAGCACTTTTCCTTCTTTGTTTGCAGTTCTCCTGGTTCTAGGTCTTTCCATGTCTTAATTATCATTTTTTATAGCCTTGCTCTTCCAGACGTTTATAAATATTAACGAATGTTTGGCCGTGTGGTATTCTTCAGAATATGCGTCTATATAATTTCGACGCCCTTGTTCTGCATTATTATTTACTTGTCCGTAAAAAAATGCATGTCACGTTATTAAATACTTGAGTACCGCTGAGCCATTTCTCAAATTATTATGATAAACATCACATTTTAAACAATTTTCGTTACAATTCGTAACACCAAAATTACTAAGCCATTTATTTGTAGCATGGCAACTTGAGTTATTACAAAAACAATTATCAAAAATTTAATGTTTAATAAAACTCTAATAGCGATTTTCTGCTAAACGGTTACATTGAACGGCTTGAATAAAGATTACATGTTTTTTTTTAGATATTATTTCTCTTTTCAATAATGTAAATTTCTGTGATGTCTAGTAAGAGAAGAACGTTATGAACAAAAAAAAATGTTAAGTTCTTGGTAAAGTTCCTTTTAGCGGCACATAATGAAACTTTCTCTGACTGGTCCAATAGAGCTTAATATACTTAATGGATGTAGCAGATGAGGGACTTGACTTAAATAAGTTATTTAAAAAAATATGAAAATGAATTTTGACAAGCTATAACTTGCAAACAATAATTGAAACTTCGAACAAAAATTACATTATATACTGCCATTGTACGGACTTTCAGAACACCCTGTATATTGTCAATAGTGAAATTAATTTAGAGAAGTTCCATTCAAATTATATTTAATTTAATTTATTATTATTATTTATGCTAAAAAGGGTACAAAATTTTTCTAATTTCTAACCGGCGACTTCGCCAAATTCTACAAAATGATTATCCTAACTAATGAGAATATAAGTACTACAATTTTCAACATTAAATATTTTACTTCAGTTTTACAGTTGTGTCATGTATAGCTACAAAATAATAATAGACTGATCATCAATGTTAGTTAAAAGCGGTATATGAAGTATCTGTTGTAGGTTCTTCACGAAGTTACATTGCAGAACATAAATCTTAATTTTCAGTCCATTTGATGTCTCAAATTCTCCGTTTCAACGCTCGTTTGTCATGGAACTTAACGAGGCGTTTCAGTTTGGATGGCAGAACGGTGATTTTAGAGAACATTTATTATGTTTCACCAACCTGAACATGTGACATTTTTCAGTTAATACTCGTCTTGATACACAACGAGAATTTTGACATCGTAATTCTAACGATTTGCTGTAAACGTCAAGTAGGTATGTAGGTCAAAAAACTTTTTTAATTAATATTTAGGTACACTGTAAAAAATAATTACAGTAAAAATAGATGGCAATTTATTTACCACACATTATTGCTGCAATTTTCTTATCGATTGTGATTTTACAAATAAAATGTAAAATTACGTTGTAAATTTATATTGCGGTGTAAGTTTAGGTGTTGCAATTGTAATATTACTTTGTGATTTTACAATACAAAAAGTATTTTTACATTGTAACTTGCACAATTACTTGTAAAACTGCAAAGTAACTCTACAGGCAGTTGTATAGTTACATTGTAATAATACATTTTATATTATGACTGCAATGTATTTTTTTTTATTTATCGTACAGGATGGTCCAATATGGGCATTTAGGTATAGAAGGTTTCTTCTATTTTCCGAAAAAACAAAAAAAAAGTAGCCAAGATATTTGGAGCTTAATTTTTGAGAAAAGTTGAATAGAGAGAATCACATTTCGATATTTTGATTTGTTTAAGAGATCTACATGATGTTTTTAAATTTTGGTCGTTTTCTATGGTAACTTTTCTGCTTTTCTTCTTTTCTTATTATATTAATATTTATACATTATAAAGACATTTTTTTCTATGTGTAGTATATAGTGGCTTGAGGAATATTTTTTTCTAGCTTCTACACCGTAAAAAATAATTACAGTAAAAATAGATGGCAATTTATTTACCATTCATTATTGCTGTGATTTTCTTATAGATTGTGATTTTACAATTAAAATGTAAAATTGCATTGTAAATTTATTTTGCGATGTAATTTTCCGTTTAGTAACTGCAATATTACTTTGTAATTTTACAATACAAAAATTTTTACAATGTAACTTATATAATTACATATAGAAGTACAAAGTAACTTTACAATCAATTGTATAATTACATTGTAATAAAACATTTTTCACTATAACTACAATGTAATTTTTATTTATTGTACAGGATGGTCCAGTTTGGATACTTAGGTACCTATAGGTTTCTCCTATTTTCGGAAAAGACAGAAAAAAGTTAAGCAGATGTTTCGGGCTTAATTTTCGAGAAAAGTTGAATTGCGAGAATCACATTTCGATTTGTTTAAAAAATACCTACGTGATGTTTTTCAATTTTGGCCGTTTTCTATGATAACTGTGAAACTTTTCTACTTATAAAATTATTTAGCGGCTTACGCTTTTTTATCACTTCGAGTTTTCCGTTATAACAAACTGTCATATTTTTTTAATCAAACATATGTGTTTTAATTTATTTTTATTCAACTTGTAATTTATTTCATGTTACGTGAATATTTTCATAATATTTATTTACAAAAAGAATTTACTAGTATATTTATAACTTAAAAATATTTTTATGCATACCTACGTATTACGTGTTTTGACATAGATACCTAATAAATTTTCTGAATAGTAATTCCAAAATTAACAATTGTTACTTACCTTACGTAACAATCATGTCAGGCTTTTCTATAAGTTTCTCAATAACATCACTGCATCAGGATGTTATTTAAAAAGAAAAATCTTCTAAACTAAATATTCGTTCTATTAAACATTTTTGCACAAATTGTGTGAAAAACATTTACAAAATCGTACTATTCCTAACCGATTATGTAAATTCAGCTCAGTTAGCTAATCCGTAGTTACAGCTATACCTATTATATCTTCAATAAATTAACTACCTTATTTTGTTTAATTTTTTAAAGTTAGAAAAACATGTAGGTACATACACCTAAGTGGTACGCTACGAATATAACGAATATATTTTACTTTTTGATAGATTAGTAAAAACGTAGGTAATGGTTCATATTATTGTCGACTACAAAAATTCTGGTTTCACAGCTCCAACAATAATTTTACTATTTTTTCTAGTATGTTATGTAATTTTGAATAAAAGTTTATAATGTTAGAATAAATATAGTTAGATTATGAAAAATAAAGTATTAAGGTCTTTCGATATTTTTTATTTAATTTGGTACCTGTACATTTAGGCCATTTTTACAAAACAGGACACTTAATGTTATACAAAACATATATAGCAAAGTAAATCTATATATCGTATATATCAAATAATAAAGTTTCTTGTATATGTAAACATAAAAAAATAAATATTTTATAATATACAAATGCGATCTAATGTGTAATTTAGGTACCTACAATTTAAATATAATTCTAACGTAGAAAATAATATATATTGTTTATATGTAAGATGAACAGAGTCCAATCTACAGTTGGTATCTGATTTTTGTAGATGCAAAAATACCACTGTTCCTTTGCTTCAATAATTCTGTATAAAATACATACCTATTACGTTATCTCATATAGGTTATCTTATAAGCAACTCAAGACAAAACTACTTATTGTAATAGAAGCACTCACTAGTCACTCTAGATTTGATTATTTTGCTAGTCACTACTCACTAAATTAATTATGTATTAAGTCCTAGGTACATGCTGCATTTGTCGAAATAAAGCATGATTTATTTAGGTTATGTTACAACCAGTACTAGACAAAACTATTTATAGGACTAAAAACACTCACTTGTCACTCTAGATATGATTATATTGCTAGTCACTACTAACTAAATTAATTATGTAAGTACCTAGGTCCTAGGTACACGCTGCATTCATCGAAATGAAGCAAGAAATAATGAAGGCGCCACCACCCAACGCTCTCAACGGTTAGTGGCAGTGCTTTTTAAAATTAGTAGTATCTTCACACACAAATTAAGCATATTTTTACAGTCAATTATATAGTAAATTTGGTATGTTTAGTAATTTTACAATGTAAAAGTGGATTTAACATTGCTAATTGTAAATGTATTAATTATATATTCTATAAATGTACATATTACATTATAATTACATATGAAGTTTACGGTTTTGTTGTATATTTGCAGTTTTCTTGTAAATTTACAAGCGTCAGTGTAATATCATCATTATTTTTAGAATTATTTTAAGACAATTATAAGGATATTTTTACAAAGTATATTTGTAAAGTTACTGGCCTTTTTTTCAGTGTAGTTTTCAGTTACTATAACAAACAAATATATTTTTTAATGAAATATCATACATATGTAATATGGGGCATCATAGAAAGGCCTAAAATTAAAAAAAAAACTATATCAAAACTAATCAAGATATCGAAATGAAATTTTCGTTATGAAAATTTTCTAAAAAAATATTTCCGTGACATTTGGACTGTCTTTTCGGAGAATAAAAGAAACCTCCTAAAAGTGTTGAAACTGACCTAACCCGTAGTCAATTTTAGAAAAACTTACTTTAAAGACATCTTGTTTACAACATTCGAATTCACTAACAGTGTTATGACACAGATACCTAAAAAATTCTTAATAGTAATTCATTTATACCTAATAGATTAATATGCCTACATGAGAAAAATTTAAATATCCTAAGGAATTAACGATTGCTACTTACCTTAAATAACATATCAGGCTTTTCTGTGAGTTTCTCAATAGCATCACTGCATCACAATGTTATTTCAAAAGAAAAATGTACTCATATTAAGTAACCTACTTAACATGAATGTCAATTGCTTCTAATGTTAACAAACACCCTTAATAGTAATACTGAATTTTTGATATGATATCTCCAGTGAGGTCAAACATTTCTGAAGCAAAAGATTCGTTTTCTATATGCTTTTCTGATTTATATACAAAAAATTAAGTACTTTGAAATTTATGACTCCTTGAGATTGAAAATAATACTTATTTCTATTATAGTCCCAATGTACCTTAAAATCAGCAGAATAATCCTTTTTAAATTTACAATTAACATTTTTGGACAAATTGTGTGAAAAACATTTGTTACACAAAACCGTACTTTTCCTAACTGATTATATAAATAGCTATATTGTACTCCGATTACGGCTCAGTTAGCTAATTAGTAGTTCCAGTTTTATTATATCTTCAATATATTAACTGCCCTTTGCTTATTTTTTTTAGCTTAGAAATACATGTACACTAGCTTTTCGGAGAATAAAAGAAACCTCCTAAAAGTATCGAAACCCGTAGTCAATTTTAGAAAAACTAAAGATAAATAATATTGTACGGACTTATTTCGGAATTATTTCAATTTAAAAAAAAAATATTAGATAATATTCATATTTGAAAATATCTACAAAATATAGTGCAATGTAAAACCAAATTTCGTTAAACTGACACAATATAAATCAGTAATTACTTTGCCAATAAACGAAGAACGAGCTACGCGTATATGTTTAAATACAGAGTATAATTATTGTATATAAATTTGTCCAATTTGTACCAAAATAATTAATACCTAACTCTATGTCAACTGAAACTCTTTACAACTAAATAGTGAGGTACTAAACATAATACTATCGTTCATTACAAATTAAGAGTACAGTATAATCTTCACTTAACATTTAGATGAATCACTAATTTTTAAAAAACTTTTATATATATTTTTTGTTTTTTTTTTCATTTAAATTTATATTTTTTTTTGTAAACTGGACGTATTTATTTGATATTAAAATCAAAATATAGCGCAAATGTCATTTGGAAAGTTTGGTTAAAATTTTGGCACTGAAGAACAAAATTTTTACCATTTTGACCTTCCAACCAAATATTCGCAGTAGGTAGGTACTAAAATACAATGTACAATGTACAATGTAAGCTGTGACCAGACTACATCAATTACATTAAAATTTCACTTTTTTAATGACAAATATTCGATATTTTCGTATAGACATTTAAAAATTTAATGGTTATTTACAAAGAGAATGGTATTACCTAATTTACAGCAAATTTACAAAAAACGGATTTTTACTATTTTTTGTGATTTTTTTATTTATACCTACCATAATTTTATTACGATAATACTCCATTTTTTTGACAAAATTACAATATATCCACACGAATTCTCTAGCCCGATGGCTATGAATATTATGCCTTTAGTATATTTAAATTTCAGTGTTCTGTTTTTCGCTTAACAGGGCAAAATAGTTTAATAACGAAATAATTGGAATTAAAACGATTCATGTGATACTTTTAAGGTTCTATGTTTAATGTTATGTGTTTATCGTATCGCGATGTTTATTTATTTATTTGTTTGTTTTGAGAGAAAAAAATGTTTAAAGTAAGTACAATACGAAAAATATTGAAACGTCTTTTAAATTACAGAGGTTATAAAATAATTAATGTGATGTAAAAGACATCTTTTACAATTTTTTTTAAAACTTTGACAAAAAAATAGATATATTATATCGTTGAATTTGTCTTACTAGCTATACACAGGGTGATATACAACTTTACATGGCTGGGCTGTAGCGTCATAGGAATGCAGGCGATTCCGTATAATGAAATGCGATTTTAGTATTAAGAGTTTTGCGATATTTACATTCATTTTTCAAGAGTCAAAAATGGCTAACGTATACAGCAACTCGGACTTGATGGATATCGTTTTAATTTATGTTTTAACAGCTTCTTGTATGTACGCAGAACGATTTCCCGGTAGGCATGTGCCAGTGGCGGCTTGTTAGAGGAGGCAGGGGAGGCTACGCCTCCTCTGCGGTGTTTGTAGCATTGCCAAAAATATTACTTTACTTTATTTTCATTTTACAATACTGAAGTACCTACATATACCATATTTTTATATTTAATTTGTATAAATAAATTCATTTTCACATGCAATTAATTTTTAATAGAGATCTCAAGTGAGCAAATAAATACGTGATTTTTGAATGTGCTTGAAATTTCGCGCTCCCCGAATACGTAGCCCATGCCAACGGAGATGCTGGCAGATAAGCGTGGTAAGTCTCCAGCGTATCCATATATGTATCTAAGAATGAGTGACCTTGAACGAAAGGGATAGCGTCATTACACCCGCAAATAAATCTCAACACAGGCAACTAGTTGCCACCAACTATCTCTTTTTAACATGTAAGTGTTTTAATATAGCCATCCTTTTTCTACCACCAAGCGATCGCCCGTCGTGAAGCCTCGGCACTCTCGGCAGTAATCGGAAATAGAGCAATTCAAACAAAGCAAGAACACTGACCATTTATTTATTTGTCTTGTCATTTGTCATCTATGATCTGTAATTGCGCGGGTTTCTTAAGAATTTGTGTTTGGCAAGCAATCTATTACATTTTACTGTATTTAAAACTTTATTTAAAAAATGAGGCTCAAAATAACAATAACTATTCTAGTTGCATGGATATTGTAGATTATTTGCTATTAAAATGATTTCATACTTTCAGTTACGATGAAAAACTGATAATTAAACAAAAATCTAGACCAATACCTTCTTTACTTGTAGTAGGTGAGAAACAAAATAGGGGATATAATAATTTTTATAAAAAAAAAGACTGGTTAACCGCATCAACTATTAGAAATAAATTATGCTGCTGGCAATGTTTGTTATTTACTAATGATAATTTATTAGTTTGGGGAAGGATGGGTTTTATTAATTTGTAAAATATAACGTGAGGATACTTCATCACGTATTAAATTTGAAATGCTGGGTAAACGTACCATTATAAATGCTTTAGATTCTGCTCACAAAATATAAATATTTACAAAATTATAATGAGAAGATCCATGAAAATAGAGATATTTTACATAGATTAATCGATGTAGTAATATTTTTATCGTCTTAAGAAATTTCTTTTCGCGGTCATGATGAAAAAGCGGATTCTTCCAAGGCTAATAGGGCTACCAGTGAACAACCCACTTATAATAATTTAACGCGCCCATGGCACTACCTTAAAGGAGGCGAGGAAATGTGCCAGTGTGATTATAAAACGATAGTTTGAGGTTTTTTATTTCAAGCCTCCTTTACTGAAAACATCACGAGCCGCCACTGGCATGTGCCAAATTCAGCTACTTCTGGAAGTTCTGAGTAGAAATTTCATTCAATCTCAGTTGGTAAGTGAAACAACTAATAACTAATGTTAAAAGTTGATAGTAGATTTCATTAAGAATACGTTAGTAGTTCAAAAGAATTCGCAAAATTCATTTTAAAAAGTGCCATTATTGTTGCAAACGATTGTACAGCGTGTTTAAGTATTAATTACAAGGGATTATCTCTTACGATTTAGATTTTTTGAATGGTTGCTGCATCAAAATCCCAAATTTACAGTTGATATGTTAATTACTGATGAAGCTTTTTTACACGGCTATTTTTAATTGTAACAAAGAAATCTAGAGGGTTCAGATCAGAAGATCTTGGAAGCCATAAAACAGGCCCGGCCCTTCGTACCCATCTATGTGGAACTTTTTTCATTAAACATTTAGATGGGTATTGTAGGTGACAAGTTTCTAGGTCCTGTTGTTTTACCAAACCGATTAGCAGGCGCTGCTTACCTCAACTTTCTGCAGAACACACTGTATGAGCTTTTGGAAGACAGTCTTTTGAGTCAGAGGCAACAAATGTGGTTCCAGCATGATGGTGCTCCAGCTCATTTTTCCATGGCATTTACACCAAACTTTTCCACATAGATGGGTAGGAAGAGCCGGATCTGTTTTATGGCCTTCAAGATCGCCTGATCTTAACCCTCTAGATTTTTTTGTTTCGGGATATTTGAAGACATTAGTGTATGATACTCCTGTAAATAGCCTGGAAGGGCTGCAGCTACGGATTAATCAAAAGTGTCAAGAAATCCAAACCAAGGAGGGTGTTTTCGAAAGAGTTCGAGTATCGTTGAAACGAAGATGTTGTGCCTGCTTGGAAATGGACGGAGGACACTTTGAACATCTTCTGTAACTTTGTTTTTTGTTTGTTAAAAGCTTCCTTTGTCGGTTTATTCCTAATAAAATAAAATGTTTGAAAAACGAATAGTGGTCCATATCTCCGCAACCGTTACTTTGCAGATCCATGTTTATTAAGACTTTTCTGCTTATTTTGGTTCATACTATTACCTCCTGAAATATTTTACACTCTTTTTTTAACAATCCTGTAGAAAAGCACCAATTTCTATGTACAAATTAACCTATTACAGCGATTTTTTAAATCTCAAATAGAAAAAAATTGCGAACTTTGTTCAGGACATAATAAAAGCCAAAAATATCTACTAATTATTGAACATTGAAAATTAAGGGTCATAAAATGTAATCAGATATAGTTATAATAATAATTCATTAGTATTCTCTTCAATCTTAATATATGATTTCGTGAAATATACGGCTGCTTCAGACAAAAAGAAAGAGAAATAACACGGCACACATGGTGCCAAATCAATTTCACATTTGAAATCATTTCTTAGATAACTTATACACGGGTATATGTATACACGTATATATATATATATATATATATATATATATTAGAATTCTTGTAGTAGTGTAAATCACAATTTGTAGGTTGACTTGAATACATTAACAGTGCATTATTGTCTGCAATAAAGATATTCATAATTTGTTATTACTTATTGATAAATACATATCATTAGCAACTCTTATTAATAACTATTTTAGTAAGTTAATGTTGATATTGGTTCAATAAAAGCTTTACTGATAATGGGATACCTATTTTTTATAATACCTAATATAATTTTCATGCACTTTTAATTAAATATAAATGCATATTTGTAATACAGAATGCAGCATGTGACGCAGGTATCATTATATGGCGATTATTAAAATAATAACAGATATATCGATATTTTACTGTTATATTTTAATTTACATTGTATACCTGTGAACAATATGTTATTGATTACTGTTCAGTATCAATATATTATTTTTTAGTGTTTTCAGAACTAATCGAGTGATTTTTTTTTATCTACACAATTCAATCAATAAATCTAGTTACGAAATTTGCATTCAGTCGAAGGGAGTAACATCATAATCAGGAATTTTCTTTATATATATATACAGGGTGAGTCATTAATAATGGTACATAGCTTTAAGGCAGATTGCTAACGTCAAAATAAAGCGATTGGGTCCAACACGCCTTATTCAATTGTTGCTCCTTTTCATTCCGCAGAGTGTTAAAGTTGAAAAAATGTTTTTGATTTTTTGCTATATTTTAAGAACGTATGAACCAGTTGTTTTGAAAACTTATAGTCTTATGATTTTTAATATAGCAAACAGTGTTGAGGTTACGACTAGGGGACGCTAGTTATACTGTACTGTCGATGAACTACCTTAATAGTCTAAATAGAAAAGATATATCCGTTATAAATCGATAATTTTTATATACCATATCTTAACAAATTATTAATCATAAAAGATTCCCGAAGCGACAAGCGACTTCAATGCACTTTCTTAGCCTCTTATTTAAAATTTGTCTAAAGTTTAATAAAGTTCTATGTTGTTGATATTCTTGAATCTTTTCCCACAGTTGTTGGCTATCAATAATGTATTTGTAAACTAAAGATTTAATATAGCCGCAAAAGCAAAAATCCAGCAGATAAATCAGAGCTACATGCAGGCCAAGAAACTGTGCCCAAAATTTCTGTTAAGATATTTAAGCGGCCCCTTCACGTGTAGTATTTCGTCGCTTTTGAAGTGACACTCCATCGCTCCGCGTCAAAATCGAACGTGTAGGGTTGAAAAACGTCTGGAGCTCTTCGCGCCTGGCGCGGAGTGAAACATTCCAACCTGCCTAAACTTCTGGCGCGAAGTCACCACATGAGTTAACGAGAAGTGAACGTGAAAGGTCGATTCCTGTCTTCAATTTAGTTCGAGACAGAGATAGTAGAACATAAATTTAGTTAGTAGAACAGAGACAGTGCTTATTCGCTTCAATACATTGCACGCCTCGCCGTGAGTTGCAGCAGGTAAGAATTAAATAATAAAATTACAATAAAGTTTATGATATAAAATTAAAAGCACTGACGATTTATTAGAATATGTAGGTACATGTCAGTAGATGTGTATTGTATTTTTAAACTTTTTAGCAGTGGTCCCCCACTAACTACTGATTTTATAACAGAGTTCATAGAGATCATACAGGTTTCTGGTATCAGAACTCTGAGTGTTTTTGGAGATATACGTGTTGTGAACTTTAAATCTTCAAAAGAATCTTCAGTGGCTAAGTACCGCAATGTTGCAGCTAATCTTGCTTCTGGTGATATACATTCGCGCATTACTGTATTCTCCTTTGGTATACGACCTTTTATTAAATTTAATAAGCGAGCAAACGTGTCACTATCCATTCTAAAATAATTCTTATAATCTTCCAGATGACTATCATTGATTTCTGCCAATAGATGAATATGGTTAGATTCGTTTCGTTTTAAATACTATTTTTGGCCCAGTATCTCTTTTTCTTTTCCTCTTCTTCTATTTCATGCAATAAAATAAACGCTTCAAGTTTTCTTCGAGTCGAATTCAAGCTTGACATCGTAATTACACTTCACACTACACAAAAATTTAAACGTTATCTAGAATTTGTCAGGAAGAAATGACGCTCCAACCACAAAAGAAGTGAATGTGTAGTTTGACCTGTTCGCTCCAAGAGTGTAACGCCAGGAATGAAGTATGACGGAAATTAAAGTTTATTAAATTGTTATTGTTTGTATTTATTATACACTACAGGCTACGACAATTAACATGTCTAAAACATAAATATCAGTGAGAACTGTTAATATTCAGTTCTTAAATAAGGTACGTATAATTTTAATCATAAAATGATAGATAATAATATAAAAAACTCACTTTGAAAAGTATTCACAAGGAACACATTTTCAAGACTAAATGAATGATTTTTTGTATTTTATTTTAGTTATTATTTAGTTGTAATCAGCATAATTTCAATTAAAAAGTAATACGTACCTACAGTGGTTTATTTTTTTCATTAGTGGCTAAATTGATTAACTTGACCCTTCATCTTTAAGTATTCATTATTTCTTAAGCATCTGTGTTTAATAATTCAGGTAGAATAAAAAAAGACAAATACAAATTTTAATTTATTTACAATAAAATAAAATTACAATAAATTAAAAGTATCTAAGTACTTACATACATTTAATCGATCTTATGTTAAACAGTTGTTCTGTATTCTAATTTACAGAGCACCGTTCAATCTAAGGGATGGTCATGCATGTACGATTAGAAACGAATCTTGCCATTTCATTGTTCGATACCTTATTATGTTATGTTGTGTATATTATAACAACACTTAGCTTTCATCATTTTTAAGATATTCTAACAAGATGTTTTCGTAGTGTACGTAGAATTATGAAATTAGTTTTTCTTAATTTTATTTGTTTAGAAATTTTAAATCCCACGACAGACAACAACTGAATTTAATGTCTTATAGAATCCTTTTCAAAGTTAGTTAGGGGCTTCTTTATAACCACCATTCCATGTTTATAATTAATTCTAAGAAAATGTCTGTGTGGTATTTTTCGTTTATTCTTTTTGGTGTCCTATGTTTTGAATTATTTCAATATAGTTTTTGGTACTACTGAAAGATAAAAGCAATAATTTCAAATTACTATCTAGCTTTAAATGACTATGTGATAGGTACCTTCTCGGTCTAGCAAATATTCAAGTAATTCTTCCTAGAAAACCAGTTGCTTTATTTTAATTCTGTACCATATAAAATACAGAAATGGTAGTACATTGTTTACTATTTTGCAGATGTAGATTCTTTCTTAAACATACTTTATCCATCAATAATGAAATAATTATGTGAACACAATAAACATCAATCATTTCTAGGTTATGCTTTAGTGATATTTCTTTTGCGAGTCAAGTTCAGTTCAATGACAAACACGTTCACATTATAAGCAAAACAATTTTAGGAGTCGTTTTGTTCGAATTTATTTGTTGCTAAATAAGTAATCAATAATTATTACAGCTGATGGAAAAAAGGAATATTCTTTAGATACTTCGACCTTACACACTTTTGTAAATTATTTTGTGATAAAAAATACGGGTCCCTAAATATTATGTACACTGTAGTAACAAAAGAAAAACTATTTACTGAAGTCTTATTACATTATAATGAAACAATTTAAAAATATCCACAGATATTTTACAGAATAATATTCACTGAACGGGGCTGTAACTTCGCCGACGCAGCGATCCCAATGCTCCAAAAAGCCTCAACTAAGTCTAAATTTTTATCGACAAATCTCAATAACACCATTGTGCATACGTAAATTGCATTCAATACATTATTTACCGTTATTTATGTGCAATTAAATATTTTATGGCATTAATATTTGACAATTCAATGACAATTCATAGTTTTGACATTTACCGATGTTAGTTTCTTCTGTGTAAGGCTATACACATTTTACATGACAAAACAATGAAATTTGGGCACTTTTTGGAGGCGTTTTTTATGTTAAATTTTAAAATTTTTGAATGCCTATTTTTCATAATATGTTCATAATTAAGTATATTTCAATTTAAACATAAGTTTTAGCGGGGTTGATTACCAAAATATAAAAATTAAATCGATCTCTTGGAAAATGGAACACCCTGTATAAGAATTGATGTTATTATCAGATTCTACACGCCATCTGTATACCAAATTTCATCGCGCTGGCTGTGATTGTTTCTGAGATATAAGCATTGAAAGTCTTAAAAATATCTGGTATATTGATAGAGACCTCTTGCTGAAAATGTACCTACTTCTCTTAACAGATGAGGATTTTCTATTTACCAAGAATTGCTATTTATCCAATTAAAAATACCTGGTGAATGTGGCTTCATCCGTAAATAATATGCTATTATAAAATGCTGCTCATTTTTTTGTCGTTGGCGAAGAAACTGTGTAAACTGTAACCTAGCTAGAGGGTCTGGTGGCGTTAAAAAATGTTGAACTGGAGTAAAATGGTAAGGATAATATTTTTCTTTGTGGACTATTCTGCTATCGGAAGACTGATTGATGCCAGTAGCTGCCGAAATTTGACGTGTGCTTGCTTGTACGTGTGTTTTCAGCAATTCGCACTAAAACATCATCTTCTTGGTCGGCTGTTAATATTTTCGGCTTTCCAATATCTCTTTTCGGGCGAAATGATCCTGTTTCACCTAATATGTAGTACAATCTCTTAAATAGTCTATGATAGGGTTGTCTGTTATTTCAATACAATTCCAACTTTCTAATTTAATTCCCGCAGAATCTCAAAAACTTAAATCGTCTGTTTCTCGAAAACGGTTGAGTTTATCGATTTGTAACAAGTATGTCTTTTGTATTTAGAATTAAAGGTAGTTCAATAGTTTCTTATTAAAAAATTCAAAAGTGTAAAATCCAAAAAGTTAGATATATTTTTACATCGACAGTATAACAACCCCTAGTCGGAACCTCAACACTGCTTACATATTCGTAATTGCCACCTCAAAAAAACGTAAGACTACAAATGTTCAAAACAATCGGTCCATACATTCTTAAAATATAGCAAAAAATCAAAAACATTTTTTCAACAATCGTTAGCAATCTGCCCTTATGTATATAATTTTAGGTATTAACAATATTGTGCGAAACTAACCACTTTGCAAACTAAAGCTCCATCCAGCGCTGAATTATACCCACAATATCTATCCATATACTCTTTATTTAGATTTAGCTTTTTTTGCTGATATACAGAGTTCTTCCAAGCCCAAAAACCCTCTAGAAATGGACTTCGAGGTTACTTTAACGTAAAAAGATAGTCTCAATTGTTATTTAACCATTGTAGTATCAATTTCCACCGGTCGTGCAAAAATCGCACTGAGAGGGATTTTTTTTATAAGGGTTGTTCAAAAAAATGACAAATTAATAATTTGTGTTTTTTAAGATATATATCACTATATCTTAGAAACAACTTTACCTATTGATCTAAATTTTGGCATAAACATACAAAATACTACAGCGCTTCCGACACTGCAGATTAGGTTTTAAAAAAATTATCAGTTTTTCAAATATTAATTCTAAATTGAAAACTCATAAAATATGTATTGAAAATTTCGGCATGCAGCCAACATACATATACGAAATATTATTTAAAAACAAAGAACGAAAACTGTATCGCTAGATTAATTTTTAATTTAGATACTTATTGAATAGAGCTTTATCTATGGAATTGTTCATTAGTATACCTAGATGTTTGGTTTCAGAGAGCATAGATATGACTTCATTGATAGGAGTTATAGGAGAATTGATTTATATTAGCTTAAAATACCTTTCTAATACAAGCGCTAAAGTTTTTGTACATTTCTATAAAAAAATATAAACAAATAGCTCGTGTGGCTTTTGAGATTACAAAACAAATTGTTAATAATACATTTTTTGAGTAAAACCCCTATATCTATCCCCGTCCAGGGATAATTTTTGTACGAACGAGTAATTGTGTCTCAGTGAGTCGTAACTTTTTACCTTAATGTGACTTCGAAGTAAACTATACCATCCGAGATACCTTTACACAACACACACAAGTGAGAAGAACACTCGTACCCAGCGCGGCGTGGGTACGAGTGTTCGCGCCACTATTTCGCGAATAGTTAACGATAGAGTCCTTGTTCTTTCTAATCTGTTATCTGCATTTCATTCGATATAGTAAATAGGAAAATACAATATTTCATATAGCTGTCCTCATATCGAAAATTTCTATATATTTTTCAATTTAGAATTAATTTTTTGCAAAAATGATAATTTTATTAAAATCTAGTATGCATTGTCGGAAACGCTGTAGCATTTTGTATGTTGATGCAAAAATTCAGATCAGTCATTTCCAAGATAAGTGATGTATATCTAAAGAAACATAAATTATTAATTTGGTATTTTTCAGGCCCTTATAAAAAAATGCTCTTACTGCGATTTTGATACGACCGGTGGAAATTTACACTCCAATGGGTAAATAACAATTGAGATAGGTAGTAGCTTTCTACCTTAAAGTGACTTCGAACTGAACGATACACGTTCAAGAGAACTCTATTAATATTGTCACGGAATTTGCCCCACTCACACCCAAATCAACGACTTTGGTACCGCGAATTGCTAAGATTGCCCCGATCGCCCCTACACGATTCTGTTAAACAAACAAAATGCCGCGGATCGAGACGGGACTGGAAAAATCGGGAATCGACGAGAAGCATTCGAGTCGTACGGAAAAATGGATCTAGAGATACTAGAAAATACCTGGCATATTCGTTGGGTCTATAAAAGAGAATAAACGGCCGAGTTAGTTAGTCTTTTATAAGTCTTGTATTACAGTGTTGAATTCAAGTGTTTAGTTAGAGAGATCAAAGCGATTTAGATAGAGATTAATTAAATAAGTGTTTAGTTGAGTTGTAATAAGTGTTCAGTAGTGTACTGAGTAGCTAATAAAGAGAAGTAATTAATTAACGGATTGTTTTTCTGGCAGTAAGAAAAAGACGGATTAGGAAATCCGTGACAATACTAAATTAACTTTTAGCTTTAGTTGTTAAAATAACGGCAACTATACAGGGTGCCCGGAAAATGTGGGAAATCACTTGGGTGCAGATAGAACATGAGAAAATAAGATCACAAGCCTCTATAAATCATCTACGGGGATGTGTGTCCCTGAAGGACGCCGCTGGAAGCCAGTTTTTCTTGAATGACTTTTAAAGTACTTAATATAATTTAATAAAAATTTATAGTGGTGGTCACTAGTAAGGACCTCTTAAAATAGTGCCCTTGAAACATATTTAGCTTTTTTAGTTTACCAGGGTCGGGCTAAGCTTTACAACTTAATGCCTAAATGCCTTTAACACCCTGTATAAAGACTTTAAAATAACAAATCTGGGTAGCTTCCATCTTAGACTAAAAAAAGGTACTCTTGTTTATTCTTTTTTTAATAAAAAGAGCTATGATTTCTATTTTTTTCTCGACAACAAAATATGATACGAAAGTCATTCAAACAGGAAAGTTTAATTTTAAGTTGTTTATTCCGAAAAAATACAAATTTAAAAAACGCAATGGTGTCACATGCGAACATAGGTTGAACTTTTTCTCGTAAACGGTTCATTTTATCGACAATAAACAAGAGTATATTTTTTTATTATAAGGTTGAAGCTACCCAGATTTATTATTTTAAAGTATTTATCACACAGGGTGTTAAAAATTTTGCCATTAAGTTGTAAAGCTTAGTCCATCCATGGTAAACTAAACAAGCTAAGTATGTTTCAAGGACACTATTTTAAGAGGTGTCCATGTCCAATTAGTGTCCATCACATTAAATATTCAAGAAAAACCGATTCCCACCCAGCTAACAATTTCTTGTTCTGTAAAAATCGTAAGAACGTTTCCAGAGCAAATTTTATAGAACAATGTTTGTTCTAAGAACATTTTCAAAACATTCTTACAACATTTATACCATAAAAATGGGCACCGTTCTATAGAACCTTTTAGTTCTTTAAGCGGTTCTGTAAAGCTTGCAGGAAATACTTATAGAATTGTTGAATAAACGTTTTCACAAGTCTTAAAGAATTTTTATAACACAGTTACAAAGCCATCTCATAAAAATTCTATAGCACTTCGCTATACAATTTTTGTGTTGCATGGTGTTATATTTAAAGAACTTTAAAATAATTTTAAAATCGTTTAATTTTATCTTTTAAAAACAAAATGTTTCTGTATCGCACATGTTAGAAATAATATGGACGGGCCAATAAGAACCAATAAGATGGGCCTAATCAGCCTGCATAGGAGTATTTACTTATATCATTACGAATTACTTAGTTTGTTTGTCCATCAGGGCGCAGTACTTTTTAATACGGAAAAAGTTTTATCGTAAAATATATGGTACATAATGGTAATTTTTTGACGCGCCCTCAGTTAACCTTATATTTCCTATGATGCTGGAAATTTAATAAAAAAAATGTTTTCTAAATTGATGAATTTAACAACCAACTGTACATAAAATAGTCAGAAAGTAAGTATATCCATATTATTGATATCATTTCACATATTTATATTGTACATATTTTTAATTAAGATTTTTTTTCTTTCTTCACAATATGTCGACAGAAAGAAAGACTTCATCTTATACTTCCAATGGATTCTCACTAATATGACATTTTTGTGTCGATTGCAATGATTATAGAGCAAATATGCTTCGTAAGCAACTACTTAATATTCACAGTGTTGTCATATTTTATTGTGCTAATTTCACTTATTTCAATCTTATTTAATAAATCTAACAAAATTCTTTAACTTCAACATCTAGAAGTGCAAATGGAAAAGGTTTGGAATGGTCTAAATTAAATATGTTACTAAATTTCTATAAGAAAATCAATTTCTCTTAGCAATCAAATAAATCTTATCTATCATAATGAAATTTTCTTTCTACAAGCAGATAATAATTTTTACAAGTCACGACTATGTTATACAAATTTCCCCTTTGATCAAAATATTTCGTACTATTACAGGTAGGTCTCGTCAGATGGGGATATGGGAAACCTACATACATAAAAAATGATAGTTCTATAGCGTTTCTTTATGGAACAAAAAGGCTTTTGTTACATATTTACTCTATAATGATTTTATAACAACTGTATTATTATTCTCTACAACTGCTTTAAAGAGCTTTTTCTCTTAAGTTCGATAGCAACTTCCATATTTGTAATTTGTTTTCCGCAGCAGAATTGTAACTTAACAACGCCTTGTACAAGAGTGTCACAGGAGATGGTATAATTCTATAAAGCAGTATTTTGCATCGGTTTTACAGTAATTTGATTCTATAAGCACTGTTGCTGTAAAATTGTGTTATTGTACACACTTATAGGGCTACATTAGCAGTTATCTTATAAGTGCTCTATAAATTATGCTCTAAGAACGTTCTTGCAACAAATTTAAAAAACAATTCAGTTTCTGAAGGCAAAATAGTCTCATGTCCACATTAATGTGGACTAATTTAGTATTCTAAATACAACTATAAAATATTAACAGAATATAAAACTCCTATTACTCTAAATTTATAGAACTACTTTGCTACCTGGGCAGCGGGATCCCTCAGGGACACATATCTCTATAGGGAGAGCCTGTGGGAAAAAAATCGTAGGGACTTTTCATCTTATTCTTTCTTGATCTATGTGCAACCGAGATATTTCCCACATTTTCTCGGACACCCTGTATTCATTGGTTGAAAAGTGAAATAGAAATCACAAATATAAAATCACTTACTTGACTACAGCAAGGAGGAAGTCGTTAAGCTTCTTCTGCTGATTCATATTGAGGTAGAGATGAGCATAATGGAGTGCGATGCCGCCCCACACCAGATAGCTGGAGGCGATTTCTTCGTCTTCTTCGTAGAATGAGCCGCCGGCCTCTCGGCGCCACAACTCAAGCACCGCCGCCAGTTTTCCGTCAGACTGCAGTATGGGCTGGCACTGGACATGGGCAATGTCGCCTTGCAGCTGAAAAAAAAAGTATTTGACAATAGCTGAATTTGGGACTATAAAGTTGGAATGCGAGGCCAGTACTCTTTTTGTTGTACTTTGTTGCAGATAGCAGTTTGATCTCATTTTTATCTCTTTAAACTGGGTTAGCACGTTGAGAAACACAAGCAAGTATAACATGTACTGAATGTCTATATAAAGAACTTTATTAAAACTTCAAAAAGTTTATTTTTACTGGTTACTTAATAAAATAACAAATTTTAATGGCTGTCAATACGAATAGAATATTTATAGCGCAAAACCGAATCATACGACTGCTGTTTAGTCTTAAGCCAAGAGAATCATGTAAACCTTTTTTTATAAAATATGAATTATTAACAGTGCCCTGTGTATTTATTTTGAAATGTTTACTTTATGTTAAAAATAATTTGAATACATTTTACACTAGTAGTTCCATACATACATATTCTACACGAAGTAACAAGTTAATAGTGCAAGCCCATAAAATGTCTCTCTTTGAAAAGTCACCTGATTATATTGGAGTAAAATTGTTTAATAAATTGCCGAACGATCTTTGTCAAATGAATCTAAAAATGTTTATTATTTATTATTATTATTATTATTATTATTATCATTATCATTATTATTATTATTATTATTATTATTATTATTATTATTATTATTATCATTATCATTATCATTATCATTATCATTATCATTATCATTATCATTATCATTATCTTTATCATTATCATTAATATTATTATTATTATTATTATTATTATTATTATTATTAATGTAAATAATATGAAGAACAAATGAAATTAATAAAACTATTTATTCTAGACCATAAACTTTTGTGATGTAGATCTTCATTTTGATAACACTGTTTTCGTATGTCACTTTAACAATATTTTTTCAAGGACTTAAACAAACTCAAATTTAGTGTATATACAGGGTGATTGAGGGGGGTGGTAAGAACTCCCAATATTCGAAGGTGGTGTTTAGGGGGCAAAAGTGAACAAAAAAGCCTAATAAACATATGGTCGAATATCAAAGGTTACTGAAATAGCAATGAAAATATTTAATTGCTATTTTTGCGAAAGCCGTTATTATTTGATATGTTATTTTGAGTAGGTCATGCATTCTAAACCAAACTCACATTAGTGATTACTAATTGTCACATTTATTTTGACATTTGTGATTTAAACGCTTATTTTATAACGCATTTATTTTTACATGTGCGTTCGTTTAGTCGGCATTGTACACACAAAATTTGTATATTGCAGCTGATATTATTTTTATTTATAATAATAATAATAATAATGCATTTATTGCCCAACAGAACAGGTGTTCCAGTTACAGGACAAAACAAATATAGGTTTAAAGATAAAAAATGTACTTAATACACAATACATAAGTTAAAATAAATATAAATACAATCAATAAAATAAATCTAAGTTTCCAAAATACTAAAAAATTCAGTTGCTACAGCCAACACACTATTAAGATTGCAGTGGTTAATATCACAAAGTAGAGATATCGCATTATAGTTATTGGCCATGACATAAACCGGCGATTTGATAAGAATATTTGTTTTAGCGTTCTGACAGTAGAACATGCCATCAACACGAAATCCATGTCTAGGTACTCGTATATTAAATAAATTGAGTAGAGAGTCAACATTGCCATGAAAAATTTTAAACAGAAATGACAGACTATTATCACAGCATAGGTAGACCAGCAGCTTCACTCCATTGTCGGCACTTTGAACTGCTTTCAATTTCTGCGGTGACCTCGAAATGTGAGTGCGATAGCACATCCGATAGAATTGACAGAATCGGTGATCAGGACCGGAATAAGAAATTTTTATTTGCGCGTGAAAGTGTAGTTATTCCTCATGAAAGTTTACGTTATATCTATCCACATTATGTAATAATTTATACAGTAATAAATGGGTAATTCAACATGTACTATACATCATTTACTGCTACTAACATACAGTGTGAAAATTTGATTTACTTCTTTGGACTCTTAAAAAAAAGAGTTTAAAATATATATTATTGCACTACAAAACATTTTTATTTATTTACTTACTTTTTTTGTTATTAGTGATAATTACATTTTTTTGGGATTTTTTTAAATTTAAAATTTGACGTTTGAAGTTTAGCGAACAAATAATTTATTGTGATTTTTTTTCGACTTAAATGATCTACGTAAACCAGAAGACAAGTATTTTTCAGAACAGAGAAATTATGTTTACTTAACTTTGAAAATTGTTAAATTGGAGATAAAAGTGCAGTAAAATGTAAATTTGGAAAAAAAATATTTTTTATTATTTTGTTTTGAGACTTGCTCTTATATAGTGACTACAAGAAATATGATCATCTACATAATTTGAAGATGAGCCGTCTTGTGCAGGAAACGTTGGAACGGCCTCTTTGCGTAATCTATTCCGCGAATCGTTAGAAAACATATTATTTTAAAAATGTATTTGACATAGTTTGTATGAACTATTACTAATCCTGAGCAGCTTTTCTAATAAATCTTCTCTATTAGAAGCCTCTGCACAGAACTTTGCTCTAAAATAAAAATTTGTATTTGTGAATAATATAAATATGTATATTTTAAACTTCACTTTCATGAGAAGTATTTATATTCCAATGTTATACTTAAGAAATAAGTTAATAGGTAAGGCAATAGCAGTAAAATATCATTTATGGTTTGTACAGTATATTATAGATTACTTATTACTTATTTATGTCTTTAGCAAATTTAAAGAAACTTAAATTACTATTTATAGATGATATATTTAAACATCTAACTGCTGCGCAGCGACTCGTTTCTCGATCAGACTCAAAATATTTCTTTAATACGGCTCTGTATAACCGATGTTCGCACTCCCAGAGTTGGATGTAAACTGAGGTCTCTGCAGCTTGAAATGGATGCGCGAGCTGCTATGCGCGACTTATTATTTCGGCCCGAGTGTTTTTACTGGTCTCCCTATACTGTGCTATTATTCTCCTTATATGCAGAGACTGGACATTAAATCGATCTAACAGCATTCTGTCATCATATCCCCTAACTGGATAATAACCATCTATACGACAAGATAAAAATTTGAGGAAGCGACGTTGAACTTTTTCAAGGTGGTTAATATGAGTCTGGCAATAAGAATACCATACTAGACCAT
Organism: Monochamus alternatus; assembly: GCA_037114965.1. Taxonomy (NCBI): domain Eukaryota; kingdom Metazoa; phylum Arthropoda; class Insecta; order Coleoptera; family Cerambycidae; genus Monochamus; species Monochamus alternatus. The sequence continues at coordinate 22,972,293 of CM073426.1, read as the reverse complement.
ACCAAACCATACTAAGACTACAGTACTCTAATTTTGAACGAATCAATGAGTGGTAATGACATTTCAGTGCAGTGACGTTGTTAAATGACGTTGAATTGAATTAATATGATCAGTAAAGGACAATCTGTTATCATATATCACACCAAGATCCCTAACATTCTCACAACACTCCAATAGTACATTTGTGGGTATTGTAACGGTAGTGCTAACCGTGCAATTACTGAATATCGACGTCGCTTCCCGAACAGAAGAGTGACAGATAGAAATGTATTCGAGACAGTCTTCAAAAGTGCACGTGAAACGTTTCCTAGTGAGTGATTAGAAATTGGTCGAGCTAGTTTCCAAAATTGGCCACCAAGGTCACCAGTTTTGAATCCTCTTGATTACTGCATTTGGGGATGGTTTGAATCATTAGTATATGCAATAAAAGTGAACACAAAAGAAGTGCTATTCGATCTGATTGTCAATTGTGTCGCACTCATAAGAGAAAATCACGTCAACGAGTTACCCATGCAATCCACAAACGAACTGACGAGCTTATAATTTATAATACCTACAGAATAAACACCTTTCTCTACTGATGCATTACAATGATTAACTCGGGTAAAAATATTTTCACTGCTATCTCAGTAACAGTTAATATTCGACCATATGTTTATTAGGCTTTTTTCTTCACTTCTGCTTCGCTGAACACCCCTTTCGTATATTGGATTACACCCTGTGTAATATTAAAAATACTTTGTAATAGTAGGGTTATTTGGTCAATCTCAAATTACCCTATTTGCCTAATTTCTATGAAGCATTTACAATGTATGGACAATCCCGAAGATTCTGTTTTCTGTAAGTCGATCTGATGAGTAGTTTTCCAAATATACGATGTCAACTGACGTCATTGTCTCCTACAGTTTCTCGGTTCCTCCATTTCGAACTCGGGCAAGCGCTTTTCTGTATTAAACTAAAACAGATTAGCAAAAGCTAACTACTTTTAAAATTCACAACATCCTATTCAAAAGCATAGTCGTCTAATCTACAAATGGTGATGATGGACTATTTTAATACAAATCACCAATTGTAAGAGCTGAAATAGGAGGTGTAAAAATGCAATGTAAATTCTAAAATGAAATCGTTATTAGCAGCTTAAATAACTAAAAGAATTACATTTAGATATTGTTACAAAAATTAGTATTAAAATGGAATGTGTTGGTTTCTAAATAAAGAGTTTTATGTAAGTACCTACAAAAAACATTTCTTGTATTCTTTCTTAGTCTGTATGGTACAGAACTGAGTATTGCAAAAAGCAATTATTTTATATTTGAAGATATCTATGTTCTTTCATCTTTTTAGAAGTACCAAACATATTCCACATGGACCATTTTGTCCACAGTGTTAAAGCAGCATACGCTTTATTCACATTGTAGAAATATGTCAGCAAGTTGAGAGTAATTGCTGGTACCTCTTTTTCTGATACAATTATCCACATGCTTTATTTTAGTATGCATCTACACCACCAGGACCAAGTACACGATTGTTTCCTGAATTTTTTCAGACTTGTGATAAACCCGTCTGTTTTTCGTGAATTGACATTATTTATGTAGACCACAATATATTAACAATCCATAATCACACCATATTTGTCTCATATTATTTGCCCATTGCCATCATCACTTCGCACGATGATTGAATAATTTTTTGTTGTTGTCCCGTTATACTGCATAGTCAAGAAGCATTATCATAAACGTTACACAGCCCTCGATAAAACTGGCACAAAAGTCGTAAGGGATGAGAAATATATTCGAGTCGCATTCAATAAACCAAAAAGACAGCTCCTTATGAAATTGCGTTTGCCCATATGAGCCTTTATAATTTTCCGGAAGTTTTACATCTGCACCAGTTTATTTTTATTACCTCCTTTCTGACAAAGTGCGCCAGTAAAACTGTGCACATATGATCCCATCCAAGCGTAATTTTCCACCGCAGTTCTATTTCTGTTTGGTATAAAGTGCATGAGACCCAAGGGTGTTATTTGTTTTATTGTGCACTTACGTAGTTGCATGTAATATTGCTATATATACAGGGTGAACCTTAAAGAAGTACAAATATTTTAACTGCAGGTGTAGTTCGTCATATAGATGCGTCAAGTGAAAGTAATTTTTAAAAAATTTCATATATTCACTGACGCATTGATTTAAAAAGAATACTCACATTTTGAGGTCCCCTGATCAGATAGGCGACTGATGTAATCTAATAAACTATATGATTTACTGAAAGCGAGGAAGCCATATCGTCTGTAAGATGAATAATTTTTTAACGTAAATTCAAGTTTAAAATACTTGTTTTTAGCAAAAGTCAATACCATTGTACACTATTAGAAACATTATCACAAATTATCCCCTTAAATTATTTTATGAAGAATAACAAATAAATATGATCTTCACACAACACCTTAGAGTTAATTTTCGCCTATAACCTCAAACAACGTGTCACGGCTAACCATTTTCTACTTTGTTAGTTGGTGAAACAAATTTTAAAAATAAACATAATAACAAAATAACCAGCTTGTTGTATGCGTTCAATATCAAGGAAGACAAAGTAAAATATTTAAAAGCAGTGTCAATCGTAGGCACACGTAACATGTAGGTGTCACGGGAAAATGGGCGAAATGTCCCGCACCAGCCCCATCCTCTAGGATTGATAGCGAGATCGACAAAAAGGTATTGTTGATACCGGTTAACTGGCCTAGGGCAAAGGAATAAGTTGTGACAAAGACAAGATACAAATGGAAATAAAACATGTAATATTTGCGGAAAATGAATTTCAATATATGTAAATTGAAAATTAATATGATATATAAAAATACTTTTGCATCTTCTGAAACCGAACTAAGCTAATGGTTTCTTTAAGCAATGCACTGCTTGACGTATCTGTTTTAAGAGTTGCGGCACTAACGTATAAAACATATTTAAATCGTTTTATTATTTTCACGAGCAGTGTTTTTTTCTTGAGTGCCTTGTATATTTAATTAATATTTTTGGTAAAATACAGTGTGATTAAGTAAAACATGGCGCATTATTCACACAGTGAAGAGGTTGGCATGCTAAAAGCATATTTGATAATCAGTGACAGTGATAGTGATAACTATAGTTTGTATTGTGATAAATCAGTTGGAGACTAGGAATGGATAATGACCAAATTCTGGATAACTGTGACTGTAACTAGAGAATTTGCTTTATGTTTTCAATTTTTTGGAGAGGTATAGGAATGGAAGAGGGGAGGAGGTGGCCATTAATATTTTCATAAATAAACATATTTGAATCATTCTTTGACATATCTAAGAATTCTAGTTATTAGCTTTATTGAAGCCTATTTCAAGACATTAGTGTAATACTAGCAACGCTGTGGAATACACATCCACCATGGTTTTTAAAAATATTAGTATCTGAGTCGGATCTGCGGTACTCAACAGGTTTTCGATTGGAAAATCACGAAATTTATTTAAAATTTGCCTTTTTTATTCTTGTTTTTTTTTTTTTTTTGTAATAACAACTATTAATTATGTGTTTTACACATTGAACTATACTCAGGTGATAGATAAAAACTTTTATTTTATACTAATGAAATATAAAAACCAAATTTTGTTGGTTTTCAATATTAAACGAATGGTGTTTAATAATTAAGTAGGCATGATTACCATGAATATATCAACTGACAAGTTTGTAAATAAAAGTTTATCACATTTGTTAATTTATGAAAATGAATGAAAACCTGGAGACAAGTGAGATTTCAGGCGATTCTCTGCAATGGGTCTAGTGAGGAAACCGAGGCGCCCGACGTACGCAAATACATATAGTGTCCGTCCGTCGGGTTTAGAAAGTTTTTTTGGTATAACGTATCGCGAAAAGTGTTGCACAATTCAGTCCGTTAGGAAAAATACATTTGGAAACGAATGCGAAGCAAAATTGCTAATTTTTAGGGTTGACATTGCCTGCGGACGACTTCCGCAACTGCCTTGGTCAATGCAGGAGCAAATATGACAACATTGAAGAGACATAGTGGATGGCGAAGATCAACGGTAGTAGAAGGGTATTTAGCCGACAGCATGGAATTGAAAAACAAAACTGCAAGAATATCACATGAAAGAAGTGGAATATCAACTTCATGTTTGACAACAGTTCTACGGCAAATTCTTGTAATTCGATAATAATTGTCAATTTATTTCTGTAAATACGTTAGAGGGAGTTAAGGATTTATAACTACTTAGTACAACTCCCAAGGAAGTTATGAATATGTATATAGTTACAGTAACTAAGGCTTTATTTGTTTATAATATATTAGTATGAAATAAAAAATATTACTATTGTTATTAATACTGGTGGTAACAGACATCATATTTGTTTTTGTTATCTCATGTAAAATTTCTAAAATATCGGCTAAGGTAGTTTCCATTTTTAAAAACGATTTGTTAAGGTCCCGCCACAATTCTTTATTACAAATACCTATTATCTATTGCCTACTTGCAACGATTTACGACCAATAACTTTAAAGCCAAGCTCCACTAAACTCAGACTTTATCTCCCGTCCAACCGATCATTGATGGTAACGCTCGTATTACAAATAACTCAAATCTTACCTCATCAATCATCCGATCCGGGAAGCGAGGATCCGGAGTGTTCCTCGAAATCCGAACCGGTTCCAGAGTGCGTGCCACGTAGGAGGGCACGCTCACGCCATTATGTATACGTTGTTGCTTGTGCTCGCCGTTTTCTGTCTTGGACTCCAGGCCCAGGAACAGACGCAGATCTTCTGGATCATTTCTGTCGGCCAGGTACAACCTGTAACAAAATGGTCAGTGATAGATACTGCATGATTACTATGTTGAGAAAAAGCGAATTGTTTACGAATTGGTTTTTTCTGGTAATTAATTGAATGTTATAAATAAGTAGATGCAAACGTTTTTTGCATTTTTATTGACTTCAAATCTTATTGATTAACAAAATACAAGAACAAATAAACAAAATACTTGTACTACTCAAGAATATATGTTCTTCCATTATTTACCATTACTTCATAACTATCTGGCAATTCCATTCTATGCCTAATAAATCCACCAGAAGATGAAACCAGAAGTTAATTTGTAACAGTTTTTGTTATAAATAGCAATAATCCTGAACAAAATCAACAGATGCAAAGAATTTGAGATCATTAACACATAAGAGGTTATGTGTGTGTATGCTACTAACTAGGGGACCAAGTACCTATCCCTGTGGAACTCCTGATGTCGCCAATGTGTCGTCAATTAAATATCAAATTTATAAAATCCATAGTATGTCCAAAGTTGTATAATTTATGTTACAACAGACCGTGATCAAGCCTATCAAAGGTTTTAGATATATAGCAGTTGTAGATCGACCAGCAATAGAACCATGTTATGACAATAAGAAATGATTTAGCATGAAAACAGAATATTTTAATTAATAATTTCAAGCAATTTTCCAAAATTACAAGGAATAACTATAGGTCTGTAATTTTCAATATTCATGTTTTCTCCTTTTTGGAAAATTGGACATATTTTTGATATCTCAATCCAAATTTGCGAAAGGGTTGCAGATTTATTTAATGGATAATTTAAAAATAATGCACAATAAGTGCACAATCTTTCTATAAAAAATAGCAGGAACTCCATCAGGACGAGTTGTTAAATTGTTTTTAATTTTTTTCAGTGCAGGGTAAACGTCTTGCTCAGAAATTACAGAAACAAAGTAACAAATTATTTGTAATATCAGTCAAAAGTCGATGACTGATTAAACATAGACTGAAATAATTGTGCGAACGCCTCTGCTATACCCTAAGCATCATTGATAAATTGATCAAGATAGTTGATCGAATTAGGAATATTACTACTGTTTTTCATGATTTGCAGAAACTACCAAAAGTTCTTTTTTTTTTTTGTTATTGGGTGTAATTATCTGTTGGAAAATAAAATACTATATATCTATCTAGGAGATCTATTTGTTCATTGATAAACGAATTCCAGGGGCTCTCATGAAGATACGAGTTCTTCAAATCGGATATCCACCTGATCTGGGTCGGTTAATGTGCGAGTACTCAAACTTTTTGAAAATATAAAGGTAGTGGTGAATTGTGATGTAAAAATTTAAAGGAAAATATTAATCATTTTCCTAGAAAACGGAAAAATTATATTTTCCACGTAGCTTTCACTTCGCGGAAATCGTATTTTTTTTAATCTGCTAAATTGTGCTAGATGTTCCGACCGGAGGCAGATATAAGTTTGATCGACACCATATTTGGAACAACTACCACAATTCAGCACAACTCCGTTTTTTAATTTTCAGAAAGAATGGGGGCTAAATTTTCGGTTTTCCTCCATTTTCCAGAGAACGGAGATAGATATCAAATTTCTTTAAAATGCACAACGTTCGGTACAACTAACACAATTCCGCACAACATGGTTTTTTAATTTTCAGAAAAATGTTCAGTCCAAAATTTTCAGGCTTTTCAAATTTTCCGAAGAACGAAGGCAGATATTAAATTTATTTCAACGGCACAATATTTGGAAGACTAGCTATTTGGAAAACACGATATTTTCATTTCCTAGGAAAATTGCTATTACTTTTACGGTACAATGTACGAGAAATTTGGCATAATAATTCAGCACAACCTTTATTTTTTATTTTATCAAAAAGTGGGGGCTAAATTCAGACACATTATGGATTTACATATTAAATCTTATTTCTTCCTCAATTTTTTATTACGTCCAAGTCGATTCCGGAACAGTGTCGGCCAACCTTAAGAAACGGAGCTCGTCTTGTGACTGATTTAATGGTATGTACGTTTTCATATTTCAGTGCAACTAATTTACCTGGCCTACTTTTTTATAGGAAATTGTTATGTTTACCAATATAACCATGTTCCCATAAAAAAGTAATTCAATTAACTAAAGTTTTATAGTTAATGTATGTTTAATGTACAATAATTTATTTTTTATGGCAATATAAGTTTGACACGTGTGCGTAGTATATTGCTATTGCATTTTCATAAAAAGTTTATGGTTATGGCATATCAATAAATGTAGGAAATAGTGTAGTAAACAACATATTTCGATTACCTGGTATCAAATATTTTACTGACCATGTTACAATCATTATAACTCTTCTTCAAATATTTTTAATAGCCCAAACTGTTAAACAAACTATTTTCTTTTTTAATTTATATGCCATTGCATTTTGTCTTCATAAAAAAAATATTTTCACTTGGCAACATCAAATCAAATAACACAAAAAAATATTTATTGGGTATAACTACAATGATTAATAAATACATCAATCTATACACAGGGCTAGACACAGATAACGGATGGATTAAGTCTGCCCCTAATAAATAATAAATCAACCTTTTTACCGATTTTGGTTATTTCTTTAACTTGCCATAAAAGGCGAACCAGTCCGTATATTAAAATGATTTTTGATAGAGGTACTATTCTTGCGCCTCTAACGTCATAAAGTGGAACAGAAATTTGGGTATGATGGCACAACTTTTTTTATTTTTAAAGGTAAAAACAATTGGGATGTCATCAATAGCCAAAAATACATCATCGGCATTTCATTTTATACAAAGTCGTTATCAGGATGCTACAAATCACGAACAAATAAAAAAAAAACAGGAATATACAATAACATAAATTACAATTATTATCAAAATAGGCAGTACCTACTGAAAAAAATTTCTTTAATTTGTCTAATCTAGATTCTAGAAATCTGTCACAGACAGATATTTTCTCGAACAATCAAGCATGAAGAATTCCATTCACCACAAGCTCTACTATTTCTGCTCTACTCAAATGCCTGACCGAGGTGTTGTGTCTGTGAATAAGCAAAATACAAATTTTCCACCAGACCTGTATTTCTGTTTCGCTTATAACTTTCCTCGATTGAATCAAGTAAGTAGAATACCTCTACCGAATTTAATTAGATTATACAAAGTGGTTAGTATTTTATGACAAGTTAAAGAAATAGCCAAAAACGGGAAAACGTTCTGTATGTCGATAATGACAATAGCCAAAAATCTTTATAGGGTAAAACTTGATTACTTTTATGAGTAGAATACGCCATTAAAATTTGGCAAAGCATATCATTAACACCCTATATATGGAAGAGGAAAAGCAGCGTCGCAAAATTTTACACATTCAATTTATGGTTATTAAATTAGTTAACAAATAATAATAATAATAATATCTTCGTAATATAACTTATCATGTCATAATCTTGGTTGCTTTTTTAGATAAATAATGTTGATAATTTCAGCAGCAGGTGGAATGATGCACATTTAATCCAACTGTATGATTTCACTTATCGGTTAACACTGACTATTTAGTTTACTCCTTACTTTAAGATTAGAGTTAACGCCTTTCATCTATTTCCAAACAAATCAATTATTGATAATCTTTCGAATATACTTGTAATAACATGCTTAACTTGGACATAGCTTACAGTTTTTATTACTCCACAAGCTATATCTAGGCATCGTATGTAGTATCTAGATATCATAAAAATCGATCATAATTTTTTATTGAATGATCAAATTATAGGAAGAACAATTCTATATAACAGATAATTATAAGAACAATACAATTATTAATCATTGAAAACATCGAACTTTTCATTATTTAATAATAAGTATAATTTGATAATTGTTTTTTTTACTTATGTACAGTATGTCTATTGTACTTGTGTACAAATCCATAACAACTTAATTTTTCAAGATAATCTAACAATTATTTTTTTCATTAAATTGATATCTGATCGGCCTTTAAAATGGCTATCAAGGTCTACTATGATTTTTTATACCTCCAAATTTCAATACAAGACGTTTATCGATTTTATATTTATAATTTGGTAAAATGGTATTAATAAGGACCCCCATGTGAAATTTGAATGAAAACTATACAGAGTGTTTTCTTTTACATGTTCTCAAAATTTTATTTGTGTACCTACCAATCCGTAGAAACTTTATTCTTGAAGATAATTCAACAAATATTGTTTTGTTTTAAATGATATCGAATGCCGCTTTTTCTGATTCTACCTCGGCTTTTAAAATGGCGATCCAAGGCCTGGATTTTTTTATATCTCCTAAATTCAAAATACAGGGTATTGATTGCTATAACTTCAGCATATGATAGATAAAGTATACATGAGTAAAAAAGTTCGACTCAAGTCATTCTTAAAATAAATGGAGATATTATATCAAGGAATGTTATCACAACGTGGCAACAGTGCGAATACCCGCTGTGTCAGGTGAATGGTGTGTGGGTTGCCTACAACGTGCCAGCTTGCTGTGATGACAAAAAAATCCAAAGATAAACAGCTATTGTGAAAATCAATTAATTTAGTTTAAACAACTGTTTTGCAATTTTATTTTTGAACAGAAAATGATATAATTAATGATTTTTTTCATATATTAAATGTTGGTAATGTTTTAAATGTTTAAAACAGTAATATAACTTAAACCACAAAGGAATTTGAAAAATAAGTAATAAAAACTTTTAAGAAGACTGACTTCGCAGTTTAGTTAGCCACTGTTCCTCAATATCGACTTTGTCGAATTTTATTGATTAACAAAAAATTTTTTTTGTAAAACTAAGCATAAATAAATGAAAGAAGAGGTAAACATTGCATTTTGTAGTCATTTAATGCAGAAAATTATGATGAGAACTCCTAACTAATCAAATTGTTACACATGACACACACACAAACCAGTTAACCATGTGCCATGAAATTATTTATGTTAAAACAATATTAATAAATATGGAAACATGTTAGTCTTATCCTGACGTAAGTTTTAGAAGTATAATGAATGTGGTCTGTTAAGAAAAAACAAGAGAACGATTCTGTGCTGATGCTAGAATTAAAAAAAAATCAATAAAACATTTATTTATTAATTAACGCATATAATATTGGGTTTATTTCATTTATTAGAATTTTTCACCAAACCACCTTCTAAATGCACGTGATTTTTGAGAATTTTTACAGGCAACACAACATTACTTAACAGAAAAATAGAGTTACGGTACCCAACTTATTTTGGAGTTGATAAATTAAGTTATTTCCACAAAAAATCTGGGAAATGCTAATAACTGAAAAAAATATTTACTGAATTATCTTGTAAAATAATTTTTATACTATGTATAGTTTTTATTCAAATTTCACACATGGAGGTTTTGAGGTGAGCATTTTTATTTAAATTTGAGAGTATACAAAAAGTATAGCAGACGCCATTTGAAGAAACGTAGTAGGATCAGAAAGTAGCTATAGAGGGCCGATTCTAACTCACTTTGGTAACCTTGGCACTAGGTGCGTGAGCGGTATCCACGGGGATGCTGTGGTTTAATCCCTGAAGAAGTTCTTGAAATTCATTGCCATAGCCAATGACTAGAGGGTGATGAAGAAGGGGTGGGGTTTGTGAACAATGACCAGAGGGTCGTCATCAAGGAGGATTTAGTGTGGGAGGGGGTATCTGAGTAAAAAAAAATAGCTGCTTGTGGTGGTGGCGTCAGAGAGGTAGGGGTATCGCTACCGCATCTAGTGCCACCTCTAAATGGATGGTTACCAAAGTGAATTAGAAAAAGCGAATTTCGATGTCAATTAAAAGAACACAATATTTGTTGGATTAACTTGAAGAATAAAGTTTTTACGGATTTGTGCAGAAATAAAAGTATACACACTGTACAGGGTGTCTCAAACTTGATAGTATGGGCATACTCTGCGGATACAAAAAATAAAATTAAATTTAGCGCACGGGGTGCAAAATGGGATGAGATAAGCTCCATTTTCAATCGAAAGTATTATCTTTGGGATGTGACAGAAACGACTAAAGACATAATCAATTATATTTTTTCTAGAAACATACCCAAATGTTTTTCCTGTTAAAACGCTCTCATTTTTTCACTTTTTCCAAAGTTTTACTCTCTCACTCTCACTTACTCTCTTTTTCCAAACTTTTATTACATACATTTTTATGCATTACTTCGTGTTTTAAAGTTATAAGTAATATCGTCTTAAAGACTCTCAATAGAGGTACCACATCAAACAAAATCACATTAGCGGTGGAGGATCAAGCAGTCGTTGGAAAATAATTGAATGTTCCTTATTTAAAGTGCATAAATGTCACAAAATACTTGTTATTACGCAAAACGAACGTCAAACGTATAACTTTTGTGCCTACAAAATATTTCCTCATTCAGAAAAAGTTTTTTGTTGCTAATCTACGGTTAATCATACAAAGATTCAAGAAGAGATGTAGGGTATATCGAGAAAGGAATTTAGAACGCATCATTTCAGATCATAGAACTTTTACAAGATTGGATGCGACCTTGCGACGAAATAGGTAACATGACTACAATCACAATTTGGAGTATTTGCCCGAGTGTCACATTGAAAACAGACTTAATTTTATACTCAAATTGTGGTAAATGTAGAAACTGTTGATCAGAACCTTTTTGGGCACATTCTTTGGAAGAACAGAAGTCAGTTTGTCAGTAATGGTTTGCCAACGAATACCATTGAAAATCTCCACATTATAAATCCAGTCCAAAACCAATGCCATTTTGGAGTAAATGGTGCGGCATCATCGGTAGGTATTTAATTGAACCTTATTTTATGAACATACATTGAACAGCGTGAGTTACCTAAATTTCATACAAGAAGAACTTCCTGAACTTCTGGAGAATGTACCTTTGCAGCTAAGGAGAAACCTAAGGTTTCAGCACTACTGAAACCCCACAAGGTCAGGATTCTGCAGCAATATTTAGATAACACAGAAAAATGCATTGAAATTAATGGCCCTATTCAGTGACCCAGAAAGTCACCAGATCTAACACTCCTCGATTTTTTATGGGGGTTTTAAAAAATAAGGTTTACAAAACACATTCGTAAGATATTAATCATTTCAAGGAAAAAATTACAAACGCTTGTAATGAATGAACGGCGAAGTGTTAATAAACGTAGCCCACAAAGAAGTCTGGCGAAGAGTCGATAAGTGTCTTGAAATGAGAGGAGCCCATACAGAGAATAGATTGTAATATGTATCTAGTATGAGAGCGTTTGTTAAGTTTAGTTATTGTTACCTTTTGTTTTAACTGTATTAAAGAATTATCGAATTTAATCCTTTTATTTCTTCTTATTGACATTTATGCATTTTAAACAATTCAATTATTTTACAACAACTACTTGATCCTTCCACCACTACTGTGATTTTTAGATGGTATTTCTTATGAGACTTTTTAGGACGATATTGCTTATAACTTTTAAACGGGAAGTAATATAGAAAAATTTCTCTAATGGCCAGTTTCTCAAGTAGTAGATATCTATTAAATAAACTTATCGATTCCATAAACTGGAGATATCCTATGAATTCGGTTTCTGAACCATTCGATAATGCTTATCTATTGCATAAGTTATCGAACACATAGGTATCCAAAGAAAAAATGGCAAGATATCTGTCCAATAAACATAGCTGTTGCTTGTTTACATCTTTATTGTAAGGCTTAACCCAACTTTTTTTGATATTTTCGTGACGATTACTTTGTGCAATGGAAAATTCTGATTCGTCTGCCTGGACTTTTTTATAGGGAAATGTTCGTCTTGGAAAGCCCTATAAGACTGTCCACTTAGATTTCGGGGAGAAATTTTCACTATCATACATTTCCATCCGAACAGTTCCAGGTCAAATCAATCAGTTCTCATTAACAAAGAACTATTGTATCCAAAATGGCCACTTTTGTCAAAAAATTGAATTCCCAAAATCATTTATGGAACATTTCTGATCTTTTCAGAATTACGGGAAAATTCGGAAAATCTCTGTATGTGGCCATTTTGGTGAATGTCCAAAAATGAGTCCAAAAATTCTGAAAAAATTTTTGCAGATTCCTTGAATGTGTACAAATAATTTTTGTGAGATGATATTTTTTCCAATACTTTCCCAGTTTTCAGTAGAACGATTTCTGATATGTGAAAATTTGATGATTGTGGCCATTTTATGAGCAACGGAAAATTTCTCCGAAATCTAAGTGGACAGTCTTGTAGGGCTTTTTAAGACGAGCATTCTCCTATGAAAAAGTCCGGCAAAATCTCAATCTCGTGTTCCGTAGGGTCATTTTTGTGCGAAAAATCTAGTTTTTCCGTGCAAACCCATTTTTGGAGTCAAATTCCGCGAAAATGAAGACCCAAAGCGAAAATTGAGAAAGAGGGATCGATAGGGAATTTTATGACGAACATTTAGAAAAACACCTCATGACACCGGTGAATATTCAAAGGTACCGAAGTAAAATCAACATATAACGTCAGAAAGCGATCTATCCAGCAAATTTTTAGGTACCGAAATCTTTCAAAATACGTATTTTTTTTTAATTTAATTATAGATGTAAACATTGTTATAACATAAACTTACATAGTTCTGCATATAAGATTGTTCACTTTTGTTTATAAGAATGTGAAAATAATTGTTAAAATGTGGGGTTAGAATAGCGAAATAATGTGTGTCATACAAATGCATTTTAAAAGTTATTATATTATTTGAAGAGAGTTTAAATAGTAAAAGTGGATGAATAAAACATCAGTAATTTTATTTTTGATATTACTTTTGTTCTACGTGTTTTATTTTTCAAGATTTCAGTACCTAAAAAACACCACAAATTTCATCATTTTACGGCGACCTTAACGAAAGAGAAACTGTAAATTTACTGATAGATTTAATAGATAGTATTCAACTGTCTAGTATTAGAACAAATTCATTATCAGTATTAGAAAAGGTTTGAATAACTTCGTTTTTATGCATCAGGGGTGTATATATTTTTATTTAGTTGTGATGTGATAATTGTGATATCATTAGGTAGGCGATAGTGGCGCCATCTACAATTATTTCCTGAAAGTGTCTTACTTCGATAAATGGCATCTGCAAACACTTGTGCATTTGCTAGCCTCCATGATTATTGCAGATTATTAAGATATCCATTCTACCCTTGAGTATTTACATTCTACTTACTGAAATGTACGATATGGAATGCGTAAAGTCCATTGCGCATCCAAATAAAGGTACCAAACCTAGGAGCAGACAAAAGGAGGCACATGAAACTCAGCAAAGACATACTTCATTGGTTATGTATGTGGGTATGACATGAATTGTGTACTTAATTTCCCATTATTTTGTTTGTAAACACGTCATTGGCGTACAGTGTGGTTTCTTCTTTTATCTTGTATCTCATTAGTGTAATAATCCATTCGCGCAGCTTTTAGCGCATTCCAGTCATCATAATATAAAATTACATTTCAGTGAAGAAACCAATATAAAGTTATTGGTCTGATAAATTTATGTACTCGATAGTTATCGAATGGATTGCGCCAAATGTTGAGAAACCGGCCATATGTAAAGTTTATTAGGAAAAAAGACAGGATTTAACAGGAAAAAAATGTATGTGGTGTGGGTATGTGTCTGGAAAAAATATAATTGATGACGTAATTAGTCGTTTCTGTCAAATCCCAAAGATAATAACTTCGATTGAAAATATAGCTTACCTCATCCCACTTAACACCTATCGAGTTTGACACACCCTGTACATGTATGTATATGTGAATAATACTCTTTCAGTTTTAGATTATCAGGCTCTATTCGAATCAAGAAACGTATTAGTCATCAAAAACGCATGCGAGCAAACAAGTTTAATTTAAAGTAAGCATTCTGAAGCTCGTGAGCTTATTGAGGAATATTCAGTTTTCTCTTTGATCTTGGCAGTAATTACACGATGTGAGAGAACTTATAAGTAAGAAATATGGAATCACACTTCATACATGTTATACCTACAAAGTTCATAATTCAAACTCTAGAAGAGCCGATGTTTATTACATAAAATGAATAATTTTCATGTAACTTCAAAGCAGTAAGTAGACTTACCACTTTGAAGTTACAAAGGTATATACCGAGTGTTCCCTCTAAGACTTTCAGTGCGAATATCTCCGAAACCATCATAGCCAGTGCGACGAAATTTGGTATACAGACACTAGATGGCGCGTAGAATCTGATGATAACATCAATTTTTATACAGGGTGTTCCATTTTCCAAGAAATCGATTTAATTTTGATTTTTTGGTTGTCAGCCCTGCTAAAACTTATGTTTAAATTGAAATATACTTAATTATGAACACATTCTGATAAATAAACATTCAAAAATTTCAAAATTTAACATAAAAAACGCCTCCAAAAAGTACCCAAATTTCATTGTTTTGTCATGTAAAATGTGTATAGCCTTGAGCCAGACTTACACAGAAGAAACTAACATCGGTGAACGTCAGAACTATGAATTGTCATTGAATTGTCAAATATTAATGGCATGAAGTATTTTATTTTACATAAATAACGCTAAATAATGGATTTAATGCAATTTACGTATGCACAATGGTGTTATTGAGACTTGTCGATAAAAATTTAGACTTGAGTTGAGGCTTTTAGAGCATTGTGGTCGCCGTGCCGGCGCAGTCTACCGCTACAACTAGAGTTACAGCGTGAAGATTGTGTTTAATATCTGTGAAAATTTTTAAATTATTCCATTATAATGTAATAAAACTTCAGTAAATTGTTTTTTTTATGTTACTACAGTGTACAATAATAATTAGGTACACGTATTTTTTATGACAAAATAATTTACAAAATTGTGTAAGTACTTAAAGAATATCCCTGTTTTCCAACTGCTGTAATAATTATTGATTACTTATTTAGCAACAAACAAAACCATTTCTAAAACTTTTAATTATAATGTGAACGTGTTTGTCGTTGAAAGTCAGATCTGAACCTACCCTAGCCCCACAAAAGAAAATATTACGAAAGCATAACCTAGAAATGATTGATTCTTGTATCCACATATTTCAGCACTGTACTTATGTACTTATGTTTAAGAAGAACTCTACATCTGTAAAATAGTAAACAATGAACTACTATTTCTGTATTTCATGATACAGAACTGAAATAAAGCAACTGGTTTTTGCTAGGAAGAATCACCTGCAAATGTACTATACCCAGTAGGTAGGTACCTATCAAATAGTCGTTTAAAGCTAGATAATAATTTGTAATTGTTGTTGTAATTATTTTTATCTTTCAGTTATGTGTGTGCAGTGCCACAAATTACATTAAAACAGACACCAGAAAGAATAAGCGAAAAATATTACGGACATTTTCTTGGAAATAATTCTAAACATGGATAATATTATAAACAAGTCTGTAACTCACATTCTTTGAAGAGTATTCTACAGATTTTACAGATGTAGAGTTCTTCTTAAACATAATTACATAAGTACAGTGCTGAAATATGTGGATACAAGAATCAATCATTTCTAGGTTATGCTTTCGTAATATTTTCTTTTGTGGGGCTAGGGTAGGTTCAGATCTGACTTTCAACGACAAACACGTTCACATTATAATTAAAAGTTTTAGAAATGGTTTTGTTTGAATTTATTTGTTGCTAAATAAGTAATCAATAATTATTACAGCAGTTGGAAAACAGGGATATTCTTTAAGTACTTACACAATTTTGTAAATTATTTTGTCATAAAAAATACGTGTACCTAATTATTATTGTACACTGTAGTAACATAAAAAAAACAATTTACTGAAGTTTTATTACATTATAATGGAATAATTTAAAAATTTTCACAGATATTTTACACAATCTTCACGCTGTAACGGTAGACTGCGCCGGCACGGCGACCACAATGCTCCAAAAGCCTCAACTCAAGTCTAAATTTTTATCGACAAGTCTCAATAACACCATTGTGCATACGTAAATTGCATTAAATCCATTATTTAGCGTTATTTATGTAAAATAAAATACTTCATGCCATTAATATTTGACAATTCAATGACAATTCATAGTTTTGACGTTCACCGATGTTAGTTTCTTCTGTGTAAGTCTGGCTCAAGGCTATACACATTTTACATGACAAAACAATGAAATTTGGGTACTTTTTGAAAGCGTTTTTTTATGTTAAATTTTGAAATTTTTGAATGTTTATTTATCAGAATGTGTTCATAATTAAGTATATTTCAATTTAAACATAAGTTTTAGCAGGGCTGACAACCAAAAAATCAAAATTAAATCGATTTCTTGGAAAATGGAACACCCTGTATAAAAATTGATGTTATCATCAGATTCTACGCGCCATCTAGTGTCTGTATACCAAATTTCGTCGCACTGGCTATGATGGTTTCTGAGATATTCGCACTGAAAGTCTTAGAGGGAACACCCGGTATAATGTTAACGAATATATATACCATTAGAACAAAAATTAACGAAGTGGCCACTGTTTACGAATGCCATACGGGGTGTTAATAAAATCTTATCAAATGTTATCTTTTTCAAAGGCAAATATTTGGTTTTTGTTAAGTGGAACAGCCTTTATTTTTTTAACGGGATGTGAAAGACCGTCTCAAATCTACCACTTTCATAATAGGTATTATAATCAGTTCTTTATAGCTTTGTTCGTAGTAGATACGCCAGAATCAGTTTCCAACCGCGCTGCATCTAAAACAAAGCATTTTCAATTTTATTGGGCATTATAAATGCAATGCGCGTGCATTTGATCGTTGAAAACTGTTTCCAACTGTTCTACGGGCAAGACTAACATTGGATAACATTTTTAGCAATTTCTTCGTTTTTTTATCACAAATATCGGCGACGCACTAGGGATAAAGAGTTAAAACAAAAGAACGTTGCTTAGAATATATCTTTACTAGGGTTAGAGAACACAAGTCACAGTACCAGAGGTGGCTAGTCCAGGAGGGAACTGCTTTAAAATTTAATTTACATGTTGTAGTCTAAATAAATACCTACATATTTTAACCCTATAAAATGCAATAGAAAGGAGATGTTGAATTTGTAAAGTGCAGTTAATTTAAGCAAATCTCATGTGAGAAACACCGAACCTTAACGTCGGACATCAGCAAAAAGTGCAGTGGAGTAACGCATATTTACTACATCTCTTAGGACTCTGTTTAGCCCGTAACCGCAATCAGAGTCGTTTTTTGGCGTGATTTGTTTTGAAACAGTTTCGACGGTTTTAAAACGTTTTCATTTTCGTGATGAATTCATGACGTCACTTGTCAAATGTTTTGAAAATATTTACCGTAGTTTTGAAACATCCGCGAAACTAGTTTTAAATCGTTGACACCATAGAAAATTATTATTTTTCAACCTTTCTATGGTACATAACCTACGAAATTATTTATTTATTTTGAAAAGTGATAATTCAAAATAATAAATTCAGACTTCCACTTCAACCAAAAATGAAGCAAGTAATCTTGGGTGATCTGCAAGTAACTGTCGATGACGAAACTGCAGAAAAATTAAAAGGTAATAGTTAAGGTACGCGTTTTAATTTTCTACACACTGTTTTATTATTTAGATCCTGTTTATGCTGAAAAGTATTTGCTACTGGTCAAACAGATGTTGACTACTAACAGCCCTAACGAGGAAAACCATGATACTGCTTCTAGTAAAAGCACACTTTGGAAAAGCTCCAAGTGTCCAACTGAAGAAGATCATAAAGCAACACTTGCTTTGTTGGCTCTTCGTAAAGAAATGGATAATGCTTTTAAAGATAAGAAAAATAACAAAAACCAGTTATGGCAGAAGATAGTCAATAATTTAAATGAGCAAGGTTTTTATGTAGGCACTGGGATTGAAGGTAGAGAAAAAGTGAGATTAAAATTTATGAATTTACAATCGTCTTATACAAAATACTGTGATTTACGACGACAGACTGGCCAAGGCAAAATAAACTCTCCAAAGTATTTTGACGAAATAGATAGCATTTTAGGAGATAAACACAAAATCAATCCAGTTATTGTTATAGATTCTGCAACAGGAAACTCATCCCAAGTAACAAGTAAGCCAGAATCGTATGACGTAGAGGAGTTATCTGCACCAAGTACTTCAACTTCGATCCAGGAACTAGCAGATGACCATAGATTTATAAATGTGAAAAAAAGATTAAGGCCTCCACTTTTGAGACACCAAATGCTTACAGATTTAGTTAATATCCAACGAAAAAACCAGGAAATACGAAAAGAAGAATTCAAAAGTATGATGGAACTATTTCAACAGCAAAATAATCAACGCCATGAGCAACTTGTAGCCCTCATTAATCAAATGAATAAACACCGAAATAAAAGCAAAAAGAGGAAAACAGCAAGTGAAACTGATAGCGACGACTAGACAATTCGGTTTTGCAATTACTCTACCAGTTGTTACACCGCCTGTTTTATGAATAGATTTATTGTTTGTTACTATACTAGAGTGATACATTTATTTCAGTTAACCACACATTGTTTTGTTACAGACAATACTTGCATTGCATTAAAAGTATTTAACCGTTTTGTCTGTTAACTATTTGTTACTAATGACATTTCTTGAAATATTTTACTCTGTTATATTTAATGGTAAAAAATAAACCAGATTTAATATTTAGAATATTGTTTTTATTATAAAACACAATTTAAATTAAACTACACAAAAAATTGATAAAAAAAATAGAATATTAATTAAGTAAATTTGTAATGTGTGATCTTTTATTTATACCCTCTAATTGAAAATTATTGCCTTCATTTTCATATACATCATTATCATTTTCTATTGGTTCATAATTATCCCAGAAATTATTATTAATATAACAAAAGTTATGGAGCACACAACATGCTGCAATTATTTTTGTTGCTTTTTCAATGGAATTAACATTTATAAATCGAAGAATTCTCCACCTCGATTTTAGTATTCCAAACGTATGTTCTACTACAATTCTAGTAATACTATGATAGGTGTTATGCCGACGTTGAAGATTATTCAAATTGCCTGTATCCCTAAAACAAATTAATATAGTTGAATTCAGCTAATAAGTACAATATTTCTCTTACTTATAAGGTGTTAGAATCCATCTCCTTAAAGGATATGCTTTATCTCCCAATATATGATGGTTACTATTAGGAAAATATTTTCCCAGCAGTCCTCTACCTTCAATATCAGTATAGATTTGGCAGTTTTGAAAAACCTAAAAATAAAAACAACAATTTTATCTAAATATTAAATGAAATATATGTATCTAATCCTTACCCTACTGTCATGTGCTGATCCTGGATATCCAACCATTATATTAGTAAATATTTTATTGGCAGTTACAATTGTTTGTAATTTTATCGAGTGGTTTGAATTTTTGTCTATGTAGCTTTCTTGCTGATTTAAGGGTGCTTTAAATTTTATATTGCATACATCTATTGCTCCAATAACGTCTACAAGATGTATTGTAAAACAATATATATATTTACCTATTATACTATACTGACCTGGGTATCCACTTCTTGCCCTAAAATCAATTTCCACTCTTCGTGCTTCATTTGCATTTGGCCAAACAATATAATTTTTATTTAATTGTACAATTTTAGTTAACATGTATTCGGAGCAAGTGTGCACTGTTGATACAGACACATTAAATTTGTCACTTACAGATGATAAAACTTCTCCTCTTCCTAACCACCATAATGTCATTAACAACGCTTTACCCGTAGGGATAGGCTGCTCACCACCAGTATATGATTTTTCTGCACAATTTAAAATATTTAATAAGGCATGATATGTTTGTTTGTCCATTCTGAATAGATTAAAGAAATCACTGTCTATATAAAACGTAAGCCATTGCTCATAATAATCTGTAATTCTTATATGTGGAATCGTCATTTGCGAAATTACGCAGAGGTTTGTAACAGCCGTATCTTCTTCATTGTAGGAATTTATTAAATTTCTTAAATATATAAGTTGTTGCTGGTAACTATCTTCTGTAATAACCAACATTAACATTAGATTCCTTGGATTACATAACATTTTACCATTAATTTATTATATTTAAAAAATACACAACACTTAAAATGTTATATGAAAAAATATGAGCTTTGTTTGACTTTTGAAATCATAGTTTCGAAACGTGCCATTTTAACGGCTGCACGAAAACATGACGTCATCATCTAATCGTTTTGAAACATGATACGAATACGTTGCAACGCCAAAAAACAGCTTAAATGGTAGATTTTGTGTATATAAAATAAATCCCAGTTTTTTTCTTATTCAACGTATTTGTTTATTTGTAGTGTAAGATTTTGTAATCCACAGGATTATTTGAAGCGTGTTTTAAGATTGTAAAACTTTAAATTAGATAACTATGAAATGGAGGGACAATAAAAAACAATATTTAGCAATTTGTGTTAAATATAGTGCACGAACAACCACAATACTCAGAATTCATATTCATGAAGTCAGTAATCATCAGTCAATCGTCAGTTCTGCTTATACATTGTGTCGCAGTGTAAACGTACAAAAAATTTACCAGGGGGGTGACCAAACCGAAACAAGAATAAAGTTCTTATTAAACTGACTTTGTCTTTATAACTCTTGCATATCCCACATTTCGTGAATTGACTAAGTTTTCCTCAATCAGCGACCAATAGCCGAAGAAAAAAAGTGCTCTTATTTGCCCTGATGGTCACCTTCTGCTTGGGAATCTGCGTAGGTCTCGTGAGGCGGCCAATGCATTTCCATTGCAGAAACCGTAGACATATATCATAACAGCATATTCATTATTTATTCATACTCCAAATTACTTAGTAGATACTTACTATTTTGAACAAATAAGTTGACTTCTAGTAACTTAGTGGTAACTGCATCTTACTAGTATGATAACATATGACAATTTTTGACATGACGCTTGTAAGCAACTTATTCATACTGGCAGGTACTAGATGACAACAAATAAAATCTTTGAATGCACTTTGCTGCATAAATTAATGCAGACGATACTTTAGACACAGTGCACCATGAAAATGGTTGATTTTAGAGCACTTTTTTTATAACAATTTTATTGTTATTTTGGACTGGTCCACCTCTTGGTAAATTTATGTACGCTCACACTGGGACACCTTGTATGCAATATTATACATAGATAATCAGCTTAGCTAACTAGGGGAGGCGCACTCATGACGTCCATAAAGTGATAGTACAATTACTAATATTTTGTTACTATAAAATGCGATATATACAGGGTTAACTATGACTAAGTACAAAAATTTTAACCACGTACTCAGAGAGGCCTAAAAGACAATAAAAAATTTATTTCGGAATTCTAGCTCGATGTTTTAAAAATGAGGCAAAACCCTTTTTTTCCTACGGAAAGTCAGCGCCTATGTCGATCAGCCATCGTCCAAGATGGCTACATATGTCAATTACCATGCGGTCAGAGCACTGTAAACGCCTCGGGAAATTTAAGATAATAATACTACAATATTATTATATGCAAACGGTCGATTATTGTTAATATCGTTACTATTATTAGTATTATTATTATTTAATTATATAATAAGTTCAAAAATGGAACGAGCTTTAATGCACTTTTCGCTAATGACCTACAGATGGCACCAGCATCGGAAGATCCGTCAAATATCGCAAATATTTTGATATTAGTTTTCAGTATTTGCTTTTCGCACATTCAAATTCGTGTAATCGCGGAAATTACGGATATGTTACTAATTTATGGGAAGTGCGACGAAGTGCATATCGTGCAGCAGCAGAATATCAAAGACGTTTTCCAAATATGTAGCAGAATATGCCAAATCCTCGTACATTTGTACGAATTGTACAACGTCCACGAATGTTGTTTTACACGTGCTGGAGTTTTAAATACGTATGTACCTAACTTGAAAATAAAAAAGAACCAATTTCATACTTTTTAAAATTCCTTGTAACTTATTTTTTACTTAGTGACATAAAAATAAAGCATTTTTAAACTACAATTATAGATATACCTACAGATAAAAAGTATTTTTTTATTTATGAGCAAGTACAATAATTTTTACAACGACAAGTTATAATGTAAATAAGTTAGAAAAAAGAAAATGATTCAACGTTCTTGAAATCTCCAAATATCAGTCCTGGAAGTATCAGTAAGGTAGGTTTTACTCTCATTGCTACCATATCGTGTTTCTCATTAAATAATCTAGTATTTTGTAAATAAAACTTTCTTTAAAAACGCCGTAAATCATTACACGTGGCAACGTGGTGCTCTGTCACTACCTTTGACAACTTTGACTTTGGCAGAATATACCTAACCTCGCAGCTGACAGGCGGCATAGTCGCCGAGAAATTAGGGGTTAATAAGGTTTTGAAAATAATTTTTTTTCGCTTTATAAATAAGTTTGGAATTTTTTTGAAGGGTGATACCGTTAATTCTGAATTTTTCCTATCCCCTCTTAAAATATTTGTACTAACTCATAGTTGCGCATATGTATTTAAGTTAAACTGAAAAAAAAAACGATGTACTTGTATACAAAATTATACAAGTACATTAAGCTGTCACATAAAGTTTGTGATTGGTGGACCACAAAATCTAGAGTTCAAGGTACGATAATTGGCGTTTCAAGGACAGATAAGCGTATCTAAACCATATAACTAAAATATAATGCTAAAATTAAATAATTTCCTTCAACTTTTGAGAGAAAAATGTGCTTGAGAACATGAAAAACCCCGTGAATTGTACCTTATCACTGTGCACTATACATCCTGAAAAATAGCTACTTAATAATTTACTCGTTTTTTAAAAGAATTCTGTGGGTGCGATGATGTTTATAATGCCGTATACAATTTTCTCAATGAGCAGTTAACAGTTAATAGGATATTTATAATATTAAGTGATTACAGTGACATTGAAGAACGGCTGAATATATTTAATTGCACGTTAGTAGGTACAAAACGTGCTTTTATATTTTAATAATTGATTTTATCTATAATTGATGTCTCATTTGTTTTTATATGTAATATCATTGCATCTTTGTTTTTTTTTATTTTACTTTAAACCTCATCGTTTTAATTATTTTGACGTAAATTTGTTGTCATTGTGCAATTTTATAGTTTTTTTTTTAATGTATGCTACTCTATATACAGGCTGTATCACATAAGACAATATGCGAGACACGTCAAAAATCTTTAATTGTTTTTTATTGCATTTTTGGAGGCTTTTATGCTCGTAAAAACAAATTTGAGATCTATGGCCAACTTTATGAGCAATAACAAAAAAACCTGTAAAGTGCCCAAATTTTAAGGCTGTCTAACTTTTTTATTTTAAGAGATAGAGAAAACTTATTGGTAATAAATTTTTATTGCAAAATTGATACCTTCCACCTTATATAAACAGATTTTTGAAATATCGCATGCGCCTTCTAGGCGGATAAAAACATTTTTTATTGATACAGGCTATGGCCACAAAAAATTGCCTGTTTTTCGTCTTTCATGCAATATACTACATGTTGCCCTTATCTTTTGTATTTATTACATTTTTTCAATTTTAGTTTAAAAAAATGTACCTAAATATTTTCGTGTTGCTCAAGATAATATAGAACCTGTTTTAAAGACGCCAACTGCAACATTTTTTAAATGTGACAACACCAGAGATTCGCATAATATAATTCTATTATCTTTATTAAGTGATTCTCTATTTGCATATATCAATTTTAGAGAACTTATAGATTTTTTAATAATCACATTAACTTATTCAACAAATTTCAAGAAGGAATCAATGGTTAAGCCTAAATTTGTTGCAACATCGGTAGGTTGTAATTGATCATTAGATAATTTGATGTCAATAATATCTTTACACCGATTTTTAGCGACCTGTCTCCCAAACAGCATTATTTTAGATTTTGATGGATTGATAGAAAGACAAAATTTATTTGAAATGTTTAAAAGATTATTTAGATCAACTGTTATCTTCTGATTTACCAGGTGTATTACATTTTCTTCAAAAGAATAATAAAGTTGTGTGCCATTGGCATAAAAATGTGATTTACAATGAGATAGAAATTTTTCCAATTGGGAAGTGTAAATTGTGAAAAATAATGGACCCAAAACAGAACCTTGTGACACCTCTGCAGTTAACTTCTTGTTGACGAGAATATTCATTGTTATACAGAACACACTGCTTCCTCTGAGTTAGGTAATTCTCAATTAAGGACACGGATTCATTATTAAAACCAATGCAATGTAACATAGCAAGAATCAATGAATGATTCATTCTATCAAAAGCTTTACTATAGTCTAATAAGGATTAAGGCTGTTAATTTATTATTATCAGTAGCTCTTACTATATCATCTGTTACTTGCAAAAGTGCTGTAGCACAGCTGTAATTCGGAACAAAGCCTGATTGACATGTTGGTAAAATTTTATATTCATCTAAATGAGATCTAATTTGTTTGCAAGCGGATTTCTCAAATAATTTTGATAATGTAGGTAAGATACGTACAAATGAGTTTATTTTTTTTCTAAATGACTTGTCAGTCTGGAAACTATTATATAAGCTGGAGAAAATTTATATAATTGATTGATTTTTTTAGACTGTCTCAACAAACAGCTATGAAATTCGTTGAAAATTTGTGTATGAAAACGGCGACCTTAGAGCGAACTTCTATCAACAAAAGTGAAAGTCTACTGAAATTTATTTGAGGTCCCTAGTCAGTGATCAACTGCTCCATAACATTTTTATCAGTATGCCAATTTAGTTTAAAAAATGTTTATTGTCACTTGAAGTTCTGATA
Organism: Monochamus alternatus; assembly: GCA_037114965.1. Taxonomy (NCBI): domain Eukaryota; kingdom Metazoa; phylum Arthropoda; class Insecta; order Coleoptera; family Cerambycidae; genus Monochamus; species Monochamus alternatus. The sequence goes on along the minus strand of CM073426.1, from coordinate 22,946,616 downwards.
TCTGCTATGGAAGTTAACAGTATTGTATTTGCCTTGATGACGCAACTAGATAGTTGCTGGTGGTAACTAATGACATTTATCAATTCCAATAATCCTCGGCACAATCAATCCTGATTGTGTCCAGTTAAATTGAAAATCAACCAAATGAAACCTCTAAATGAAATTAATCGCGTGTACTAGTTTATCTGACTTTACACAGGTATTATTTTGGCTTATTTGTGTTGGACCAAATATTGATATATTTACAGGATTGAATCCGGTTTCATTATCTAGAATATACCTAATTTTAAATTATTTTTAAGATTATGATTTTCATCAAAGTTTTGAATTTTAATTTGTTAATCAAGTATTAAATTATTGTATTCTTTGTACCTTAAGTCAACTGAATGTGAATGTTAGTTTTGTGAATTTTTATCATAATTGTAACTAAAAACATATAACTTGCTAGGAATGCTTTTAACAGTCCTGTGTTTTTAAAGAAGTTCCGTGAAAATACTTTATTTACTATAAAAATTATTAAAGAAATTGTACTATTGCATGTTGTCAAAATGCATCAAGTAAATACATTTTAGTTTACTACAGTTACATATAACCGAGTATTTGGAACTATTGTGGTGTAACAATTTTTTTTTTCCTACAAACGTCCAGTAAAAGTATAATAATGTTTGTTCACGATTATCCTATAAAATTTTCATTATACATGTGTTTCCTCAATAATAATATAATATATTATTCACTTATCAATAATGAAACCATTATTTACTAATTTGAAAGAATGGGGAATGAACTAACAAAACAAACATTCTCCGGTGTCAGCAATTGAACCTTAACCTTACGCTATACCAGTTACTGCAATACTAATATTTTCCCGAATTATTATATATAAATATAAATAAATGTTTGTTTTGGAAATAGTGGGAATGTAAGTAAAAAGTAATAAGTTTTTATATAAGCGCTATCGCACACTGCTTAGCGTTTTTTTGATGTACAATGGATTTCTAACAATTAAATGGTGTGGATCAAATTATCCAGAATTTTATTTAATCGTTATATTATTTTAGTTACTCCACTAAAGACAAAACATAACATGAATGGCGGTGGAAGTTTACTAATTAAAGTTTTATTCACTTTTTTAAATTTATCAAGTGAATGACAAATACCATACTTGAAAGTAAGATGTTTTAACAGTTTTGATTTATAAGTCAGGTCGTGTTCTTGTTACGAGTGTGAAAGTATTGTGTAACGTTTTCTGTAAAAATTTTGTTAAAATATTATTAATAGTGGGGGACAAAGTATATGCCTGCACATAATCGCTAAAGGTGAGGAACAGGCAAAGGACAATGTTAAAAATAGCCGATTTTTGGCTAATCCGGGGGAACGCATAAATCATAATCAATTGATTATTGTTAATTAACATTATAAATGGCCCAGAAATAAGTTAGATAGCTGGGGAAATGTCGCTACTACCTATATAAACTACCCTTAAATAGCTTTAAATGGATAATCATTAATTATTGTTATACAATTCGTGTAAAATGAAAAAAGTGCTTGAAAATGATTTGAACAGACAGTATGTCAATATAAAAAGTGATAAATAACTGTAAAAATGTCCATTCCACCCCTAAAAATTAAAAAAACGACTTTCAAAAGCTAATGATGAGCTTACTTCGACATCAAAAATAGATAATGCTTAAATGTTCAACGGAACGCCTATTGCTAGAAAAAAAATATAGATTACTGTCTAAAAATGTAAAAACTGATACTAGAGTACATTAAGTAAGTGGGGAAATATTAATTGCACCCCTAAATCTATATAAACTGCCTTTAAATAGCTTAAAATAGATTATAATTATGTATTGTTGTAAAATTCGTTTAGAATGAAAAAAATGCTTAAATCGTTTTTAAGGTTCATTTATACTATTGCGACCTGAAAAATGGGCGCAAGGATAAGTTGCCATTTTTTCAGTACGCGCTCGCAAAGTGAGAACGATTGGCGCTATTTCGCCATTGAATGGGCACTTTTACAGTCATTTATCACTTTTTATATTGACATACTGTCTGTTCAAATCATTTTCAAGCATTTTTTTCATTTTACACGAATTTTATAACAATAATTAATGATTATCCATTTAAAGTTATTTAAGGGTAGTTTATATAGGTTTAGGGGTAGTAGCGACATTTCCCCAGCTATCTGACGTATTTCTGGGCCATTTCTAATGTTAATTAACAATAATCAATTGATTTTTTTATGATTTATGCGTTCACCAGGATAAGCCAAAAATCGGCTATTTTTAACATTGTCCTTTAGGAATTCACCAATACATCTTACCAAATGTGTCGATTCCAACTGAAGTTGTGACATATTTATTCTTAAAGAACCTATTTTATGAAAATTCCTGAATGATTAGTGTTTGGTGAATGAAGGTCTATGCACTTTTTGTAATAATGTACTAGTAATTTCAAAAGTTCATTGCACATTAATTTTTGTGTCTGGAATATGCACAACCAGTGAAGTTCTCTTCTACATATTGAATGTCAAGTTGCACAGTTTTTCGGGACGACAAGCTTTCAAATACATCGAAAATAACGGTAACCTTCTGTATAAGATATGTTTCATCCCGAGTTTCTGCGAGAAATTGTCTATTTCGACTTTTTCGGTCGATATCTTTCGCTCTTTTGCTTTTGCAAGAAGCTTGTAATATTTGCTTATATCTTGATTTTTTATGTTCATCATCGTCTTCGACATGGAATAATTAGATCATAGTGTTGCCTGTTTCAATATCTTAGACGTTTCTCCAAAGTATGCTAAAACTACTGGTTCATTAAACTTGCCACTAACATTTTCTAGATCAGACTATCTCAAGAAACGAATTACGAAAGTACGAAAACTCGTACTGTTGATGTTGCTTTGCCTTACTAGACATTAACTCACGAAAGTGGCATTATTAATAGCTTCTTCGATTTCCGTATAAAGAAATTCATTTTCTTGATCACGAGGTTTGAAGTTGACAAACAATCGAACTCTCATTACGTTATAGTCTAAGATCCCATTATAAAACGACCTTCACCGAGCTGGTTAATGGATAAAAAGTATTTTATATTCAATTAAATATGTCAATAAATATATTGCAAATGGGTTGTTTAAAAAAATTCAGTCCAGAATATGATTAATTAACATTTAAAAATTATTATTTTTTTAAATATTTCACTGGTTTGGTTAATAGACAAAATCCATACAAATCGAAAGTATGAAGCCCATAGAATATGCAAACCTTAGGTTGACTATTTTTTTCCCGTCATAACTCTTGGGTAGGCAGGTATAAACAGATAAATCAATACTAGTAACTTGCACCGGTGTGGTTAATAAATTAAAGTTAAATTAAAATAAAGATTATTTCATTACCAACATGGTGGTATATGGTTGTCTACAAAAAATCAGTCCTGAATTCCGGTTGGCGAGTTTTAAAAAGTGAAATATTTCCCAGCGAACCATTCCATGCGATAGAAGAGTACACAGCATTTCAGCTGTGTGTAGTTCGTCCATATCGAAAATGAAGACGATCCGTTTATCCATTTCTCCAACAAATTTAATAAAGTCAGGGGGCGGCGGTATTATTATCAATCTGCCCCTAGAAACCCCTAACGCAAAGACGGACTTATTTTTTCGATTCGTTAAGGAGCGGTATCCCGTTTTTTTCAAATTTTTTCGGTACATTACCGGATGCGCCCCGGCCTTATTGCGAAGTATACGTACATAAAATTTGAGGTCGATCGGATTCGATTTGTGGCCGTGATATGTGCGGAATTTTTTTTTACTCCTAACGACGAACATGAGGCTAGGTAAACGGCGGCTGTGGGACGGGATTGGAGGTTTCCCGAATTCATAACTGAGGGGTGGAGTCTCGAAGTCACGAGTTCGAGAAATCGACCTTTTCTGTTTCATTTCGAATACATATTCGAATGTTTTTTATTAAAATATGTAATAATGCTTCTATAGAATTTTTTGTACAAACAACGGTTTACGAGTTGGGCGGCAAAATACCACCACCCCCGGACTTTATTAGATTTTTTGGCGAAACGGTTAAACGGATTGTCTTCATTTTCGGTATTATTATTTCGACTATTATTTCCTGGTAGTGACTTGAAATTATATTACGATGTTCCTGCCGCCCCTCCGGGGGCGGCCCTTGAAATCACGAAATTTGTCTAAAATCATTGAAATTGTTTTGTGGTGTTTTGTGGTAAGGTAAAATCTCCACCTTACCTAACGAAAAGTCCAATAAAATTTTATGATTATATGTATCGTTTCCTTAAAAAAAATTAAACGTAATTCGGGACGGCAAATGGATTATTAGAAAAATTTATATTTTACGGGTTTTCGGTCTCGACATATCATTAGCAGGGTTGAAAATGTTGTTTTATTGTCATTGAAAGGCATTAGGAGTTTCTAGGAGCAGATTAATAATAATAGGTACCGCCGCCCCCGGACTTTATTCAATTTTTTGGAGAAACGGATAAACAAATTGTCTCCGTTTTCGGTATGGACGAACTACGCAGCTGCAATGCTGTGTACTCTTCTATCGCATGGAATGGTTCGCTGGGGAATAGTTCACTTTTTAAAACTCGTCAACTGGAATTCAGGATTTTTCGCAGACAACCCTCTACCACCGTGTTGGTAATGAAATAATCTTTATTTTAATTTAACTTTAATTTATTAACCACACCGGTGCAAGTTACTAGTATCGATTTACCTGTTTATACCTGCCTACTCAAGAGTTGTGACGGGAAAAAAATAGTCAACCTAACGTTTGCATATTCTATGGGCTTTATTCGATTGATATGGAATTTGTCTATTAACCAAACCAGTGAAATGTATAAAGAAAAAATAATTTTTAATTGTTAATTAATCATATTCTGGACTGAAATTTTTTAGACAACCCATTTGCAATGTATTTGACATATTTAATTGGATATAAAATACTTTTCATCCATTAACCAGCTCGGTGAAGGTCGTTTTATAGTGGGATCCTATACTATTAGCAGTATTAAACTTCATAGTAACTGGATTTCAAAATGATATTTTATAAATTTGTATATTTAATGGTGTTTCTAGAAAAAATAGTGTATGATATATGTGCTAAAAGTGACTATAATTTGTTCGAAGAGAGAGAACCTCACTTCTCACAAAATAAAATTTCACTTTAGCACTATAACTATTATTTCTAAAACAAATACTAATGAATATGAACCATTATACAGGGCGGTCAAATGAAAACGAAACAACCATTTTCAGGAACTGCATCAAGATTGTAGAAAAACGCTCTTTCTTTCGATTTTAGATTAAAGAGGGACATTCTTTGCTGATATTTTTTACTCCGCCACTTTCACCCTCAAGCATTGGGCATTGGGGATACCCAACCCCCAATGCCATTTAAATATTTTGGGATGACGCTTACCCTTGCTTGGGAGTGAAAGTGGCGGAGTCAAAAATATCAGCAAAGAATGTCCCCCTTTAATCTAAAATCGACGGCTCTGAGCGTTTTTCTACAATCTTCAGTTCCTGAAAATGGCTCTGTTTTGTTTTCATCTGGCCACCCTGTATATTATTTATGCACTATAAGGAGCCCCTTATATTTTAAAGGAATGGATGTTAAAGTCGGTAGGTAATCCTGTGTTAGTTAAAGAAGTATGTCTAATATTAATATTTTAAAACAGTAATACTCAGTGCCATCTATGTAGCGTTTAATAGAAATTTAGTCGGATATTTTAAGACATCGGCTAAACCCAAATTCAATGTAGTCAGGGGCGTTTAATCGAAATCTTATCAAAGTCCCTTGAGAAATCCTAATAGGTCGATGCCTGGGGTCATAATGGACTGTCGCCCAGTAATTAACGGTAATCCTTCACGTTTGTAGGTTTAACTAATTTGACGTCAAATTGATGAGGGAAGATTAGAACGTGCGCTGGAAATATTTGATTTGGAATTATAAAAAAAGCGTAAAAACTAAGAAAAAATTAAATAAAAAAACATTTGAATGAAAAAGCAGTTTATTCCACTAACTGCATATTTTTTATGACAAAATATGATGATTTAATCTTACCTACGTACCTATATAGTATGATTCACAACTTATCTAAAAAAATTTGGAAACAAATGCTTCATAAAAAATAGTCAATATCGTAAAAGAAATTGTAGTCCTTATAGTTTCCGAAAAAAAGTTATTAAAGTTGTAGTATTTTCAATATTTGGCTTCTCTAGCCAGACGATTTAGAATGTTGAAATTCGATTATTTATACAGGGTGTCCCATAATGATGTGCGCTCCTTTAGAGGGTGCGTTCCTTGGGTCATTTTAGGGGGGGGGGGGTTAATTTCTATAAAATTTTTCGATTTGAGTCCTCCCTTACGAGATAAGGGCTTCTAAAAATTGAAAAAATTTCAGTTTTCATTTTTTTTTTCACAAAAACGGTTAAACTTATAAATCTGAAAATCGGTGAATATATTTAGTTAATTAAGTGACATTGTTGAACACGATTTTTATTTTTACCAAATGTCTACAAGGGTGGCAACCACCAACCTCTGTTGCTTTTTCTAATTAGAATCAATTTAGAAAATTTTTCCCCTCTTAGTATTTTTATGCAGAGATACGCGTATTCTTTTTAAAAAATAAAATCCGTATACGTTCATATGAAACGTAGTGGATGTGGATTTTATTTTTTTAAAAGAAAACGCGTGTCTGCATAAAAATAATAAGAGGGGGAAAAATTTGTAGATTGATTGTTCTATTTACTGGATTTTTTCATGTTGAGAAACGTTTAGAATAAAAAGTTTTAATTAAAAAAAAAACAACAGAGGTTGGTGGTTGCCACCCTTGCAGACATTTGGTAAAAGTAAAAATCGTGAGAATCTATTGTACCTTATGAGCATAATAGGTTAATCCTCTGTCTTTATTTGTCAATAATAATAATAGTTAATGATAAAGAAATGCACGCTTCGTTTAAAAAATATCAATACCTTTGAAATATAAACGTGCGCAACAAGCAGCGAAGTTAAGATATATATATTTCTTTTCTGACATAATAAAAAGGTTTGAGTGAAAATTTTAAAACATTATATTTGCTACTAGTAAAGTAAATTTACACTCTCAAATCATTTCTTTCTACAAAGACGCACTGATATTATCATCGCCGCGGAAGCAAGTATGCTATTTTTAGTTTTATTTTTCCTTATTTATATAATTTGGCTTTCCCAAGTTACCCTGTTTCCGCTAACTTTCTCTAACCGGAAAGCTTTAAAGGTAATATTACTTTTCCGAGAAAGATGTGCTTTAAAAGAAAAGTTTGTGTTTTATTAAAATTATACACGTTTCGTATTATCCCTGTTTATAGCTAGGTGTGTGGGAGTTGAACGTGAAAATAACAATATTTATCATCCCGTCTAATTTGATATTATTTCGTTCTAATATCGGCGAATATATTGAATACACATAGCTATCAACATTTTAAAAGTGGTGTGTTATTCTATAAACGTTTCCATAATATTTATTATTAGGTATGATAGAGAATTGTAAAAATAAGTGGGGTTTGTTTAATAGATGCATGTCATAGAGCCACTCATTTTTGAGATACAAGGCGTATAAGATAATTTAATAAATTTAGTTTTGGATGTAATTTTTTTAAATACCAACAGATTTGATTAAATTTTGACACAGGTGCGTTTTTGGTAGTGCCAAACACGCTGATGCTATTAGTTTTTTTATACAAAGTAGAGAGCGTTAGTTGCTAGCATTTCCACTGACATTTTATTCTTTTTTTTTTGGGGTTTCCCATTATGAGCCTCGTTAAGTTGTGTGAAATTTCATTTTCTACAAAAAGTAAATTTATTAATAATGCACCGTTTTCGAGGAAAATGCAGAAAAATTTGGTAAAATCAACCAGAGTGTATAAGCTTTTGCGGAGTCACCACTGAAGATGCGGCAGTGAGAAGCGTCAAAACGTTTGGAAGTATGGGATGCGACCAGTTACAGCGGCTACGGGAATGACCACCATTATCCGAGGAACGGTTCCGACCGTAGGAGTCGTAATGCCAACAATAGAAGCCGAAATCAATATGCAGGTGTCCCGAAATTAGCCGCAATATTTTTGCTATGTATTAGACATGTGAAAATAAATCAAAAAGTTCCTATAAACATGATCCGAAAAATTATCCAAAAGGGGAATCTTGAAGATGGTTATTCCAGAATATCTTTTGAACTATTCAAAATAAAATTACGAAATTTGGTGGGTAGCATACATTTCGCATAATACAAAATTTTCTGTTCTTACAACTTAAAATATTTGCTCAGAGGCGTCACATTCTGAGGGGAGCCAAGGTAAATATTGCCCCACTTTTTTTATTTTTGGCTATTTTCTCTTGTTGAGATCGAATTATAAAATTTCATAGATTTCTACACAAAAAGGTACTCTTGTTCGATCTCGACAGGATGCGCCTTTTTCGAGCAAAATCGATTTAAAGAAAACATTGATCTCATCATAAAATAAAAATTGGAATACGCAACGAATAATAAATAAGGCACTTTTTATGAGGATTAGGAAATTTATTTATTAGTTGAGAAAATGCTCGAATAAGTTTCCATTTTGTTTAATACAATATCTAGCCCGGCGTAGAATATTCTGCGAGGCACGGAGAATTTGAAAATTATTCCCTTTTATTTGATTTCCAGCTAAAATAATTCTTTGAAGTAATTCTTCACGAGTATCCACCTCAGCTGCATAAACCAGATTACTCATATGACTCCAGAGATAATAATCTAGCGGATCCAAATCCGGTGATCGCGCTGGTCAGGTTATCAGACCACCTCTCCCTATCCACTTCTCAGGATACTTTTCATTCAGCCAAATACGAAACCCCTGCCCAAAATGAGCTGGTGCCCACTCTTGTCTCTAAAGGAATATCCTCTAATAATTCAGGTAGGCAATTTTGTACAAAGCGTTGGGACTTAAAATTATTTGGTAATTCAATTGGGCCAATCTATTGATTCCCAATGATTCCCGCCCATAGATTAATGGAAAATCTATTTTGAAAATTAGTTCGCCGTACTCCTCTTGGGTTTTCGCCGGCCCACAAATGGGTATTGTGGCTGTTAAAATAAAAAAAGTGGACCCCCTCAGCATGTGACGTCTCTGAGCAAATATTTTAAGTTGTAAGAACAGAAAATTTTGTAGCATGCGAAATGTATGCTACCCACCAAATTTCGTGATTTTATTTTGAATAGTTCGAAAGATATTCTGGAAAAACCATCTTCAAGATTCTCCTTTTGGGCGGTTCTACCCCCTCATGAAACGTTTTTCGGGTCATGTTTATAGGAACATTTTAACTTATTTTCACATATATAATACTTGGCAGAAATATTGCGCACTAATTTCGGGACACCCTGTATGGGCGAGCCCAGAGACACCGATAGAGCGGGTCTGTCCCCCAAATGTAGTTATTTATCTACCTGTTATTAATCAGGTAGTTAGGAATTATTATTAATAAAAATGTTTATTTTCGTCGTTTCTACATTTGACAACGCTGCAAGAAAACTACCGCTCTATAGTTTTGCGGATGATACCACTATATTTTACACAGCTGATAATTGGAATGAATTAAGAAAAAAAGCTGAAAAAGATTTTAAAAACATTGCGTTATGGATGAACAGCAGACTATTAACTATTAACTACTCCAAAACTTGTGTTATGTCTTACATATGTTACAAAGATAAATTACCAAATTATAATAAACTTGAAATTAATATAGGAGAAAGATCATTAAATATTAATATGGCAAAAAAATCAAATACTTAAAATGGAATTACCATATTGATCATATTGTTAATAAGCTACGATGTCTTTTAAGTAAATTAAAATTATACTAGATAATAAACAAATAAAAATATTATATTCTGCTTTAGTTCAACCGCATCTTTCATATGGCATACTAGCTTGAGGAGGGGTAATGAGTAATTATTTAAAGAGACTGGAGGAGACGCAAAAGATATATGTTTTTTTGATTATGGCATTTCTACTAGGTATTAAGAGTGGTTTCCAACCCAAAATCCCTAAAATGAACAAAACTATCGGTCAAAGATGTTTTATATTTTTAATGCCTTTTATATACAAACATATTCCCTCTAATATAAAACTGATAAATTCTATGTCTGTATAAACAAAAAATAAAGCTTTTACTTCCGGAAACATCTAGGGAGAAAATACGAGAGATTATTGATAGAAAGATTTACAATTAATTTGTGTTTAAATAATGAACAATTGAAAAAAAAATACTTACCATTCAATATTATGTTTTGAACTGCTTGTGAGCTTGTAGGTATATGTGTATTTTGTGTATATAAAACATATTGTATTTGAAATTTGTTCTTGTTAATTTGTTGTTATTAAAATTGTTTGTACGTGTTATGTCCCCTACACACAAGGTGACATTTGTGGGGTCTCTTGGTTTATTTAAAAAAAAACCAAACTAAATTTAATTAATTGATTTATTTTTTAATTTGTATTACAATTGTATGATTTCTTTTTGTATTTGGTATTTGTATTACAATTAAATTAAATAAATTATTATTATTATTATATTATTATCATTATAGTTGACGTAATATGTAACCATCTCGAACGATGATTGATTGTCTGAAGAAAATGACGGATTTTTTAAACATTGAGCTATAATTCCGAAATAAACTTTTTATTGTCTTTTAGATCTCCCTGAGTATGTTGTTAAAATTTTTGTACTTGGTCATAGTTGACCCTGCATAATTAAACAATCCTCATTTATTTTTCATTGTTCAGGTCTAGTAATTTTGCCATGTCTTTTTGAAAAACACATATATTTTAAATACCTGGAACAGTGCGGTTTTCTACTCAAACTGCTGATGCCAGCGAAAAAAATGTTTACGTCCACACAATAAAAAAGTCAAAGGTTAATAGGAAGCCTTTAGAGCTCTAATTTTTTTTCTGCAAATCTGCAAAGTTGAAGCAAGCACTGTGCCCACCCTTATTGTGCTTTTAATATATTGCCGCAGCCATGATGGTCATAAAATTCAGTCATATTAAAACAGGGGAATATGAAATTAAACCGGTACAAGTATTATCCCCACAGCCGTTCATCTTCCATTCAGCATGGATACAATGAAATGGGGGATAATTCTATTAAAGGACAAACTTTTGTATATTACCATAACATTATTGGAAAAGTAATACCGTATTTCCAGCTTTCCAGTTTGTAATGGTTTAATGGCTATGTGAAATGGCTAGGAAAACTAATTTGTGTTCACAATATATTTTAATTGAAAGATAGCCCAGGTCTAGATGTTTTGAAATGACCTCAGCCTTTGAGGAGAATGTAACTAAGTTTAAATAGATCTGACAGATAATACACAAAATAAAAAACCCAAAGCATCAGTTACGTTCGTTGCTGCAAATTTCTACTAATCTATTCATAAAAAATGGGGTCATTTTTTATGCTACAGTTGTGAATGACTGGTGGGTTGGTGATGAGTAACCTTAGATGATCGCTATAGGTTTTCCAGGCGTAATTCAATGCCGGTCGGGACATTAGCCCGCAGAGTAGTTGTTTTCTTGAATTTCCTGTTTACAACATATCCTTATCGCCGACTCACAATAGAGGTCGCTAACTTTTCAGTGGTTTCTACTGCGATGTAGAACACTTCGTGTCTGTGGCTGGTCAGTCCGGCATGGAGTAGCGAATGGCTCCTAGATGCAGCTTTGCTTCTTTGCGATACTTTCACTGATCTGTTTTAATTTAACGCGGAAAGATCATTGCCCAAGTTTCAACCGAACGAGTACCGCTGTAGGAGGCAATGGCGTCACGCGTTCGTTTAAATGTAATTTAACTATGTATATTTCGAAAACTATTTATCAGATCTACTTAGATATCACAGGGGTGATGAGGACAACTGCAACTGCCGCCCTGGAAGTTTTACCAACATGGATTGTAAAGGAGACGATGACGACCTACCTGAGAATAAGGGATGCAGGGTGTTGGAAGGCAAAAGGTCTAGTGGAGGATCACGTCTTCAGGGCGGAAAATGAGATCCCAGTCTTTGCTTGGAAGGTTATTGAAGCGAAAGATAAATTAAGGTTGGGAAGGAAGTATGACACTGCCCCGGGACCTCTGACATGCTATAGCGATGGGACCCTGGTAGAGACTGAGTTTTCTGGGGCAGGAATATATTCGCAAAACTGGGACATCCGGCAGAGCTTTTCGCTGGGCACATACTTCAAGGTTTTCCAGACGGAGGTTTTTGCTATTTTGATGGTAGCAGGCAAGGAAGAAGTAAGGAATTGTGTGGAGGAGGAAATCAATCTTCATCTGCTCTGATAGTCTGGCTGTACTCAGGGCCCTTACTTCTACAAGGGCGAGATCTGGTCTTGTTAAAGAGTGTGAAGATGCCCTGGACTCCCTGGCCAGACAAAGTGAGGTGGAGTTATTCTGGGTTCCTGGCCATAAAGGAATCCCCGGTAATGAGGCGGCCGACTTGTGTTAGCTCGTCTCGGATCTGAGGAATAATGCCTTTAATAAATGGGCCTATCAAACACTAGAAGGGAATTGGAGAAGGAATGGAGGATGTAGACAGCTCCACGACTTCTTCAATGAACCTAGTAAATCTAGGACGATGTGGCTGCTGAGCCTTATTAGCCGAAGGTCCCTGAACCAAATGGTGGGGGTGCTGACAGACCACTGCAAACTCAGAAGGCATTTGAAACTGATAGGCATAGAAGAGAGTCACTTATGTCCGAAACGTGGGGAGGGGGAGGAGAGGATAGGATATTGTGCGACCCTTGGAAGACTGAGATATAGGATCTTTGAGCCGAAGAGCTGCAAAGGGAAGAGATAAGAGACCTACCATGGACCAAGACCCTGGCGTTCATTAAGACGTTGGATAGGTTCGAGGAAGGCCGAGAGAAGATAGTGGAGAGGTGATGGGATGGTACTACTACTACTACTACTACTACTACTACTACTACTACTACTACTACTACTACTACTACTACTACTACTACTACTACTACTACTACTACTACTACTACTACTACTACTACTACTACTACTACTACTACTACTACTACTACTACTACTACTACTACTACTACTACTACTACTACTACTACTACTACTACTACTACTACTACTACTACTACTACTACTACTACTACTACTACTACTACTACTACTACTACTACTACTACTACTACTACTACTACTACTACTACTACTACTACTACTACTACTACTACTACTACTACTACTACTACTACTACTACTACTACTACTACTACTACTACTACTACTACTACTACTACTACTACTACTACTACTACTACTACTACTACTACTACTACTACTACTACTACTACTACTACTACTACTACTACTACTACTACTACTACTACTACTACTACTACTACTACTACTACTACTACTACTACTACTACTACTACTACTACTACTACTACTACTACTACTACTACTACTACTACTACTACTACTACTACTACTACTACTACTACTACTACTACTACTACTACTACTACTACTACTACTACTACTACTACTACTACTACTACTACTACTACTACTACTACTACTACTACTACTACTACTACTACTACTACTACTACTACTACTACTACTACTACTACTACTACTACTACTACTACTACTACTACTACTACTACTACTACTACTACTACTACTACTACTACTACTACTACTACTACTACTACTACTACTACTACTACTACTACTACTACTACTACTACTACTACTACTACTACTACTACTACTACTACTACTACTACTACTACTACTACTACTACTACTACTACTACTACTACTACTACTACTACTACTACTACTACTACTACTACTACTACTACTACTACTACTACTACTACTACTACTACTACTACTACTACTACTACTACTACTACTACTACTACTACTACTACTACTACTACTACTACTACTATCAGATTGACATTGGGTTGACCATACATCATAAATGTTTCTTAACAATTAGGCAAATAATATAATTTGAGATTTGACCAAATGACCCTATTTTACGGATTACCGTGTGTGTACATTATTTGCATCCTGTTGGTTTTTTGACAGAATTAAAATTACTGTCTGTTTAGTAATTTATTTCGTATAAATATGCTATTTGTGAAAATTAAGTGTCAAACAAATTTGTTTTATGTTATTATATACAAATCATTTTAAGACTAGAGACATACGTAAGCGTATCTCAATTGGAAAAATACTAGATCGATTTTACTTTAATTAAACATTGATACAGAGATAAGAAATGAATCATATCTATCCAATATAACCACATCCTGCTTTTCCAATTACATGCAATGAAATATACCAGAAGGTATTTGCTGTCAATTAATGACTAATTAAATCTGCTAAAAGGAAAATCCCGTTGGATTGGAATAACTACAACCGTCAAATATTATCAGCATACCATTAAGAACTCAGTGTCTATATCTGTAAGTATTATCTAAAAAAGCTCATCAGTAAAGAAACGAAAGATTCGATACTAAGATTCTCATAATAATTATCCGCAAAACTGCTACAGAATTGATGGAAGAATTAACAAAATAGTTACTTAATTATTATTATAACAAGCTGAATTAAGCCGTATACCGGTGGAGGTGTTTCAGATGTGTTCTTCACATCTAGAAGATATGGTAAAATCATGCGGAAGGAAGACATTGACAAAAATTCATTCATTTAGAAATAGATTTAATGAAGCAATAATTAAAATATACCTGTTACTTGTATATTGTGTAAATATGTCTGTTACATGTAGACTGTATAGAGTCGTCTTACAGCGCTAGCAAAAATGCAGAGGCAGATTACAGACAACCTTAATAATGTAATGTATTTAAGGCGCAAGCCCATCTATCTTAAGAGTGGCAGCTTTGGTTCTGGTATTTGGGTGTAATTAGTTAAAATTAAAAGTAGTTTCCAATTGCGTTCCTAAATTCACGATTTCCTTAATCTTGGTGATAACCAAAATTACATTACAACATTACAGGTATACGATTACTTATGCATCACAAGGAGATACAATACCAGACCAAGAAGTTTCAAGCTATGGCTTCTGTATATTGTCCTCTTATACCACAGCAAAAAATATTACTTAACGTTTTTAAATAGCCAGAGCTATAGATTTTTAATTGGAGATTGCAATGCTAAATATACCCATTAACTTAACCGTTCACTACAACTAACATAAAAATCTGAAGGCAAGATACCAAATAGAGTAAATAGTTTGTATCTTGCTTCGTTTTCGAGCAAATCATTAATAACCTTTTCTATGCATATTCCTGAAGGAAGTAAAAAAACAAAAATAGAACAAAGTAAAGAGACAAGAAAGTTGAATTTTTTATCGCATAATTAGAAAAAGATATTAAACCTAAGAAAACGTAGGGGTGTTTCATACTTTTACGTGTTAATATCAACAGGAATGATCCCGCGGACGCCACTGGAGTAGATAAAATAAATCAAATTAAATCAAAAGATGTCTATGATTTTTATATAAACAAACATACGCAATTTCAAAAAATCGGAAGTAGGGCTCTTCAGATATTAATTAAACCCTATATATTTCTTTAAATTTCAACGCCCTGTATCTCCGAAACGAAGCATTTCTGGACACAGCTTCATAAGAACTTTTTTTCTTATTTTTCTTCAAGGAAACTCCCGCTTTTTCGCAATATAAGGAACCCAACTGGAAAGTCTCTGAAAATATTAACATTATACCTGGTTTTGGCTTAATTATTGAAGGCATATTAAAACAACTTCCAAAAAAGATATTAAAGGGCATATTAAAACAACTTCCAAAAAAGATACAAGGCTACAATTTGAAAATACCATACACCGATGTGGTAATATAAAATTCTTTTGACACCAGTACCATGCAAAATTTGCTTTGGAAAAATTCCACTTGAAGTCTTAATTGCTGTCACTAAGTGACTGTCTCAAATATCATTGACATTCTGTATATTTTCCTAGTCTACCGCGAGTACTTAATCTAGCAGATTTAGATTACATTGAAAATTTCCTTTATGGAACATACTGGTTACTGATAACATGGAACGTTAAAAATCTGAATAAGGCATTTACTAAAGAGTAATACTCAAGCCCGTATTATTCGCAATAAAGCAGGATAATAGGCACGTAAGGTTAAACAACTGCGTTCGCAGATGTAAAATTAACTGCTTTATTCATTGAACAGGAAAATGGTGCAGGGAACTTTACGACTAGTAGGAAAAGTTCTTCACGAAGATAATGTATGTAGCGTGGCGTAAAACATGATCATTGTTCTAGTTAAATTTACAATGCTCGAGAGATTAGGAATTACATTACAAAAAAGTAATCCTCTTAGAATCGTAGTAAGGGGGTAATAAAAATAAGGATTTTATTAAAACTAGTATAGTTATCGTTTTACAGGTATCTTCTTATTTATTATACCTAGCTTACAGAAGCTTTTAAAAAGTTTATGTCGGTGAAAAAATATGCTGAAAGTTATAAATCCAATGGTGTTGAAAATAGAGGAAATAACTTCATTACAGTTTTTGCAACACGTTTCTTGGTAATAGTTAAGCTAATTGACCAATTTTGTGTATAAGAATAAAAATTCAAATGTCTTTTTGGATAATACAATAATTGCCCAACAATTTTCAATATAATCATGGTGTTTGTCATAGGGTTCATCACTTTTCTCGTAATTGTTGATTTGTTGAGAAAATTTCGTTCTTCATAAAAAGTTTTGCTTATTTTGATTAAAATGTCATGGGCTATGGTTAAATTTATAATAAAATGTACAAAGCGTAAAAAATATCAGAATTGCTTAATGTTCCTTTAATCTTTCAGTTAAGTGGCAGTGAAACAAAACTGAGCGGAGTCTAGATGTAGGAAATTGGAAGATTATAAAGCTTTTAATTGCAAAGGATGTTGTGTTTTATGGTGTAACTTTTTGTATTTATATAATTTTTTAGGTGGTTTAACTTTAATGTAAGACAAATTTCTAGTGCATATATATCGTGAATTCCTAGCACTTATACTCGTAACTTTCCAGATTCAGATCATCTGCGATCTAAAAGAAGGCGAGGAACATAATTTTGTCTGGGGTAAAACACGAAAAGCTCCATGTTTTCAAAAGCCTGCTTTAGTTCAGCCACACCATGAAATATCTATCTTTTATTAAATGGAGAAAATTGGTAGTGTAATGTGTAATACAGATTTAAAAACATGTTTAAATAACACATAACCTTGTTATAATTACCTGGCATAAAATTGAAAAGGAAAACTTTGCTACATACTTTTATGTGTTTAGTTATCGGTTTTCCGATTCTCAATTTAGTTTTCCACTGCTTACAGAATTTTGGGTCTATGTAAACTGATAGGAAGTTTATGCAGGGAAATATCAGAAATAGGTACAGTAAGAGGAGCACAGATTTTCCGAGATTTTGTGCAAATATTTTAGCGTATGTTTCGAATGTTTGTACACGCTTTATAACTAAAAATATTGTACGACCTCAATAAAGCTTGCAACATTACTAAAGAATACAGAAAATTTTCGCAAAACAAATTTGTTGGATTTTTGATCACCCCCACACTCGATTTATTACAAATTGTCTTATGCAGATCCCGTACTTTTCTTTATTTAAGATGAAATTATACTATTTTCAAATTGTTCTGGTACTATTTACACAGAAAGATAGCTGGAAGAAAACATACAAAACTTTACACTTCTATTACACAAGTAAGTTGTTCCGAAATCTATCAACAGATGTCAGCCACTTTCTGGCCAATTACTAAATGAAAATGTGGGGGCGCCCTGTCGCCATCATGTAGAAACCACATCCATAGAATTATTCGTCTCTAACATACATCATGGGATAATATGCTTCAAATTGAGCAGCGAACAAACTAACTATCCTACAGAAATAAGGAAACTCATCGCAGGAAAAAGAAAATTAAGGCGAAAATGGCAGCAAACTAGAGCTCCAACAGATAAAACTAACTATAATAGTACTTAAAAGGAGATGAAGAATTAAAAATGAATTCATTCACTTCAATAAGGAATATAGACGGCACATGGGCTATAAAAAATATACAGGAAGCCAAAAGGTTCGCAGAACATCTGGAAAATACTTTCCAACCAAACAAAGAAGAAGTATCTTCTACATATGTAGAAGGTAGCAAAAGTCATTATGATCAACAAACGAGGTAAACCGGTAATGTTTCATCGTAAAGGCTAATCTCTTTATTGCTTGTACGATCGAGATTTTTTGAATAAACACTCCTGAAAACCCATTATTGAAGAATGGAACTTAGTACCTGCTCATCAATTGGGAAGGACATTCAACCAAACGTTGTGAAAACTTTTTAGAGAATTTCGGTCAATTGCATCAAATAAAAGAGCTTCCACAGAACATATTTTGTTATCTAAATAGTACAGTAGAACAAGTCGGAAGCGCATAGAGAACGACTGCGATTAATTGATCATGAACATTCATAGTGCGTTATTTCTTTTACTCCTTATTACTGTAAACATTCGACATTTTTATTGAAAAATAATTAGTAAAACGACACTCTTATCACAGTATTCAGATATCGGACAGTACTAAAAATTTCTGAGCATTAACTAACACAAATTTGTAACTTTATACTAGCAATTTGTGACCAGCATAAAGTTATGTAAGATTATATAATAATTTTATAAATAAAATAAGTACACTATAATGTTTACAGAAATAAACATGGAGAAAATTCCATATTGTATTGATTTGAACGTAATTTTTAGATTGGAATTGTAAAATATATGTATTTTTACTGAGTAATTTAAATTTTCTTATATTTTATATACAGCGTGATCCCGAATAATCCCGTACAATAAAATTGAGAGGGTGATTGTAAGACAGCTTTTAATTTTTTCTATTGGTATAAGCTACTTTGGGAAAGTTACGACCCCTTAAGGGTGGGGAGAGGGGGATAAGTGTGATAGAATTTACCATTATTTGTGAGTATATTATACTTCTGTTTAGTTTATGTTCTACCCCCAACTTAGATTTCTGTATCTATTATTATTACGTTTAGTCAGTCTAGAGATAAGCTGTCAGTCTGTCAAAAAAAATATTATAGTAGTTGATGTAAAATTGTCGAAGTCGATTAATAAATACATAAAACAAACGTGTTTTAAGATAGTGCTAATAAATAGTACCCCGAGTAGTACCCATATCTTCTAACAAAGTGTTCTTTATTTCCAAGTATCAAAGAAAACTATCATCAAATGATGACTTTAGATATATTTGGTTAACATTTGGCCCATATTTTTACGACACTAGTGGCTGAAGATGGCGAGTGCAGACTACATCAGCAAAGTTTATTGCCTGTGGCTCAGATTTATAGACCTTAGAAGTCAGTGATCAGACAGATTCTGTTAAGAATAAGATCGTATACAGTAATTAATTTTTGAGTACTTGCCTTGGCAAATTTAATTTCTCGTGCATTTTTTGTGTAATTTATAGGAGTGTGACAAGTGCATATTATCGGGTGGCAGCGTAATACCAAAGACGTTTTCCGAGTAGACAAAATATTATGCCCAATCCTCTTTGAACTACTCACAAGTCAAAAGTCTTGGACCCCTGTATATAAAATGATTCAATTAAACCTAGTAATTTTTCTTAATGTGGTGAAAAAGTACATGGACTTAGGGAACAAAAAAGACAAAAAAAATTACAGACCATGAACCTTACCTTTATTACCAATGTTTTTACAAATCTGGTCAGTTTGGCAATGTATTCAGCCAAGCGTTCCTTTGAATTTTTGTACATTATAATGCCAGAATGTGAAATTTCTACGTTTACCCGAGAAAAAATGACTGCCTTACATGATGCTGGACATTCTAATCTTCAGATATGGAACATGTTGTGCATTCCTAGATCCTCTGCTGTACGAATAGTATACAGATATGAACAATTTGATATAGTGGAAAACAGATCACGTAGTGGACGTCCCCGTGTATCTAATGAAAGGGATGATCGGTATTTGGTGCAATATGCTCGTAGACACTGCACATCTTCAGTTTCAGTTCTCAGGGCCCACTTTCAAGGTACGTTTCGCTGTGTTATATCGACACCTACTATTTGAAGACGACTCCACAATGCAAATTTACGTGCTAGAAAACCATTACGGGTCTCTACTCTACTTCCAAGACATTGTGCTGCCCTTCTCCAGTGGGCAGCACAATGTCAATCAGAATTGGGCTGGTTACTGATGACAATCGACAAAGAGTCTGGAGAGAACCAGGCCGTCAACAGCGACTTCATTTTCCCCGTGAAGTTGCTCCGTATGAAAGGAGTACCGTAATGCTTTGGAGTGGAATAATGTTCGGTTCGAACACCACCCCATTAATTCGCATGCCACAGAATATGACCAGTCAAATTTACATCGAACAAGTTATTGCGCCCATTATCTACCCCCTACCTAATGAATTAGGTGAACATTTTGTGTTTATGAACGACAACGACATATCAATTGATTAGATTGGCCAGCTAATTCTCCTGACATGAATCCTATTGAAAAAATGTGGGATTTCGTTGCCATTCATAATCATATTCCTCCACCTCAGACTGCAGATGAGTTAGTCGTGGCGGCAGAAGAGAAATGGAACAATATTCCGCAAGAGATCGTTAACCGCTTGATTATGTGAATGCACAGACGTGTCCATATACTATTGGAACGTGGTGGAGGTCATACCGACTATTAGTCAAGTAGAGAACTTGCAGTTTATCGAACATATTCTTTTCACAGAAAAAGGTTCAGAAAGCATTATAATTTTATAAATGTTTCTGGTTTTTCTGATAAAAAGATTTCTTTAACAGGTTCGCTGCCGGTGGCAGTTTCAATAACATGTTGTCTGTGCCAGTGGTTTTCTATAAAATTTGAAATTTGATAGTTGAACACTATCTAAATTATGTCTATATGAGTTGTAATAAAGAATTTGCTGACTGGACAGTAATTTTAATTTCGACGGCATTTTCCGTCAGTGGCACTGCACGTCTAACTAAATTGAAAGCAATACTCCAGTATTATACGTCGCAAATCTTGGCTGTCTAAGTTCTCAGTGAATTACTTCGAAAATTTGGATTCGGGAATTATCTAAGACAAAAAAAAATCAAATTTTTACTCAACTTGTGGAAAAACATAACATTTTAGTCATTGTATGTATCAAAGTAGAATAATATTATTCTCTTAGCTTTTGTACACAAATAATATGATATAAGTACATACTAATTTCAAGTCACCAAATTTAACCGTTTTCAATTTATTTACAATTTTTGCATTTTATGTAATTTAATGCTGAAGATAAGAGTATGTAAAATTATTTTATTTATTATTAAATTTCAAATTTAGACTTATTTAGTAAGTTATGTGATAGAAAAAAGGTAAAATTTGTATTAGGTATATTAAAACCGACGTCATGAAAATTAAATTACAACAAACAGAAAATGGTTAAATTTGGCAACATAAAATTAGTATCATAATTATTTTCTTTTAAAACTTTGATGCATACAGTGAGAAAAAAGTTATGACCAATTTTTATCCGCGAGTATATTTTGTAGCCCCTTTTGGCGTTTAGAACAAAGTACGGATTTGTTTTTCAAAGCAATTCATTGAAAACATTTTAAAAATTTTAATAATTTTGAATTCAAAACCTTAAATTTGAGATCCTCTGTCTTTTGAACTAAGGTAAGTTGCATTATTTTGTCGCAAACAACCTGCTTATTTACCTCACCTACATCATCTGCCTCATCTGGATACCAAGCGTCGCTTTCGTCACCGTTGAACAACTATGTTCTGAAATTTGTAGGAAACCTTCATCTGCATAGTAATGGTTTATATGGGCTCTTTCTTTGAGGCTGAGATAGTATCAGGCTTGCCAGTTTTCCAGCCTTATTCTAATAAAAAAGAGAATAAAGGAATTCGAACCGTGTAAACCTATCTTTTAAAGCCTTTTCCGAATGCCTGTATAAACTGCCGTATTTGCACGAAGTACTCATATAGTGCAAAAAATACATGTACACAACCTGATTTTTTCAGGATGGAAGTTCAATAAAAAAATTTCACTAGAAACCCTTGTGCGTTTTTTACAATAAGGGTGGTTTCTTAGGGAGGACTGTCTCCTGAGTGGATACCCAAAAAAACAGTCTTCCCCTTCGGTGTTTTCTGCAATAAGGGTGGTTTCTTGATGGTGGTATGGGTGGGTTTGTGCAAATGAGTTCAACTGACAATTCACATCACTGAAAACACAAAGTTACTTGGATACTACATCCCATTGGTTCAAACTGTCGTACCTCAAAATACCTATTTAATTAGAACATTCCTATTAAATGTGCTTAAATCTTCTTAAAACAATAGATCCTTCGGAACAGCGGTAATGACTTTTATTAAGTACATGTACACAAAATATTTTAGATATGACACAATAATCATAAGCAACCACTATTGCGCAAAACAGCAAAGGGGTTGAATTGTGCTCTTTTGGATGGAAACTCAGAAGACAGTACTTGAAGAAACCTGCAAAAACCAGCTGGTCAGCCTTTTGTTGTATCTTTACTGAACCATAATAAGTATAGTAAATAAAAGCAAAATAGCAAAAAAAAACAATGGTGTCCAGAGTGATTTTTTGGTTGGAGACAGCCTTTCAGTCACACTGAAAAAATCAGCTTGTCCGTATTTATTTTTTTGAAATATGATATCTTTACTGGGTTAATATTATAACTGATAATTTTACTAATTTAATTAAAAAAAAGCAAGCAAAAATCATAAACCGTATGCAAAAAACTATGTCATAAAACCTTTTCATAGTGCCTATGTAAATCATCGTTCGTCAAATGCAGTGTCGACGTAAATAACCCAGCTATAAATGACACCAGAGAAGCGAGGGAAAATTCTGTCAGCGGCACCAAAGTTATAACGAGCCCGACGGATATTTCCGTCACTGGCACTGAAGGTATTAACAGGAATGGGGGGGGTCCAAGACATTTGACGTTGTGTGTACAACTGCTATAATTCTTTGGTGGCAAACGTGTGGCACTGCGGCAGTTTTTTTTATATATTTGTGTACATATGGTCGGGGTAAGTAGAGGTCCTCAAGAAACGAGAAGCAGCACGTAAAAAAATCTAATCTAATTTTAATGTAATATAACAAAACATTATTGAAATCTCCAAATATCAATCTTGGAAATAAATATTAGTAAGGTAGGTGCTACGTCCCTGTGCTAGTATATCGTGTTTTTCATGAAATAATTATCTACATTTTGCCATTAATTGTTTTGACGGACTGTTAATTCTTATTTTTTTCTATCCCCTCTTAAAATGTTTGTACTTAGTTATATCTAACCCTGTATATGTAAAACTATTACGAAAACACTAACCTGAATCCGTCGGCGCTAACCGCCGAACATATGCAGTTCGCTAATTCCCACAAAACATGATCCTTGGTCGGTTTCAGCTGAAGGCTCTGCGTCAGATCCTGAAGCATCTGCCGTTTGTCGGCGTGTACACAGAACTTCCACCGGGAGAGACTAGTTTTCCGGCCGTTCCGGGTGCAGGCCTCCGGTTTCTTCTTCAGCCTCTGAGACTTGCGGATTATCCACCGTTCCAGTTGTTCCACTTCTATCTCGTCCATGACGTAACGCTCCAGGAAGTCGGGGTGTGCGAACAAGAATTCCGATACTTGGTCAACTGAAACAAATGGAGGTCGCGTTTTTAGATGGATTTATTGCAGATTTCATGCTTGCCTACGTTTGATATAAAATAACGGACGAGGTCAGACATAAGAGTATAATATGAAATATGTATGGTTTAAAGCAGTGCTATTTGGTAAAATAAAGCTAAAGAAAATGTCGATTTATACAAGCTCAATTTTGATAATTTAGACTTTGGGGTTTTCGGGTGTCATCTCTTTAAACAAAATAATGCCATTCTTGTAGCACTTCCGGTTATACCGTTTATTTTAAATGGAACGCCCTGTATATTTTTTTTATAATTGGATTCTACGCGTCATTTTAGACAGACTTTTATCAAGCTTCCTTATGTCTATCTCTATCTCTCTTCGAGATATGTCAATATCAAAAAAAAAGTTGCTTTTCAATATCTTAATTTAAAATTACATATTTTTTTACTTCGTACAAGCTAAAGTACTGATATTCAAAAGAGAGATAGGAGATGGGAATATTTTAAAAACTGCTAATTTATTGTCCAATTTGTCAAAACTTGTTTCTTGTGAATGGAAACCCTATTTAATCAGAAACGATCCAATTTCTTGCGAGCACGGCTGTGAAATAGCTAGTAAATTAAAAAAAAAACAGGCAATACGTTATAATAATGTATTTCCTATATATTTCATATGCTGCATAACACCGACACCATAAAAATACAGTAAAAAATGTACTTCTACGTTATAATAAGAACACTACCAGTCACATTGGTCATAATCACTATTAATGTCACCTGTATCCGATTCTTCATCGACAGTTTTGATGAAGCCACTTTTATTTGGCTCGATCATTGCTGCGGCTTTATATAGTCTCCCTCAACTTTTACAACATGTTTGACAAACAAGGTTGAGGTTTTTCTGAGAAATTCTCTCAAAGTTTGAATATTCTCTCCATATCTTATTAGAAATTAGAAATACCACAATATTTTTAAACGCACAAAAAAGAGCATATACTATAAGGCGCTATATACTAGATAAATTAAAACAAACACTCTTTATTCATACATAGCAACACATTGAATACTCACAACATTAAAGTATTATTCACAACACACACAAACAATTATGTATTAACAGCACTAATTTATAATGGGCCAACGATAACAGTAATTAAAAAGCACAAATTATAACACACTCGAGCCAGCGAAATCAGCTAGCACTGAAAAGTACTGCCCTGCACTGCAAACTATGCGTGTATTCGTGATTCATTATGTGCGATCCGTGATATGTGAGGAATTCGCGAATAGTGTGTAGGGCCTTGTTCGTTAAAAATCCATTCATAAAAACCTTGCACACTATGCACGCATATCTGTAGCAAGCATTTGCGATTTTCAATACGACGTATGTATGTACGTATGTCGGTGAGTTGGTAAACGAAAGACTGCATCGTTGCCATGTTTATTGCCTACGATTCATAAAATTAATCAATTTTTTAAAAACGTTATCAAAATGTTATATATATATAATGACACCTGCTAAAGGGCTAAAAACAAGAACCCATTTCTGTTATATACAGAAAGCGGTTACCTTGTTTTTGTGACATGTTACAACGTTGCATTCAAATAACAACATGTAGCCACCGTGTCGATACAATTTTATACTCGAGCGGTAGATTCAACTGGGACAAAGTAATACTGATTGATGACAAGATATAAAGCATTCTCTTGATAATTATCACCCCGCATTGAAAATATTGTCAAGAACGGAAATTAAATAGAAAATTAGTTATTTGAAAATAATTTTAATTGGTAAATATATTTTAAAAATAAAATCATTTCAAAACTCCAAAGCAGTCCAGTTCCAACCTAGTTTAAATTCATTGCATAAAACATATTTTATTTTAATTTCGTAATTATATTCTATACTGTGGATAAAAACGTACAGTCGGCGGTTTGCGACATTCCCAGGTGCAGTGACCACGATGACGTTTTTACTGCCAAGCACTGATTGGCGGTGGTCCATCAGGCCATTGCTGACTTTACAAAAATCATGAACCTAGGGTTGGAACTGGAATGTGGAGGCGACGGAAGTCAGTCGGTGGTGGTGTAGTGAGTGTAGAAGTTTCCCCTTTTTTTGGAATAGCGGTATCTCCCCTGCAAACAATGGGAGTTGATAATAGGTAAGACCTATTATTAATTGATATTTGTACGACCTCCAGCTGGTGGCAATATTTTCTTACTTCCTGTTGATGAATAAATTATTTTGTTACTGTTTTTTTGGTGTGATTAATCTACATCTGTAGCTACCCCCTTGTGCGTAGAGAAGTACGTAACAATATTGAGTTAGATGACTTAAATAGGAATTATCTATAGATTTAAGATAATATAGCAGGAACTTATATTCTAATGTTGCTTGAATTGCACTCAAGACTTTCTGAAATATCTACAGTATTTCAAATCAAATCTCTTTTATTGGCATACTAAACTTTTATAAAAGATGTTTAGGAAGGACATAAAGAAAATAAAAATTTCAACAGCTCTATACTGTAGATAATTTTTCACTGTTTAAGAAAGGTATTTTAAGCTAATATATATCTAATCTCCTACAATTCCTATCAATAAAGTCATATGTATGTTCTCTGATACCAAACATCTAGGTATGCTATTGAACAATTCAGACAAAGACAAAGCTCTATTCAATAATTATCTAAAGAAATTAATCTATCTAAATTTACTAACCTAGTTTAATGAAAATATTCTATAGATATCTAACTTCTGACAGTGGGAACTCGATATTCAACCACAATAGATGAGATCTGACCTATTTCTGCATTTTTAGGATTGCTTCATCAGGTGGCCTCCTTTAAGCTGAGTCAAATATCTAACTATAAAAATTATTATACCAATAAATTAAAATTATTTGAAATTAAATGAATATCGAGTTCCCACTGTCAGAAGTTAGATATCTATAGAATATTTTCATTGAACCAGGTTAGTAAATATAGATAGATTAATTTCTTTAAATAATTATTGAATAGAATGTGTTGAATTGTTCAATAGCATACCTAGATGTTTGGTATCAAAGAATATACATATGACTTCATTGATAGGAATTGTAGTAGATTAGATATATATTAGCTTAAAATGCCTTTCTTAAACGGTAAAAAAAATGTTACAAAAGCTAATAATAAAGAATATATGGGTAGATATTGTGGGTGTAATTCAACGCTGGTTGGGGCTTTAGCCCACAGAGTAGTTAATTTCACACAATATTGTTAATACCTGAAAATATATGAAATACTGTAGATAATAACATTAATAAAATATGTCCAGGAACCAGTTTGCTTCATCATGAAATTGGAACGTTGACTTTTTATAGAGGCTCGGTGTATACCTCAGGAAATATTCTTAGTTTGTTGTCCGACCAATAAGAGTAGTTATGACGGTTAACTTGGACTTTTTTCTGCCTGCGTGTTTAAAGATAAAAATGTATGCCACACAGCCTGAATTTCAAGCTTGCGACAGCGCATTGTACACGAGTCTAACTGTATTACCCCAATAAATGTTCTATAATGGTACAGAACATTTTGAACTAGCTGTACTACTGCATGAAGGTTGGCTTTTTACATCTAAAGTAAAACTGTCAAGTAAAATAAATGATTTGATTATATGAACTTTCACCTTTAATTTTTTCAGCTGTCTTAAGCCTTGTCCTCATGGACACAAAATTCGTGAAAATTCTCAAATTATTTAATGAAGGGAAAAGTCTCAACTTTTAGCCAGTTTTAACAACTGCAATGTTTTCTATCATTTTCATCATAAATCTGTCATGATAGAATATTAGAAGCTCAAGTTAAACTTACTAATCCCACATAATAATGAAAATAGCGATAATATTCGTGTTCTGCTAAATTTGCGAAAAGTTGACACTTTCCCGTCATTAATAATTTAAATAAAAGTCTGAAAGTCGCGAGAATTTTCGCAAATTTTGCATCCATGAGACGGTACTCGCTAAAATTGTCATTACATTTGACCTATATACACCACACCAACAGATACTTCTATAGTGGGTTAACTATGACAGTACAAATAGAGGGGACAGAGGGGATAGAGAAAAATAGGAATTAACGGAACCATCTATTTAAAAATTGCTTATTAACTATTAACTTATTTATAAAGTGATTTTTTTTTTCAAAACTTTATTAAATCCTTATTTATCGCCGTCACTAGCCTTCTGTTAACCGCGAGGTTAGGTATATTCTGCCAAAGTCAAAGGTGTCAAACGTAGTAACAAGTCAACGCGTTGACTCGTATATCATTTTATGCCGAAAGAAAAAAATATATTTACCCAATGTATATTATTATTTAATGATTTAATGAGAAACACAGCATAAGGAGGCAGCACCTACAGATTTTAGAGATTTTAAAAATGTTATATCATTTTCTGCTCTCTTACTTGTTTAAATTGAAACCTGTCATTGCAATGATTTTTGCTTGCTGTGTACTTCTTCTTCCCTAGACAGTTTTTTTATTTAAAGCGAGATACCTACTTTGTCCGGAGGTCATGACCAGGTCGATTACTTATGTCGGGAAAATGACGGTCTATTAACTACACGGTCGAAGTCATCAGCAGGTAGCCAATGAAAACTGAGGACTTTTGTGACGTATGACACAGTCTGTCTCATTCCATCTCTACGGGACCTTTGTGACGTCATCTGACCCCGATGGTCCCAACCGTATAGTTAAGAGACCGTGGAAAAAACCATAAAACATAACGAAAAAATACACGCAAATGTACACAAATACATAAAAACAATATTAACAGGAATTGACGATGTTTGTATAAAATTAGTAATATTTTAAACTATAACATTCCAAGATGTTTACAATGTTTTGTAAAAATGTTTCTTAGACCCTTAGATATAACTAAGCTTTGCATGGTCTTTGAGGTTTGGAGAGTATGCAACTAGCAATGCAGTATTTTAGGTTATGTTATTTTAGAACATTTCATAACTAATTTTAAACGTTTTATAGTAATTATATAAAGTATTTTATGTCGGATATGTTAGTGGATAATTATGACGAATCTGAACGAAGAACGAATACAAAATACTGCAGCTAACCAGATTAACTGTTATAGATCACGTACTTACGCATTATTACTATTAATAAAAATGTTTATTTTCTTCGTTAGAGTTAACCCTGTATGTAGTGTTATAGAGTTAAAATAGTACAGAGTTCAAATTTAATTTCCAGATCTAAAGCTCCATTGAGTGTAAAACGAAACACGATATAAACCCGATACAACTTCAAATGGTTCATCAACAATGCTTTATTATCCTTAACTATAAACGTCAGTTTTTTTAATACATATTAATATTTTTACATGCTGTTGGCGGTACAAATTCAATATCCAGCCACTATGCAATTATTGCAAGGGACTTCACTAATTAATTTCACATGGTTGTAGTTAATTGTCGATTGTAAAGTTCCGCCACAAATTTAACGAGCGATAGACTCTGCTCCGGTAATCAAACAGTTGCCTTAACGAGTTTCCGCAGAATAGCAGAAGTTTCTCTGCATTCGGGAAACTAATTGTAATTTTAAAGTCTTTAAATAAAAGGGAAAAATAAACAAAAATATATGTAGGCTCTTGTTCTGGTTTATAATAGAGTCCCATTTTACTACAATAATAAGTTTTTGAATAAAGGTACGCAGGTCAACCGTATATTCCCGTCGTCTTTTGGTTTTATACTTCTTAGCAGAAGGGTATTTTTAAGATAATAGAGAAAAGATGCATTGTTTCAAATACAGTATTCAGAGCTTATGTGAAAAAAGATTTGGAAATATTCGAAATATTTGTACAAATATGGAAATGCAAAAAAAATTATATACGCATTGTGAAAAATATTTAATTGCACCCTGCTGGAATTTGGTTTATTGCAATGGAGTGACAATGCAAACTAGCGATGTTACTTATAGCACGAAAAAATCTGTGATTAAACAGACACCGACGCAAAAAAATTGTAGTGTCTTGTAGTGTTAAAAATAGACCATCTGACCAAAGTGGCGTGTTTTTAAAATAAATAAAATTTTGGTACACTAATTTTAAATAGAATTGCGGTACTTGGTCACTATTAGAAAGATGAAATTTATAAAAAATTTACATAAACCTTATAACAAAAAGTATTCGAAATTTTGTCCCTCAACTTGTACACACCTTTGAGCACGCCTTACCTAATTTTGCTGTACTAACGTGAATGTTCCTCCTGGTTGCTGATCTTGTAAACGCAAATTATTATCTGCATTTTGGTATGGTACACCTCATTTTTTAAAAAGACCCCACAAAAAGAAGTCAAGAGGGTTTAATTCGAGAGATCGAGGAGACCGGTCAACCCAGTCCAATCCTCGATACTCCGTGCACTTGACAGAGGTAATCTCAAACATATAGCCGAAAGTGAGGAGATGTTTCATCATGTAAAAATTACATTATGGATAGCTCAAGAAAGGCGGGCAGATCATTACGAAGGAATTCGGGATATTGTAAACCATCCACACGATTGGGAAATATTGCGTGCGGATTTTCTAATTTACAAACCTGTGCATGTTTTGTATTTCATTGCGAATAAATAAAACATCATCTGTAACTAGTACACCAGCAGTAAATTGGGGATTTTCAGCATTTTGCTGCAATAACCTCACAGAACCTAACTCGTAATGGACAATCCTCTGGTAACAGTACCTGATCGCGCTAAATATATGATATGGCTATAGCTGAGCTTCGTGTAATAAGCGCCACACCGCAGAATTTCTCGGACCACATTCAAAACTTATTCTTCAGCTCCTAAAATGTATTGCTATCGCCCAGAGTCAACATCTTCTCCACGATTTGCACATAAATTACCAGTATTACATCCACGTTGTACTACTGCCGTAAAAGTTTCATGATTTAATGCGTGCCGATCGGGAAATCAATCTGCATACAAGCGCAAAGCTGTCAACGCATTTTGGCTAATTTCGCCATAAATAAGAATCACGTCTATTAACTCAGCATAGCAGTACACATACCATTTTGAAAATTTTAAAGATTGACACTCCCACGATAAATAAAACAACACTACTGATTCGTTCTTTTACCACCTAGAGAGCATATCCACACTTCAGCCATATTCGCCAGGCAGATGCGTTGACAGTCGCAAAAACTTGTTTACTTTTTTTCTATCTCAAATGCCACCAATCAAAATCAAGAATTATCAGCTGATTATTTTCTGTGGTTGTTATGTTATTAATATTTGTCTATGAATTTTACGTCAGATACCGTAAAAGGATCTGTCATTTGAAGTACTTGACGTTCTCCCTCAGGTTGCTCTTCAGCATCCTGCAGATCACCCAATAAAACAAATGCTTCCAACATTTTATCAAGTTCCATAGTGTTCAAAGAATATATCTGTCGTAATATTATAAATTAGAATTTTTATTATGATTTTATATACCTATAAATTGAATATGAGTTTATAAATTTTATAACTTACTTACTTCAACGTATTATGACTTCTTACTTAATACCACAGATAAATTAAGGTTCTTGTTCGCAATATCACATTATCTAAAAGTTGGGATAGAAGCGCAATTTTCTCAAGAGAACTTAAACTTCTCCTATAACATACCATGACAAACAAGTTCTCTTACTATTCTGGGAAGTGAGTACTCCGTGGTTGTCAAGAATAGCATAGTTTTCAATTGCGGAGAACTCCGCCCCTTTCTCAGGAGAAAACCTACTCCCAGATTTCAAGAATAGCCATCCAGGCATTTTACCAATGACAACTGAACCTTCATCCGTAATGTCATCAACTGTCATCTTCATAAGTTCATCACGCCTAAAAGCCCCAGCGGCTCCCATTATCATCACTGCTTTCATCATAATATAGGTTTCATTCCAGTAGGAATTTTTGTTCATCTCTTCTCTGGTACACCTTTAATTTGCATGATGTCCAATATTTTTCTTCTTTAGAAATGCTACTAACTTCTTAAATTGGGATATATCGACAGCATTATTTAAGTTGATCGTACTTTTAAGCATAGAGTACTCTGCCTATAAGCTTCCCGGAGACTTCAATCTTAAATCTCTGAACAAAATAAGCCAGCAAAGTTTTTTCATATATCTCACCTTTCTTCTCATTCAACCATTTCCTGAAGGCATCATAGACTTTTTCATACCTCACCTTTGATTTTGTGGGAATTAATGACCCACAACCTATTTGATACGATTCTTCAATGTCCGAATCTACCTCTGAATCGTCTTTATCAGCCATTATAAGCAGTTTTGACAATAAAAAACAAAATTGTTCAAACTTCAAATTGTTTTTTTGGTTTCCAACAAAATAAATTTAAAATACGCTAGATAGGTCACGCCATTTCAGCAATCAAAATAATTATTTTTATTATTTTATTTGATAAATGCGATTGTGCGAAAAACGTTATACACTATACGGTTGTTAAATGGCTAACTGTTATAGCCCATTTACTAACCTAATAGTGTAATGTACTATATTTCTCACTGATATTGTTTTCAACGCATTCATAATAGTATTTCATATTATTTGAACTAGTGTTTCATAATATTTTGTAAATCTAAAACAGTAACTTTTTCAGGAATATCTTTGCTTTGCTGCTATAAAATATGTACTTATATTTTCTATCTTCAAGGAGATATAAACGTTTTAACGAACCTCTTCTGTTTGTTCCGTATCCGTTCCTTTAAAAATAAATCCCTAGGACCAAAGCAAAAATTATTCGACTTCAAGTAAAGGATACCATAAAGTCCATTGAATGTTTTTTCGACAAATTATATTGTTTAGGAAAGCTGTAGATATAATTTCTAAGAAACAGTAGCAATACGCATTTTTATAAATTTTTTGACAAAAAAATAGAACCAATAAATATTTTAATAAAACTTATTGTTGGTTATTTGACATGCATTTGAAAATTTTAGTGTTTAGTATTGTTACGGAAGTTCACCTACCTTTTAGTTTATTGTTTATTGTTTTAGTTTATGTTCCTGTTTACTTTATAATTTATAATTCTTGTGATGACTTTATTTTGACGTTTTCTGGAATAGTTCAGGCTATATTCTATTTAATTCTCGATATGTTCTCGATGCCACAGAAACTTCGAGAATGCTAAAAAGATATATAAGCGGGTTGGTATCGCCACTGAAGTAAGTTTATATTGAGCAGTCGAATGCGATTGACAAACGTCAAAGTAAAGCGTTGACAGTTGAGAAATTTGTTTGGAAGATATTTCTTGTTTTTTACTGTGTTAGAAAGGTATTTCAAGCTAATAAAAATCATATCTCCTACAATTCCTATCAATGAAGTCATATGTATGCTCTCTGATACCAAACATCTAGGTATGCTAATGAACAATTCCACAGACAAAGCTCTATTCGATAATTATCTAAAGAAATTAATCTATCTAAATTTACTAACCTGGAGAACAAAGTGTATTTTTTCTTGAATAAGATGTCAGTCTGAAGTTTCCGTATTTAAAGTGAAATCACCCTGTATAAGTATATACAAAAGATAGGCAAAAACGTTTCTATATTTCGAATTATAGCCAAATCACGTTCCCATTTCATGATATCAATATAATTAGTAATACGCACAATTACAAAACTTTTGTTTGGTTAGATACGATAGTACAGAGTTCTTTGATGAAACCACAGAAACCGACAAGTGGCTCGTGTTCGAACGTAGACTACATGATTTACGCTAATTCATATTTTTTCTATAATTATTTAGCCAAAAGTTTTCAAAATATGAAATTGCCAAAACTTTACTAAAAGCTTTAGAGGTACATATTTGGAAAAAATGCTAGAAGCCCATTTTCACGTAAATGTAAGTAAAATATAACTCTATTATTGCCTCAAATTAAAAGAAATAGTAAGAATAACTAAATGATTTGCAGAAAATTGTTGTAGTTGTTAGTACAACTGACTTGAGCATTAATTTTATATCTGAAATTATGACCATTTATTTTAGTACTATTCCATCACTATAGTAATAATTTTGACCATTCACTATCTTATTGAGAATTACAAAAAAAAATTGTCTTTAAAGGAAATATATCTACTATCGGAGTAAAAAGTCCAGACCCCTGGGTTTGAAATCCGATATTGCCAAAACGTAGGAGCGAAAAAAATTGAATTTTGGACCATAAGTAGCCTCAATATTATTGTTATGCACAATCGGAATTTGTTTTTGAATATTCGTTTTTTAGTTATTAGAAATAATGTACCAGAAAACACGATTTTCGGGCGGCGAAACGTAATCCTGTCACTTCTACTCGTCATAACTTTTTTTATTTATAGGCTTTAAAATGTGCAATTTTAACTGGTAATATAATAAACTGTGTAAGACTCTCTTCTAAGAATTCTTTTTTTTATCTTGCGTAAAAGAGAAGTTGATGGTATCTTCGTAAATACAGCATTCTTTTAAAAAATACAAAAACAGTCATAGAACATATAAAAACCTTAACAAAGAAATGTAACAGAAAGAAATAATTGAAATAACAGAAGAAATAATTGAAAACTGTATTTACTCATACACTGTTTACAAGTGCATTAATTCACACAACTATTATATTTCTTTAATAAGGTTTTTATATGTTTAACAAAGAAATGTAACAGAAAGAAATAATTGAAATAACAGAAGAAATAATTGAGAACTGTATTTACTCATACACTATTTACAAGTGCATTAATTCACACAACTATTATATTTCTTTAATAAGGTTTTTATATGTTCTATGACGCAACATAAAAAAAATAAAGAATTCTAAGAAGAGAGACTTAAACAGTTCGAAACAGCACAGTTTAATGTACTACCAGTTAAAATTGCACATTTTAGAGTCTATAAATAAAAAAGTTATGACGAGTTGAAGTGACAGGATTACGTTTCGCCGCCCGAAAATCGTGTTTTTTTGGTACATTATTTCTAATAACTAAAAAACGAATATTCAAAAACAAATTCCGATTCGATTGTGCATAACAATAATAGTGAGGCTACCTATGGTCCAAATTTCAATTTTTTTTTGCTTCTACGTTTTGGCAATATCGGCTTCCAAACCCAGGAGTCTGGACCTTTTACTCTGATTAGTAGATGTTTCTAACGCATTGTCCTATTTTTGAAAGTAAATTCTGCACTGCAAGTATCCGTAGCAGGAGAGTCCAACAGCTTAGTATAAGTTGAAGTATGTTGGAGCGGCACGCCAAGCCACGGCAAAAGCCACATACCGCATTGCAGGACAAGCTTCTGGACAAGAACTAGAAGGAAAGGGACAGTATGTTGGAGCGAAGCTAGACCCGTCTTGTTTATACATTTCAATTCAATTTTCTAATTGAGCTTTTGTTTTAAACTCAACTCGCAACTCGTCGTGTTCATCTGATAATGATGATTTTTATTAGAATGGAGGGCTGAGAAATAGTATTTGCTTAATAAAATACGAAAAAAGAAATATTATCTACATCCTATAAAACTCTTGTAACAATTTGCTTCGTATAGAGTGGTTGTGGTGTTTTTTATTAAATGTTTCACAATGGTTCCCTTGTAAATACTACTATCAATCGTTGCCTGCTGATATCAACCATTGCATACCTTGTTGTAACAAATTCTCTACTAGGGGCGATGAGTCAAGCTTTTAGTATTTGGCTATGAACACTTCTATAGGAATGTATGCATTGATTAGTCGTTGCTAGACACTTAGATATGCACCCGGCCCACATACAAAATTCAATTTCTTGAAAACCGTAACAGCGCAAAGTATTTCATTTAACTTTATACTTTGGACTACAATTAACTTGATATAACTATATATCAATTTTTAATAATTAATACAGCTCTCCGCATAATGAAGTTTTCAATGCACAAATTTACAGGTGTATTTTTTCGAAAAGGTTTAAATTATCAAAAATTGGTGTATACCATTAGAAGCACTGTAGTATTTTATATAAATTGTGAAAAAATGATCAAGTAAAATTGTCATTTTATATATTTTTAGGTATTAACAATATTGTGTGAAACTAACTACTCTGCGGACTAAAGCTCCGATCAGCGTTGAATTACGCTCACAATATCTATCCATATATTCTTTATTATTAGCTTTTGTAACATTTTTTAGTGTATTAGAAACGTATTTTAAGCTAATATATATCAAATATCCTACAATTCCTATCAATGAAGTCATATGTATGCTCTCTGATACCAAACATCTAGGTATGCTAATGAACAATTCCACAGACAAAGCTCTATTCAATAATAATCTAAAAAAAATAATCTAGCTAAATTTACTGACCTGGTTTAATGAAAACATTTTATAAATATCTAAGTTCACTTTTGAAACTGTGGGAACTCGAAAATTCATTTAACCAAAATAGATGATTCTGACCTATTTCTGCATTTTTAGTATTGCTTCTTCAGGTGGCCTTCTTTAAGTTGAGTCAAATATCTAACTATAAAAATTATTATACCAATAAATTAAAATTATTTGAAATTAAATATCGACAATTTCGGTTCGTCTTTTTCGATTGTGTGAGGAAAACCGTCGGAGGTCCAGGTTCCGGTGCACCAGGTGTTCTGGGGGTCGTTTTCGACGTAAAATTTGGATTCAGTGCCCCAAAATATGTCCTCACAATGATTTCCAGGTTGTTTTTGGCAATTTAGTCAGGAAAATTCCCGGAAATGACTTCCACGTCCAGGTTCCGGTGCACCAAGTGTTTGCCGATGCCATACGCGAATTCAGCGACCCAAAAAAACCCCGGGCGGCGAGTTTCTCTCCTTCCCCGCGTAAATTTTGGGAGAGTCCCACGGAGATGACGTTCATCGGCGTTCCTGCACTCCAGGTCGGCTGTGGGTCAATTTGAATATCATAATCATGATCATCGACCTCGAAAACTCCCGAGAACCCGATTTGGGTCAATTCTGACTTTTATTTGCAAAGTTATTAAATCTTCCAAAAGCCGTCTCAAAAAATGCATTTTTTGAATGCAATTTCCGGTTTGTATAAGATACAAAGTAGACATATTTTTTACAAAAAATTTTTGGAAGCAAATGCAAAAACTGCATTCCGATCCGTCTTAGTGCAAAAATTCCGAAGTTGAGTGCTTCATTGCCTCGACTAGAAGCAAATTATAGTGAAAGTCCAAACTATGTTGCATAAAAATAATCATATCCTTTTCGATGTAGTGAACCATCTAAGTTACGACTTGACTGCAGCCCCAAACAGGAAAATATCCACGTCGTAGCAATCATTCTTCCCAATTTAAAATTAAGTACATCTTTGGGTTATAATATATTTTTTTAAATATAAATTACACTATTTAACGGATAAGGAACATTACTATTATTAAAGAACTCTGAACTCCTGGCACAAATAAGTTTAATTAAAAAGTTTAGCCAATGCTAATAAAGCGATTCATGAATACGTCTGAAGCACTTATTTCATTTATTAATTTCTAAGTCATTTACAAGGATATAATTAGATTGTAGAGCTAGCTAATAAATCAAAACTTCTGGCTAATTCCTCTATAAAGTTAAAATTTAATGGAAGTTTGCAAGCAACCTTCTCTTCAGAATAAAATTCACCGCAGGTAAGTCTAATTTTTTATGGACGAGAGGAAGTTGGTCAGATTTAAGTAATTAATTAAAATTTTGCATCAAATAAAGTTCCAGTTCAGTGTTTACTCGAAACTCTTATAAAATTTTCAACGTTTCTGTGTTCCATAAATTATTTTACTCGTGGGAGTAAGACATTCTAAGATTTTACATACAGAGTGCCAAAAAACGTCGAATATTCTGCCTACAAAAAAAGGGTCTTAGGATTGCGCAACCCAAAAGCATAAAACAAGTGTTAACTTGAACTGAAAGAAATAATTACATTTTAACACAATCCTGTGTTAAGCGAGATCCACACGGGATTGTGTATTTACACATTTATCTGTATGTAGCAATGTGTTAAAGGTATACCGCAATCCACTGTGTTAAGTGTAATGTGTAACTTTTACATATTACTGTGTTATTTATATCATTAAAGGTAGATTTTAACATATTAATTTTATTGTATAATATACAGGGTGTTAAAAAAAGAGCGTAAAATATTTCAGGAAGTAATAGTATGAACCAAAATAA
This sequence comes from Monochamus alternatus, assembly GCA_037114965.1. Classification (NCBI taxonomy): domain Eukaryota; kingdom Metazoa; phylum Arthropoda; class Insecta; order Coleoptera; family Cerambycidae; genus Monochamus; species Monochamus alternatus. The sequence continues at coordinate 22,908,620 of CM073426.1, read as the reverse complement.
GCAGAAATGTCTTAATCAACATGGGTCCGCAAAGTAACGGTTGCGGAGATATGGACCACTATTGGTTTTTCAAACATTTTATTTTATTAGGAATAAACCGACAAAGGAAGCTTTTAACAAACAAAAAACAAAGTTACAGAAGATGTTCAAAGTGCCCCCTGTCCATTTCCAAGCAGGCACGACATCTTCGTCTCAACGATATTCGAACTCTTTCGAAAATACCCTCCTTGGTTTGGATTTCTTGACACTTTTGATTAATCCGTAGCTGTAGCTTTTCCAGGCTCTTTACAGGAGTACCATACACTAATGTCTTCAAATATCCCCAAACAAGGAGATTTTTATATAGATATGAAACAAGTTTTCGGTATGGCGCCATTTTTAAGGGGTCGTACCTTCACAGGGAATGTTCAAATGATATTTTTCTAATTTTGACATATAAAGTGACACTTTTTAAAACTGATTGACATTATGAAACGTCTTACTTTTTGTAACTAGTTGCATAAAGTAAAATTTTATGCAATTGGTGACGAAAAATGTATGTCAAAATTAGTGACAAAAAGAATTATTCTATTTATTAAACTGTTATAATACAAGTTAAAAACATAAATTATAAATTAATTCATTATTATAAATATTGATAACACAATTATTGCAATTATTCAAATTTATTCCCGACGACATATTTTTTTCATTGCTCGAACTTGCTGTTATTTTGGAAGCGGCGCACATTGCATTAGATGTTTCACCAAATATTTCTTGCGCTATAAGTTTTTTATTATTCATGGAATTTTCAACATATCCCTCCGCAACAGAACTAGATTTCCAACCTCCGTGCCTCTTTAATTTTAAAATATAGGAAAGTGGCAGAGCTTCTTCTGAAGCAGTGGCCAGTATATAGAACAGGATTTGAAAGACCAAGAAATTGTGCAATAACTTTTGGCAGACTTCTAAATATGTTAATTCCCACAGGATTTCTGGTACATTTTCCATTCGCATATTTTACAAAAATCTGTTGTGTTTAAGAACCTGGGGACGCAACTTAATATATTTTCTTAATATTTCAACAAGATTCGTATTTTCAATGTCTCCAGTGGTAATTGCAAACTGCCGTATAACTTTTGTTTTTGAAGGTGGGATATCAACACGAAAATGGCTTCCTTCGTCTATAACATTTTCAACTGGAAGAAATGTTAATTCTGCTTTTCTGCATGTTCCTGCCATTCTAATTATCATTGTAACCTTAGCCATTAAGTATTCTTTGTCATCAGCTTCCACTAAAAATTTGGCAAAATCTTCTTTAATAAAAACTTTTGACTTTTTAGCACTGTACCCGTCCGCTTGCCTTTTAATATATGCTACCAAATTTGTATATTTTTTAATATCAATATTCCTTTTCAGATTTAGTTCAGACCTTAACATTGAGTAAAGTGTCCATAATGTGGAAACTTTTAGATCTTTCTTACCCTCAAAATATGCAAGTAAAACTTTCTCATTAACATGTTTAATTTTCTTCTCATCACACCACGTAACAAATTTTTCGTATGCCAAATCATAAACTGCCTTTGACTTTTTGGGAATTACTGATAATAGAGCATTACCTGCTGCCTCTTCAATATCGCTTGGTAGCTCTGCAGAACTTGAATCACTCATTTTTTAAAAATAAAACTAAAAATATATCTCGCTAGAAACCTTCTGTCTAGACTTTTTTACAAAATGTCAAACTGACAACTAAGATGAAGTAACAGCAACAAACTAAATTTATGTTTTCCAAATTTTTGTCAATTATATTAAATTTTATTTTTTTATTACTTTCTTCAAAATTAGAAAAAATCTTGTATGCAATACGTTACGAAATGAAATTTTGTGTAACTTGTGAGTTTTTGCGAAACTCACTTCGTTCGTTCCGCAAAAATCTCACGCGTTACACAAAATTAGGCATTTCGTAACTGATGGCATAAATAGCTATTTTATATGAAAGACTCTCTGTATCTTTCCATTATTTATTAACGTCCTGTATATTAATTAGATGTGATTTCTCTCTCTGATAAAAATCTCCTTCTGTTCCATATTTATCTCTGAAAGTGCTTCCGGTTCATTGTATTGGTTTTATGTGACCGATTTTTTTAATGGAACACTGTTTTTCTTTTGGTTGAAAGAGTATTTTCTTGTTCCTTAACAAAGAAGGATTGAATAATATTTTTCTTTGTAAGAGCTTTCAACGGTAAGAAGTATTTTATCTTAAGAATAATATGTACACTGACGGATATATCATTATCTCTCAACTAAATCGGATGTTACTATAGAGGACAAATAAATAAATTACTACAAGTAAATTTAAAACCTTCGTGTAAAGAAAAGGATGATGAAATATTTAATAATGAGAAAATCAAGTGCATATACATAAAAAGGCACTGGGAAAAGTGCAATAGTGAATAGGTAAGTAAGTAGATATATAACAGTTATTTATGTATCTAGGACGAAAAGTGAATCGTTAAGGTATGAATATGACAAGTCCTACAAATAATTGAAAAATGCATCATTATTGAACAGTATGAAATAATAGTTATTTATGTATTAAGAGCGAAAAGTGATACATTACTCCCTCTGTTTGTCTAATGCATACAAGGTTTTGCATTTTCTCATTTTCTCACAAAAATAGGTGAGGAGGAGGTGAAATTTACCACCTAAAAAGGATGCTGTTTACTTGGTTGCTATTGATGTCGCTCGGTAAGCAATAAAGTGACATTCATATGACACTGCTCAATAAACGTCAACTTTTCGTTATTATTGTTAATGAAAAAACTCTACTTTAATTATTGATTGTAGATAAAATATGTTAGGTCATTGATACATTTGAAAATTCACAATAAATGATGTGAATACATAAGTGCATGACTTCTAAATGTATATTTTTTTTGGAGTGTAATGCACTTGAAATAAATTTTTACAACATCGTTACGTGTTTCTAATAACAATTGTTATTTGTATTCACCACTTTTCTCTACTTTATAACAGTTCTAAGTGTAGTTATGTAAAAATATATTATAGTGATATTTAAATTGTGTTGTTTGTTTTTTTTTTGTTTTTCTCGTGTTTATTTACATTTTTTACTGCTTTGTGTGTATGTATGCCTTTTAGCAATAAAAAAACAGTATTAATTGGGTTACAAACCTTTGTAATTTCTTATATAGGGTGTAACTAAATAAGTGTAAATCATTTAAGGGGGTGATTCCTCATCGAAAAAAAGATAGGATCTTTCATATAAACTTCATTGGAGCATCCCTTGTTAAGATACCCTTGAAGGGGGTACATAAAATTTGTTTAACAATTTTTTTCACAAGCACTGAACAAGTTACAATATTGAAATTAACCTGAGATTTTCTACTACCAAAAAGACACTTAGTCAGTAATTTATTTGGTTTACCCCATGGTTGTAAGAGGTGAAAAACGCAACCCCTAAAATTTATTTCCAACGTAACTTTTTGTCTTATTATTTGTTTACCATTTATAAATTTATTTCCGATAGCCTGTTTCATTCTAAAAAAAAATGTCTCTTGAATTTTTTGCCCAAAATAAACCAGTTCGCAGCAAAAAATTATTTTACGAACAACTACAGAGATACATCGTCATAAATGCGAACTGGATTTACTGTTATTTTGTAGTTACTACCTGCATTAAATGATTAAAGGGGAAAAATCAAAATTAATTTATTAATAACAAAACATACAACATGTACACGTCGGCGCATTGAGCCACGTATTCGCTCAAATATTCCTGGAGTCTCTCTAATTACCCTGCACGCATCGATAATACGGTTTCTTAACTCCTCTACATCGCGAACCAAATGCTGCAAGTGGCCCCAAGTAGAGAAATCGAGAGGATTGAGATCCGGGGATCGAGCGGGCCAATTCTGTGGTCCTCCTCGACCTATCCACTGATGCTTCAGTTAAATGCTGACGTGCTATTTGACTAAAATAGGCGGGAGCCCCATCATGCATAAAAACCATATCCCTGACGCCCAAAAGAACTTCCTCCAGCAGTACGGGATGCACTTCTCTTAAAAATTGAACGTATGCTTCACCATTTAATCGAGGAGGTAGAAAATGAGGCCCAATTAAATAATCCCCAATAACTCCGACCCACACGTTAAGAGAAAACTGTTCTTGATGGTTAGTTTCGACAATAGCGTGAGGGTTTTCATCAGCCAATATGTGGTAATTATGAAAATTAATAATCTTGTCCCGAGAAAAACTGCATTCGTCTGTGAATTCGATCGTCTTCAGAAAGTCACGATTTCTTCTAATCATTTCCAGCATCTAATGGCAAAATTCAAGAGATTCGGAAAGTCTCGCGGTAACAGTGCCTGTACTCGTTGCAGATGGTAAGGGTATAAGAGATGCTCCTTTAAAATTCGAAATACCGTCATATGATCAACATTTAGCTGGAAAGCAATCTTTCTAGTACTGGTAGTAGGTTGTTCTTCTACCAAATTAAGTACTGCTTCCTCAAGCTGTGGTGTTCTTACTTCTCGATGGCGACCACAATCCTGCGTTCTTTTGTTGAATGAACCATATTCTCGTAATCGTTGATGAAGTCGGGCAAATATTCTATGTGAAGGATGCTGCCGTTGACGATACATTTCAGCATATCTTCTAGAAGCTTCTAACCCATTCCCCTGCGACAGACCGTAAACGTAATGCATATCAGCCATTTTCTCATTTGTGTATGCCATTTTAATAACAAGTGAATTATTAAAGTAACAAATTAAGAACAGAACAACAATACACAATTAGTATTACTTCAATTTCAAAAATTTACAAACTGACAGCTTGATTCCAATTTAATCGTTTCGTTTTATGGCGATATGTATCTTGTTCGTAAAATAATTTTTTGCTGCGAACTGTTTTATTTTGGGCAAAAAATTCAAGAGAAATTTTTTTTTAGAATGAAACAAACTTTTGTTTTTCCTTTTCTTTTTATCATTTTGATATCTTGATTCCTTGTTTTAAAGTTTACTTACACACTATGGTCCATATATATGATTTTAACGAAATTTTCGATGCACTGTTTTAATGTTTTTCACTGCACTGCTTAACCTACTACATTTTTTAATGTATTACAATTTTGCTTATAGCTAAATGTTAAAATATGCTTAAATATTACTCTTTTTATATAAATTGTGATAGCTCTTGTGAAGCCAACTTTATACTTGACATTTGTCCATGACTGTGGAATTTATTTGACATTTCTGAAAATTTTATAAAACTTATTTACTTTAAATGTTGATATTTTTATTATATTTGCTCAACCCTGCTGATATAAATGTATGAAATTAATCTGTGACCTACTTGTTCATTCGATATATTTTGCTTTGGCTTTATGTCTGTTTTTGTTTAGATAGGTACTCCTCATAAATGAGAGACCATGCCTCCAATATTAGATAAATTTTTACTATGTATTATTTTCTAAAATGTTTAATTTATTTAATTTCCACTATAATAATCAAACTATATGATCTGTATTGTCCATCATTATACTATCTTGTTCTATTCTATTATATTTTAATTTTAACAACAATAATGCTTTTAATAATATTTTATGATTTTTGATAAACATTAACGGTATCACCCTTCAAAAAAATTCCAAACTTATTTATAAAGCGGAAAAAAATTATTTTCAAAACCTTATTAACCCCTAATTTCTCGGCGACTATGCCGCCTGTCAGCTGCGAGGTTAGGTATATTCTGCCAAATTCAAAGTTGTCAAAGGTAGTGACAGAGCACCGCGTTTCCACGTGTAACGATTTACGGCGCTTTTAAAGAAAGTTTTATTTACAAAATACAAGATTATTTAATGAGAAACACGATATGGTAGCACTGAGAATAAAACCTACCTTACTGATACTCCCAGGACTGATATTTGGAGATTTCAAGAAAGTTGAATTATTTTCTGTTTTCTAACTTGTTTACATTATAACTTGTAAAAATTTTTGTACTTGCTGGGGACCTCTAGATTTCCCTCGACCATTTCATAAATAAAAAAATATTTTTTTCTGTAGGTATATCTATTATTGTAGTTTAAAAATGCTTTATTTTTATGTCACTAAGTAAAAAAGAAGTTACAAGAAATTTTAAAAAGTATGAAATTGGTTCTTTTTTATTTTCAAGTTAGGTACATACGTATTTAAAACTCCAGCACGTGTAAAACAACATTAGTGGACGTTGTACAATTCGTACAAATGTACGAGGATTTGGCATATTCTGTCTACATATTTGGAAAGCGTCTTTGATATTCTGCTGCTGCATGATGTGCACTTTCGTCGCACTACCCATAAATAAGTACCATATCCGTAATTTCCGCGACTACACGAATTTGAATGTGCGAAAAACTAATATCAAAATATTTGCGATATTTGACGGGTCTTCCGATGCTGGCGCCATCTGTAGGTCATTAGCGCAAAGTGCACTAAAGTTCGTTCCATTTTTTAACTTATTATAGAATTAAATAATAATAATAATACTAATAATAGTAACGATATTAACAATAATCGACTATGTTTGCATATAATAATATTGTAGTATTATTATTTTCAATTTCCCGAGGCGTTTACAGTGCTCTGTAATATTTCTTTTCTGACCACTACTGCTGTTTGACATTTGGAGAGTATTAGAAGCAACCAACAACACAGCATAGGTTTATATCGACTGACAAGTGCTATGTGCGTGTAACCCCGTGTCACGGAGGAAGTGTCAAAACAATACTATGATGAAGATAACCCACGATTGTACACAAAAGAATAGAATATTGATTATATTGATTGCAATAAGAATATTTATCTGAAGAATATTAGGTTCTCGGTGGTGGCGGACCGAAGACTGAACGATTGTGTTGACATTGTAATTTTAGTTTTCCGTTTTTAGTGACAGTTTCAGTTTTAAACGTTTTATTTATTAAATAATGGATAGTTGCGTTATATTGGGATATGTGTAGTTTTCCACAATTTTCTTTAAACGTACGTGGACATATTTTCTAGAGTTGAGAACCATGCAGTGGAGTTACAGTTCATCGGACATCGGACAAAATTTTTTAAATGAAAAACTGCCACGGGTGTATTCGAAGTTTTCTGTTAGTATTTCTTTCAATCAATGTTCTTAAAATAAATTGGTAATTTATTAACTTTACGCGAAGTGTGTATTTTGTGACAAGTAATTCTGAGTGAAAATGAAGTTTTGGCAGTTTGCAACGAAGGAACGAAAAACGAATGCAAAATACTGTAGCTAAACGGATTAACTGTTATCTATCAGGTACTTAGGTATTATTATTAATAAAAATGTTTACTTTCGTTGTTTCTACATTCGGCAACGTTGTGAGGAACGACCGCATGGTAGTTGACATATGTAGCCATCTTGGACGATGACTGATCGATATAGGCGCCGACTTTCGGTAGGAAAAAAGGGTTTTGCCCCATTTTTAAAACATCGAACTAGAATTCCGAAATAATTTTTTTATTGTCTTTTAGGTCTCCCTAAGCACGTGGTTAAAATTTTTGTACTTAGTCATAGTTAACCCTGTATATTCATTATTACAATATTACAAACACATAAGTTGCCTCGAATATAGGTAACTTAGTTTCGTGGATGGAAACTGAAAATCTATATTCCCATTGAATTTAAATATCTACATGTATTATTTAAGAATTGGAAGGAACGCTTTTACAGCTTAAAGTAGCGTTAAATAAATTTTCATTCGACGCTTTTATCAATTTAAAATTGAAATATGAAATGAAATTTCTGTCATAAAATTTGTTTTATCGCACCTCATTTTTTATTTACAAAAATCCTTTGCTCGGTTTTGGCATAGTAAATGAGCATTTCATAAAAAACTATGGGTTAATGCTCGGTGCTTGAAAATATTCTTTTTTTAACTTGATGTTACGTTGAAATATTGTGGGACATGAAGTTATACATATTTTATTTGAAATCTTCCCTCACGTTTTTGTATCTAGTCGATTTTTCATTCAAATTTATAGTATGTAACTCAGAAACATGTTTCTGTCAGATTAAAGATATAGTTTTGTTTTAAGGATGAACATCATTAATATAATAATGGCATTCTGAAATTTATCATTTTTATTAAACTGTCTTAGAATACGTCGACTCATTCCCACGGTAACATTTTAAGAAATAGATTTTTGGAACTCGGTGTTTAAATGTTGATACATTCACACAATATTAAGAGTCCGTTCTCTGTACACTCCTAGGGTAGCGCTCCGGGGTCGGGTGCACGGACGTTACGGCTGGAGGTGGAGATTATCGCTCTCCCACTACAATAACCTTACGGTGGACGTAGTAAGAATATTTAGATTTAGTGGAGTAAAATCGGCTAGCAATTATGCCGTTTTGTTGTTAAGAAAATATAATCATCTTGTAGAAGGATATTTGTAGCATCCAAAATGGACTTGTACAACTTTTTTAGTAGAGCCGCTTTTTATAAAAATAAAATCAAATTTTCGATGCTTGGGACATTATTTGACAGTTATTACGTTTATCGTTACATCGCGCTTGTAAATCAACGATTTTACATATGTTCGTAGTTTTTTTACAGCTTATATAAAAAACTACAGTACTTCTCACGGTACACACCAATTTTTAATAACCTAACGCTTTTTCGAAAAAAAATGGTCCAAAGTCGGCCCAGCAAATTTGTGGATTAGAAACTTATATTAATTATTTACTATTGATATGTAGTTATATCGAGTAAATGTAGTCAAAACTATAAAAAAGGTTTTTAAAAACAGTTTATGGTGTACACTTTCAAGAAATTAACTTTGTGCGCCGTGTGCATACTTGTGAGGCAGAAGATGTTTTCAGAAATAGGACAGCGCATTCATTCGACGAGTTAGAAATATCTATATTTTCCATAATGAGAAAAACATTTTTATTGTACATATTATGATTGTGTTTAATATATTTATGACATTGCCCTCTTTAATATTAGAAGAACAAAGATTTGAGAACAGGTAAATTTTTATATAAAATAAATATAGTAACTACATTTATTTCAGTATTTTATGTTCTTTATTATTTTAATATGGAAAATACGACATTATTTTAATAAGCAATGTAAAAATTGCATAGTAGAACTTCTTATATTTCCGGAACTGTTGGTCTAAAAGAAAAAATATATTCTACAAGAAAGGTTTAGATACCACCACCAACAAAAGAGTCAGCATCGAACTCCAGAGATTCATCGATTCATTCAATAGTGTCTCAACTGAGATCGTATAGATTATAAGTGACTATATATTTATTTGAACTCCGGTCCTGCCCGCATTTACCAATCTCTAAGCCCATCCCACTGAGTGAAACACACGTGGTTGCAGCATTTAAAATATATTCGTTTCTGAAGTTGTAAACGTTCGGCATTTTAACATAATTTTGAGTAATTTTTATCAATTCGATATAATTTTGGTATCGCTGCAAAGCTAAAAGACAGACTTACTTCCCTCGTGTTACCAATTTTCGATTTAAGCCTTTATTTTTTAAGTAAATAAATTGTAAATATGACGATTTCTTGCACAGTTAAATTTAAATAATTAAAAACTAATTTTGAAAAAAATATTACACATCAGCCTTAGAAAACAACTTTGTCTTTCCATTGTTTTTTTATTTGGACCGCTATGTTTATTCGTTGTTTAAATAAGTGTTATGGACAGTGTAAAAAATTGGCTTATTTCAAGCGCGCGACGGACTCTTAAGTGGTTCATATTTGTGCAGCTAGATAATAATATCTATTTTTGAAATGTTAACCTTATATCCTCTATGCGCATTTTAAAAAAGGATGAGATAATCACAATAATTAGTCCAGTAACCGTAACTATACACAGGGTGAGTCAGAAAGAATGGGTCAACACTAAGCTAGACATATTAAATACCATTATCATTCCAAAATATTGACTGCTTAACAATTATATTTAAATTTGTGTAATGGGAAACATCAAAGTATAAAATAAATTAATAAATGTATTTATTCACATAATGATTACGTTTCGGTTTTTTGCTCTGCATAAAACCATCTTTGGATCTAAAATATGCAAGCACATAGAAGAGACAATATATAAAAGCTATTACAAATAATAATACATACCAATTTATTGGAACGCAATAAATATGCGATAAATTACAATTACAAAAAATTATTATTTTCCATACAGTTAACAATTTTCTGTTAATATTTCAAATTCAATGTTAATTATTTTTTGTGTAGTATTAAAATCAGAAAAAATACAAATTATAGGAATTTTTAAAACATTCGAGGAGATATACTTGTGAGTTTTCAATATCACTGCGATAATAATTGCATCAATTTTCGCACTAATATTGAAAACTTAAGTAACATATAAGAGGTGTGGCAATTAAGTTTCGGGAATTTGTCAATGAAAAAACAAGCAAATTAAATTTCGCCAAAATTGTATTATCGTCCTTCACAATAGTCTCCCTCTAACTCTATACAACGATTCCAACGTTGCTCCCACGATTGGAAGCACCCATGGTAATCCTCTGCAGTTAACCCGTTCAGCACCACGGTTGCAGCTTCTTTGACCTCCTGTACGCTGCCATGATGAGTTAGTTCCCTTGAGGTGTGACTTCATCTTGGGGAATAAAAAAATCGCAGGGGGCAATATCGGGGCTATAGAGTGGGTGCGGCAGCGTTGGAACGCCTTTTTTGCCAAAAACTCTTGCACAATGAACGAGGAATGGGCTGGTGCGTTGTCGTGGTCCAAGACGCCAACATAGAACTGTCCAGTCACTACCTGGCCGGCAGGAACATATTCACGATGAATGATGCCGTGGATATCGAAAAAAAACATCAACATTGCCTTCAGTCGTGACTTGGACATCCTCGCTTTTGTTGGCTGCTCTCCACCCGTTTCCACCCACTGCTGACTTTGTTTACGAGTCTCGGGGTCATACTCAAATATCAAGATCTCATCTCCAGTGACAAACCGACTCATCCAATCTCTACCATCGCTCCGAATGCGGGACAACAAATCATCGCAGATCGATTTTCGTATGTCTTTCTGTTCACGGGTGAGACCTTTTGGCACCATCTTTGCACAAATCTTTCATGTATGCAAATTTTCGTGTAACATTGTGCGAACGGTTTCTTTTTTGGCGTTTATTTCGTCCGACAACGCACGAATGCTTAAGCGCCGCTCAGATGTGATTAGTGCACGTAAACGGTCAATTTTCGCGTCAGTGCGATAGGTGACGAGAGCTCCTTTACGTGGATCGTCTTCTACCGATTCACGCCCCTTCTTGAACCGTTTTGCCCATTCAAACACGCGTGTTTTCGACATGTATTCGTCTCCATACAACATTTGCAATTTTCGAAAGATTTCCGAAAGTTTTTCACTAAAAATTGAATCACAACACGTTGCTTGTAATTTAAATAACTCATTTTCACGACGCTACTAAAAAGTTACTTCCAAAAAATACACATAAAACACAAACTAAACGTGCTGACGACTTCAACCTTGTTATGTTGTATATATATATATATATATAAATTTTTTGTCCTCACATATTTTCTGCATCTGAGTATACTATGTTTTCTTCTACACAAAAAATCTTGTATTTAATTTCATTTCAAATGAAATGGGTTTTTATTTTTGGTTTTTCTACTTTGTTATGTGTGTGTCACAATAATTGAGAACATTTTGATCGCATAACTGAAAATTGGTAGTGTTGGTTTTTTTAGTGTGAGAATTACGGTTTTGAAGCTTATTTTGACGTTGCTCCTAGAGGGCGTTAGTTTCACCGTAATATTTAGGTAAATCAAAACATATTTTTTTATCTGCTGAACTATGCTTAAGAAAATGAATAATAAACGAATTCATGTTTTATTTAAAAAATGATTTCTATTTTTTTTTCTCGACAATAAAGAGCCATACGAAAGTCATTCAAACAACAAGTAAATTTCATTTTAAAATGTTTAAACCGAAAAAATACAAAATTTAAAAAATGCTGTGGTGTCCCAGTAGGCACCTTAACGAAATTATTGAAAAACTTCATTAGAGGGAACATAGGTCGAACTTTTTCTCCTAAACGGTTCATTTTAACGACAATAAACAAGACTACTTTTTTATTCTAAGGTTGAAGCTACCCAGGTTTATTATTTTAAGGTCTTTATCATACAGTGTTAAAAATGTAGACATTAAGTTGGAAAGCTTAGCTCGCCCCTGGTAAATTAAAAAAGCTAAATATATTTCAAGGACACTATTTTAGGAGGTCCTAGGCTCCATACACATATCTACATACGGAGGGCCTGTAGGAAAAAATATAGGAACTCGTCATCTTATCTTTTTATGTTCTGTTTGCACCCCAAAAGATTTCCCATATTTTCAAGACACCCTGTATATTAGTGGGTTGAAATGAATCAAAACTAAGTTTTCTAACAAGATCTTTTACAAAATTTTTAATAGTTGTAGTACATATTCTAATAATGGACTTAAAAACTAATAACGTTCTAGTAAATCATAAACAACGAAACAACACCATTAAACAAAGATATTTAGGCACTACGTAATAGGAATTTATGAAAATTAACTGCTAATTGGTGATCTGAACATATCAATTTCTTTTTTCAAAGTTACAAAAAAATCAGACTACAAAGATATCTAAAGCGTCAGAGTGAATGCCTAATACTTTTAAGTTATAGTCTTAATTAGTTAATTATCAGCAATATTTGTCATAGTTAGGTAAGCACTTACCATTTTCTTTGATCAAACCTCGATTTAAGTTCTCCATTTGAACACAGCAAACGATATGTAACTGAACACAACAACGCTACACGATCATCATGGCATAGTGAAATGTGTTAGTACAGCCGATATACTGCAGCTGCGCAGTTGTGCTCAGCCAGTCACGAGTAGGCATATAGAACAGAAAGGTGTTTTAAGGTCACACAAAACTGTGTACTTTTGACTGGTCACTAATAAATATTACACACACTCAGTATATTTAATTATAATTTTAACATATTTTGTGTAAAACGTATAAAGAAGCCATAGTGAGTAAAATTATTACCACGAAAATTTAACAAATCATAAATTATACACTCGAAATTCTCACTTACACAGCAGCTTGTCTTACGGTGTAAATATTAAAATATGTTCTATGGAAGATGCATTTTTATTAGCTCTTTTATTTGACGCGACTGACTAAAATTCTGCAAAAAGTTTTACGGGTCTTATTTTAATGGAATTGCATAACGTTTAACTCATGAAAAAACGTATATTAAACAAATTTATGTGTTTTTGCGTGCATTGAAAAAAAACGTGTTCTTGAAACACCAGTTCCAGTTTTGTTATTTACGGGTCCGCCCTGTATAATGTTTTTTCGTTGTAATACAAAACATTGTCTGCGATTCATGCCAAATTGTTATTTGGCAACAGGGACTATTTATTTATACACAGCCAAAATATTTATATCGTGGATTTCACTTGTTATAAATAGTCCGGCATTATATTGTCGTACTGAACTGAAACGACAAATTAATCTTTTGAAGACTGTAATAACCAGATTTTATCCTCTGAGTCCCCAAAAAGGCATTCCTCTCTGTGGTTGGTCTAAAACAATATCTGTTTATAAATTTTACAGTACGCTTACTTTCCCCTATCTGGTGAGATAAACGTATTATGTTGTATTATGTTTGAGACAGCCCATTTTTGAAAAATAATACATGAAAAGGGCTTCATTATGTTCTTAATTAAAATATTGTTTCATGTCATTCTGGTTTAATAATAATCCAAATTAAATATAAGTACGGTCATTAAATGTAGGGCTTGTTTTATAGAGACTAAACAATCTAAATTCTTTATAGAATCGAAAGCACTGTAAAATTTATGTCATTCATTACAAGTCTCAAGAGAACTGACGGAGTGGACCTATGGGGAAATTGCATGATCTTTCCAAATAGGTGCAGAAGAAATATTGTATTATTTTCATTGAAGGATCGTTTGTTCTGGAAAATTTTGTAGAAAAATAAGTCTAAAAACGGTACTTAAAATTTCTGTTTGGCCACGCTCCTAGGAAGGCCTGTGACATCACATGCCGTTCGAGCATGTGTACCTAATACATCGTTGTGCTTTATATCTGTATACGATTTCCAAAAAAGAAAAAATATGATGTAGGGCGATAAAGCGCGACGAAAGGAAAATGTTAAGGGCATAGCTGTTTGTTCAGACAGTCTAAAAAATATCTAAGTAAGAAAGAATATCTCTTCACTATGTCAATTAGAAAAGTTTTCTCCAGGTTGTATAACAGTTTCCAAACTGACAAGTCATTTAAAATAGAAAAAAAGCATAACTTTTACGTGATATGTTTTATAATAAAATCTCCTGAATTTTACATGTCAACTGCACATTGAGAAAATTGTATGACATTATCACATTATCAGAATTCTTTTAAAAATTAGTAACACTTGAATTGATGTAAATTATTAAATATTTTTTATGGCGTAAATTGCTTTAATATAAATCCTATAGGAGCTTCAAATTCATATAACGTGGTTAAATGAATTTATACGATACTTATAGAATCGAAAAGAGCACACTTTTATAAAACACTTTGGTAATATAACAGTTCTATAAAAAATATGTACAACACCTTTAAAACAATTTTATACAGCAACTATAAATAGCTATTTATGATATAAGTGTTAAAAGTAAGATTTTATTTTGTGAGTGAAGATGATTCACGAACAAAATAAAATCACTTTTAATACGTATATCGTACACTATTTTTTTTAGAAAACAATCGGAAGAACAACATTAAAAAGGTCCCTGGGTAATGTAACGAAAATGTTTTACTGGCATATTTTGAGGAAAAAGCCAAGATATGGAAATCGTCAACGCTGTGATGAAATTATTCCATGATCAAAACTATGCTAAAAATAAAGCAAGATCAAGATATAAGCAAACATTATAAACTTATTGCTTTTTTAAAACGGAAGAGTGAAGGATATCAAGCAAAAAAGTCAAAAGTTTTGACGAAGACGCATATCGACAAATTTCTCACAGAAGCAGAAGACGAAAAGTATCTGATGATGAAAGTCGCAGGTGTCTTCGGGGCGTGTCGCCGGGAGGAATTGCGTCAGATGACCATCGACAATATCGAATATTTGGGCACTTCGGTTGTTGTGACCATACCAGATACTAAAATGAAAGTGCCTCGGACTTTCAGTGTTGTTGGTGAATTCTATTTAAACTTTTTTAGAAAGTATATGGCACTCCGGCCACCCAACGCTGACCATAGACGACTTTTTCTTAAATATATGAAGAATAAATGTGTGAAGAATCAAGTCGGAATTAACATGTTTGATAAAATGCCTGCCGACATTGCAGAGTTCTTGAATCTACCAAATCCTCAACTCTACACCGGACACTGTTTTCGTCGTTCATCGGCGACATTGTTAGCAGATTCTGGTGCAAATCTTACTACTATCAAGAGACATGGAGGATGGAAATCTTCGACGGTAGTTGAAGGCTACATTGAAAATTCACTGTGTAAATGGTATAGATAGGTACAATACAATATTATCATTTCAACAATCACGTGTTTCAACAAAGCCACAAATTTTATTGCTAATATATATATATATATATATATATATATATATATATATATATATATGTTTGTGACAAAAATATTATAAATAATAAATTTAAGAAATATTAAAATTATGCTTTCATCAATTTCGTGTATAATTATATTTAATGATCTTGTCATAAAAATAGTCTTCCAAAAATGGTAAAATTATGTTTTAGATATAATTTTAATAAAGCTTTCAACTAATTTTCCATAATGGCGGCAGTCGCTGATCCAACAAATCTTCATTTAAAAATGGTGACTTATAACACAATGATTTTATTCCACATAAAAGCATAACAAAATATTTTAGTGTAAATTAGAACTTTATAAGATAACATATTTTTATAGCCTTAAATATATTTAAAAATTTTTGTGGATAATGTTTACATCGAAAGAAGTTGCCAAGTTTTATAAAAAATTTAGAAGTTTAAAATATTAGATACTTTCATTACCTAAGTATATTAATATTGTTAGGTATTAGCTAAGTATTATTAGCTAATTATAATAATAGATATTTAATTTAAAACTAACCTAATTATTGCTTTACCAAAAACTTAAGTCAAAGTTACTTTCTTGTACCGGTTTTTCGTATTTTTGGCAGCCATGAAGCGTTTTTAAGCGAATTCGTTTAATAATATTAAGAGTTCTCGAACATGGACACCATCATTATTTATATATATATATATATATATATACTAGGTGACCCGGCAAAAGTTGTTTTGCCATATGAATTATTTCTAGTGAATATTTTGGTAGTCGGCTTCCTTCTCATCCCTACTCCGTGCTGTTTACTGGGTGAGAAGCACAAACCAAGAACAAATATAGATTGTGCCAGTGTCACATTGCTGGCGACCGCTAATTCATGGCTGCCCTAAAAGGTCCAGAATCACTAAAACTTGGTTTTTATGCCAATTTACGTTGGTATTGTAGCGTGAATCTCATTTGTTTACTGTGATTGGTCACATTAATGTCACATTCTTTAATGACATTTAAAATGACAGCAAGTTAGTTAATTTTATATTGCAATGCAGCCGTCATATTTGCACAACCGCCAACATAAAGCAAATTAAATATCAATTTTCTGGACCTTAGGTCCCTAGAAAACGCGGCACCTGTCAAGTGACTTATATCTTGAACCGACGCTGTCTATATTTTTTCTAGGTTTGAGAAATGACACCGGTAGACGCCTGGCGGAGATAACTGATCTAGTGATAATCGATCAGTTATCGACCAGGGTTAAAAATGATTAAATTACTAAAATGGCTATTAAAAAATAGGGGTTTGTGGTAGATGGGGGAAAATTAAGGGTTGTATGTATGCCACATAATAGAAGAATAAAAAAAAATGTTTGGGCTGGACCACTCTTATCACTTAGGGGTATGAAAAACAGATTCCGACCGATTCTCAGACCTACCGAATATACATATAAAATTTCATAAAAATCAGTCAAGCCGTTTTCGAGGAGTATGGTGACTACCACTGTGACACAAGAATTTTATATGTATAGATATATTATTTTTTTAAAGGACACTTCTTTAGAGTCGGTGGAAAAAATAAAACCTATAAGTAAAATTAAACGTCGGCACGTTTGACTGGACTGGAATTTGTTTATATTCTTTCTTGATTAGTGCTTCATAATACACTGTACCTTAGGGGTTGAAAAATTAAGGTTAGGTTTGGAATTTTATTACGCGGAATATACAACAATTTTGTTTTCTCAAACCACAATAACATATTTATAGATTAAACACAACTATAAAACTATTTTATAAATAAGCGCATTTTGAGGCTAAAAAATAATTTTATTAATTTCCCTAATAAAACACGTTTATATAACTATTTTATAAGATTATAATTAAAAGTCATTTACCTAAGTATACAACTCTTTCACAATATGTTTACAATCCTTATATATATATATATATATATATATATATATATATATATATATATATATATATATATTTAAATGTGTAAGATATTATAATGCTTTTATAAACATTTTAAAGAACTGAAAATTATTTGTTCTATAAAACACGTTGTAAACACATTGTCACACAATTACTTTCTTCAGGAACAAAATTATGACAATTATTTGCTCTATAAAATCAAAATCAAAAACACAATTCGATAGTTATAAAATAATTCGCTTCTTTTAAAGTTCCATTTTGCTAGTTGGACAGTGATAAGATACAATTCAAGGTTTTCATGTTCTTTAGCGCATTTTTCTCCCAAAAGTTGAAGGAAATGATTTATATTTTAGGACTACACTAATAAGAACCTCCATCTACTGGGTGAACTTTTTTTGTGCATCTTTCGATACGATTTTTACTCCAGCTTTAAGCTCTCCACACTGCAACATTGTTTGTGAAGACTATTCTAATGTAAGTTTACACAAAAATACATAGGTAGGTATAAATAGAAAATTAAAATATAAAGAATCAGTTAAACTTTTCTATTAAGCTACTCGATTGCATACAGGGCGTTTAGCAAATCAAGGATAAAGCAAACTTACTCTTTTTTTTCATTTATTGTATTCAGTGCGTCATTCGGACTGCAAATAACATGTTTTGTATTTACTGCTACCATTTATGAGATGTAAAATGTTATTTGAGGCATTTATAAAATTTGGTTATTTGACATCAGTACATTAAATTATCTGAAAACATAATAAACAAAAGTAATAAATAAAGATTTTTCAAAAATGTTTAAAAGAAATTAAATCAGCAGTAAACAGCAACTAAAAATTAATAAATTAATTAAAAAAAAAATTGTTAAATATCATTTTCCATTACTTTTATTAATTATTTTTCAAATTAAAACAAGTAAATTAATGTAAAATCAGGTGGCATAACTTTATAAATACCTCAAGTAAAACCATCTATCTGGACGTAACGAATAGCATTGTCGTCTTAATTTTCACGAGCGGATCTAAACTCACCGACAAAAAAAAACCTGCCACTAAACACTAGCCTCGATTTTAAAGGCGGGTATCCATTTGTTGCAAAATCACGTATCGTATCAGCGTATCGTTTCATTTTGGTACGATACGCTGCAACGAGTCAGTTTTTTTTTTCAACCCAGATTCACTGCGTATCTGTGTATCAATTGCGCGAACGGGAGAGATACGGTGTGGGTTGTGCGGACGTCAGTTCTTTCCGCATCTCTTCGATGAATGGACCTCAGCAAGCGGCAGCCGCGTATATTTTTATTCACTATTCTCTGCAGCAAGAGAAAAAAGACGCAAACCACCGGGTTGGTGGATGTCAAAGTTGTACGCCAGCAGGGAGCAATATAGTGGAACAAGTTTAATGGCTGACCTGAAGTTCCAAGCTGTTAGCGGCATGTACAAGAACTTCACTAGAATGCATCCTACTGAATTTTTGTTGTCATCGATTGAGCACACAAAATATATTTTGTTTTAAAAAGCGAAATATGCAGCGACCAGTTGTGTCAACAAACAAAAAACGTCCGTTCACACTGTGCCTGTCTCGTATCGTATCATTTCTTTGATGTGTCGGCGAAAAACCGACAATTGAGCGATCAAGTCCGTTGCGTTACTTTTTACCTATTTTGATACGTTACTATGCAACGATTGCCTGTCTCCACTGATAGGATACGTTGATACGATACGTGATGCTGCAACAAATGGATACCCGCCTTAAAGTTGGCTTCCTCGCAAACCACTCATTATATTTTGATTTTTATCATCTTTTGTAAACATTTTGTGTTTTTTTTTAATCACGACATTATCTCTGTTTTTATTGGAGATACACTGTTTTAAAACGAACGCCTCGGGAAAAACAGAAAACAAGTCAAGACGTAGATTTAATGTGAAAACAATTGAAATTGAAAAAAAAGATAGACAAATTTTGAGGAACTAGTGTCTAATGTGGCCTACTCCCTTCAAAATGGTTTCATTCAATCGACGTGGCATCGAATCAATAAGGTCTATAACAAATCCTTGTGGAATTGCATCAGATAATGCAATTTTTTAATTTGACAACCGTTGACAAACTCTTAATTGTAATATTTCAAACAATCCGCCTATGCCTCCTTGATTATTTACACGTAGAAATTTCTGCCTGCGAAGCCTTTTTCCGAGGCGTTCGTTTTAAAATAGTGTATCTCCAATAAAAACAGAGATAATGGGTGGTATGAATAAAAGTTAAGTAAGTGCTAATACTACAAGTATAAGAATTTACTGCGAAGTATCTCCTTCAATATTTAAGAAGGTACTGTACGTCAAAGTAGATACTGATATTTTTCCGGAAGTTGCTACAGTGAATAGTATTCCTTTGGAAACTCTCGGAGTATTTACTACAGTACGAAGTACCTACTTGATGCTTCAAGTTTAGCAAAGATGGTAGTATTTACTTCAACTATTGCAAAGCTAGTATCGCACCAGCTTCACTTTGCATACTACAGTTGGAAGTAACGTAATGGCCCAGAGACGCAAGAGAAAAATGTGTAATTTAAGGATTAATCGTGCTGATGATTTACAGTTGCTGTTTTTTTTTTAAATCTGTCAACTTTTTTATTTCGGTTATCATATTATTATTTTTTTTTAATATTTTCTTCATACCTAAATTTTGTTTTGTATTTATGTCAAAAAGCTCTGTTAATTCCTTAAGAGCTGTGTCCACAAACCTAGATCTAGGTTTGTGGCTGTGTCTTTTGCCGCTTTAATATTGGTTGTCATTTTTTGTCTAATATTATTTTAAAATCTCCCAGCATAATGACAAATGCTAATTGTAAGTCTTCATTTTGAACCTCTTCCTGCGTCATTTTATCATCTGAAGACATATTAGCTAACCTAGGTAGGTATTTTTTAAATGGACAGGGGTGCGATAAATAACAGTCTCAGTTGTAAAGCAAAGCATTAGTAACTTTGGCATATCTACACTCGTAAACTGTTGATATCGGGTAGAGTGAGGGAGAATGCTATTTTTATTTTGTAGAATTTACTACTTGACAGGAGCAGATTCTTCATATAGTGAAGCATATGCTTCGCTGTGTAGAATTTGCTATAGAGGATAGAGTAAGTGCTACCGGAAATTACCGTTAACTACAGGCTGAAGAAGAGACTGCATAGAAAATGCTAAATTTTTAAGTATTAGTAAGTACTTCATTTTTATTCATACCACCAAATGTCGTGATTAAAAAAAAAATGTCGACAAAAAATGAGGCTACAGTGTGACTCCACCCACAGGGTGATCTTTTTGTTGCGCCCTGTATATACTCATGGATTATTTTGCTTGCATATTCCACACCCGAGGATATGTACGTATGTGGATTTTACTTTTTAAAATAAAACGCGTTTCTGTGTATAAAAATAATAAGAGGGGGAAAATTTTGTAAATTGATTGTTCTATTTAATGTCATTGTTTCATATCGAGAAACGTTTATAATAAAAAATTCTAATTAAGAAAACAACAGAGGTTGGTGCTTGCCACCCTTTTATACATTTGGTAAAAATAAAAATGGTACCCAACCATGTCACTTTATTAGCTGAATGTTTTCACCGATTTTCAGATTTATAAAATTCATTGTTTTTGAGAAAAAAAAAGAAAACTAATATTTCTTAGAAGCTCTTATCTCGTAAGGGAGGGTTTAAATCGAAATTTTCTTTAGAAAGAACCCCCCTACAATCACCCAAGGAACACACCCTCCAAAGGAGCGCACATCATTATGGGATACCTCGCTTTTATATTCCGAATATTTCCAAGAATCTATATTTTACTTTTTCTGCATTAAAGGCGCTACATCCTATACACTGCTTTCGAAAAGTAACGAATAAATTCATTATTTTTGAAATTGAGAAGTGTTAGAAAAAATCCCCTGTCACGTCAATTTTGATTTTAAAAAAGGCAATCGTTGTTCGAGATATGACGTCATCGACATTTTTTTTAAATAGCAACCCCCAATTTTGATTATGCCATTTGAGAGAGTGTGTCATTCTACATACATGCATCATGAAAAAATATGGTGTTACATAACAAAAATTTCATGTAGAATGGCACGCTCTTTCAAATACATGGTCAAAATTGGGTGTTGCTATTTAAAAAAATTTGTCGATGACGTCATATCTCGAACAACGATGACGTCACAAATATGGGTCGTATATCAAAAAGTGTCTTTTTAAAAACAAAATCGACGTGTCAAGGGATTATTTCGAAAACTTCTCAATTTCAAAAATAATGAATTTATTCGTTACTTTTCGATAGCACTGTATATGGTAGCGTATTATTATATACAAAATACCAACAGAAAGCTCCTTACATAAACTGAAAATTAAAATACTCATTTCGAGAAAAAAACAATTATAAGGAAAAAATATATTACAAAATATATGATATCCTATACAACATTCCGCTGCAAACGTTTTTAATGTAATTAGCATATCTTTATCTCAGTTTAATTCCTTTTAAAATACGCTTCGACTTGCTTTTGGTTAAAAATCAGATCTCGTTTTTTCTCTTGTATTCGCGGAGAATGCATGAATAAGAACCCTGATCTGCTTTGAGATTTACGATATTGGACGCACGGATTTTGATCAGATGTACATGGAACAAACGAGGAAATCAATAGTAACTAGATTCAAACAACACGGCTCGCTTAAGGAATCGTAAAACTGAAATTCAATAATAGACAACTGCATGCTTTTCGGGACGTAGAAATAGTAAAATATAAATAAATTTTAAAGTTTTGCTTTGTTTTATAGTGCGTCATAAAAATTATGTTTGCAGAGCTTCTGTAATCAGTTTTCAGGAAATAACAAAAGATTAACTCACTGGGAAGCATTACATGTCAGTAAATATTAGGAGCATAATTTGTAAAAATGACCGATGGTACAGGGTGTTCTGCCTACAATTCCTGCCTGCTATCTTGAAAGCCAAGACATTTGTAGAAAAGGTTATGTAATATACTATTTTCTACACCCGTATTATAACAATGCACTTATATGCCCATAATCCGTTTCATAATGAGACCCATTATGATACAGATTTTTCATTACGATACAGATTTTATAATACGTTTCATAATGATACCCATTACGATACAGATTTTTAAACAATAGAAACCCATAATTTTTCAATCAAGCATGCTGTGCATTTGACGTTTATCCTAGGTTCTTATGTAATTATTTTAGATGTCAATATCAGTACGTATTAAATTTTCGTAGATACCTAGCTAAACTTCGATAATTTATCAAAATGTCTGATATCAGCGATATAGAAGAATTACCATCGACTCCTCCACACATATCGGAGAAAGCAGAAAATGCAGTTCATACGAATAATTACTGTTACATATTGTGTTCAATAAAAATATAAAATTGATGGTTTTTGATTATTTATCGGGTGTAGAAAAAATAGCGTATGCAACTCTCATGTAATGGTTATTAATACACGAGCATTAACCGGGATACGAAACGAGCCGAAGGCGAATTTCGTATGGTTTATGCGATAATATACTATTATAATATGTGAATTTAATTTAATATTATGATTATTACTCTTTCCTAGGATCATGCGGAAAAGTGTACTTTTCTGCACGATTTTTGTGGCGAAAGTAGCACTTTTCCCGCACTAGTGCGATAAGGTGCACTTCTCCGAACGATTTTTGTTACATTATACAGTAGACCCATCATATTGTTGTGACAATGCTTGTGCAGCACCATTAAACCAAAAAGTTTGCGCTAGATTTACGCTGGACACAGATACAAATTTTTGTCGTTTCCATAACTACATGAAGTAGTTGATCGTTAATATTTTTTTACATAAGCTTTCAAATTTTCGATGAGTTTAGTTTGAAGGCTGAGTTTGACTTATTTTTCATTCTCTTCGTCGTAAACTACCCAAAATGAGTGAAATGTCTCTTAATGATGTTCCGACAGAAATATCGGAGACCGCTAATGATGTAAGTAATGCATTAATTCCTGCAAAAGAAGTCGCTATGAAAAACAGCTTGTTGCCTTCGACCAATGGCGCATGGAGAAGAGAACTTCATCTTTAAAGGAAGAGGCAAACCGGAACTTTCCGTCAACACTATGGTCGAAGTATTCGATGTTGAAACTATGCTTCAAAGTAAATAAGGACATTGATATTGGAAAATACCTCAAACTAACGGTATATTTGAAGAAACCGAATATTGGTTTCAAGCCAAAAAAATCAAAGATATTAGAAAGAAGTAGAAAGAAAGTAAATAGAAATTCTTCTCTTAAATACCCCAATGCCACCAACGTGTATCTTATGATCAAAGTAGCCACGATATTTGGAATTGTCGGTGCCTATCACCTCGAACAACTAGCAAATATGACAATTCACGGTATACATGGAGAACCTTAAATAAGTACTAATATTTTAACCAGCATGTGTATAACACATAATTAATAGTTCTTTTTTACAAAAAAAATCAGGAATAAAAAAGTCAAATTTTAAATAAATTTCGTGATTTTTCAATAGCAAACTTGTTGAGGACCACTGATCCGGAAGTTATGGTGGATGTGAATTCCACAACGTTGCCAGTGTTACTATTCTTCGAATAGGCTGCAACAAAATTAACTAGAATATTAGACATGTTAAAGAATGATTGAAATATGTTTATTTATGAAAATATTAATAGCCATCTCCTCCCTTTGCCATTCCTTAACCTCACCAATAAATTTAAAATATAAACCAGATTCCCTACTCACAGTCATAGTTATACAGAATTTGTTTATTATTCATTTTTACTACACTCCAACTGATATATCACAATACGCTATCGTTATAACTATCACTACTTGACAAATATGCTTTTAACATATCAACCTTTTCACTCTTTGAATAATGCGCTATATTTTATTGTATCACACTGTATTTAATGAAAAATATTAATTAAATACACAAGAGAAAAACACTGTCTGTGAAAATAATAAGACTATTTAAATACGTTTAATAAGTTAGTGCCACAACTCTTAAAACAGAAGCGTCAAGCAATGTATTACTTAAAGCAATCATTCGTTTAGTTAGGTTTCAAAAGATGCAAAAGTATAACATATTAACTTTCAATTTAGGTGTATTGAAATTATCAAATCCCTTTCCACAAATATTACATGTTTTGTTTCCACTTGCAACTTGCACACAGCTTGTTTCTTTGCGCTGGACCATACTTGTGCACCGGTATCAACATAACCTCTTTGTCGACCTCCACTATTAATCCTAGAAAGTGGGGCTGGTACGAGACATTTCACCTACTGCTCGTGACATCTACCTGTTACTTGTGCCTACGGCACTAGTTTCTTTTTTGCATGCGATTGACACTTCTTTTAAATATTGTACTCTGCCTTCTCTTGATATTGAACGCATTCATCAAGTTAGTTATTTTGTTATTCCATGTTTTGTGTCCATTTTTAAAATATGTTTCACCCACTACGAAGTACGAAAAGGTTAGCACTGACACGTTGTTTGAGGTTATGTGGCAAAAATTAACACTAAGGTGTTGTTTGAAAATTATGGTATTTTTTGTTATTCTTCATAAAATAATTTAAGGGTACAATTTGTGATAATATTTCTAATGGTGTAAAATGGTATTAACTTCTGAAATGTGGATGACTGTTTAAATAGTTGGGTTTTCAGTACGTAGGTGAGCTTTTATGCACGTTAATAGATAATTTTTGGAATCATTGAACAAAGTAACTTCCTCAACACTATAATTGACAGTATCGAACTTGCGGAAATTCACATTCTAATCGTTTATGATAATTTTACTTTACTTATTGTTAAAAACAAGAGTTTTTAAATTAGAAACAACCGCAAAAATTGAATTTACGCTGAACAATGATTTATCTTACAGAAGATATGACAACCTCGTCTTCAGTAAATCATATGGTTTTTATTAGGTTACGTCAGTGCTCTATCTGGTCAGAGGTCCTCAAAATGTGGGTATTTTTAAAACAAATTAATATGCAGTTAAAATGATTGTACTTATTTAAGGTTTAAGGTAGAAAACAAAGAGATGTGCTTATTATTACCATACCAAACACGAAAATCAATGTTTCAAGAAAATTTGTGGTGAACAACAAAGAAACAATTAAATATGTCGATACCTATCGAAGTTATGCTATTTTGCCCAGAGATATCCCTCACGATCGGTTTTTCTTATTCTGTAAAGGGGGTAAATGTAATAAGTAATCTGTGGGTATCAACAGCTTCGAGAAATTACCATCTAATATCGCTGGTTACTTAGACCTCCCAAACCCCGAAGCGTCTGCCACATTAATAGCCAATTCTGGGTATATTACAAACATAAAACAACATGGTGGGTGGAGGTCCAGAGCTGCAACTGAGTTATACATTGAGGATTGTTTGGAAAACAAAAAGAAAATTGCCCACAGCATTCTCAAAACATCAAATTCCTGCGATTGGTACGTCCGAAATATGATTTTCCGGTCCCAATGGACCATTTTCCCGGACCCAAACTGGGAATTTCAGCTGTCCAAAAACTTTTTGAGCATACTCTAAGGACCAAGATTCAAAAATACATGAAAATCCCACTTTTGCGACTGTTACGTTCGAAATATGATTTTCCGGCCCCGATGGGCCATTTTCCCGCACCCAAACTGGGAATTTCAGCTGACCAAAAACTTTTCGCACCCAGTCTCAGGTCCAGAATTGAAAAACACACGAAAATACCACAGTCGCGACCGGGACGTCCAAAACAGGATTTTCCGGCACAAGGGGTCATTTTCCCGGATCCAAATCCGGAATTTCAGTTGGCCATAAACTTTTCGAGAACAAATCCGGCTTTAGCTCTAAAATTCAGCCTCGACTTCGCCTTATCCCGGGAACCGCATTTCAGGCCATTTTCGGCCCCTGGGTCCAATTCCAGACGTGTAGGCCCAATTCTGAGCTCGGGATCGGATTCAGCGTTGAAAAATACATGGGAATACATGTCACTCTCTTGTGTACTTGTGAACTTTTTTTTGGGGGCTGTGTAATTTGTCAGCAGTGAATTCCACGGCTGAAGAACATTCTTAAGCCGTTATTACCACAGCACTGAATTTACAAAATGCCACAAATTGTATATTTTATTTCAATGTTTTTCGTTAATATATTCTATCAGCTTAAATAACTACTTAATAATTATCCGTTAATGTTATAAATTGGCAATTAAAATAAACTGTTTCGCCTAATTAGAATTGCCATGATCGTAAGAAAAATATTGTACTTAACACGTGCGGGAACTGTCTTCTCCGCTCGCTGATTGTAGTTGACCGAAAGACGCGAGGCGGAGTTCGGTTAGCAATCGACCTTAACCCTTAACGTGCAATCTATGAGAGTGCATTCGCATTTGTTAGGTAAGTAACTACTATTTCTTGTTGTTAAATTTTGTTAAATAATTGTGATTTACTATTTGTTTTTCATATATTATTTTATTACATTTCGGTTTTTTCTGCGGGCTATTACCCCGACCATCATCTAATTACACCTGAAAATCCTATAGCAAACAGTCATTTGTCGGCGGCGCCATCAGACATACCGATTTCAAACTTATTAACTCTCATCAGTATACCATAGGTTGAGCAACCGACCACTAATTCAGGTTGTTCGTGCGGTACTGTTTGGTATTGTGACCGCTCAGGTCTGGTATGGAATAGCCACTGATCACTAGATATAGACGCATGCTACGTTCTAGGTCAGGTTTCTTTCTGTTGGATTTGAAAATAGTCCGCAGAATAGTTGTTTATTGAAATTCCTCTTGCAAATCTAGATTTGGCTGCTAAAATATGAGCATTTGCCAAGGGATTTGATTAAATCCAGTTCAAACTTTCTTTGACAAACAGGACTGAAATTTAATTGAAAGGAAACGGCAATGAAAGTATCCCACATTATTGTCAAATTATAAACTGAAATTACGTATACTTAATGAAACGATACAATGGATTATGAAGTAATTTGAAGATGGCAAAAGCGATAAGACAAAACGCCATCTTAAATAGAATATTAGTAAATACCTTTAGATCAACTAAACCTCTAGATTCAATGATATTTTTATAATAGAGTTAGTGAAAAAGTTCATTATTTAATATTTATACGACAATTTATTGTTACTGATGGCACGTAATGCTTTAATTTGAAAACGATTATTTCTTTTACAACCATTCCCACGTTTTGAGGAAACTTCTAAGCTGTAATTTCCGAGGCCGTCCTAAGGGAGAAAACGGTAGTTTCCTGTATCAATTTTCTCTATACGTATTCGATTAATAAGAAAAGCACACATAAGACGTAGTTCTGGTTGTTTCGAAGCTTTCGAGTTTTATCACAGCCATGATTTATTTTATATTCAGTAAGTTTTCATCATCTTATACGTAAAAATAGCGGACATTAAAAACAAAACATATAAAAACATCACAGAAATAAATTAATGGACCTCAGTTCAGTAATATGTTGCTTTTAATCTGGTGATTTTATATTAATATTCGCTTCCAGAATAAATCATAATAGTTATTTTTGTACAATCGTTTTGAAATATGCACACTATCATTGTTGACACATTCTGTAAGTTTAATATACAACACTGTGGCTTGTTTCCATAGAAATCAAAAAAATAATAGTGTTGTTTGAGTTCATAACAGCATTAATGCGGTAAGTAAAAAATCAGTAATTATTTTCACCAACAAATGCTGGGCTCATTTATTGTAAAAATTAAAGGTACAATTTGGACAATTCTTAAACGTAATAGTTTTTCCCTCGTTTTTATCTATTGCTTTTATAGTCATTGAATTTTCTGTATTACTTATTGAATTAGATATGTTAGAATTAGAATAAACTTCAGTAGTTCTGTATTCAAACACTGGAATGGAGTCAAATTCATTGTCACTGCCGCTGCTGGTATGTAAAATCTTATCAGCAAACACTATTTTCTTTGTTAAAGACTCTGCAACAGCGACACCAGAAGACCTAAAATTACATTTTCTGTTAGTCAAATAATACATTAATGTTATCATTAAAACCTCCAGCCCCCATGACGTTTGAGTGCCATAACATCAACTCCCGTATTTGCTAACAAAGTCGCCGACGTCTTTCTAAAAGCATGTCCAGTATAGGATTTTGGATCTTGCAGTTTTAAATATTCGGCAATTTTTTGTGGTATTTGTCCCAATATATTTATACCCACAAGTTGATTTCCACATTTTCCCTGACAAAGTGAGTAGAAAAACCGACGAGAGTTAATCTCCTTAGGTCTTTAGCCTGTATATTTTCGTAAAATCGTCAAAAAAGGGACTTTTTCATTGAAAATTCGACTAATATGTGTTTTGGTATTAGGCACTTTAATAATGACAACAGAACCTTCATCCGTAATGTCATCAAATGTCATCTTCATAAGTTCATCACGCCTAAGAGCCCCAGAGACTCCCATTATCATCACTGCTTTCATCATAATATAGGTTTCATCGGGGGCTTCCAGCAGGAATTTGTTCATCTCTTCTCTGGTAAATACCTTTGATTTTTTTGCATGATATCCAATATTTTTCTTCTTTAGATATGCTACTAACTTCTTAAATTATGATATATCGACAGCATTATTTAAGTTGATCGTTCTTTTAAGCATAGAGTACTCTGCCCATAAGCTTCCCGGAGACTTCAATCTTAAATTTCTCTGAACAAAATAAGCCAGCAAAGTTTTTTTAGATATCTCACCTTTCTTCTCATTCAACCATTTACTGAAGGCATCATAGACTTTTTCATACCTCACCTTTGATTTTGTGGGAATTAATGACCCACAACCTATTTGATACGATCCTTCCACGTTCAAATTGACGTCATATTTTCCTAGACTTGTGTCATTTAAATAAAACACTTTTTGGTTTTTGCAGGAACGTAGAAAAAATATTGTATGCAACTCGTATATAAAGTGTTTATTGCACTGAACGTGTTGTCCTGCTCGGCCTGACGACCTCGTTGGACGATTTCACGTGGCGTGTAATAAACACTTACTTTTTGTACTTGGTGCATAAATAACTATTTTGGTTTCCAACAAAATAAATTCAAAACACGCTAGATAGACCACGCAATTTCAGCAATCAAAATAATTTTCTTATTATTTTATTTGATAAATGCTAAACTTTGTCCCGAAACTCAAACTTTTGCTCGATTCTGTTGTATCCCACTTACCAACCTAATAGTGTATAACGTTTTTTGCACAATCGCATTTATCAAATACTAACATACTATTACGATATAAGTGGTAAAAGTGACATTTTATTTTGTTCCATCCCTTCGAATCGTTTCTTGAGATGCTGTGATCTGAAAAATTGTGCCAAGTCCAAAATATAGAAATTGTCAATGCTTTAGTCAAATTAATCCATATTGAAAGAGATGATGAATATAAAGGATCAGGAGACAGGCATAAAACAAGCTTGTTGATTTTTTTAAAGTGAGTGTTATATTATAAAAAGTACTTACATAGCCCTTCGTCCAGCAAAAATGAATCATTTCGTAAGGAGTCGATTATTTCAACCCCGTACAAAAATATTACAGGGTTGAAAAAATTTCAAAAGGTGTTTTGAACAGATAATGTTCACCAAGTTTGGTTTCTTTAGCCTGTTATACAGGATGGACCAGCTTTTTCTTGCCAAACTTAAAGGGTATGTTCTACGCCGAAAAATAACTGTAGTTTGCCATACAAACAATAGTCCAAAATTACTTCGTTACGAAAATACAGGGTGTTGAAGTTTATTCTGAAAAATAGAAAAACTCATTTTTTTAAAGCGTTGACATGAAAACCGATGCCAACTAGTCGTTGTAAATTTGTTTATCTGGTGGTTGCAGCAAGTGTATCTGGTATGCAGCTAACAAACAATAATCCATTTGAAGGAAAACACTGAAAAGTAATTTATTATTTATTAAAACGATGTATCGTACAACAAAAAGTGAAGAGAGTTTTTTTCTACCAAATTCAACGAGGAAATAATAAAATACAATTAATTTTTGGAAAAACCATGTACGTACTATTTTTTTGTTGGAAAATAGCCCCTGACGATGCGCTACTCGAGCCACTGGTGACAGTAAAAGAAACTTTTGCATTGCAAAAGTCTTCCATTGCTATTGACACCTGTCAAATTTCATTTAATTATTTCAAGCGGTTTAAAAAAAATAAGTTTTTCTGTTTTTCAGAATAAACTTCAACACCCTGTATTTTCGTAACGAAGCAATTTTGGACTACTGTTTGTATAGCAAACTACGGTTATTTTTCGACGTAGAACATACCCTTAAAGTTTGGCACAAAAAAGCTGGTCCACCCTGTACATAGAACATAAAAAACAATTATTTTTTTAATTTTTGGAGGGACGTAACTTTTTAGGGAAGGGTTTTTTCATAAGATTTTATGCCAAAGACCCCTATTAATTTTCATTAGAAAATCGCTCCTTACATTTTTTCGGTGCTATTTGGATAAGCCCTGTATAGAAGACCCTTTAGACGAAAGATGTGCGACTTGTTACCTGAAAGCAGGAAGCATGCTATTTGTACCTATATTATCAAATGGATGCTTTCACACCAAAGTCGCGTGGCATGGATGCGACGTAGCAACGTGCGACATGCTACTTAGAGCATGTTATAAGTATATTTTGCTAGTTTTCTACTCGTGTTGGTGCGTGCACATTATTATGCAAAACCTATCCTCTCAAAATATTGACATACTCTTTTTCTGATTCACCATTAAATTGACAAAAATTGAGAGAAGTAAATAAAAGGATAAGGAAATCCTAACCGACAAATTATTAACCAATTACTATATTTTTGTGGACAAAATAAGGGTAAACAGTATTTTAAATAGAATCGTACTAAATACTGTTCGGCACTACCTGTTAAAGGGATTTGCAATAACTTTCTAATAATAATACTGACGGCTTTGTTCTAGATGCATCTAGTGGAATTATAAAAATTTTGGAATTTTTGCATTTGTAGGTGATGCGAAACAATAACGCAACGTGTCAGCATTGTCTCGTAAGTATGGATTAGTCCATAACCTTCTTATTTTCTTTTTCCTCCTTGTAATCGCCGCAGCAATTAATATAATCGTCTTCTTCCAACGACATATTAAGAATACAATTGTTTAACCTGAGCTCGAACTATTGCTATGTCTGAGAGGATTTGGGTGTAGCAGCATGCTATGGGATTTTGGTGTGAAAACACCACTAGAAGACGCATGATGCGACGTGCTTCCTGCTTCCAAGTAGTATGCAACTTTGGTCTGAAAGTCCGCTTACAAAACAAGAAGAGCATCGCGTGCCAAATTATGTCCAGAGCTTAAGCGGATAATATTGCTCCCTACCCTGGTATAAGCTTCACAGAAATAATTACTAATACAGCTAATAACGAGATTAGCCATATACATTAGTTTAATTGTAGTTTCTCTATCTGTACATTTAATTAAGTAAATAATCATTTCTATGATTTAAAATTTCTTGTTTACAATGTTCGCACCAGTGCTAAAAGTAAATTACTTTTAACACCAGTGCCTCAAACTGACATTTTGGACAATGCCGCCATGCTTTAAAAATTATACTTTTACTGACATGTTCAGAAAGAAAATATCTTGAGATTTTGTAGCTACTGTTATGTCTATTGCGTTGACTATATACAGATAAAATTATTATAGATATAATACTAAGCTTATTAGAGTACCCAAACCTGTAAGTCATCCATAGCTTTCATATATCTAGGAATACATATTCTGTTAACATTCCAGCTCAGATTACAAGCCAGCCACCAACCCTAGCAATTATCGCAAAGATAGTGAGTATAACCGAAATTTATCTTAAATCAATATTGGCCACAGATGTTGGTAATTTACGGCTTTGCGCAAATAGAATAAGATTCTATTTGCTTCAGATAGCAGTCCTCTAATAGTAATAGAAAGCTTTGAGGTACACACAAATGCATTTTTAATAATGTCTCTTAAGTTTTAATGTTGGGTAATATCTTGAACTATATACACTAAAAGGATCCCTCAGACCACCGCGGCAAACGCGGCACGGCAGCGGCAAAGATGCGTTCTTAAAAACCCATGACGGAATACACGTCATTTATTGTACACAATTGTAGCCAACTACTAATAAAAGTTTATAAAAACAAACAAGTGATATGTGACAGTTCGTGTGGAATAAAAACAAATGCCAGTAGTGTAACAGATTTTATTGGAAATGTAAATTAATATTAAAATACTAATATTTAATAAATAAACTCCTGGACAAAATTAATGCACCACAATAAATTGGCAACAAGTTCCATGCTGCTGTATTCTGAACTGATGGTCTGACTTGAATAATTTTTTTTTGAATTGTAGGTGGATTCCTTGGGAATTTGACTGTTCTCATTATTTTTTTTTATAAAAAGTTGATTTCGGTTTTATACAGGGTGTAATAACGATATAGGTTTTCTTTCGAAAATTCGAAACACCCTGTGGAGTATATTACCAACCAGAACATACCGCAGATGAAATCAAACTGTAACACCGTCTTTCCTGAGCATTTTTCTTTTTTTGTTCACTTCATTATCTCTGTTATTAGTGGAGATACATCGGTTTTGGCCATAGACCTTATAAATCATGGACGCGCCCAAAACCGTTTTCTGCCTATACAAATCGTTGATGCTCAGATGTGTGCGACAGAGATAGAGCTAGTCCGGGCAAAAACCCTCAGATCATTGGCCGAAAAAAACAAAAACCGTAAATGACAGACGTATGACATTTACGGTTGACAGACCGACTCCACTATTGTTTATGAATCTTTAAAAACTATTGCTAATAAACACACTAAACACAACTAAATCATAAAAGGCACACAAATCATTAACAATAGTAACAGGAAAAGTTTTGTCAGGTTATGTTTATACATTTTTCTGTCATAGAACATCTGTTTTTGCCCGGACTAGCTTCATCCCTCTTGCACACATCAGGGCAGCAGACCTCTCTTTCTAGGGCCGGTCCATGATTTATAAGGTTTATGGTTTTGGCCCATTTCGGTATTTTATAACTTTATTATCGCATACCTCTATTTTTATAGTTTTTAATAAGTAGGCTTTTTTCTCTTCTGACATTTCAAACATCAAATGTTTTGTTTTGAGGTTTATAATTGTCAAAGTCAGTTTTGGTCAGTTACAAGTATTGATTAGTGCATCAAATTTAATTCTAAAATGAATCGACCTAGACATTTATCTGTGGAAGAGTCAGTAAGAGCATTAACTTTGTTGGATGAGGGTTACTCGATGCGTTATGTTGCTGATCTGATAGGACGTCATCATTCCAGTATAAGTCGAATAGTTACACGATTTAACGAGACAGGATCTCATTCTCGAAGGGCAGGACAAGGGCGAAAACGATATACCGATTTAAGGGATGAACGTTTTCTTAGGTAAACTGTTTTTAGAAACGGGAGAATCACGGGAATTGTTTTAAAAAATGATCTCGCAAATACTCGAAATATTTTAGTATCATCTCGGATAATTAGAAGACGTTTAAATGAAGCTGGATTAAGCAGCAGGAGACCGGCAAAGAAACCATTACTTACCAGGCAGCATAGAGTTCAAAGATTGCGTTTTGCCAGAAATCATCAACACTGGACTGTTAATGATTGGAAGAAGGTTTTATTCTCAGATGAAACGAGAATTAGTCTCAACTGTCCTGATGGGCGTGAACGTGTTTGGCGAAGATCGGGAGAAAGATTTTCAACTTGCAATATCTCTCCAAAGGTCCCATTTGGTGGAGATGTAATGTTTTGGGGAGGAATCTGCTTCGATGATCGCACAAAGTTAGTTCCTATACGTGTAAGGCCTATGAACGCGAATTATTATTTAGAAAACATAGTAGTTGAACATGTGATGCCATTTGTCCCTTTTTTGGGACCCAATTGACACCCTGTATATAAACTGGATTACCTTCCCATAAAACAGATTAACGTGTATACATAGACAAGAAGTATTGGTTTATTTGTCTTAATGCAAGAAATATAATATATTATTAGTTATGCCAATAAAACCCACTACTAAATAAAGAAATATTTATTATTTAAGCCTCGCAAAAATAAAAGTTATTGGTATCAAGGAAATAGTTAAAACTAAAAAAAACTACAAATATTAACTAAAAATAATTACATATTAGATTTTAATGTCACAGTTATTGATGTTTAAATAAAATTGTTTTAATCAACAATGATCTGTTCTAACTCTTTCTTTAGAACTATCAATTAAAAATGTATTTATAACAATAATTATGTTTCTCATTAGGTAAATAATGAAATAATCATCAACATTTTAAATAATTTTATTTTCTTTTAAAGCGGCATAAATTGATACACGTGACAACGCCTTTAACTTAAGAATATACCTAACTTCGCGCCTGACAGAAGCTCAGAGTCGGCAATAAATAAAAGTTTACTACAGTTTCGAAAAAAAAATGTTTTTGCTTTACAAACAAATTAAGACATTTTTTGATATACTAAGGTTAATTTCAATTGTGTATTAGTATGAACGCTTTGATTATATGTCTACGAACATTTTGTTGCATTAATTGTTTGTAATAGGCCTTTCAAAGGTCTATTTTAAATTTCTTTTCACTGAACTTTACCTTATAATTAGGCTTCATAGATTTTTACAGTGGGTTTTTCACATGTTTCCATTCACACAATACAACAGGCGGAATTTAGTCTTCTACCAATCCAATATTAGTCAAATATTTCTAGTCGAAAATGTCCAGTTAGCTGTTCCCATTAAATGAAGTCATATGCACGTTTATTAATACCAAATATCTAAGTATGCTAAGGAATGGTAGGGAAATTGATTTATGTTAGCTGAAATACATTTACAATACAGTAAAAATCTACAAAACCCAATAATAAAGAATATATTGGTAGATATTGTGGGTGTAATTCAACGCTCGTCAGGGTTTTAGTCAGTAAAGTAATTAGTTTTACAAAAAATGTGAAGAAAAAAAATGTTAAACGTATTATCACATGAGCTGTGAAAAATATTCAATATACGAGTCGAAAAGATCACTTTGTTGTTTTTAATTCTCTCTGTTAAGTGTATGTACTGCCGAAAGGGAGATAATTACTACATGTATATTTAAATCGCGAGGTAATTTAATATTAAACAGCAATAAAAAGTCATATAACGATATAACATTCATAGCTATAAGACACATGTGTTGTTCAGCACTGGTCTCGTTCCAACACAAGCAAATAACATCGTTAAACAATAATTGGTTTCTTCCCAACGTTTTACCATTCTCTCCAGCTATTCTGGTTCCCTTTCCTTTCGCGGTTCACACAAAGTGTGTCTGCTGAGAAAAGTTTGTGGGCTGTAACTTGGCCCGTCGAGTGTATTTCAGTCGTATATGTTAGACGTTCCTTTCCTTTGGCGCAATTTTTTTTTGAAATAGGAGATTTTGTTGAACCTTAACTCAGTGCCTACTTTTGACAGCAATATTTTTAAATATTATTTCAAGAACCTGCTGAAAGTTCAACCAAAAGAAATTGAAACAGAATAGTTATTTAGAAAATGGTCAGTAAAAATATATGTGAGATAAGTATTATTTATTCTTATTGTATTTTTGGTATATGGAACAAGAAAATTGTAGCAACTAACAGTCCTCCAGATGAAAGAGATCAAGACATTGAACAAAAGAAAACCTATGATATAAACATTAACACATCGCTGCTTTTATAACAATACACGTTGCTTTTATTGCAATACATGCTGCAATAAAAGCAAGGGCAACGATTATATATAATTGTGCTATACAGGGATCGAATTTAAAAAGAATGATAATATCCCGCATAAAATTTAATTTAAACTACTTTCTTACTTTTGTTAAATTTTAAAAAGCTATAAGGTTTTCAAGAAAAAAATGCATTAATTAAAACATGATTTTAATAACGCTTATTAAAAAAATGAAAAAGTCAGTAATAGGTTTTATCTTTAAAATTTGACAGTTAGTAATAAAACTAAAAAATAAATAAAAAAATATAACTAAAGAAATTGTTCAAAATGGGTATAATTTTCTCTGAAACGTAAATTTACTCTTCGCTGAAAGTTCTTGATGATCCAGCTTCTCAAGATAAACGTTTAGGACTTATTTGCGGTTCATTTTCAACTGTAAAATATTTTCTTCATCTTGTACCCTTATTACACCAGGATAGTTCTCGGATATTATTGAAAAACTTTCCTGTTTCTCGAGCCCGTGTTTCAACGTAAACATTATTAAAATGTTGTATTAGTTATTGCATTTTTTCCTGAAAACCT
Organism: Monochamus alternatus; assembly: GCA_037114965.1. Lineage (NCBI taxonomy): Eukaryota > Metazoa > Arthropoda > Insecta > Coleoptera > Cerambycidae > Monochamus > Monochamus alternatus. The sequence goes on along the minus strand of CM073426.1, from coordinate 22,871,677 downwards.
TAAAGTTTTTTAACTGACTTGAACTCATAGTCAAAGAAGACCAATCATAAACCTAAATCATGCACCAAATTTGGTTATTTGATTTAGTTTTGGCCAAAGTAATTCTGAGATAATATTTTTATAGAAATTTTGGCCCTACTTTGATAAACCAAATGATTCAGTTTCAGCAAACCTAAACTTGATATATTTTGGTTTTACGTTGGTAGCAATCCTGAGGAGATTAAAAATCCTATAAATAGAAAATATTTACTTCCAATAAATTCACATGAGACCTTCTAGATTAAAAAATATTAATTCCATTTCGTTTCTAAAAACAACAACTGACGTATTTGCCAAACTTATTAAATTTGGAATTGCACTGGCTTTTACACTTTTAGAATCACTGTTTCATGTAGCGAAATGTCATGAAATCATTCCTGAATTAGTTTTCGAAACATAAAAACATTTATCAAAAACTTGTAAACTGGTGTTTATTTTTACATAAGGCAGTGTATCCTTCAATTTTACTTTATTCTCTATAACCTCTAGATAAGCTATTTCTATTGTCTATTGCATTATTGGCTACATACGAGTATCTTAATCCAGATCACTGATTTTATTTTACTTAGGTACTAATTTCATCTTGAATGTATTAAAAAATATATATGTTAGGCTTTTAATAAATTGTTAAGAGGTAAATCGATTTCAACAAAATCATTTCATCATTTTAAATATTGCTAAATTATCTTAATTTAAGCATATATGTCTAAGAGGGAAAAAAGTAGTAAAATTATATGTTGTATTTAAAAAAATAGTTTTGTTGAAATCGGTCATTGCAGGAAAAAGTTCTGAAAGAAATAAATCTAGGGGTTGCTTATTCCCACCCTCCAGAAACATGAGCCAAGGAATAGACACCACCATAAAATAGCTTTTGACTAGCTGATAATGTGTACTAAAATTGAAATTTCTAAATATAATCGTTTTTAAAGAAAAATAAAAAACTATTTTTTCTGCCATTTTGAGACTCGAATATCTCAACAGGGAGGACCCAAATTGAAAAATTTTATATGAAGATGCCCCCTAAAATGGGTTGTAGAATACACTGGTAAAATATTTGACCATCATTCTGGAACACCCGGTATACGTTCATTAGATTTTAATAATTTGTGGGTCACAGGTATTGAATTGTTACCTTTTCAGCAAGATCAAAAAACTTACTGCAAAAAATGGTTTCAATAGTGTGTTGAGAACATACACACATTGAGATGCCTGGGATAGGCTGGCGATAAGTTCTTGGGATATCTCATTCCAAACTATCTGAACTTCGTAGATGAAAGTTAAGTATCTATGGTTAATAACAACTGGAATTTATGATTTTGATGTCTTTAAAGTAATACGATGGTAGTTTAAAAACAATTTATCTTTGGAAGATGGCAATATTACGTGACAAAGATAGGTAACCACCTACATATGTTCATTAATTTTAATAGTTTGTGGGTCACACGCTAAAGTCTGTGGAGGTGTAAATACAGCAGTCTGCGGAAAATCATGCCCCAGACAAGTTGACATGCGACAATCTTGGTGGCCAGGGTAAACGGTTGATCTGATGTTGGTTCATAAAAGAATGACATATTGGTCCATGATTGGTAAATATAGATATAAATGGGAATATTAATAAAAAAAATTGGATAACTAAAGGATTACAGGTGTTTCGAGAGAAAGACTAAAATTTTTTCACACAGTGATGAGGACTACTGAGAGACCTGATGATATAAGTCTCTACATATCATACAAAAAAGCTAATGACAGAATAGTTAAAGCAGCTAAACGCTTGCACTTTGATAGTATTTATAATAATACTACTAACTAATAAATCGAAGGTCGCTTCAATAACAATCTTAATAAGGGGAACCACAATTTATCGATATTAAAAGAAATTCATTTTGACGATAAACTTATCTCTGATCCCACATAAATAAGTGACATTAGAAATAGTCACTTTGTTAATTTACCTAATATGTTAGCAAGTAAATGGTTGGTGAATCGTAACTATTCCACAACGTTTAGTGAGCCAGTTTCTGAAAATGAGGCATATGATTTAATAATGTCATTTAGGAAATAAAATTCCTGTGGAATTGATAGTATTAATGTAAATATGTTAAAATCTGTAGTTCAATTCACATCACACCTTTAATGTATCTGATTAATTGGTCACTTTCAAAGGCTATTTCTGTTGTTGTTGTTTAAGAAAGGCGATATGTTATCAGTTCATAATTATAGGCCCATTTCATTACTGTCATCTGTATCTAAAATATTTGAGAAGATGGTTTATAATAGAATGATTAACTTTTGTAACAGGTATGATATTTTATGTAAGGAACAGCATAGATTAAGAGTGGGTAAATCCACACAGGCTGCCATTTTTTTCCTTTCTCGATGAATTGTATGACAATCTGGAATCTAATAAAAATGTCTTGGAGTTTTGATCGACTTGAGTAAAGCCTTTGATTTAATTGATCATGAGATTCTCTTAGATAAGCTGAGTAAATATGGATTTAGAGGGAACATCAGCCAATGGCTAGAATTATATCTAAATAACCGCTTTTAATTTGTTCAAAACGACTGTGCAAATTCTGAAAAATTAAATATTTCACGTGGTGTTCCCCAAGGTTCTATTTTAGGTCCACTGCTCTTTTTACTTTTTATAAATGATCTAGGCTCTTAGTGATGTTTACTGACAAAACTTCCCTCTTATGCTACTTTACACCTATGTTAAAAAATTACAGTGAGTGTTTTCTACTTAGAACTCATGAAAAATCTCTGGTGCAAATCACTAAATTTTTAGGTTTATATTTAGATAATGCTTTTAACTGGTAGAATCACATCTCTCATTTGTACAAAAAGTTATCCCCAGTGTGTTATGTGTTATATAGGTTAAGTGTCATTACAAGCAGAGACGTTCAGTTACCCTATTACTATGGCCAATTTTACTCTCGGATTTCTTATGGCATCGTATTCTGGGGTTCTTCTCATTCTTCTGATAGAGTGTTTAAGTTACCAAAGAAAGCTGTGAGGAATATCATGGGAATTAACACTCACTCATCTTGCAGACCTTATTATAAAGAATTACAAAATTACAGGTTTTATCCTTAGCCTGTGTTTACATTATGGAAGTACTGGTATTTGTATATTTAAATTATAATACATTTATAAAAAAACAATCATAATCACGATTACAATACCCACAGACATAGTGGCTTGGTTATACCCTGTCACAACTTGACCCTTTATGAGAGAAATCCTAGGTACATGGGAATAAAATTGTACAATAAATTATCCGATATGTATAAGAGGGCCGATAGTATAAAGAAGTTTGAAATGCACATTAAGAAATTGCTACTGGATCATTGTTTCTACACAGTTTTGCATTATCCCTTTTGATTTGTGGTATTATATTTGTGTTATTTTTATATCTTTTGTGTTGATGTATCTCTCCGTTAGCTTGATGTTTTTTTTAACTTTATAATAATATGCTATCTCTGTAAATTTGCTAACTTTGACGTGTGGAATACTATTTTGTATATAACACGAATAAATATCTATCTACCTATCACTTCCTGGATATAACGTTGGGCTGTCATGTTGCCTCTAATGAAAACTAGTAGTGAAATGCTGCCAAATGCGATAGCATCTCATACCATAACACCTACTGTGGTGGACATGATGCTCTATGTCAAATTGTGGATCGCCACGCCGCCTTCTCACCCTTGCACGACCGTCCTGCATCTCCAGGCAGAAATTGGATTTATCACTAAACATCACCAGATTTCATTCTTGGTCCTACTGAATCCTCTCTCTACACAATTGTAAGCGGTTAGCTGGATGTTGACGATTGAGAGGCAGCAGCCAATATAGTCGATAAGACAAGAGACTAAAACTTCTTATTCGACGATATACTGTACGCATACCGACCATCCCCCAATGTTCTTCAAACCACTGATTTGCAATAGTCCGGTTGTTGCTAAATCGGTCTCTGAGAGCTAAAATTCGCAATCGACGATCTTCACTTTTTATGGTTTCTCTACGATGCACAGTGGGGCAGACAATGCAGAAAAGCTGGCAAAAATTCGAAAAATGAAAATAACTATATTTACATTATGTCTGCTTTAAAATACATCTGAGTATTCGTCTGAATGGAGCCTAAGCGTTCATGGCTGTTGAACCGCGTTATCTATGTTTCGTAGGGGGTGAAAGGGGAACTCTGTTAGAAAACAAAAACACGCCATAATAAACACTGAAGAGACGAGAGTGCATACAATTAGAAATAGTTTTAAAAATAAGTTACCACAACTTCCAGTAACCCTTTACTATATAAAAAATCGTTTAATTGTGAGTGAAGTCAAGTCAAGATCGAAGTATCAGTGGGTTGCCTATCATCCTAGTAGTAGTATTTCGAAGAAAAAAGTTACGTCAACTGCACTTGTTTTGTTAAATTAAATAGTTGACTCAAAAAATACAATTCTTATGCTACAGGATTTATTTAATTTCAGACCAGAACATTATACGAATAACTATGATGGAATTATATAATTTATTAAAAAAATAAACCTCTTCTTCATTACGAGGAATATTCAAGGAAATTAAGACTTACATTGCAAATCGCACTCGATATTCGAATAAGTTTTTTAGTTTTTTTTAATGTTTTTTTAAAAAGTGGGATCAGTGCAATAGAAAATACAATCAATTTATTTCCAACAATTTAAAATGGTTAAATTCTTCAATAGAATTTAAAAATTGTTGGCCAATGAAAAAATCTGTTCGTTTTCAGCTGAGAATTTTTCTACTACGGTTTCAGGACTTGTAATGAACCTATTTTATTTTGCTCACGCTGTACTTAAATTGTTCGGCGCACGCTGTATTTTAATTCTTTGGCGTACCGCGATTTTGCACACGACACTATCCACCGTTCTGTATAAAAGTCGGTGAAATCGCCTTCACTGGCAGTGCTTAGCAGGCTCTCTCCGCGGCACTCAACCTTCCTCTCCCCCAAAGTGTTTAGCAGGTAATTTCCGCGGCGCTCCAGGTCTTACCCGTATTCCGCCGATTCCGAGTAGGTGTTACTCCGCGGTACTCGACGTCGTCCCCGTGGTCTTCGACACCGGGTATTTAGCAGGCTCTTTCTGCGACACTCGGCGTCTGCACCGTATATTCCTTACTACTGTCATTTTTGTGATATTATTTCAGGATTTTATTTATGTTGGGGAATTATTATTGTTAGTATTATTTATTTACAGGTTGAGATTTTATTTTTATGAAATAAATATTTTATTTTGGATACCGAGTCATATAATATTCCTGAACCTTGGATATAACTTCTCCATCGAGTGAAACCGGACTAATTAAAGAGGCTGTACTAGTTCGGCATCTGCGATCGAACACCGAAAGTACTTCACATAAAGCACCAAAGTTTCAGAATTTTTGCCAACGTCCCGGGTTCCTTGCCCCACTCTACGAAGGCAGGTGCCTCTCGCTCTTTGTCCACGGTCTTCCTGAGTCCACGCTTAGTAACACCGTACGTAAGGGTTTGATAATCCTTCTAGAAATTTATCTCATCGACAAACGTGCTGCGAGCAACCCAAGAATCCGCCCCCTCTCAAAACCAGGCATAATCAGCTGTAAAAAATTGTTATGCAACAAGCTTCACAGCACTAATGTGAGCAGATATTTTTAAAACAGAATGCTACTTTCCCAAACAGATAAATCTAAAATCCTTTTTAACTTTTACCAAGAGAAGTAAACATGTAAAAAATTATCAAAATAAAACAATATTTAATGAGTGTTTACCTTTCTTTTTCACGTATTACATTGCAATAAGACTACTAAAGAAATAATACCTGTAATCACGTTGGAATTGGAGCAATCCATCTTTGTAGGGGTCCTCGCTTCTTTATTGTTCACTGGCGATCGAGACCCTGAAAAGCAAACACAGTAAATAAAAGTTAGTGTCTCACCGATAATGGGCAATAAACATTGTTTTAGAAAATACACGTACGTAGCAATTAATGTCTATTATCTGTTTATCTCGAAAATATAATTCAATTAGTACCGAATAAAGTAAATATTTAGGTTCGAGATAAAGGTTTGGTTATTAGAGCAGATAACTTTTATGGTCTGTTTTGTTTTGTTCTGTTTGTTCTTGTTATGTGTAAAGTTTTAAATTTTCCTTGTTATAAAATAATAATAATAATAATAATAAATGCCTTTATTTCCAATTTCTACAATTACAATGAAAGACAAAAATATACATATATATATATATATATATATATATATATATATATATATATATATATATATATATATATATATATATATATATTATTAGTACAAAAAAAAGGAAATCTCAAGGGGAAGTTCACAACTAATGTGTAGACGAAAACAAAAATGTAAAATAATTAACAAATAAAATATCTATGTTACCAAATACAAAAAAAAATATACATATATTTTCCAGATTCACACTGCACATTATTTACTCCTCAGCAAAACTGCTTTAATATGTCTTTTAAAGTTTATAATATTAAGAGACTTTGCACCAGGTGGAACATCATTGTACAACTTATAAATACAATATTTAAAACATCTCTCAAAAAAAGTAGTTCTATGTATGGGGGGGCTAAGTAATCCTTTTCATCTAATATTAACATTATGTACATCACTTCGAAATGTTATTTTATTATACAAATAAGGTGGAGTTTTGGATAAAATAATTTTGTGAAATAAACAAAGAGAATAAAGTTTTCTTCTTTGAGACATATTTAACCAGCATAATTCAGATAACTTATGTGAGACATGATCATATTTACGTATTCTATAAATAAACGTACACAGGATACGAGCACTAGAATCAAAATCTAGGCATGGTCCATATACAGGAGCACAGTACGCAAACTGAGACAAAACTAGAGCCTCACAAAGCATTTTTTTTTGTATTCATATTTAAATACTGACGATGGTGATATAAAATCCTTAAAGCCGCGTAGGCTCTCTGAATCATTTTACTTACTTGCTCCCTGAACCTTAAAGTTTTATCAAAAATTAGCCCAAGATTTTTAGCACTGTTGGAATATTTTAAGCGACAACTATTAATTTCAATGTTAATTAAATTCTGTAAATTTACAGTATCCGATTTCTTTCCAAATAGAAGCAAAGCTGATTTTAATGGGTTTAAATTGAGCGAATGCTGACTAGATATTTCAAACAGGCTCTTCAAATCAACATTAATTTTTTGTAAAGCAGATTGATGATCCTTCGGGAAAAATGAATAATATAGCTGAGTATCATCTGCATACATATGAAGTGAACAAAATTTAATAAACTTTATTAGCTGTGAAGTATAAATTGAAAATAATAATGGACCTAAGACAGAGCCTTGAGGAACTCCTTTAAAAACACTTCTGCTTTGAGAGAACTTATCAGATATTCTTACAATTTGTGAACGACCTTGAAGATATGACTCAATTAGCTTTAAACTATTAATATCAAATCCAGAAGATTTTAAAATAGCAAGCAGGACTGTATGGTCTAAGGTATCAAAAGCTTTACTATAGTCGAGAAGGATCAAAACTGTACACTTACCTAGATCAGTAGCTTCGACGATATCATCTACTATATGCATTACATCAGTGGAACAGCTATGCCCAGGCCGAAAACCAGATTGAATAGTAGGCAATATATTAAAACTATCTATGTATTGCCTTATTTGAGTTTCTATAACTTTTTCTGTTAATTTTGATAATCCAGTTAAAATACTAATAGCTCGCAAATCAGACAACGTTTTCGGATCATTTATTTTAGGTATTGGTGTCACAAGCGCTACTTTCCAAGAAGTTGGAAACTGACACTCGAGCAAAATACTATTAACGATATGTGCAATATATTTTAAAATATGAGGGCAACATAACTTAATGAAGAAGATACTAAGTAAATCAGTATGTAGAATATTTCTCAAAAAATCAACAGAAACTAAGCTAAAATTAAAATTTGAGTTAACAATCATATATTATAATAGTTTAAAATATCGGTAGTGTCTATATTATTTTGTGGAATACTGTCTATAAAATGATTATTAATAGAGTCTGGATTCGACAAATTTAAAGGCAACTGAAATTTATTTTTATTAGAAGTTACATTTAATGATTTAAGTTCCCTCCACAGATAACTTGAATTTTTATTTGTGGCAATGTAATTGAAATATGCTAATTTTTCGGCTGTTTGAGCATGATTAGTAGCATTCCTCAATTGTTTATAATAGTGCCATTTAGCAGGTGAAGGATTTCTTTTACATTCAGCCCTAGCTTTATCTCTCTGTCTCATCAGCAATCTAATATTATCTGTTAACCAAGGAGCTTTTTTTCTACATATGCGTACGGTTTTCAGTGGAACATGCTTATTAAAAATGTCTAAAAGATGGAATGTAAAATGATTTACTTTAGCATCAATATTATTCATATAAAACATGTCATGAAGAGGTAACAGCTGCAAGTCTTGATAGAACTCATTTTCATTGTGTTTAAAATCACGATAAGTTACGTAAGTAGGCAAAAATTTAGGTTCATTTGAAACAATTTCACATTCAATAAGATCATGATTAGATATATCCAATCCTCCAACCTTTACAGAAAAGACACATGTTTTGTCATTACATATTATAACATCGAACAGTGATGCACTATTAACTGTTACATGCGTTGCTTCATTAACAACCTGGTGAAATCCGAGAGATTCCAACATAGAAGAAAAATAACGCGTTGCATGCATCTGAGTATTCAGCAAATTAATATTTATATCACCAAAACAAAATATTTTTTCCCCCAACGGCATACAAAGAGTCATTGAATCTTCTAAATTGTCTATAAAACATTTAGAATTTGTACCAGGCGGGTTATAGCATACACCAAATATAAAATTATGCAGAATATAAATTTGATATTTTACGTTACGAGTATTATCTGCAAATTATATAAAAATGTATCAATATTATACGTATAAAATAAATAAATAAACAAATGCTTCTTATTTTTTTAAAATAAATTTTGCAAACTTAGAAAATTTTTATTTTTTAAATAACAACTAATGTTTTTTCTTACTTGTTTTGGAATCGTCAGATGTATTTGCTGTATAAAATTTCATGTACGTTGGAGAGTCAAATTTTTAATATAAATTGAATTTATTTTACAAACACTGTGTTGTATTTAAAACAAGCTTGACAAAATAATTTAAAAAAATAAATTTATTTATTTATTTCAAGTTGGACACATTATATATCACATGTGTCAAACAATATTACCAAATAACATAAATAAGGATAACGTTAATATGCATATAAATGTATACACAAGAAGCATTTAAGTGATTAAGAGTCTTTTCACACGAGCGACTATACAGCGCTGCTGAGTGGAGCCACTAATTTATGGTTGACGTTTCAGAAGGAGTCGGCGACTACATGCCACCGTGGCGATGCTAAATCTGTGGCACGCGCGCGTGAATAAATGGTTTTTCACACGGGCCACCGTGCAGCGCTTCTCGGAAGCGGCGCTCAGTGGTCCGTTTTGACGAAACATTATTTTATATACACTTATTCATACGGGTGTGCCACAGAATTAGCAGTGCCACGGTGGCGCGTAGTCGTCGACTCCCACCAAAACGTCAACCATAAATTAGTGGCTCCACTCAGCAGCGCTGCATAGTGGCCTATGTGAAAAGACTTTAAGTCTATATAAAGTAATGTCAAAACGGACCACTCAACGGTGCTTTCAAGAAGCGCTGCACGGTGGCCCGCATGAAAAGGCTCTAAACAGTTATATTGTGCTATATAAAAACAGAAAAACTACGTAAAACATAAAAAGAAGTAAGCAAATCAAACAAATGTTAAATGATCAGTATAAAATACCATGTAACACAATTTCCTGAAATTTGTTGCGTCATTATTTATAAAAGCAATAACTAATTGGATAAATGAAACAAAGCGTATGTGAGACAGTATTAATTTTCATTTTAATGGTTTGCAATAATAATATCACCCTTTAAAATAAATTCAAATTTTAACTTTTAACATTAGTTCTTAATTGTTTCACTCACGAATAGAGATTTATTGAAATTTGTACTCAGAACTTACAGAAGTTCAAACATTGTTTTGAGGGAATGCCATTGTTACTACAAAAGCATGTACTGAAAAATGTTTTGATTTTTTATTAATTTTCTAGATATTATCATTATTGCTATGGTTTATTGTACTGAAAAAAAGTATAGAATGTTATTTTGCCGTACAAGTTGTCTCGTAGAAATTTTATGTGCATTTACTTTAAGTATAAGTAAGTAGCATCTTGACTATTTCAAGATGTACAGTTTGTAGGCATCAGGCGTTTCATAACACAGCTTCACAAAAATTAATTTCATTGAATACAAATCCGGTGTCAGAATAAGCCCAGCACCAGATTTTCTGAGTATGGCTTAGCAAATGACTGGGCGATTCCATTCGGTCCCATCAAATCATTCAAGCATAATATTTGAAGGTCAACATTGGTTTCTCAATGAGAACGCAGTTTTGATCACGGATGCTGAAAATTCGGAAAAATTTGTTCGCATTCGTTTTCAGTGATGCTTGAAGGCACCTCTAGAAGTCGAGCAAATATCGATATATATTTATCGGAAAAGATACCGCTATAAAAATTGTTCATCGAGTTCACATGACCACATTTCTTGTAGCAGATTCGTTTTTTTTCTAGAGATATGATTCCTCTTTTGTTTTGTCTGTTTAGTTATGTTTTTTACAACATCAATAAAAAAAATCTGCTATCATGTTCTAATTTCACCAAATGGTTAACGTTATTAGGAAAATAATTCAGATAAGAATCCAGCTTCAGACTCATACTGTAGCCCAATTTCCTGAAATTCTCAACCATTTCATCTACTAATTCTTTGTTTAGATATTCACCCTTCATCTTGGAATACTTTTCTGATTTGAGATCCATCGAAAATGCGTCCTTCTTACTTCTGATAAACGTGAAAATTGATTTCCCATGCCTTTTGGAATTGTCGATATTTAATTTAAAATAATTTTAATTTATAAGTAGAATAATATGATATACAGGCTGTATCACATAAGAGAGCCACTCCCATGTATCTCGCTTAATATGCGAGACACGTCAAAAATCTTTAATTGTTTTTTGTTGCATTTTTGTAGGCCTTTATGCCCGTAAACACAAATTTGAGATCCATGGCCAACTTTATGAGTAATAACAAAAAAAACCTGTTAAGTGCCCAAACTTTAAGGCTGTCTAACTTTTTTATTTTAAGAGATAGAGAAAAATTGTCGGTAATAAATTTTGATTGCAAAATTGATACCTTCCACCTGATATAAAAAGATTTTTGAAATATCGTATGTGGTTCGCTGCGCCCTCTAGGCGGATAAATTTTTTTTTTATTGAAGCAGGCTATGGCCACAAAACATTGCCTGTTTCTTCGTCTTTCATACAATATACTACATGTTGGCCTTATCTTTTGTATTTATTACATTTTTTTCAATTTTAGTTAAAAAAAATATACCTAAATATTTTCGTGTTGCTCAAGATAATGTAGAACCTGTTTTAAAAACGCCAATTGCAAAAAAAAAATAATAAACAGAATGTACTTTTTTTATGCAAAATACAGATTTTCTTATAATACTATTTTATTGGTTTTCACATTAGAAGCAATTGGGTCTTTAAAATTATTTTGACACAGACAATGTAATGTATATAATAGTTAGATATTTGACTCAACTTAAAGGAGGCCACCTGAAGAAGCAACCCTAAAAATGCATAAATAGATCAGATCTCATTTATTGTGGTTGAATTTTTGAGTTCCCACAGTTTCAAAACTTAGCTATTTATAGAATGTCTCTAGATTAGTAAATTTAGCGATTAATTTTTATTTTAGATTATTATTGAATACAGCTTTGTCTATGGAATTGTTCATTAGCACTACCTATATTTGGTATCAAAGAGCATACATATGTCTTCGTTGATAGGAATTGCAGGAGATTTGATTTATATTAGCATAAAATACCTTTACAATACAGAAAAAAACACATAAGCTAATAATAAAGAGCATGTTGGTAGATGTGGGTATTCAAAGCTGGTCAGGGCTTTAGTCCGCAGAGTAGTTAGTTTCACACAATATTGTTAATATCTAAAAATATATAAAAAAAATACGTATTTGTTGCATACAATTTTTTAAAAAAATTTAAGATAAGCTAGTTATAACAATATTGTGTTACTTCTTCCTACAAATTGAAATTCACAATGCTTAATACTGCATTTGTTTTATTATAACTATATACGCCTGTTTATATTTATTTAACATTTATTATTACTTTATTATATGGAGTTTGTTACAATTTCGCTAATTAGGAATGTCCGACGTTTTATTTCGTATGAAATGAGAAAAACTTCACCTCACTATGCCTGCAAATGGTGTACGGACGAAGAAACACGTTATAATATACAGCTGAACCGTTGAAACGTTTCCGCTGTTAAAGTTTTCACGAAGTGATTATTACGCTGATCCCTCAAAATTACCGCTCTACCACACATCCACATCACGTCATCCGTCGCAGGAACAATGGTGAGTGAAATTGCTTTGCCCTCAATCTATATTTTTTATTCTCAAATTTCTCGTATTCCTGAACGCGATTAATAATTTTATCAAATACATCCAATTACAATCCAATTACAAAACAGAAAATAGTAACATTACAAACACAGGGTGTCCCAATATTCCGTGTACATGAAGCTACGACATTTTTCTGCGATCAATAATAAGGACAAAAAATAATTTATTTTTTATTGAATTTATTCCATACTTTTGGCATACTGTATTTGTATCAAAAAGTGGAGAAAACTTGAAAATCCTTTTAAAAATTAATCTTAAAATTTTACACATCGCCATAATTTACCGTTATGGGTAACTTTTTCAAGTAATATTTTACTCTTCTTTCAGCGGGAAAGGTGCTCTGCCTGAAACCAAAACAATTTTTCCTCGGTGCATTGAATATTTCAAATAGGATTATTTCCAAAACAGCTACTCAACAACAAGGTATAACTTTTTCTTATAAAGAAGGTAACATAATCTGTTATTTTAATACTCTATGTATACACTAAGCCGCAAAAAACTTCTACCATGTAAAGAAGCATGATGCGTCATAAGTGGCGCTCTCTACTAATGGCGTCAAAATTAAAAATAAATTTGAATTTCTCGCCTCCAAAAACCTCCGGCCTCCAAAATGTATCTAAATATTTGGATATTTTTAACCATAAACTTTTGACTAAAGTAAGTTTAGCTATATCGCATTATTCTGCCATCGGGAATCTACTTTTGCCCTATCGTGCACTAATTTCGAAACACACTGTATTTCTGAAGCATAACAGGTCTCATCACGCCCAAACTATAAAATGTAAAAATATTTTTAAAGAACAATTACCTAAATACGATGCGTTTTAAAGAAAATTTCAAAGGATTATTATTTGCTCGAAATATTACATTTTTTATCATTAGGACAGTGACGTACCATTTTTATTTTAAATAAGAGAAGAGTGTAACAGGGTTTCTACGCCATTGGTGACAATAGGAATATTTAAACAATAATTAGAAAAAAATGCCCTACACGAAACCTCCAAGCGAAGTTTTATTCACGTTTTTATTGGCCAATAGCAGTCTAGGGCATCGAGATTAAGACACCCTGCATATTTGGAAAAAAAAACAATTTTAAAAATTAATCAATTTCTCTAATTATTCGGAGTTCCAGGTTTACCTCATTCTTGCATTAGTTAAGGCCTATTAATGTAAGTCATTTCGAGTCAAAATGTTTTATGTGGATCACTCAGTATATACTTGTAAAAAACAAATACAAGTCGATCTTCTTTACTTGAGTTTCAGTTGAAAAGCATTTTAATTAATTTAATTCAAGTTACAAATAAGGGCTCATTGTAAACACACGGGTGTTTTATCCATCAGATTTTTTTTCGGAACTATTTTCCACAAAGTTCAGCAATTCATTAATTCCAGTAGGTAAAGCAAAATAACACAAATTTCATTTAATTGTTCCTGGGTATCTCTATCTCAAACGAAGAAGTTTAATTCCGTAAACAAAAGATAAGTGCAGTACATTTAATTGAACTTGAATGCTGATAAGATGAAAGCACAGAAATAATTTAACTTTGTGGTTTAAGGCTAGTTATCGGGCAAATAAAATATGTAGCAGAGTGGATAAATATCTGAAGAAAACAGGGAAGTAACATTAATTTAAAGCAGATATTTGATATATCTTTAACAATTTCATGAATTTTATTGGTTTGAAATTAATTAATTTTTCAAACATATTAGGTTAAGATATGTGTCTGATGGCAATAATCCCATAATGATTAAAATATTAATATTAATAAATTGCCAATAAACCACGTAGCCAAAAACGCCATATCATTCGTGTGACGTCACACACGGTTCAGCGCGCTTTATGTTTTCGTACATACAGGTGCAGTGTAACAGTGTTGGCGATGTAAACAGGTGTTCGTTTCTTGAATTTTTATGACATATCTAAGGAGATAGTGTAAATACCGTGTAGATAGTCCTGTGCAAATTCAACGACGACAGAAGTGGGTTTTACGTAAGCACAATCTAACAATTAGCCTATAGTCTGTTTAGAAATGAAAGAGAGTAATAAAAGCTTATTATGTATGCAAATCGTAAATAAATGTAGTATTGGTGCTTATATTCGATATTTTTATATTATGTATTATCGATATAGATGAGGTGTACTTTTAAAAAAACTTTGTGTGATCGAACCGTACTAAATTGTAGCAGGTAGCTAAAATTTCATCCCCGACAATCCGTCTTTGTCTATGCCGCTTCAATTTCTAGGTCCATTTCTCTTATAAGTAAACAATATAAAAATAGCATTTCAAAACTAGAGGCTACTTTAAGCATCATAATGTTTTTTCCGGATAACCACTGAATTATATCTGCTTTCCTCCAAGCAGTCGTAGGCGTTCACTCGGTCTACCGTGAATGGTAACTGGCATTATCCATGACAATTACAGACCCTGGAGGAACAAGATCCAACATCTGTGTAAAATACTCTTCGAAAACATCTGCGTTCATGTCTTCGTGATAGTCACCTGTATTTTTAGATAGAAAACCATTGGCACTACCTATATGTGTCACTATTAATTTTCGCCCTTTACCTGAAGGTGCCTTGAACTCTGTTGAAAGTCCATCCAAAAATATTTGTCGAAAACTTTTTACATTTTTATCTAGCCCTACTTTTGTTACAGTATATCCCTCGCTGACCCAAGTTTCGTCTAGATAATAAATATTCCTCCCTTCGTCACGGAATTTTCTAATTATTGATCTTAAGTAGGATCTTCGCCAACAAATAATTTCATCTTTATCAATAAGAACTGACTCCCTGCTCTGCTTTTCCCGGCAAAAATTCAACTCTCGTAAGACGGCCCATAATTTGCTTCTACTAATTTTTGGTAAATCGTTGTCCTCTAAAAGTTCACTTAAAATTTTGTTTAGCGTTGGTATTTCTTTTTTAAAATAAAATGAGTGTACTTTTCTGCGAATGACATTTTTGAAGAAATCATCTATAACGACTTTTGACCTCCCTGTAGATGATTTTGGGGAATTTACAGTATCTTGTTCATTTTTTGTTTCCTTTAAAAGTCTGTAGATAGTCGATTTTGCAGTCCCTGTCATTTTGGAACACGTTTCCATGATGTTGTCAACACTGTTGTATGCATTAAATACATTTAATATAATAATCTTCTCATTCTGAGACAGCGCACATCTTTTCACGCGTTTAGCAGGTTTTTTTAATAAATAATTTAAAATTTTTAATGGTATATATTAATAAAATTTACGGTTTGTTATTGAACCACTTACAAGAAGAATAATAAAGAAAATAACAATTTTGCTGCAGATTTTCAAATATTGGAATAATATTAATTTTACACTGGAAGCATAACTCTCAAATTCTGAAATATTTTCCCGATACCACAACATTCCACAACGTAATCCTGATATTGGAGTAGATAAATACACTTAGTAGCGATATTTATCGATGTCATTCAAATGAGTGACATATTTTTCCTACAATGAAAGTCTGTCTAATCTACTCTGACATGAAACGAGCCTATATTACGTGGAACAATTTGACATAGAGGTAGGTGGTGGTGGTGTTTGACTACTGATAAATGTATTACATCATCAACTGCAGATTTTTCGTGTACAACTTTGTACAGGGAGTCAACGACAAGTTTGGCTACACTTCACCGACATATTCTATCGATGAAAATAATTGGGGTTTGTTAAACAATAATTTTTGATTCACAGCTTAATAAAGGAGTTACAGGGTGTTACAATTTTATAATTTTAAAAAATTTTTATCCATGACTTAAATACAAGAAAAGATTATTTGACAATATTTATGCGACTAGGCGATAATATCTTTTCAACATGAAATAATTATCTATGCGTTCATGAAAATTATAAATATTCGTATACAGTGTATATTAATTTTCGATCAATTTTTGACAAAAAAGTATTTCTGTAGTGTTCGTATAAGTTCTTGACATAATTAAGGTTGTTAACGCTATTAATAATTTAAAACGGTAGATGCTATAATTCAATAATTTCAACAATATACTACAACCAAGTAAGTAGCACTTTAACTATTTATTATTATGAACAATTCAGTTCCCTAGGATGACATTTAATGATGTAAGTTGTCAAAACAATAAATTGTAACATGTTGTAACTTCTTTATTAAGCTTTGAATAAAAAAATTGTTATATAACAAACCCCAACTATTTTCATACATAGAATATGTCGGTGAAGCTTGGCCAAGCTTATCGTTAACACCCTATATCATATAGAGTGCTTTATGACACAAAATTAATGGGTCACAGAACTTTGCTGCTGACGTATTGAGTTCAAATTTGGTGTCGATGGGTTTTTGCGGGGGTGCCAAATTTAAATATTTTATCGCTTATTATAATAAATTATACAGTATGCGCCAAAAGTATGGAATAAATTCAATAAAAACGAAACAATTATTTTTTGGAAAAAATCCTCGAACAGGTCGATTTTTAATTTAAAAAATACATATTTTAGCGTAAAATGCGATTTTCAAATGTCATTTGTTTTCGAGTAATGACGTCATCGATTTTTTTTAAATGGCAACACCATATTTTTTTTCTTGATTCTGAAAGATCGTTTAATTCTCTATCAGACAGTACTAAAATTTTGCCCTCTTACATAGGAAAGTTTTCGAGTAAATGACGATTGAATGTTAGAAAACGTAAATCAATTAAATTAAAGCAAAAACGTTATCAAGTTTAGTTTTTCGAATTCCATAGTTCTTTTATGGATCACGTAGGTGAAAATCTTTGCAAAGTGTCATTGTCACACCGACTTTCTAATAAGTATTGTAAGCGACAGAGAAATTATTATTTAATTTAAAGTATTATGGCACATTTAACTGTTGCTCAAAGAAGAGTAAGGTAGAGTCTAAATTTAGAGAAACTGGCAATGTTGAAAATATTCCAAAACCTGGACGTCCAAGCATTAATGAAAATCAGAAACAACATTTTGATAAGTATGGTGGATAATCCTCATAATTCTTCACGATTGATTGCATTAAACAATGACACTAGTCAGAGCACAGTGCTACGTATATTGAGGAAGGAAAAATATCATCCGTACAAAATTCAACTTGTGCAGGAACTCAATGAAGATGATCCCGATCGCCGCTTACACTATTGCAAAATTCTAATGGATTTATGTCAAAGAAATAGAAATTTACACCGGCAAATACTTTTTTCAGATGAGGCAACATTTTGTCTGAATGGTACAGTAAACCGTCAAACTTGCAGATATTGGAGTCGGGAAAATCCTTATTGGATGGCAGAGGCACATGTGTGGACTGGAATAGTTGACGACAGAATAGTAGGGCCTTTCTTCTTTGAAGGAACCCTTACAGGACAAAGATATTTAGAGTTTCTAGAAAATGACCTTGTTCCAGCCCTTCAGTAATTTTTCCTAACGATAATGACCTTAACATTCCTGACGATACCATAGGATTTCAGCAAGACGGTGCACCTCCGCACTATGCGCGCCCTGTACGAGATTTTTTGGACAACTGTTTTCCTGGGAGGTGGATCGGCAGACGCGGACCGATAGAATGGCCTGCAAGATCGCCAGATCTTACACCTCTTGACTATTTTTATGGGGATACTTGAAGTCAAAAGTGTACATTAATAAACCACGTAATTTAGAAGAACTTCAAAATCGCCCCAGAAATCATTCATAATGTGCAAGAAGAATTTCTTCACAGACTTGCGCATTGTCAATAAGTTGGTGGATGGCAATTCGAACATTTAATTTAAGTATTAAATTTAATCAATTGTATTTTATTTTACATACCTCAGAATTGTTACTTTTTTATGGATAAAATTTACGTTTTCTAACATTCAATCGTCATTTACTCGAAAACTTTCCTATGTAAGAGGGCAAAATTTCAGTACTGTCTGATAGAGAATTAAACGATCTTTCAGAATCAAGGAAAAAAATATGGTGTTGCCATTTAAAAAAGAATCGATGACGTCATTACTCGAAAACAAATGACATTTGAAAATCACATTTTACGCTAAAATATGTATTTTTGAAATTAAAAATCCACCTGTTCGAGAATTATTCCCAAAAAATAATTGTTTCGTTTTTATTGAATTTATACCATACTTTTGGCGCATACTGTATTTATTATCCTATTTAGTTTGGTTACAAGAACTGTTTAGCGTTTTTTTTTTTTTTTTTTCAAATTTAATTACATCACTGGATTCAGCATCCCCTAAAACTGTTATATACCAAATTTGGTAAATAAATATAAATGATTATTTATTGATTAACATTCTAATGAATCCTTTATTTTATTAAATACATTTATAACATTTTCTAAAAAATTGTTGGCTTTGAAAAATTGATTAAGAATATAATAAATTTATTTTTCGTGTATAAATAATCACATTAAATGTAAACAATTAAAATTATTAACGGTTAATAATAATTAGCTCCTTAGGAAAAAAATAGTTATTGTAAAATTTGTCCGTGAATAAATTAGTAGATTTTGAAAATGGAAAAAAAATTTTTATATTTTAAGTAAAAATAGAGTCATTACTACTCAATTTTTTTATAAAAACACGAACTAAATTAGATAATAAATACCATTTTTGCAGACCTATTTCCATTTGAAATGGATCAGACACAATATATATGATAAAAAAAATTGCTGTAACTTTTACCTAGCACCAGAGCAAAAATTTTAAAATCATATTATTTTCAACTTTTTTAGTGAAAAATGTTATACATTGCAGAAATCCAAAGTTTTAACCATTTTTGAAATATTTGGATTTAAAAAATTCAGTACACAAACTATTATTTATCTCAAAAGTGATATAATAACACTAAAGATAATAAAATGCATATCTTTTATTAGAAACTAATACACAAATCTGGAAGGCCTTAACTACACCCCTATCAATTGCGTTTCGAAGAGTTTATATTATTATTCCCTCCAGAAATACAAGCAGGGCCTTGTGAAGGCAACTTGTGAGGTTTTCAATATAAATGCAAACTAGATACGCAAGAAAATAAAATAAGCCTCCGTACTTTCTGTATACGGTCAAAAATACAATAAAAGTTAACACACTCGTAGTATTCTTTACTATAAAATATAGAGAGACTTCACTTTTGCAGAAAGATATTAAACAATAGGTTTGTTCCAAATCCATAGAAAATCGTATAATGTACGGTTTCGAGTCTGAGTAATAGCAAAAAACTGTTTCAAATTAAAAATTATCATTCATTGTACGATTTTCTTAGCGTTACAAATATCTTTAGGACGAGCATTGAACCGTACCACGGCGATAATATCAGTACATAGTCATGTGCAGGAACTACTTGTGAACTGTTTGTATAGACATGCGCACTAATTGAATTTTAAAATGTCCAGCCATAACTAGTTTTTAATTTTACATAATGACTTGTAGACGAGGTTGTTTACAACTTCAAAGTTAAATTCAGAGGTTATATTATGTTTGTCCCCACTCATTTTTCGTTCAAGTAAACGTTCCAAACATCCGCGATTCCATGCACGGTACAAACTTGACGCATGCTCCTATTAGGCCCAGCGCAAAATGAGGCGCAGCTTGGTGAGGTGACGCAGCGCGAGTCACGGCGAGTTTTTGTGAATCTAAGTAATAATATAGTCAGCGGTCGAAATAGTGGACAGTGACTAATAGATAATATAAAAACACTATTACTATTAAGCGTATAATATTTTTATAAGAGATTACACATTATTTACCTCATTATTACTGTGCCGCTTTCTATGCACAACGATACTATACTCACATTTCCGGCACCACGATAAAGACTCCGTCAAACTGAAGCCCGATGTATTCTCTATCTCTGTTTATTGCATTGTGGAAAACAATATACAGTATGCGCCAAAAGTATGTAATAAATTCAATAAAAACGAAACAATTATTTTTTGGGAAAAATCTTCGAACAGGTCGATTTTTAACACGAAAACTTTCCTATGTAAGAGGGCAAAATTTTAGTACTGTCTGATAGAGAATTAAACGATCTTTCAGAATCAAGTAAAAAAATATGGTGTTGCCATTTAAAAAAAAAATCGATGACGTCATTACTCGAAAACAAATGACATTTGAAAATCGCATTTTACGTTAAAATATGTATTTTTTAAATTAAAAATCGACCTGCTCGAGGATTTTTCCCAAAAAATAATAGTTTCGTTTTTATTGAATTTATTCCATACTTTTGGCGCATACTGTTTGTGTGTAAACCGTGAGCGTAGGACATGGCTTTGCCGAGTTTAAAACGCCATTAGAATATGCGTAGGATGGGGGATTTGCTGCTATTCGTGGGGTGTTATTTCTATAGTTATATTAAATTATAAAAATAAATTATTGCAACCGTGAAGTTAACAAATAACAGTTAAAAATTGAACAAAGTGCCAGTACTAGTAAAAGGTATGTTAGTAATCGACATCCTATGTAACGGACAATTGATAATAATAAAAAAACGTATACGAAGGAATTCGAGCGCAAAACTCTAACATAAGTGTTAGTGAAGCTGTTGATATGTGTAGTTCGTTAACACAAGTGTCAGTTCCTTGTGTATATAGTGCTATAAAAAAGAGTGTGGAAGTAAATCCAAAGAAGAAAAAATAGAAACACGAGGCGTACAATACACCATTCGCAGGAGAATTCATGGATTCTTCTTCAGAAATGAAATACCGACGATAAAAAACATGCAAGCTACGATAGCTGAAGATGACGGCATGCCTTATTTATCTGACAAAGTTCTTAGAAGAACAATGCATGACATGAATTTTAGGGGAAGATGATTCAAGTGACAGTGATAGCGACATCTCTACTACTACTAAATACAATGACGTGAAAACTTTGCTACATAGTGGCAGTAAAAGTGTTACAGTGAAGATTAAATTGTGATAGTGAAGTGAATATGTGGCAGTGATGTGAAAGTGTGATAATGAAATAAAAGTGTCATGTTATAGTGCAGTGGATGTGACACGAAAGTGAACGTCTGGTTATTTTAATAAAAAGTGAACATACAGTGATAGTGAAGTTTGTTATGATTGTGACCTAATGCGTATTAATTTAGTGATAATGATAATATTCGTGTAAAACAATTACCTATATGTATAAATAGTCAACATCTTGTGGCGGCATGAAGCGGGTGGTGGTGGGTCATCGATGCACAAGAGAGCATCGTCTTATAGAATATATTTACAATGTTGGTAAGAATCTTTTTAGTTTGTCTTGGTAAAGTTTCTAAATTAACTTAGGTACACCGATATACAAGATAAAAACTTTAAATTTTGCAATATTCTTATTATTTTTATTATCTAACGCCTCGAAATTGATAAAAACCGTTATATCACTGTTTCTACTCTAAAAATAGTGAATATTATATAATGCAATTATTTTTGTATACTTTTTATTTCTGATCGCATTCAAATTTAGTACACCTATGAAATGTTGCTCCCCGCATGCTTCGCCCGTTGCGCTTGCCAACTGTCCACAATTTCGACCGCTGACTATAGTTATTGCGCATATTTCTTCGCAGCGAGATGACGCAGTTTTAGAAATCACCGTGCGTGTTTGAAAACATGGAAGAAAAATTAATCGAGGCCGTGCGAATTCGACAAGTTTTGTACGATACAAGCCATGTAGACTACATGAAAACAAAATCGTCACCAAATTCTTTAGTTAAGGCAAATTCTCCAGGTTTTGTTTTTTTTTCAAGACTTTTTATTACTACGGCTCTGGATGATACACGATGCCATTTCGGATTCAAACTCGTCTTCTGAATCAGATTCAGAACTTAACTGAGAATCAATGAGTGCAGTAGTTGTCATTTTTCAGTAATGTGGCTTGTCTGCGAAGTGAAAACTGCAATCGTATTTGCGCGGTATCCGCGCTAGCAGTTTCCTCCCGCAGAAAATTCGCCGTGACTCATGCTGCGTCACATCACCAAGCTGCGTCTCATTTTGCGCCGGGCCTTACCAGTGCATATAATCTCGTGACGGTATCCTGGCCGTACAAAAGTATTTATTTGGAACAAACCTCATATCTGTAATAATTTGTATTGAACTGTACACTCAAGCAAGCAAGCAACGGTAGACAGATATAAAAAAATTTAATAATTGTACTAAATAAAGCACACAAAATATTTGCTAATATACAAACATAATATAAAGCTAATAAAATTACTTCTTAATTACTTAACAAATTAGTTAAATCAAGATTATGTATTTTTAAACAGTTGTTTGGTTTACTAAGCGGACTATAATGAATAGGTTTTTTAATATTTGGCAGTGAATGAAACATACATTTAGTTCAGCTGCTTTAATAATACTAACTCTGCAAGTCTGCAAGTCGACTACATCGTTCGTCTTGCGCTTCGGCAACCACTACAGGCGGCGCATGCAACACTCTTGATTCAAAATAATCCTCTTTTTTCTGTGTATTCATCATTTTTAGATATGTATTTAAGATTCATTGTGAATGAGTACCTAGTGAGTATTTTATAAAGCGGTAACCATACCTTTACTCTTTACTCTAATAAATCAGGGTTAACTATGACTAAGTACAAATATTTTAAGAAAGGACAGAAAAAAATAAGAATTAACAGAATTTCCTTTCAAAATATTTCCAAACTTATTTATAAAGCGAAAAAAAAATTATTTCGATATTATATTAAATCCTTATTTAACGCCGCCAATGCGAGAATCAGAGTATGCACAGTCGGCCACAGTCGGCAGTCGGTCCAGTCGAGTCGGTCCGCTGTCATGTTATAATTTAATTCCTGTGTTTACGTTGTAGTTTTGTGTTCTTCTTCAGTTTTTAGTGCCTTATTTTAATTTTAAATGTTTTATAGTTAATAAATAAAGGAATATGGGTCGGGTACAGATATTTTCCCACAATATAGTGCGCCGGTTTGTTTTTCTAGGTTATGGGACAAGACTGCCGCGGGTGTTAAACGGTTTCTGTTATCTATTAAAACCTATCTACTCATCCCTTTCTTCGATTTTGTTATCATAAATAGGCATTGTATGTAACTGTACCTACGGGAAGTGTGTTTATCCGTAGTGAGTGAAAATGTAGTTTTACCAGTTTGTAACCAAACAATGAAAAACGAATGCAAAATACTGGAGCTAACTGGATTAACTGTAACCTACCTATCAGGTATAATTACTAATAAGAATGTAAATTTTTGTCGTTTCTGCATTAAGAAACACTGCAAACGACCGCATGGTAGTTGTTGACAGATGTAATGTCAACTATGGATCTAAGCCATAAGCCATCTCAGTCGATACTCATCATAGGCGCCGACTTTCCGTAGGAAAAAAGGGTTTTGCCCCATTTTTTAAATATCGAGCTAAAATTCTGGAATAAATTTTGTATTGTCTTTTAGGGCTCCCTGAGCACGTGGTTAAAATTTTTGTACTTAGTCATAGTTAACCCTGTATTGTTTATTGCTGTTATCGTCATTCTTCAGTTATAATAAACTTCTTTATAACATTCAGTATTAGGGCGATGACAGATATATCGGTTTGTATTGACACGGCAGGCGAATCGGCACAATTTATAGGAGATAACACACACAGCGGTTTTCACAACTAGTGAAAATCGCTGTGTGTGTTTTGGTCTATCTAGCGCTTAGTAAACAAGAACCACCTTGGCACCCAACTTTACTGCCGAATCGACACAAACCGCTGTGTCTGTCATCGTCCTAATATGTATAATTTAAATATAACAGTAGATGTAGATCATTTATAAGGGTTATTATAGTTTTATGAGACTTTATGTATTGTCCTTTAAACGTATACATGACAAAATATTTGACAATATTACAGAAAATAATAATTGTGGAAATCATTTGTGTCAAAAAATTGTTCCAGTTTTTTTGCAATTTCAATTTGATTTTCTTTATAAATCGATCACACTAAAGAAATCAAAAATTTTTATTTATTTAAAAAGCTACTAACTACTAATAATATCTTAAATGAAGAAAATTAAATAGTAAAAATGTATAAGATTTCCTTCATGCCTCTTTAATATTATTTTCGATAAACGCACTCCGGTCAAAAAGTATAATTATGATCTTGACTTCAATATATATATATATATATGAAGGACAGTAAAATAATTTAATAATCAAAGAAAAATTGTTACAAATAGAAAAAATATATTCATTCTGAACTGAAACTTTTCTCGCGTTTGATTATATTTAAATATTAACTTAATTTTTTGTACATACCATGTGAATATTTGAAAACAAATAGAAATTTTTGAACATTTTTCTTGAAACAAAGATGATTGAAATAAAATTACGCCGACTATTTAAACTACAAAAAGAATTGTTGACAACTTACTGCTTAACTCAACGATTTCACATGTTTTAATCAGCTTCATAATTTCTTCCATTTACCTGTTATTCTTTTATATTATTTTTTTGGGCACCTCTTTAATTCAATGATTCTCTTTATAATTTTAATTTTCATTATTGTTTGACATAAAATTACACCGACATTAGATGAACTGTTATTTAGTTTGACTTAACGGTGTCAAATTAATAATGATTTCTAATTAATTCTCTCCAACCAAAATAAAAACTTTTATTTCAAAATGGAAACTACTTTACTTTAACACTAAGAAATGTTGCTACTTGAAAAGAATTTTTGTTTGCCAATAAAAGCCATTGCCTTTATTTGTACCGCACGTGCTCCGTCCGACATGGACAGTGACCGCTAGATGTAGGTTGTTAAATTTCGCGTATCCTGAGCGGAGAAAAGGGCCCGGGGGCCCACCTCTACAAGGCGTCCGTTCGTCCGGTCTTACAGCGCGCAATATTTGCGTGCACTATGTATTTAAAAACTTAAGATAACAACACAAAATCTATTCTTTTCGAGCGTTAGATTAGCAATATGATGAACAGTTTTGTAATTGTTGTTTGAATTCTTTATTTCAGTTAATAGAATCAACATCGTGGATTGGAGATTGAATAAATATGTGTCTAGATTCATCTAACCAATACTTTTACGTCGAACTAAAATAATGAAATTAACAAATATTTGTTGATGAAGATTAAGTAAAGTTGTTTTTCAATTCGTCATATAACCGTGAAAAAATGTTAATCTTACAATTTTTTTCTCGGTGTCATAAATCTGTCGTCTATTTAATGTGCGTAGAATATACAGGGTGTCTGTGAAAGGTTGGGAAATCTCGGAGCTGGAGATACAGGTCACCAAAAAAAGTCGATTGAGCCAAATATGTCTTATCCGAATGTTGCTGGTTTCAAAAATACAGGGCGTTCAATGCTAGATTTTTATTTTGAAATATCTCAATAACTTTGAAACTTGTCGGAGTATTAAAAAAAATTGGCACAATTATTTTTTTGACACGGAAAATAAGAATTTTTAACTAATTTTGACGTCACTAGTAGAGGACGCCACTTATGTCACATCACATTTCTTTTAAATCGCAGAACTTTTTTGCAACTTAGTGTATCCATCTGACTATAGAAACAATCGATTCTCCTACCTGTTGTATCTGAAAAAGGTATACCTTGTTGAAGTCGTTAGGAGTAACAGTTTTCGAAATAATCGTATTTGAAATATTCAGTGCACCGATTGAAAGCTGTTATCGTTTCAGGCAAAGTGCCTTTTCTACTGAAAATACAGCAAAATGTTACTTGAAAAAGTTGTTAAGAACGATAAATTAAGAGAACGTGCAAAATTTAAAGGAGATTGGCGAGGTTTGATTTTGAAACCATTTTTCTACAAAGCACAAAGATTTTATCAAAGCAGGCTAATCTTTTTGAAATTTTGCACGTCTCCGTAATTTACCGTTCTGAACAACTTTTTCAAGGAACATTTTGCTGTATTTTTAGTAAAATAGGCACTTTACCTGAAACGATAGTTTTCAATCGCTGCACTGAATATTTAAAATACGATTATTTCAAAAATGGTTCCTCCTAACGACTTCAACAAGGTATACCTTTGTCAGATATAACAGGTAGGAGAATCGATTGTTTCAATACACAGATGGTTACACTAAACAGCAAAAAAGTTCTGCCACTTTAAAGAAACATGATGTGCCATAAGTGGCGCCCTCTACTAGTGACGTCAAAATTAGATAAAAATTCTTATTTGCCGTGCCAAAAAACATAATTATGCCATTTTTTTTGATACTCCGACAGGTTTCAAAGTTATTGAAATAATTTTTTATATATTTTCAGGTATTAACAATATTATATGAAACCGAGGGGCGTTTCGCTGTCCAGATTTTGTACACCAAAATTCCTTCCTTGCGGAAAATGCACCAAAATGCCTCCGAAATGCCACAAATTACCTCAATATGCTAAACAATTTTCGAAATACCCCCAAAATGCCCTAAATGCCACCGAAATGTTACCGGAATACCAGAAATACCACAAAATTCCTCTAAATGTCAGGAAATACCTCAAAAAGCCTTATGTTTTTAGTTACCATTTTCTGTCCTAATTGTATTATTTTTCATTTTTATACAGGGTATCCATTGAAAAATAGGCCAAACCTTACCATTAGATTCTACGACGAAAATTAATTGGGAAAAGTCATGCAATGTTGCTCATTAAAGCTTAATTTTCCAGATACAGGGTGTTGAAGTTGAAAAATAAAAACGATTTTTAGGCATATCTATCTCGGAGATGCATTAAGGTATTTTTGTCTAATTGGGTATGAGGAGTTCTAATGGCAACTTACTTCATTTGCTGCGACTTCACGTCAATATGAAAAAAACAGTGGCGTGCAAACTATATTTTCGAGATTCTTTTCTAAAAAATAAATGCGCCACTGCATAAAGCGGAAATAAATAATGTTTTTAAAATTTTCAATGATTTTTCAACAAATAAGGTATATTTGTTGAATATCGCTGAGAGACACCGGTTTTGAAAAAATAAATTGCGTTTAAAGTAGGCAAGCATGTGCAGTTCGTTGATTACGTAACTCCATTAACTTGCAACTTGTGTTATAGAAACATAATTTTTTGATAATTAAATAGCATTAACAATCATTATACTGTTTACATAATATATTTCAAGCACTACAGTTGTAAAATATATCACACAATTAAGAAAACTAGAATAAAAATATAAATATTTTTTGTATGGCATAAGTAAATAATAAAATATAACAAGATAAACTATAAAAAAACATTAATTAAACATTAATGTTTAAGATTATTTTCAATTATTTGACTAAAGACATGTTCGATATCTTTCTAAGAAATTTCTCCAAACAGTGAAAAATGATGGGTTCATGTTTCTCATAGCATTTGCAGCTGAAACTATTCTTTGCCATAGTTCATTTCTATTGTTGATAGAGTCAGCACTATAAACCATGACCTTAATATAACTCCAGAAAAAAAATCAATCGGATTTAGATCCGAACAACGTGGCCATGGATGTTCATTTTCTTTTTCTATCCATCGATGACGAAATATGTTATCTAAATGCTTTTTTACTATTACAAGATAATTAGCAGGGGCACCATCATGTAAATACCACATGAGCACTAATGTTCAAAGGAATTTCTTCTAGTAGTTCAATTAAATTAGATTGTAAAAAGTGCAGATAATGTTGGCCGTTTAAAGATAGATGCCCGAAGTTCATATTGCCCAAGAATCTGATCGTCAAATATTCCTAACCTGATATTGAACTTAAACTCATGCTGAAAGTGTCGTACAATGCTTTCATTTGGATTTTTTCGGCTCATATATGAAAAAAAATCGCTTAACATATCTCCGAGATATGTCTGGTAATCGTTTTTATTTCTCAACTTCAACATCTCGAAAACTATACTTTATGAACAACATTGTAGGTATATGACTTTTACCCATTAATTTTTGTCGTTTTGTCTAGTGGATTTGGCCCATTCTTTATATATTCTAAGCCGGCGTTGTTAAATACATATCTGAATTATATACTTCAATTTAGTGTAAATTTTCGAATTCGGCATAAAAATTTAGTCACTGTTCAAAATTTCGTTACATTATCTCGAATCGCTGCCATTGAATATAAACCAGTTTCAGGACTGACCGTAGAAGGCTCTAGCTCTCTGAGAGTCCGTTTGTCGATATATGTTTATATAAGTTTTCTTCATATTTCTTGTCTGAATCGCCTGAAATATTTGCTCATAATTTCCGGACACCCATATAATATGCATGTATGCACCTAGATATTTTGAAAAGTCTTCTGGTTTGCAATAAATCTCCTTTGTCAAGTTATCGACTCACCCTATACAAACTGGACCCGCTTTGCCTATTTACATCCGTTTTTAACTCTTATACAATGTGTACAGCTATAGAAGTTGTGAATTAGGTTAGGTCTCGGGTTAGATTAAACTCAAAGCCGGTTGAAAGTTTACAAAAAACAAAAATAGTTACCTATTATAATTAAATAAGTGGTTACTTACCTACATGTTTTTTTATTTTGAACCAAAGAAATGACACTAAGGTACAATTGTCAACATCCATGAGCCTAGTTGGTCAGTCTGACGCCTTGATATCGAATTATATAATCCATCTCAACGAGCACCTCGTGGACAAACTATTACGCGTACACAAATGCCTCTAAAACACCCCCAAAATGCCTCGAAATTCCAGAAAATACCTCGAAATGCTCTTAAATGCCCCTAAATACCAGAAAATTCCTCAAAATGCCCTAAAATACCTCAGGATTCAAGAAAATGGCTCAAAATACCTGCAATGTGTACACCAAAATGCCTCTGCGAAACACCCCTCGTATGAAACTAACTACTCTGTGGACTAAAGCCCCAACCAGCATTGAACACCCTGTATTTTTGAAACCAGCAACATTCGGATAAGGCATATTTGGCTCAATCGACTTTTTTTGGTCACCAGTATCTCCAGCTCTGAAATTTACCAACCTTTCACAGACACCCTGTATTCGCTGAAATACCTCTGAAAAGAGCTTGGATTTTCATCACACATACAGCTTCCATTTTCGGAGATGAGAGAAACAAATACTTGATAACGTTTTCATTAATCCCTACTGTGATTATTTATGGAGTACAAATGCAACGTAGAGTCACAATTAAACATTAACTAGGTCAACCATGCGAATACAATGCGGAGGTTATAATTCACCTGTTCGCGTTCACGTTATTAGCATTCATATAATCCATGTGATTATGCTTGTCAATTACCGTATTTAATTATAACTAGAGATGGAATACAGTAGAAATAAACAGAATTATTAATTTGGTTCTGGGTTAAGCCTATAGTGTTTATTTAAAACTACACTGAAAGAAATCCTTCAAGTAAACTATGTTGCTAAAAAAAATAATTACCGTAAGTATTTTTCAGATGTATGTGTCTTAGATATACATATAAAATAACATTTCTAGTAATAATATATGACATATTTCGAAACAGGAGAAAAACTTTACCAAGGTATGACCATACCTTTTAAATGCAAGTGACGATTTTTGTAACAAAAATAGTTCAGTGAGAAAATAACAAAGTAAGTATAACCAGATTACAGATAAAAAAACGTCAAGTTGGCATTTTGACTATGGTTACTATGGTACTACTAGCAACTAGTTTCGGTTTCTATGTTTAATAGTTGCTTTCTGATAGATTGTCATCAAAAAAGTGATTTCGAAGATAATGAGTGATTCAAAAGTTGTTATTTGTACTCCTCCTTATCTGAGAGAAGCTGCTGAAAGTTTGGAAAAAGATTTATTTCCTAAGAAGAGTCGTGAAAGGTACGATATAATAATAATAATAATAATGTCTTTTTATTTTTTCCTTTCTCACTTTTATACAAAATAAAATATAAAAATTCAGAATACAGCCAGAAGCTGCAACTGCTCTTCCATTTAACTCCGGTCAATGATACATACATACAGGCGAGCGAGTAAATAAGAGGGCAGACACAGTATTTCAGTATATAAATATAAAGTGATTATTTAATATAACAGAACAAAAAAGAACACACACAAGAACTCAAATTTGTTGATTTTGTTTCTGTTGAAGAAAAGCTCGATAACGAGTTTTGAACACAGGCAATTTACACAATTTAAAATTCACTGGAACATCGTTATAAATTTTGGAAGACATGTATGTAAAAGATTTCTCATAATTAGCAGTACTGTGCATAGGAACAACAAAATTTGTTTTATGTCGGGTATTGATTATGTGCAGATTTTCATGAGTGGTCAAACTTTCAAATAAATATTCAGGATTCTTACTATTTTTAACTTGGTGAATTAAACATGCCATTTGCAGAATAAAGCGATTTTCCATATTTAACCAATTTATTTCTTGTAATTTATGAGAAATGTGTTCATACTTTCTGATGCCAAAAATGAAACGCAGGCACGAGTTCTGTACTTTCTGGATTTTGTACTTACTTGCAGCACTCAAACATGGACCATAAACCGGTAAGCAGTAATTAAATTTAGACAAGACTAATGTTTCACATAACATGACTTTAACTTCTTTGCTTAAACTATGCCGATGAGGGTACAACAAACGCAAAGATCCGTATGCAGATTTGATACATTTGGAAACATGAGAGTGGAATTTTAGTGAATTATCAAAAATTAAACCTAAATTTCTTGCTTCATTTACTAATGTAAGACGAGTACTATCCATTATTAAAGGAATACCGTTATTACTAATGTAAGCACATTGATTTTTATTGCCAAAAAGAAGAATTTGAGTTTTTTCAGCGTTTAAACTCAAGCCATGCTCTTTAGTTGCACGTAAAATTGATTCCAGGTCCGAATTTATTCTACCGACAGATGTGTTTAGATCATTAAAAGGAAAAGAAAAATATAACTGAGTGTCATCCGCATACATATGCATTTTACAATACTTGACATAATCAAAAAAATTAGATGTATAGAGACAAAACAAAAGGGGACCTAGTATGGAACCTTGAGGTACTCCTTTATCCAAAGAATTAAACTCAGACCTAGAGTTTTCAATTTTTACACACTGCGTACGATTAGACAAGTAGCATGGTTACTGAATTTTTGTTGAAACCTAGATATTTTAAGATGGCAGTCATCATATTATGATGTATACAATCAAAAGCTTTGCTAAGGTCCAATAAAATCAAGTATGTTAGTTTTGAGTTATCACTTGCTTTGAGTATGTCATCAGTTATTCGAAGTAACGCAGTTGTGCAACTATAGTAAGGGCGAAAACCAGACTGCAGTTTGGGTAAAATATTGTTAGAATCTAAATACTCACGTATCTGAACAGACATTATAGACTCCAAAATTTTTGACATTGTAGGAAGTAGACTTACAGGTCTCAAGTCTTTATAATTTTCAACTTTGAGTTTTTTAGGGATAGGTATTACCACGGCACTTTTCCAACGACGGGGAAAGTAGCTGCTCAATATACAACTATTTATGATATTTAATAAGTATAATTTAATTTTAGGGTAACAAATATCTAATATCTTTAAATTTATACCATCAGTCCCAATTGCATTAGTTTTTATTTTGTTTAGGGCTACATCTATATGCTCAAGGTCTACTAAACGAAAATTAAATAAATCCGGTTCTATGCGATTTTTTACATTAGTATTATAAAAGTTTACTAGGTTAGAATTCACATTAATATTAGGAATACTATTTATAAAATAATTATTGATCTCATTTACCTTGCACAATGACGAAGGGATTGCATTCTCGCTTTTTGTGATATTCAAATATTTTAGATTTTTCCAAATAAGTGAAAAGTTCTTGGTTTCAGCAATTTGCCTAAAATATATTTTTTTTACAGCTCGTATAGAAGATGTCACCTGATTTCTTAGCGCTCTATAGATGTCTCCATCTGCAATAGATTTTGTTTTAATAAATTTAAGTTTTGCCTTATTACGTTGTAACATTAAGGCCTTAATATCCATATTTAGCCATGGGGCTGGAGGTTTAGTAAATCTCATAACTTTTTCGGGGGCATATTTATCAATAATTTGGAGAATAGTATTGTTTAAAATTTCAATTTTTTTATCAATATCTATACAAAAATAAATCAAGTCTAAATTTGACCATAAGTCATCATTATAAAAATTGTCATAATTTATTTTATTAAAGGCCCTACATAACTTATAGATTTGACTGCGTTTATATGTATCAACGGATACATCACAGAAAATTGCATCATGGTCAGAAAATTCATATAGTTTATGATGTTTTCAAGAACTGGTGTCGCAAAAAGGTATTCAGAAAATTGTTTCTGAAACTATTGTGCTGGCGCATTTTAATCAAATTTCCAAAATCAAAAAACCGTCAACCAACTCTTTGGTCCATTTACTAAATGTTGCGTATTACTTTAAATATTAAAGATAAAGTAGACATCTCCAACAACAAAATCCAAGATATATATATATATATATATCCAAAAGTAAAGCACTTTCTCCAGTGAAAACATTGCAGTGTTTTTGAAGAATACACCTGGTGATATCTATAAAGATTGCACTCATAATTGGTGTATCAGGTACATGCCGACTTGACGAACAGTATAAAATCAAATTGACTGATGTTAATATCGTAGAAAATAAGGTTCACATTGATATTACAACATCAAAAACCTACCACTCAAGAGTAATGAAGAATGGGTAACGTTAATTAAAACATATACAGGGTGGCCAGATGAAAACAAAACAGAGCCATTTTCAGGAACTGCGTCAAGATTGTAGAAAAACACTCAGATCCGTCGATTTTAGATTAAAGGGGGACATTCTTTGCTGGTATTTTTGACTCCGTTACTTTCACCCCCTAGCAAGAGTAAACATCACGATTTATGAACAATAAATGTGCGAATAGAATAGTTAACTATTTAATGAACAACATCAAGATCGACATGTCAGGAGAAAGTATGTTCTTGAGTTAGTAACAAAATTTCAAGAGACAGGAAACTTAGCCAATAAAAAACGGGAAATTGAAAAACCTATAGTTAATGAAGCTAGTTGCAGTTTTGGGCCAAGTTCATCTTGATCTTATATTAAGTACGAGGCAGCTGGCATCTGTGTCTGGGATCAATCGAACTAGCATACAACTATTTTGAAGAAGAATAAATTCCATCCATACAAAATACATTTAGTCCAGGAACTTCATGAAAATGATTATGACCGCCGTTTACAATTTTGCGAAATAATGAGTGAGCGAGCAGGGAACGATCCACAGTTTCTTTTTTACATGCAGTTTTTTCTTGAACGGGAAGGTAAATCATCACAATTGCCGCTATTGGCTAGATTCATACCTAAGAGTTTTTCACGAAGTGCATAGGTACACAGCAATCGGAAAAATTAAATATATGGACTGGAATTTTCGGTGACCGGCTGGTGGGTCCTTTTTTCTCCGTGGTAATTTGAATAGCCAAATGTATTTGCAATTACTGGAAGACGCTATTGACCCTGCCTCGACTGATATTATTGAAAATGTTCCAGAGTATGATGAAGATCATTTGATTTTTTAACAGGACGGTGCTCCTCCGCATCAAGGTTCGTTTATATCTACAGACACGGTGCGTTTCAGACAAGTACCGTGCAGACATTGACAGACACCATTTATTTACATCTAACGTGAAATATTCTTTCCGAGAATACTGGCCGGTCACGACCTGTGTCTGTCGGCGTCTGTGCGACCGTGTTACGATAGATATAAATACGTTAGTACACATTGTATAGAATAACATTTTCCACGGAATTGTCCCACCTTAATTTAAAATCGACGAGTCTGAGCGTTTTTCTACAATACGAAGTTTCTGAAAATTTCGTTTTCATCTGGAAACTTTGTATGTTGCACTTCGTTTAGAAGTTGTGGGTAGATTGTATGACTGAATTTAATAGGGGCTCTGCATATAACATTTTTTAATATGAACCCCTTTTAAGGACTTACGACCCCTTAAGAGTGGATTATAAATTTAGAGTTTTATTAACAATTATATATATATATATATATATATATATATATATATATATAGGTATTAATAATATTGTGTGAAACTAATTACTCTGTGGACTAAAGCCCCAACTAGCATTGATAGATAGATTCATTTCTTTAGATAACTATTAAATAGAGCTTTGTCTGTGGAATTGTTCATTAGCATACCTAGATGTTTGGTATCAGAGAGCATACGTATGACTCCATTGATAAGAATTGTAGGAGATTTGATTTATATTAGCTTAAAATACCTTTCTAATACAGTAAATTTTTTTATTAACAATCTTCCCAACACTTTCAAATTAAGAAGTAAAATTTGGAAAGGTATTTAGGCTGATAAAACTCCTTCTGGCCGAGTATTTTTTATTATCTTCGTCCTGTCATCAGGCGTTGAAATAAAGTACCCGCGCATATGATTCATTATATTTTTTGAAGGTTAACTTTTCTATTGAAAAAAAATCTTATTGAATGCCTGTTGAGAATTAAGTAATTAAGAATGAAATGAAAAAATAAAGTTTATGACCCTACACGCACATTGTTTCCTTTCCAGTATCTAATTTACATATCGATATCTAGTAAGTTTAAATCATTTTGCATTATCGTCTCTGAATCTCATTTGGACAATGAGAAAAAAAGTTTAGCATAATTTTAAGGGTGATTTGCCCCCAAATAAACACCTTGTAGCGCTTTAAACTCATTACTTTAATTCATGTTCAAAAACGACCAGTAATAAACCTAAATCATGTACCAAATTTTATTCTTCCACGGTGAAGTATCGTATAGATATTATAATTTTTCGAAATTTAAAGCCCCGCTTTGGGGACTAATCACTCCTCAGGAGTGTAACTTTGTATTAGTTCAGTTAAATTACAATATTTTGGACACGCACCGCCTGCTCTGTGTCGGTTTTTATGGGAGACACACTGTATATAATTTATTAAATAATTTAATATCTTGTCTTGATAATAAGATATCGAATCTAATATCGAATAGTTATACTACCCCACTGTAACTTCTATTACAAAATATATTTTATTAAAAAAAGGAAATTACACAAAAAGAAAATGGCAGATAATATTGTTAATATAAATTTGAAACTGTGATCACAGAACTCCAAACTGAACACAGAATATATTTGAGAAACGTTCGTGGATTAGTAGAAATTCGGAACATATTCAAAATATCACATGCGCATTTGATATGTGCGGTATAAATTCAGTATTAATTCAGGATATATTCAGAATCACTACTGCGAACAAAGCTAATATTGTAAATACTTGCATCACAAAAATAATGACACGATAAGTAATTGGATATCTGAAATCGCCTGGCTAGATACTACAATAGCCCAGCGATGTAAAGGTTGAAATTATTAGAATTTCAATATTTTTTTCTCGGAAACTATAAGGATTTTACAAAAAAATTTTTTTTACGATATTGACTCAATTTTTCATGATGCATCTATTCCCAAATTTTTTCAGTGAAGTTTTAAATCACCCTGTATATTTTATGATTTCTGGGAGTAGTACCCAAACTGTTTGAAAAGTAAACGAAGAAATCACAGGATAATCTCGTGTTTACCTCGAACAAGTAATAACAACATGATCTTATTAATCATTTAGCGTCATTCTTGGATTATTTTGGTTAGAGAATCTAGTGATCGTACTCACCAGTAAGTTAATCAAATTAATCCTCAGACAAACAGAGCGATGCAATAACTATCCATATAATATAATATTTCGCTGCACATATCGTTTATTAATATTTTCACTTTATCAATTAATAACTTCTGAGTAACTATTTGTTTTGCGATAGCTAATCCGTTATGCGAATGTGGCGAACTGAATTAATTATATGCTGCGTTTGCGATTTAATGATGACGAGTACCATAATAGAAATTTTATATTGGAACGCCAAAATTGAAGTGGATGTAACTAAACGCCTGAGGAACTAATCGGACATCAGTGACGTTATTCGTAAGTGGCTTGAAAAGCTAATAGAAGCAGATTATCATTCGGTGCCAAACGTAAGTAGTACTTGTAAAGAAGTTACTAAAATGTAAAACTAACGTAATAGATTGTAGGTGGACAGAATTTTAACTACATACTTTCCTAAAAGTGGACGTAAATCTTATTTCAATTTATGAATTGTTTTAACAGGATAATTTAACAATAAACGCATCTTAAATTTTATTTAGAAATTGCTGACAAGTGGAATTTACTGAGCTGATATACAGAATGTCCTGGTACAAATTCCTATTATATTTTTTCAAAAACTTAGTAATGTTCAAGATGTCCCCGGTTTTTCATTCTTAACTTTGGAAAAAGATAGGATACGGAAAAATAATAGTTATCGTTCCTATAACAGTCCATTTTCTTGATACAGGGCGTTTAACTTTAAAAAAAAATTTCTATTTTATTTTTTATCTAAACAAATAATTATTTTTTCTTCAAACTTGGTACGTAATGATCATAATAAAGGTTTAATATTTTGACATGAATAACTTTTTGAACTAACGCCAGTGGTAATGTGAAAAGTCCAAATATTAAAACTGTATTCTGAAGAAACTGATCTTGAAGAAATTCATTAAGCAACTTTGTTTGTATGAAATTTTGTATTAAACAAATAAAAACAATGATTTGTGAACAATATAATTTAGATGGTCCTCACAGTGATATCTATTTTTATCAATGTAACTATAGCATCGATTTCTGAGAGATATCATTATATATTTTACCACTAAGTCTTCGAATACGATGTAGTTAATAAATTTTTTCTATTATACACTGGAACTGCATATATTTTTTTTTTTTTTGAAAAACCCCAAAGAAAAAATCTAGTGGATTAACGGACCACATCGACCAATCCATCTTTTCTCATAATCAAGTTATAATTTCAACATGCTCTAGCAGCGCAATAAAGAAACTGATTTAACATGACATCTGTCATTACCATTATTACAATCTTATAAACAAGTAATGCTGATCTGTTCCTATAATTTAGTAAGATCTTTGTAATTCCATAATATAACTCTAATTAGGAAAATTCAAAATATCTGAAAAACAAAACTTCTTAGTGAATATCCTCAATAACACTTATTTTCTATATGCCCTGAAAAAATACTTTCCACCATTGCCGTAGAAGTTTAGGGGGTTCAAGAGTGAAGAAGACCACATGCCTACGCCAATGGCTTTAATTCAAAAAAGTTTATTAACACCAAAATATTAACCTTTTATTATGATTTTTACATACCAAGTTTGAACAAATAGTATATATTTGTTCAGAAGGTAATAAAGAAAGTATATTTTTTATAGTTGAACGACCGGTATTAGGAAAGCGAAGTGTCGTAGAGGAAATTATTATAGAAAAGAGTCCTATTATTTTTTCACGCTCTATTTTCTCCTAAAATTTGAAACAAAAATAATTATTTGTTTAATATATAAAAAATAAAATAAAATATATTTTTGAAGTTGAATTGTCCTCCAGGAAAACAGATTGTCATAGAAAAAAAATCTTTTTTCCAAAGTTAAGAACGAAAAACCCAGAACAATCTGTATAAACTTTAAAACGTATTAGATAGA
The DNA here is from genome assembly GCA_037114965.1 of Monochamus alternatus. Taxonomy (NCBI): domain Eukaryota; kingdom Metazoa; phylum Arthropoda; class Insecta; order Coleoptera; family Cerambycidae; genus Monochamus; species Monochamus alternatus. The sequence continues at coordinate 22,833,442 of CM073426.1, read as the reverse complement.
GTTCCACACTAGTAACCAATATTCTAATTTGGAACGAACATACTACGGATAGAGCTTGATAAGGACGTTGGTGTCATAGAACTCTAGACCAATTCTAGAGATAAATCTTAACCTCTTCATCGGTGATAAGGCAGTTATCTCAATATGCGAGGAAGGACTTAGTTTCCTGTCGAAACATACTCTGATCTTAAATTTCATCTACCCCTGCCAAAATTTCAGAATTAATATGATAATCACAAATCACATTATCTTTACGCGAAAATTTAACAATTTTACACTTTGAAATGTGTGCAATTTTTCTAAATTTATTTGTAAATTGTCTCAGTCATCTTTGAACTCGATGGATGAAAATATGTTCAAATCGTCTGGAAAAAAACTTGTGACACGTAATGAGACAACTTAAATCTTGATGAAAACAGAGGATAAAATTGGATCCAGTTTCGAGCCGAAACTCCGGATGTTGCAGCATAAGCGTTAAATTTGCACTTGCAAATTTACAAGAAATATTATATAATTATAATTATATTTTTTTTTCATGCAACTTACAAAGGAGTGTTTCTTGGGATATATAGCTATAAGAAAGAGTCAAATTTAAAGTTCCTTAATCTTAAAGTAATTTACCTTTAACATTAGTAGTGAATTTTGAAACACTCTGTGTATACACAGCTACGTCATTTTTTACATAGTCACTATGTCGGTCTAAACACTTTCAGCATCACGAAACAAACTTTTACTCTACTTTTGCTCGAATCCTGAAATATAAAGAGGTAGTAGTTACTGGTTACGGCTATAGAGATTATAGAATGGATGATCTTATAAATCTTCCATTCGAATTACTGATTGTAAGAGCAATCATATGCAGACGGGCATTATTGTAAACTGAATAATAGACTCTTTTAGTGTGATGTTACATATTTAAGGAACCTGCAACAAATTGTCATAGTTGAAATTGTACAGACTGAAGTATTTAAGATTGACCAACATTTGTTTCCTAAAATAGGTACACTAATGTGCTTAAAACGTACAAATCACGATATGAAAGACTATTCCTAAATGTAAAGAAAGAAAAAAATAACATTAGTCGTGTTAACCATAATGCCCATAATCAAACAGAATAGCCGCACACCCAAGTCAGATCTTGATCTTATTTGTGTCTCATCACTGTCATCATGAATGTACATTAGGTTCAAGTTTAGACTAGTATATTTTAGACATAATAATATATCAAGAACTGTTACAAACTTTAGTGAAAGAAAGCGTGAAAAAAAAACATTGGTAAACACAGAAATCATAAAGTTGACATATAACCAAACTTTTCTTGAATTATCCTATTTCGAGGCTACTTCGCTTACAGGAAATTATCTTCAATTAGCATGCTCAATAACAAATCTACAGAATTAAATATATAAATTCTATAATTCTTTTAGTTTGTTTGTTTGAAACTTTTGAAATATTTCTAATATTCGAAAGAAAAAAATTGAAGAATTCTTCATGACAGTGTGTGTACTATGGGGATGCCTATTATTTGCTGTTAAGTTGCGTCTATACTAAATGGGTTTTGATACCAAGACACATCCTACCAGTACATTACTGAAGGCTCCCAACATCTTATTCTGCATTAAAGGAGTTAATTCAAGCATTCAACTGTTCAAATCTTCAGTGCAAAACTGGCTGTAAATCCAAGGGGGTAAAGAGTGAAGAGTTTGTAAAAGCTTGCTCCATTATATAAAAAGTGTTTGGAATTAACACAACTATTTAAACACATTTATACATGTTTTATTTTCTCATTCACTTTTTATATAACCGTTCGGCACTTACTCCAGAAAAGTACCAACTTTGCAGTACAATGATATTACTAAAAGATGTAAATGAAGTGAAAGAAAAAGTAATTCTTAAACTGCTTACATAAGGTTACATATCCAAATAACAGAGAATCAAAGAAGGATAGAACAATGTTCTTATAACAAGTCGAGGAAAATGACGGCAAAGGTAGCGCTCGTATTGACCAGGGGGCTATGAACAATAGGCAGTATTTCTTAATGAGGGTCATCCTTAAGCGGATTGTGTTTGGGATGTTTACCAGACCAACTTCAGCACGTTTGACCTTTCAAGTTCTCGGACATTCTATTATATTTAACACAGAACACAGGATTTAACTTCGGTGGAAATCAAAATTCGTAAAACACACCGGTTTGTTCTCAACGTTTTATTCACAATTGAAAAAATTAACAAATCTGAAACTCTAAGAAATGAACAGATATTAACAGTAAAACAGAGTTAGTCAATAGTTGTTACGGATGGATTTCATTAGGTGATGGAATACAAGTCAAATAGAATACAGAAATATCAGAATTTATAGAAGTAATAACAGGTTTACCTTTAGACTATCTAGTTTTTCAAGTAGAAATATATGTCAAACATCGCTTTTGGGAAGAGAACATATTTAGAGGTGAATTTCAAATTGAATGCTATTTTGAGAAGGAATATGATCGTGGAAATATTGCACCGAATTATGACGGTACTAACTCATTTAATTCGTACCTGCTGAGAACGTTTAATAAGTTGTTCAGCAGAGTTCAACGCGTCTGGTCTATAAGTATTCTCAAGCTTTAAATGATTCGAATGCGAATTTTAAAATTTGGTCTTCATTACCATCCATATCGAATCAGGGTTTTTCAAAAATTAAAGAAGAACAAGCAAGTTTTCAATTTTCTGTTTCATGTTTGATTACACCCCGAGCCAAATCGTAATGTGATTAAACAAGAGTTCAGGTCAGCACCTGAACTCTGTTGGGGGCTGTAGACACTTCCAACCCCGACATAGCCAAAAAATTCCAGTTTAGTGTGCTGTTAGGACATCAGAAATTATTTTTTGAACGTGAATAATCAAATTGTAATAGTTAAATCCGAGATCTGATTCGATTTTTTGTATTTTAAAAAAGACAACTGTTCCAACACGATGATGTTACCGTTGGTGATCAGTTTATGACCCTACGGAGTCTTTTCCCAAGAAAACTGGCCTGCAACGTTCCGAAACGAAACTTGAGTGCTCTAAACTTTTTTAGCAAAAAAATGCACGACACAATTGAAAAATGTAAATATAAATCTCTCTACCTGGACGAATGAACACTAGTCCGACATCAGTTGACTTGTAATTTTTGTTCGATCTATTCAAAAGGACTCCAGCGTAGCAGAGGAGATGCTTGACCTTGTTCCTTTCCATGGTACAACTAAGTGTACGAATATTTGTGAACCTCTAAATAAAGTCACTGATGGAACCAGAGCTATGATAGAAACTGAGATTGGAAGACTCTTAAAATAATTTACCAAGAGGTCCTATGTGGAAAGTCCTTACGTCGAATGAATGTCAAGAAAGTGTTGTAAAAATATCTAATTTTATAAAAGAAGGCAATCGCGCTTTGACTCACAGAAAGTTTTGGAAGAAGTAAATGCTACATATAAGGACTTGTTACTTCACATCCATATTCGTTGGTTAAGCGCCGGAAACTGTTTGCAACGTTTCTTACACAGATATTCCCATATTCCTCAAAAATAAAGTAAAGTGCCACACTACGGAACTGGAAAATCAAATTGCAGATGTAAAATTTCAGACCTTGCATTTTTAACAGACCTGACATCTCAACTTCTCGATTATCTGTTTATTACTTGTTTGTTTTTATGCCGATCCTTATTTGAAGGTTGTTATTAAATAAGGTAACTGTTTATTTTTTTATTTCATGGGTTACTGAATGAAAAGACATAAATCCGTAAGATCGGCACAATAGGCAATTTGATCTTACAATCATTAATATGGAATTTTTTAAATGAAATTTGGTTTACACTGAGAGTACTTAATTCGCTGCCGTTTTCAGATTGTTTTCTAAAAAAATCACTAACATGGTTTCTTCAATTTTTACTGCCCAAAATGATCTGGGTCTTGGTTTCTGCATAATAAATTGACACTTCGTCCTAAGGTACACTTTTTTTCTCTTTTACAATTAAAAAAATTGAAAATCACCCTGGAAATAAAAATTATATGAGGGTGACCCGGTTGAATTGAAATATGTTTATACGGATTTGTTAAATTTAGGGTGTATAAAAACACTTTAAAAACTGAAACTTGTCATTGAATAGAAAACAAGAAATGAAATGCAGTTTCTTTCTGCTGATAAATTTAATGAATAATATATACTATTTTTTCTTCAGTTCAATCCAGTATGTAATATTTATATAAATATCAGTTTTTAATATGCCGTTATTTATTTTCCTATCTGATATTATAGAATTACGCTACTTGCTTCTAACATACTTTTGATATTGTCTTTACTTTACATTATAAATGTTAAACGTTGTAAGTTGTAACCACATTTTCATTTGAATAGCATATTGGCTTCAACTAATAAAATAAAATTTAACCAAAGAGTAGAAACTCTAAAATGAGAAGACAAACGAAAAGTTGGCTTTGATCTTCTGCTTCTGTGACGTTATCCCTTTGTTGGTGCCAGATTTTACCATTATTTTACTTCCTTAAAAATGGCACCTATCGGTCCTTTTTCATGGATAATAATTCTAATTTAAAAATTTAGAAAATATCAAGCGGTGTGATACATGATATATGCTGCATTATACAAAGTCGTTCTAAAAGGAGAACCATACATTTGACTGCATTTTCTAAGCATCAAAATATAGGCGAAACGCCTTTACAGGGTGTCCCATAACTTGTAGACCGGAAATAGTAGCCATAAAAATATGTCTTTTAAGCCAAACTTGCCTAATATGTTACTATTTAAAGAATTACAGGGTGTTGCAAATTAAAATAAATTTTCGAAAAATTATGATAACTTTAAAACAGTTGAATATATCGAATTCAAAATTGGTGTAATTAGGTTTTTGGGAGCGAGAAATACGAATTTGGCATTAGTTTGAAGATATTTTCTAGAGGGCTCTTGCTACGTGCTTTGTGTTGAGTTATCTCACCAATACTTTTTTTATCTGTACAGTTAATAGAATTTATAAATTAAACTATAAAAGAGCCAACATTTTTACGTAAAAAAGAGATTCTTGGTCGATCTTGATATCTCAAGCCGTTTTCTAGATTTTCACGATTGATGTGTGTGATTGATGTGTTTGCACGTTATGTCGATGGTTGAAAAATATTTAATTTACAAGTGTGCCTTGAATGTTAACAAAATTTGTTACAGTGACAACTGTCAGTGTTATCAACCCTTTCATGTGATAGCTTAGCTAGTTAAAAATATTTTTTTGCAATATTCAAGTATAAGAATTTTTGTGTTGAGTTAATTCACCAATACTTTTTTACCCATAGAGTTAGTAGAATATTTTATACTTTAAACTATAATATATTTTTACGTGAAAAACATAACATGAATAATACACAATAATAAAATAATACAAATTTATTTTAATTTAATTTTTAATGTTGAACGTGGACACCGTTTACCTCAATACAATCTATAATCTTTCTATGAAATTACGTCTCACCTCCAAGAAAATATTTTGATATCCTCTTATAATAGTTGCGGCGTCTTGAATATGTTTGTTCTAGTTCTTCTCTTGTATTGATATCTTTATTGTATACAAAAGTTAATAGAAATTTAACGGGTTTTTATCTGGCTACGAGGTGGCCAAGAAATTTCACTATCGCGACCAATCCGTCGATATGGAAAATGCTGAAATGATGAAAATGTGGTGGGGCACCGTCTTGCGCAAACCACATATTTTGTCTTACGCTCAGAGGTATACCATCCAAAAGATCAAGAAAATCGTTTTCTAAAAACTGCAAATATTGTTCTGCATTAAGCCTCTGCGAAGGTTGAAATGGGCCTATCAAGAAATTGTCGATAATTCTGCACCGAATATTTATTGAAAACTCGTGTTGGAAGTATGTGTCTCTAGGTGGGTCTGAATTTCCCAAAGCATGGTAATGTTTATTTTTCCCGCTAAAAATTCCACGTCGTGTAAAGGTTGCCTCGTCAGTAAATAATGGTTTGCAGGAACATGAAGACTTCGTTTATTTAGCAGATTTTGACAAAATTCTGATCTACCTTGCAAGTCTATTGAAACAAATATTGAACGGGCATAAAGTGGTAGGCAAACAAATTTCCTGCATGAATGGCTCTTGAGATGGTTGATTTACTAATTCCCGTAGAAGCGTCCAAACGCCTAGTGCGTAATTCAGGATTTCCTGCGAGATGCACCAATATCTCTTCTTCTTGTTCGACCATTATACTTTTTGGTCGTTCATCAGAATTTTTAGTATAAAACAAACCCGTTTCACCTAACTGATTGAATATTCTTTGAAATATTTTTCAGTCTGGAATGGGTCTGGCTGGGTAGAGGTCTTCATACCTTGTAAGTACTGCACGACTGTTGTAATTTTCTTGCGCATACGAAGAGCATATCTCCTAAATCACCGTTAGAAAATTTATTAAACCTGGGCATTTTTAAATAAAAATATTCTTGTACTTGAATATTGCAGTGGCTAAGCTGTCACATGAAAAGGTGGATAACACTGACAGGTGTCACTGTAACAAATTTTATTAACATTCAAGGCACACTTGTAAATTAAATATTTTTCAACCAACGACATAATGTCCAATGACACATTCAATCGTGAAAATCTGAAAAATATCAAAATATTGGCTCTTTTATAGTTTAATATATAAATTCTATTAACTGTACAGGTAAAAAAAGTATTGGTAAATTAACTCAACACAAAGCACGTAGCAAGCGCCCTCTAGCAAATATCTTGAAACGAATGCCAAATTTGTATCTCTCGCTCCCAAAAACCTAATCATACCAATTTTGAATTCGATATCTTCAACTGTTTAAAGTTATCATCATTTTTCGAAAATTTATTTTAATTTGCAACACCCTGTAATTCTTTAAATAGTAACATATTACTTAGGCAAGTTTGGCTCAAAAGACATATTTTTATGTCTACTATCTCCGGTTGGCCCATAAGTTATGGAACACCCTGTATATGATCGTTAAATGCTTTAATTAAAAACCTTTCATAGCTTGTATATCAAGCTGTGCAAGGTTTTTAATTAGTATTTCCCAAGCGTATTGAGATAAATTAATGGAATGGATTAATTCTTAAGGAAGCAAAATTGTACTAAGGTTGATTTAAATCAAGTTAATTTAATTTAATTATGTTGGTTTAAATGACATTATACTTGTCCAGGGAAGTTACTACTAAATACTTTGATTCATAAACGTTTTGTTCATAACAAACATATATCAGAAGAGTGTCTGCTTATGTCCCTTTTGCTTTTTATATTATTGACACAGTTTTGGAAAACTGTCATCAAAAGTCGACTTGCGTTAAATTTTCAGTTGACAAAATGACTCTTTTTTTTTCACCTAGCTGCGAAATACTTTAATCTCCTAGAACGCTAGTCTTTTTCGTTGAAGAACATAAAACAAATGCCAAAATAAATTGTCATTTCTTCCAAACTTATTTATGATTTTATTAATGAAACAATATACATTTAAATTAATATAACATTTCAATACAAAAATTCAAAAAATGCATTATTTGAGAGGTCTCTTGGAAGATATCAAAATTTGGTAAATAAGTATCAGAACTGGCCCAGATCGGGTACTCGAAGGTTTTCGAGGTCGCTGATCACGAATATGATGTTAAAATTGACCACCTGAACACCTGGAGCTCAGAACCGCCGATGAACGTCATCTCCGTGGGACTCTCCCACAAACCAGGCAAGAAAGAAGAGAAACTCGGTGCCCGGGTTTTTATTGGGTCGCTGAATCCAAATCTGGCATCGGCGAACACCCCACGGGCACCTGGTGCGCCGGAACCTGGACGTGGACGTCATCTCCGAGAATTTTCCTGAAAAGAGTGCCAAAGACCACCCGAAAATCATGATAAGGGCGTTTTGTGGGGCGTTGAATCCGAATTTCACGTCGGAAACGACCCCCCGAACACCTAGTGCACCAGAACCTGACCTTAAACGTCATCTCCGTGGCTTTTCCTGATACAATCAAAAAAGGCGAACCGAAAATCGTTATGGGGGTTTCTTTTGGGTCGCTGAATCCAAATATGACATTGGCGAACACCCCACGGGCACCTGGTACCCCCGAACCCGGACGTGCACGTCATCTCCGAGAATTTGCCCACCAAGATCGCTAAAAACGACCCAAAATATCATTACAAGCGCGTTTTTGGGCCGCTTAATTCAGACACCTGGTGTACTGCGGGACCTGGACCTGAACGTCGTCTCGGAGGGTTTTACAGATACGAAAGCAAACAAACTCACCAAAAACCGTCTCATAATTTGACACATTCATTGAATTTGATTTGTGTTCAATAAAAAGTTTTTAAATGCCAATTACATAAATATTGACTTTCTATTTCTTTTATTTCTCTCCTCCTCACATAATTTAAGTAGAATCAACAATTCCACACGATGTCAAGATAAAAGTTCCAGTGCGCCAAGCGTTGGGAAGGTAGTTTTGCGCGTGAAACGCCCCTACAATGATTTTTCGGTTGTTTTTGGCACTCTTCTCATGAAAATTCTCACAGATGACATGCAGGTCCGGATTCGGGGCCACCAGGTGCCGGTGGGGTGTTCGCCGATGTCATATTTGGATTCAGCGATCCAAAAAAAACCCAATAACGATTTTCGGTCCATATTTTTTGATTGCGTCTGGAAAAGCCACGGAGAAGATATTCAGGGTGAGGTTCCGGTGCACCAGGGGTTCGTTATCGACGTGAAATTCGGATTCAGCGCCCCAAACCCCCCCCCCCCCAAACGATTTTCGATTCGCCTTTTTTGCTTGTGTCAGGAAAAGCCACGGAGATGACGTTTAGGGTCAGGTTCTGGTGCACTAGGTGTTCGGGGGGTCGTTTCCGACGTGAAATTCGGATTCAACGCCCCACAAAACGCCTCTATCATGATTTTCGGGTGGTCTTTGGCACTCTTCTCAGGAAAATTCTCGGAGATGACGTCCGCGTCCAGGTTCCGGCGCACCAGGTGCCCGTGGGGTGTTCGCCGATGCTAGATTTGGATTCAGCGACCCAAAAAAACCCGGTCGCCGAGTTTCTCTTCTTTCCTGCGTGATTTGTGGGAGAGTCCCACGGAGATGACGTTAATCGGCGGTTCTGAGCTCCACGTGTCCGGAGGGTCAATTTGAACATCATATTCGTGATCAGCGACCTCGAAAACCCCCGAATACCCGATCTGGACCAGTTCTGACACTTATTTACCAAGTTTTGACATCTTCCAAGAGGCCTCTCATATAATGCATTTTTTGAAAATGCGTTTTTAGCTGCAGCAAGGCAATTTCCGATTTGTCAGAAATTCCATGCCGCCACATTTTTTACAAATAATTTTTTGAAGAGAATGCAGGAAACCACATTTCGATCCGTCCACCACAACTCGATCGGTTTTAGAACTTTTGGACTTTTTACTAGTTTATTGCCTCGACTATTATATTGCCTAAAGGAGAATAAAAATTTACTAACAATATAATTTTAATGGAATTATTCCCATAAAGGCCATTAAATATAATCCCGTCTAATAGATCTCTAATACCATGAAATAGCTGCAAAGCCAATATTACGCAATCATCCGTCACTGGACTGAACCTCTCCTGGATTTCCTCCGGTCATCCAATCTGGCCATTAAGGAAATCGTAATATAATACCGCATAATGGAAGCCGTCGTCTCCTATGATAGTCGGGAATGCAGAATCCAAGAAGAATTAAGTGTTGTGTATGGGACGTGCTCGATTGCAGCATGGTCGAATTAGTCTCCTTTTATTGGTACATAAAAGGGAATTCTTCAGACTGGCTATATTAAAAATATGGAATGGATCGACATGCCGAAATTTCCAGGGATATGGGAAGATCCTGGCTCTAAGAGCGTATAAATTTTACTTTATACGTGCGGTCCGTAAGTACGCGGAGACATACTAGACTTTTTACTTCAAAATATTATTTAAGTCAACTTGCCTTAATAAAATGTTGATAATAAAAAAGATACAGGGTGTCACAGTTGGAATTTAAAGTGATTTTTTGTAATAATTACTGTATCAACCTAAATATTTGGCAATAGATGTTTTGGGATATGAGAAATCATAATCTGTTGTTTATTTCGACGTATTTCCTAGAGAGCTCCACATCCGCTATATTTGTGACGTAAAACTAAGAGTAACGTTTTTGGCCCCAACGTTATTACATTTTTTATTAAAAAAAATCTTGAACCTACATTGCTTTTGAGAAATAAAGGTATACTTGTCATTAGTCTTACAATCTGACCATTTTAGAGATTATAGAGTTTCAGCTATCAGCTGCATAGTTCCTTTAATAATATTCTAACGTAGTAGGCACCAATAGTAAGTTAAATTTAAACAATAAAACAACACAAACAACAACAAAATATTAAAGTTAATAATGTAAGGAATTTATCCAGTTTTGGTTAAAATCAATTACTTTACAAAATGGAAATATTCTATTTACTGGCAATTAAATTTCAATGGAAATGTTGGACAGCGAGAATATTTGGAAAGATTTTGAAATAGATTGCAATCTGATAATCAACAATTTAAAAAAAATTGTTTAGAATTTAGAGAAAAAAAAAGAAAACATTTGTTAACATTGCGGCTTATCCACAAACTAATTCAGGCCGACTGTCTGGAGCTTAAAGAATCAGTATGACTTCCATTTTAAAAACGTTGCATATTGAAAAATGCTATCCGTACGATTTTACACCAGTGCTTGCCGCTCTACCTTCTACATATCCAATTTTGGCGCCTACTACGTTAAAATATTGTAGGATTAACTATGCAGCTTATTGTTGATAAGCTATTTTCTCGAAAATGGCCAATTTCTGAGTCTAATGACAAGTATACTTGTTTTTCTTAAAAATAATGTAGGTTTAAGATTTTTTTTTATAAAAAATGTGATACCGTTAGGGCCAAAAAAAGTTACGCTCACATTTACATCACAAATATGGCGGATGTGGCGCCCTCTAAGCACCTCTTGTTGCACCATTCATCAATTCATTCAAGAATGGTTATGATCGTCATTATACTAATTTGAGTGCGCGAGTTTCTTTTTACAATTTATTATTAAACTCATATGTATTTAAAACGTTTAATGTTACGTTTTAAAAACGTTGCACTTAAAGCGCACTGAAATATTACTGAAATATGCACGTGTTTACATCAGTATAACAAACACTATATAAAAGAGAACGTAAATTTCTAGTGTTTACTTCAACTCAACCTTTGGATCAAATGTGAATATTATTGATGGATTTTAAAAGTTTTTAATAAACGTTGAAAATTTCAACGCAAAACATTTAATCAACCTCAAAAACATTTTAAAAACATTATATAAACGTACGTGTGCCCATTAGGAGAACACACTTGTATTTATAGACTGAGAAAGATTATTTTGCTGCATTCATTTTATGATAGGCTCAGATACTGCAATTTTAAATCTTAAAAGTTTTTACAACCAAATCAATTTAGAAGCGGTAGCCATTTTAACATTGTGGAGTATACTATAAAAATATCACAAATTTACGATTCCCTAATATTGAATAGTCAAACAATAGGCAATTATGAAAAGTTTGATGATTTTAATGCTTTTGGCGCTAGTTTTAATGTTAAAAATTTCAAAAATCTTTTTTTTTTAATTATGATAATATTGTAATCACCCAACAAGCGACGCATTTGTGGTATTCACTAGATATGGGCCATACAAATCACAATAAAATTTTCTCCGCAATAAAAATTGCTTTCCAAAAGTGCAGTAAAACGTGTACAATAATATTGAATAATACACCACAGAACATTCTAGATACATACATTACGATTTAACAGAGATGCTCGTTAGTTTACATCTACGATACCTTTACGATACAGTTAATAAATAATTTACTTTTGTTGGATTTTATGCTACAAAAATGTCGTATTATTGCTACTAAAGACATCAAAATAAAATTGTCGTTTAGTTGATTTGTTGCTTTTGTATAACTGTTATTAAATTGTTTCCAACAGGCCTTACAAAATCTCAGGTCGAATAAAGTGCTTTATAATATGATGCCAATTTTGGTTGTATAATTGCTGTATAAACGCTATTACAATGTTTTTGTGACTTATGCTATTTTATAAGATTTGTTTAGAAACTGTTTTTGTAGCTACTATAAAATACCAAATCGTTAGTTGGTAAGAGCACGATATCTTTAACAGCTTTGTATTTTTAAAGTACTGCAAATGGACCAGCTTATAAGATGTGAGAACAAACGATAATTATTAAACGCAAGATTAGATTTTCTTAATTTCTTAGACCCACGCGTTGGTGTGTGATTCTCGAGCATCCATTTTATATAAGATCTTCCACCCCAATAAATTTCGGCAGCAACCTGTCCTTTAACGTTAGGAAAATGAATTACCTCATTAACTCCACAGCTGGCGGATGATTAAGAAAATGATAAGATGGAGTATTTTTGACGACTGAAGATATAGAGTCTAAAAACGTTTGCTTTTCAGTTATTTAGTTCAATTTCAGTGAAACAACACAGAATCGCATAAATAAACAAATATATGTAACGTTCCATGCTCAGCAAGATATTGTACATGACCACGTTATATGTATAATTTAATTAGTTAAATAACGAACGAAAATCGAGTTTATAATGACCATTGGGAATCAAACTATTTAATCACAAACAACAATAATACATTTCAGTGCATTGTTTGTATGCAGGTACCATCAATTCATAAAGAATATAATGAACGACATTGCAGTACGTTACACGACAGAAAATTTCAGTAGTATACAGGAGAGTCTAGAAAAGCTGTCATTACGAATTATAATAAAAAAGCTAAAAGAGCAAATACATGTTTTCAAAAAGTCTGACACTGATAACAAATGTAGTATTGCCGCCTGGCGCTGGAAATTGTCAAAGTGAAAAAACCTTTTAGTGATGGTGAACTTATTAAGAATTCTGCAATGTAAATAGCAAAACAATTGAATGAAACAAAAATTTCCGAAAAATTCGAATCGCAGTGTCGCATGAAACAACTGTGTAGATCACATTAATCAATATATATCCAAAAAATTGAACAACACAATTGAAAAATGTATATATAAATCTTTCTGCCTGGAAGAAAGTACAATCCGACATCGGTAGACTTATAATTTTTGTTAGAACTATTCAAAACTACTCAAAATTTCAGTGTACCAGAGGAGATGCTTTATCTTATTTCTCTCCATGGTACAACTAAGGGAACGAATATTTTTGAACCTGTAAAGAAAGTCACTGATGGAGCCAGAGCTATGATAGCAACTGAAATTGGATTTGTAGGACTCTTAAAACAAAATAATATCAACTGTCCCGTGATACACTGCATTTTTCACCAAGAGGTCCTATGTGGAAAGTCCTTACGTCAAATGAATGTCATAAAAATTATTGTAAAAATATCTAATATTATAAGAAAGGGCAATCGTGCTTTGACTCACAGAAAGTTTCGTGATTTTTTGGACGAAGCAGATGCTAGATATGATATTTCACACCGATATTTGTTGGTTAAGCGCTGGAAACTTTTTGCAACATTTCTTGCAAGGAAATTCCCATTTTTCTCAAAAATGAAGTGAAGTGTCGCATTACGGAACTGGAATATCAAATTGTAGATTCAAAATTTCTATCAGACTTTGTATTTTTAACAGACTCAACTTAACGAATTAAAATTGAAGCTACAAGGAAAGTAGTGGCGCCGGGACTTGACGCCGTTCAACTTTTTTCTTTTTGGTAAACTAAAGGCATCGCTTTCAGGTTTGTACAGATATTACTCCTGAAAAACTCAAGAGCACGCATTGAAATTAATGGATAACTGATGACTGACAATAATTTGCATGCATCACCATCTTTAGATGAATTTTTAACGGAAACGCAAACTTCAATAAGGAGTATATTTTTTAAGTAGAAAAGGTAGGGAAAAATGTTTTTCTATTCCAGAATGACACACTGTGAAAAAAAAAGTTGAAGCGACTTTAAAGAATCCTAATGTCCGCTTGTGGGGCCCTCTTGGAGATACAGCCTAATGTGCATAAAATTTGAATTCCGCGTTCCAAGAGACCTCCGCATACAAAATTTCATGAATTTAACTCAAAATAGTCGAGAGTTATTAAAGAAAATGTATCCTAAATGAAGCGTTTCCAGACCTAAGTTTATAGGATATTTTTTGCTTAAAATTGAACGTAGAATAACATACTGAAGTATGTACATCCCTACTGAAACACCCTGTAGAAGATAGTACAGTGATATATGTTGAGATATTCAGTAAAATGGTAGGTATTTGATAAAACTCCTAATTTTATTTGATACTAAATCTTCTACATGCCTGTTGCACCTACTGCCTTTTTTGAGGAAATTAAAAAAAAAAAATTGGTGATGTGACAGAAAATCGTCGAATTCTAATTCTACATATTTCTTTATGAGCTTTCATGTCCATGAAATTGACATCTCTTTAATAAAGACGTGACATGGGATAAGGGGCAAATATGTATAGGCAGTAAGAAAAAGGGTCAAAATGTGGAAAATTGACAATCTTATTGATTTAACTATAAAACTCTTGATTATTATTTGTGCATTGTAGAAAATCGAAAGAAAATTTTCAACATACCTATTGTGTGTTGTGTGAAATGTTATGTCATTAATATATCCACAAAATTAATATTTATTTAAAATAAGGCTCTAATTTCTTATTAGATAACCAGTAGAAACACCGCAAAATAAATTTTTTGATTCATGCATTTTCTCATTTCTATGAATGTTTGATGCATTTTTGCTATAGTTAAAGCTGAACTAATGCTCAACCTTTTTCTGGCTGATAATAGAGCTGTATTTTTATTCGTGATAATAAATACGCAATTTTCCATATTTTATGACACCATTTTTACTATATTTGTGCACTAAACAAAGTAGCGCGCATATGCATTGTTACAAGGTTTCTATTTTTCAGGAGCTGTATCCTTGATTACAGCGACTGAATACCATACATGTTGTCGGTTGAATAAACATTTAAATGACAATAATTTAATAAACTTGATATGTCATTTTAATGACAAGCGTATATAGAACATAAACTGTAGAAAATCTGCATAACTTTATTGAAACATTGGTACAAGAAAAGCAGCAGTTTCAAGAAAAGGGAGTTTCTTTTCCAAGAAGCGGTAAGTGGAGAAATATATAGTTCTGAAAACACTGCATGCATGATAATGAACTGCTTATATATTACTGAAAGATAAACTTATTATTGTCTAATAAGATTATATAATCTTCATTTAAGAATAAAAATTTATCTCATATAATTAATTAATTTTTATGTTTGTTTAAAAATTGTTTTTTTATTTAAATAATATGAATTACTTTAGTCAACAATTGTTGTTCTCAAACTAAAGTTATATTTTTTTATTTAAATTTTTAAGTGTCATTAAGAAAAAATGTTCTTGGTATAATGTATTCATGTCTAGAGAAGTTACACCTTATATAAATAATTAAACACTAGTGCGTGGAAAAGAAAGACTTATAGCAAGCTGTCAAAGTCATTCATTAGCGGCACACGAGACATATATGACTTTTGAGCTTGTTAGCTCTTATGTATGTCAGTATGTCATGGGAGGCGGGACAACCGACGAGTTATCCGACAGAACCTGAATAGACGTGATTGTGTATTAAATAATACTACAATTACAATTAGTTTCGATAATGATCAACACAAGTATTATACTTATCAGTATCATCTACCTATAATTTAAGGGGCAATAATCTATTCTTTTTAAGTAAATCTTAAATTTAGTGTCATTTTAAGAAATAAAAGTGTTGAATTAAATGTATAAGAATGCTTGAATTTCAAGAATATGTAAATATTTGTATCAAATATACTTTATTACTTAATATGTATACACTTGAATAAAGTTTAAAGTAAGTAAGTATATAAATATATTTAAATAATAACAATAATAATATTATTAATAATCATAACAATAATTTACGTGAAGTATAACACAAGAAATATCTAAAGAATAGTTTATATTGTGTTAGGTAAATATGTCTGAAATTTTATATAAACATTTGCTAACAAGGCAGGCCTTAAGTTTAATTTTAAGAGAATTTAGATTTTTTCCTCTTTGCTATTTTGTGGCAATACGTTCATTAGTTTTATGCCCATGTAAGAATGCGACTTTTCATATAAACTTGAAGTGTGATTTGGAATTTTCAGTAAGTTACCGTACCTAGTTTGATATGTATTAGAATCGGAATTTCGTTCATAAAATTTTATATTTTTGACAACATATAATATACATTTATATATTCAAATGCTGGGAAAAGTTAATATATTGTTATAAATAAAATATGGCCTGCATGATTCACTTTGGGGAATACCAAAAATTTATCGAATTGTTCTTTTTTGGGTTGTTAAAATTCTGTTGACGCTATAACCATTTACGTTACCCCAGACCCCCACGTTATAAGATAAATGGCAATAAGTTATAGAATAATATACAGGGTGGTCCAAAAGTCTGGAAACGGTGAATTTATTTCGCGCATGGGTGGAAAATCGGAATTCTGATACTGGGGTCTTTAGTAATTTCGCCCGAGGAATCGAATGGGCCCATCAGATTTTGGACCCGATGGGGCCTTATACGAGATATGAGGCCCAACTTTGAAATTTCAAATGCAAGCCCATCTTTTTTACATCCGAATTACTTAAAACCAAAAATGTTTTCGTCCATTTTTGGGCCCTATGCAGCGTTTTTTGTTCAAAAATCCGGGGACGTCTGAATCATTCAGACCAGAGGGCACAAATCGATATTCTGATACTGAGGTCCTTAGTAATTTTTCTCGGGGAATAAAATGGGCCCATCAGATTTTGGGCCCGATGGCGCCTTATACGAGATACAAGGCCCAACTTTGAAATTTCAAATGCAAACCCATGTTTTTTATTGCACATTCGGATTCAGCGGGAAATTTCACATCCGAATTGGTTAAAACAAAAAAATTTTTGGTCCATTTTTGGCCCCTATGCAGCGTTTTTTGTTCAAAAATCCGGGAGCGTCTGAATCATTCAGACCAGGGGGCACAAATCGATATTCTGGTACTGGGGATTGTCGCTATTACAGGGCTCAATAGAAGTGTGATGAGATATGTTTTATTCTGACCTTAAGTAAACCATTTGAAACTCATAGGCCCATAGGGCAAGTAAAGGGCTCAGCCCTAGGAATTCAAATAACAATCTACATTTTATTGCGGATTTTACTTTATTTATAACTTGTCACGGTACTGGACATGATTATTTTATAAGGTGTTCAAATTGGTGTCCATCCACTGCAGTGCAGTGCGCGAGTCGTTGGTAGATTTCCTCATTCACTCGTGCCAAAATCTCAGGGGTTATCGTGGCTGACACCTCCACTATCCTTCTCTGGAGTTCTTCGATATTCGGAGGCTTGGTTTCGTAGACTCCATTTTTCAAATAGCCCTAATAAAAAAATCTAAAGGCGTGAGGTCGGGAGATCTTGGTGGCCACTCGATGGCGCCTCTTCTGCCTATCCAGTGCACAGGAAATACAACATTGAGAAGCTCCCTCACGCGTAATGCAAAATGCGCAGGTGCTCCATCTTGTTGATACCACACGTTGATCTCCAACAACAGCACGAATTGCTGGAATGATATCCCGTTCCAGCATCTCCAAGTAATGGGCGTGAGTGAAATTTTCATGTAGAAAAAACGGCCCAATTATTTGGTTATTCAAAATACCAGCCCAAATATTGATTTTATCCTGCCATTGCGTGTGTGTATCTCGCATCCAGTGAGGATTTTCATCGGCCCAATATCTCATATTGTGCCGATTAACCTCCCCATTCAAACTGAATCCCGCCTCATCCGAGAAACACGTCCAAAAAAAGGTGAAATTGTCAGCAAGATATCTCTCCATCATTACATCGCAATATTCCAGACGACGATCAAAGTCTTCTGGGGTTAGCTCCTGCACTAAGCGGATTTTATAGGGATGCCACCCATTCGTTTTTAAGATTCTTTGAACAGATGATTTACTCACCCCAAGAGTTTGGGACAACCTTCTTTGGCTCACATGAGGATCCTCGATGACACTGAGAAGAACCTCCAAGGCTTTCTCCTCATTAGTTGCATTTTTAACTCGGCCCGATCTCGGCAAGTCTGCTACAGACTCGGTCGCCGCAAACCGGTTTTTTTACCGTTGATTTTGAAATCGGTGGCATTTCAGGATGGGTGTCGTTAAACAAATTCGCAACACTCTCATATGATCTCTATTTGTCACCGTATCCACGCATTATCAAGATCTCTATTCTCTGACGGGTAGTTAAGGGCATATTTAGCTCGAAGGAAAAACTTATGAAACAATTATCGATTGGCACACGATTTATTCAGGTGGTGACTATAATTTTTCACACAATGACCACGTTCAATTGATTTGCGTTTACGTTTGTCATTAGGAAGCAGAAAATATTTTCTCTCGCACAAACATCAAAACACAAAATAATTTGCGAGGACAAATGTTTACTACTGTGGAACATTGTATTGAGTGTATTGATTTCAATATTGGATTTGATAACATAAATCCAATAACACAAAATATTTCCCGTGTGTGGTATGGGTACATGTGCGTCGAGTCTTATTGTATTCATTTTGCTTAGTGAGAGCGAAAGAAAATATCGCTTCAAGTCTTCCGAAGCCCAAACAACAGACACAATCAGTCAGGAGTGGCAATTGTCGAGAAAAAATGTGAGTCTTCAAATCCGAATCTGGAATAAAAAATAGGTTTGCAAATGAAATTTCAAAGTTGGGCCTTGTATCCCCTATAAGGCCCCATCGGGCCCAAAATCTGATGGACCCATTTTATTCCCCGAGAAAAAAAATTACTAAGGACCTCAGTATCAGAATATCGATTTGTGCCCTCTGGTCTGAATGATTCAGACGTCCCCGGATTTTTGAACAAAAAACGCTGCATAGGGCCCAAAAATGGACGAAAAAATTTTTGGTTTTAAGTAATTCGGATGTAAAATTTCCCGCTGAATCCGAATCTGCAATAAAAAAGATGGGCTTGCATTTGAAATTTCAAAGTTGGGCCTCATATCTCGTATGAGGCCCCATCGGGCCCAAAATCTGATGGGCCCATTCGATTCCTCAGGCGAAATTACTAAAGACCCCAGTATCAGAATTCCGATTTTCCACCCGTGCGCGAAATAAATTCACCGTTTCCAGATTTTTGGACCACCCTGTATACTGAGAAGCTGAGGAGTAACAAGCATTGCTTTAAGTTGTAATAGTGTATAGTATCCGTAATTTATTTTTTTACACACATCATAAACTTGACACCTCCAGCTCATATCACAATTAATGTATGTTCCCAGAAACTTTGTTTGTTCTGAACTTTCTGTTATTTTATCATTTACCTTAACATAAAGAGGTGCATCGATTTTTCTACGGGAGTAAAATCGCATGCATATTGTTTTTTCTGCATTTACAATTAGACAGTTTTTATTGCACCATTCAGTAAATTGGTAAGCCAATATATTCAAAGAATCCTGCAGCTGCTCAGGGCTGTTACCATGTGTTGTTAGAGTGACATCATCTGCATATAGATTAGATTTTTCCCGTGAATGTAAATTTTATGACGCTATAGAAAAAGCCTGTTAATAACACTGAATAATTAATGCAATTTAATGTGCACCATTAGGATTGTATTTAAAATTATTGAAATTATAAACTGTAATATTACGTTGAAAACAAAAATATATCTGTATTATTTAGTATTCTCTGTGTGCAAACATTTTTTGTGATAAAACAAATTTTCTTTTACGCATAACTTTGACTGTTGCGTTCAAGATTTAAGCTTCAAACGTAAGATAATGTTACTTTTTTTTTCAGGCAGTCAGTTTGATATAGACTTAACCATGCGGATAAAACTGTCAGTGAAAGAAGTAATATTTGGCCGCCTTGAGAGACATCAAACTTTAAAGCGCCCTTACGGAGAGATATAAAGCAGAGTTTTCTTTTACCTCTGCTCCAACGTTGGAAGAAAATACTAATGTCTAATGGCCTTGGCTATATGTATATGCATATAAAGAAAAGTGTGAAAGGCATTAAGGTCGCCGTATTTCTGGCAAAATATGACCCGTATTTGTAGTGTTTTTAGGTACTGAAATATCAAAAAATAAAGCTCGAAGAACAAAAATAACCACACAAATAGAATCTTTAAAGTTCTGTCTATTCATTATTACTATTTAAATATAGTTTAAACAAAGTTTTAACTTTTAAAAACCGTATTTTCATATTGGTCTTTGCTGCTAACCTAATGTCACATTTTTATCAATTAATTTATCGTGCATATACATAAACCTAAACAATTTTATATGTAACACTAAGTAAGTTTATGTTATAGGAATATTTAGAACTATATATCAATTTTAAAAAGTAGTTAGTTTGATAAATTTCAGTACCTAAAAATTTATTAGCATTTTTCCATACGGGTCATTTTCTCAGCAAGTTCGGCCAACTTCATTATCTAGAAGTCTGTTACAAACTATAAAAATTTGACACAATTTAGCAATAAATAGTTCAGCCTCTGACTAAGAGGTGGCGGTAAAGTAAATTCTGTTTACAGGGCGAGCAAAATTTGGAATTAAGTATTATATCAGAAATCAAGACGAATTAAACATACCACATGCATTTGATTGCATTGTTATTGATATAAATTTTTGATTTTTCCACTTCGGAACGGTTATTGAACGTGCGAAAGACGTTCTGTATGCAGTTATGAGAAAATTTTGACCTTTAAAAACACCTCAAAATTATGGGAACTAAAAAAATCTCTTTAATATTAACTAAGGGCTATTGGAACACTGTTAACGAAAAAATACAGGTGTTTAAAACACCAAACCAAACTCCTGCAAAATTCAGAGAATTAAATCAATCTGATTCAAATTTTAAAATACAGGGTGTTGAAAAAAATGTAGTAAAAAATCTCAAAATTGACAGAATTTGAAAATTTTTAAAGTGAAATGACAACCACTTCAAAATTATAAATTTCAAAAGGAAAATCTTACAGTTAAATTATCTGTCCACTGATACTGCCGGCTATCGTAATATGGAGTATATAGGGATGCAGAAAACAAATGACGGTTACATGTATATTAGTATATATTGTTCTCATGCCGTCAGGAGATTTTTTAACATTTACTTTAAAACATTTATTAGCATTCGTCTTATAAATGACTGTAACTCGTTGGAGGTTGACATTTAGGTAAATTGGATCTCAGCAATATATTTTGACATCTAATTTTTGCCGTATAAGTCTGCTTACATATTTTAAACCCACCACACAAATAAAAATGTAATAGATATCAGGGTAAGGATGAAACATAAAACGATTGTTTTTACTATTATCTTTTATTTTGCAGGTACACAATTTTCTCAAAAAGTATATTGCTATTTGTCTTCTGTGAATTGTCTCACTATTCATTATTAAATACCTATTATAAAAGGGATAAATAATGAATTAAAAATATATTTACATTATACAGGGTTGTTCGAATATGATTTCGAGAGTTCAGTTTACATGAAAAATTAATATCACACTGTTCTATAAAATTTTAGTTCGAGTTCCAAGGCGTCTAAGAAATTATTTTTAGTTAATGTTTTCTAATAACTTTATTGCGAGGAAGTATATCGTTTTTCTTTAAATTTTGTTCCCTTCACTAATGTTTCTTTGCATTCACGTTAATTTGACGCTTATCCTGATTTAGAATTTATTTTTTTATAAATTTGGATAATACGTAACTAGACAGCATATACAAAAAAAATAGAAATGGCACTAAAAACTGAAGAAAAACAAAAAAACAACATAAACACGTGTCGTCCACTCGGCCTGACGGCCTCGTAGGACAATTTCACGTCGCGTGCAATAAACACTTACTTTTTGTACTTGTTGCATAAATAACTATTATGTATACCTAAAATTTGATAAATTAAAAATTTGAATCCCCTCCCCTGTTCCTGTGCTGCAAAGCACAGATTTGCAAAGGATAAACTGCATCTGAACGCTGAAACTTAGAATAAGGAAAATCGATATCCCATTTAGATGATAGGGTTGTAAATATTTTGCCGCAGAATCGAACGCATGACCTTCAAACTCAGTTTCGGCTACCCGTTATTTTCTGCACTCCAACTGTGACATTCTTTAAATATTTGCAGTTCAAGTTTTCTCCGTTAGATATCCAGCACTTCCCGGTACACAGTTTTATATCATTGTCTGTCAACGATCGAGGTACTTTCTTATTTAGAATACCGCAACCTTAACAGGTTTTTCGAAATATGTAATACAGGTTATATCTTACTAAGTTTTACGATGCACACAAGTTTTTAATACAAAATGTGCAATAAAATGTGGAAGTTAAAAACGTTTTTAATTTAACACTTTTTAATAACTATTAGCCACATGCTGTTTCATCATCGTACGCTTAATTTTAATTGAAGATAAATAAAAAGTTATACAGGGTGTAACAAAAAAATCGGGTCATTCCAACATACCTGCACAATTTTAGTAACAAAGTATATTTAGCTCTACTAAAAAATGCATCAGTTATAAAATGCATAGTATTGAAATCGAACTTTTAATATTGTTTTATTTTTTGCAATAACTTTGTCAATTTTTCACGTAGCTGTTTCAAATTTAGTAGAAATAATTTCTTGTGGTTGACCAATTCGTTAAGGATATTATTGTACACGTTGTCTAAAAAACAAATGTATAAACTTGGGCCATCTTGTAATGCCGTGGCGTAAAATTTAATTTGCAATATTTTATTGCTTTTAATAATTGGTTGCCCAGTGGTCAGGCGTTAGTACTTGAATCGCTATGACCAGTTCGCCGTGAGTTCGAATCCAGTGACCGGTAGACCGTAGACCAGGTATACTTGCGGAGAGCCACTCTTTCAGCGGGCATGGTAAGGTAGAAGAATGTTGGCTTGGATCATTATGAGAAATTAGATAATTTACAGAGGTCCCAATGTCCTAACTAATTTTATAGACTATTTCTGAATATAGGGCTAACCAGATTTGTCATTTTACGCAAACATATGTTTATTTTTACTTACGTAATAAAAAAAATCATAAAAGGTATTTAAGAAACAGATCAGTTACACACTTATATATACTACAATTTTTAACATTTTAAAAGACTAATTTCATATTTGAGTTTATTAATTATTAATCTACTGTTCCCTAAGAAATGCATTATCGGTCTTTTCTAATTATAAAAAATCTAATATCTTGAAAAACCTGTAATTTGGCCAAAATTTTTCAGTCTCATTAAAAATTTGCTTCTTTCAGTTGATGAACATTCTCTTTTGAATCACATTAAACATCGTCTTGCATAAACCTACAAACTGAATTGAAATCCAATGGACTAAAATTGAGGGTGTGTGTGGTGGCTACTGAATAGTGGTAGTTTATTTTTTTTTTCAGATAAAAAGTATTTGAAATACTCACTTAATCCTCTTAATGGAAGGATACAAATGCTTTTTAAAAAAATAAGTATATAAGATTTTCTTTAATTATAAAAGGTGAATATACATAACAATTACTACAAGTGTATTTAACTAATCTGTTTCTTAAATCTTGTTTTAATTTTTCTTAGTAACCGAAATTTTTGTTTGTATAAAATGGTAAAGGTGTTCCTATGTTGTTTCACTAAAACAAAGTTTTATGTATTTTACTAATATTTACTATTTTGCTCTTTATTACAATTCTTTATTTTAAATAAACCTTTGTTTTTGTTATTTCTCAATCTCTCAATCTCCACATTTTCTAAATTAAGTGCAACTATTTTGTGTAAAAGAGTGGAGAAATATAAATTTCATACCAAACATGAGATACCTTCTTGTATAAAAAAAGTTATGTTTTTTTAAAACATTCAGGTTGGCGCCCTCTATGAACTACAACCAAACTTTGAATATAAATCAATTCTTAAGTCTAAATTCCAAAACTTTGTGTGTATACTAGCATTTATTAAGAAATAAATGAAAATAGGACTAAAACAACATTTTACATTTAACACGCCTGTATATATTTCCCCTCTATCAACTTTTGAACTAAACTAAGTTATATCGCAATATTTTTACCTTAGGAGCAGCCTGAACGGTCTGCGCAACGCTTTACCAGATATAGTACGGCGCAAAATAAGTTGATTTAACTAAACTTGCCTTAGTTCAAAAATTGAAAATAAAGGAGCTACAGGGTGCCAAAATTGGGAAACTGCCAATACGTTTTTGTTTCACAGTGTATTTCACTTTGGGCTGGAAAATTTTTTCTGCTGAAAAAAGGCATACTTTTCTAAAATCTTTAAAGTCAACCATTTTCAATAAATAGACATTTAAATATAAATGCATAAAAAACATTTGTTTAAAAGATCCACTAATAAACGATATATTTACTATTAGGATCAATAGTTTATTAGCAAGAAATATACCTTCAAAGACTTGTACAGGTACAATTTTAAATTTCGTTCATTTAACAATTTTGCTGAAAACAGAATTGACAGATATACAGACATACAGACATACTTTCTAAAAACAATCTAATCAGTCTAAACAATGCAACAAATCTAAAATATCTAAAAATTGCTTCTAATGGTAAATGTTTCGTTTATCAGTAGACTTGAAAATAACTTTTAAACAAATTTTTTTATACATACATACATAGGGCGTTCTTTTAGAAACACCCTGTATCAGTATAAGTAAGTGTGGACCATAGTATACTGTGGTAGTATATTGTCTAGTCTAGAAAAAGTCACCAAGAAAATGGCGGATCCCACAGAACATACGGACATACCCACTCTAGAAAAAATAGCTAACAATATGGCGTAAACATAACCAGTTGGTTCATAGTTTTAATACTTTTGCATTAATTCCTAATTAACTGTTATAGTCCAGTGTAGTTTCATGTAAATTGAGATTTTGGTGACATTTTTCTTAATTTAGGTTCCTAGCAGATATAATTTGAATTTGATTATAAAACCGGTATAGATTTTATAAATTCATATAAAAAATTGCGAAGACATGGAAACTAGGTCGACTAATATTGTAGTTTATTTTATATTTTGTGGTATTTTTGCCTTTTGTAGATGTATACGTTTACCTTATTTTCTTAGCAGTTTATAAAATTTAAGCCCAGTGTAATTTTTATATTTTTACTAATTAATTATTTTTTAGGAACGAACGAAATGAAATTAAAACATGTATGTTAGGTACATTTTATTTTGAGGTTTACAAAATATATATATAGTGGTTTATTTCACTCATGTATGTACGAAAGCAGTCTCTTTCCTATTTTGAGTTAAATCCTTTGCCTCCTTTCATGTTTTAATTCTTCTTTAGGATTTTTCTCAATTAACACACGTCTAACTTGGTCTCCCATATATAAAGCTATTTGAAGGCGTTTCGCGCCCGGAGCTGCGTTATTCTTCTCCACTCCATTCTGTTCTTCGTCTTTCATTTCCAATTCATTACATTTTTCTCCCTTAGATCTATTGCCACTGCCTCTCTCCATCGCTTCCTCGGTCTCCCACTTTTTGTCTTGTAGTTTGGTTTACTTCCTACAATTTTTTTAACTGTTCTTTCAGATGCCCTAGCCGCTGCACTCTTCCGGCTTTTACAACATTGTCTATTGTTGGTGCCTGGTACATTGCATATATTTCCTCATTATTTCTCCTTACATCGCCTTCCTCCCTCTTTTATCCCCCTAGAATTCTTCTTAAAATCTTCCGCGCCATACAGCGCTGTCGGTCTCAAAATTGTTTTATACATTCTAAATTTTACTCATCTGGACAAATAACTAAACAGTCAACACGACGTACGAAGCTGGAATATAAGTACAATAACGATGTAATAAAACTAAACACTTAACACGACATACAAAGCTGCAATAACGATAACAAGTGGATACCATGTAATAATGTCAAAAATTCAAAAAACATAACTGTCACACAGAAATTATAGTAATAACTGTCAGTTGCCAACAAAATGGCGGATTTTTGGAAGACGAAAACTGAGTTTCCCTACTGCACAGTATACTAAGCAATCAGTAGGGAAACTCAGCTTTCCCGCGTCTTCCAAAAATCCGCCATCTTGTTGGAGACTGACAGTTATTACTATAATTTCTGTGTGTCAGTTAGGTTTTTTGAATTTTTGACATTATTACATGGTTATCCACTCGTTATTGTTATTGTACTTATATTCCTGCTTTGTATGTCGCGTTGAGTGTTTAGTTATTTGTGTTTTTATATTAGTGATTATTTATTACCCAGTAAATAATAAATACACTATGGGAGGAAATAAATGTGTGGTAAAAAACTAACGCATAACGCAGCTTTGGGCATAAAAGGCCTGTAAACAGTTTTATATATGGGAGACCAAGTTAGACGTGATAGCTTAATTGAGAAAATTCTAAAGAAGAATTAAAACATGAAAGGGTGCAAAGGAAATAGGAAAGAGACTGCTTTCATATATGAATGAAAGAAACCACTCCATACACCTAATTGAGCAACGGGGGTTTTTTATTATGTTACCTAATGTATATTTAATTTTGTAAACCTCAAAATAAATTGTACCTAATATTCACGTTTTAATTTCATTTCGTACTTTCCTAAAAAAATGAGTAAAAATATAAAAATTACACTGGGCTTAAATTTGATAATCTGCTAACAAAATAAGGTAAACGTATACATCTTGACATAAAGGCAAAATTACTACAAAATATAAAATAAAACTACACTACCAGTTGACCTAGTTTCCATGATTTCACAAATTTTTAAAATAAATTTAAATTCATACTGGTTTTATAATCAAATTCAAATTATATCCGCTAGAAACCTAAATTAAGACAAAATGTGACCAAAACCTCAATTTACATGAAACTACACTGGATTACAACAGTTAATTAAGAATTAATGCAAAAGTATTAAAACTACGAACAACTTTGGTTATGTTTACGCCAAATTATTAGCTATTTTTTCGTATGTTCTCTGGGATCCGCCATATTCTTGGCGACTTTTTCTAGAGTGGGGGTATTTAAAAACTACCAGACGTATTTGATTCATAAATTGTCTAAGATTCCGTACTGATTGCTTAGTATATTGTGCCCTACTGATTTGATTAGTATACTGTGGTGTGGACGAAAGATGTGTCTGTTTCTATAATTTCAAAAAAATTGAGTGTTGTAATAGGGTTTTGTAAACAAATTACTATTTTTTAAGCACGTAAAAAGTTTCTCAAATGTCAAGTAAATTGATGAAAATTTCAGGTTAGAGACTATACATATAATTTTTGTCATAATTTATTTTCATATTTGCTACCCTGTATCGGTACGAGTTCCAACTGTCGCAATACTTACCGGCGAAGCTTTGAACATGTGTACAAAAGTTTTGTCGCAACAAAACCTAATTTATAGATCGTAACTGAATAGGCGACATTCAAGAATTTCCCGTTAAAACTTTCCTTGGCATGCCCATTAGGACTTTTTAACTTTGCTAGCCATATGACATATGAAGAAACTAAGTTTATTTCCGATATGGTGTATTTTTTGACAGCAGGATATGTTTGACGCACAAGTTTGCAACTTCTTAGTCCTTTGAAAAGTAAATATTTAAAGATAAGAATAAAACATGTCTATAATCCTAAATCCAGGTAGGTTGTAATAGGACTGTTCATTGGTACTGTTTGAATCAGATTAACCGATTTATAACTTAGACTGTTTTGACAGTTGTCACAATTTAGAAGCAATAACAATAATTTTATTTTTAAAATGGATTATAAAAATAGAATGTTAATTGAAACTGATATTATATTATATTATATTAGTTAGTTATATTAAGCATTCTTCAGTTTTGTTATTGATAATTTCATCATTTCATCAGTATATCAAAAGTGTCCATATTCGCTAGCGTAGTTTATATGTATGTATAACCAATGTACATAATAGTAACAATAATATCCCTCATTCTAATCGCAAAGATTAGTCCAGATGGAGACTTATTATTCAGTAGGCCGTTTTTGCGTCAAGAGGCTACTTAACGAAATGAGATAAACCTGAAAATTGTCATTAATTAGGGGGATGGTGAAACGTCGACCGGTATCAAACTCTGACATTGACCCAGGTCAATATTATTCACCCTGCCATACCCACATACTGATGTCTTAAATTGTTCGATCACCGACTGACCTAATAATACACAATTATTTATATATACCTTTTATGAAATTAGTAGCAATGTACTCAATTACTTGGTTTGCAAATATCTCCTGTACATTTCCCACAAAGGCATTTATCTTTTCCTAATTGAGAGAGTATTTAATCCAGTAAAATCACAAAATAGAACACTTTCCATTCGGAGTTCTGAAAACATTGTAAACCTGTTACAGAAATGTAGAAATTTTAATTAATAACCCCTTCTGCATAATAGATTAGTCAAGGGGTTTTATAAATTTAGTTTTGCCTAAAAAATAAAGTATCTCACACTGAAAAAGTAGTTTCATTGACACACGATCAAATGTAGGTAACGTTTCGAAAATTACGTTATTTTCGTTATTAAAACTTGTCCAAGTCAACGTTTTAATAGCTTTGTTTATTTATCTACGTTTCGTATAAGATAGTTATCATATAATATTTATTCTGTTGTTAGTTACCTCGTCGTTAAGAATATCCAATCAACAATGGTCGCGGATTTCTTTAATTTTACTGAGTGACTTCCTTTTTCTGATCAATTTTCTACACGTGTACACAAATTTTAGGCTTTTCAAATTCTCCCTTATTAATTTAATCCCTATGTTTTCCAATTCTAACATTTAAAACTGTAAAAGTCTCTCCAATATAATGTGTACTGCATTCGTATGGTATACTGTAAATGCAGTTCTTTGAACTTTGAATTGTATGTATTTCATTATTTGGAATAGATTTTGACAAAATTTTTCGCAATGTGTTACTAGTTTGAAAAACTGTTGTAATATTAAACCTATTACCAATTCCTTTTCATATCTCAAATTGACCTGGTATATATGGTATTTTACTGCATGTATAATATTTTGTTGTTATTGGGATATTGCTTTTATTTTCAAAAATTCTATTAAAACGTCTTTCTGGTTATTGATTATTTAATAATACACTTCTGACAAATTCTATTCCATATTTAAAGATTTGATCCTTAGAAGAAATTAATTTTGCTGTATCATATAAACATTTTACTACGCCTTTCTTTATATTTACATTATTTGAATTGAAATTTAAATATCTATTGAAATTTAAGTATTTATTGATATTTGAACAAGCGTGAAAAAATGGTCATATTAATTAGTGGATTAATACAAAAATTTTGCAAAAAGAAAGTCATTCAGTAAAGGAAATTATAAGGATCCGCGTTTATTTTGTTAAATAGTGATAGTGTTTCGCATTATTCTTTAAACTTTGACAATTGTTGGTTGGCTATTGTTAACGATGAGGTAAGTAACAACAGAATAACCATTATAATATGATACCAACCTTATATGACTATGGAGTGTAGATAAACAAAGAAATCGTCATATCAAAATAGAGCAGTTTTCGAATCGTTATCTATATATGTTTAGTATCAGTGTGATATTTTGTTTTTTAAGCAAAATAAAATTTATAAAATCAACCCCTTGTCTGATCTATTAAGCGCGAGGGGTTATTTGATAATATTTTAGTGGCAGGAATACCAAATGAAACAAAAAATACCACAAATAAATATATAATCGACCTCCAAAAATCGATCAAGCAGTTAATAATGTCAGATCAACTACCCGGATATACATGAATTTCATTGATGTGCTTTTATTACGTAGATTTGCTTCTAGCAATACTTATTGAATGTAATTCTCGGTGTAAATACTGAGATATTCAAACTGCGTGAGTTTTTAAATCAAATAAGTGCAATAACCGAAATAACTGGAATTTATTTTCTGATCACATTCCTTCCTAACTACGTACAACTATTTCTGTTTTGGTAAATATCAGCCAGTGTGTTGACCTTTTTAACTTCGTGCTTGTTGAACTGAGAATTTAGAAGCAACAAAACAAACAACACATTGGTATTTCAATTTGGTGTGCCCTGAAACTGTTAAAATTGGGAAAAGTTAGAAGTGTTTCAAAACGAGATTTTATTCAATGGAAACTTTAGAGTACGATATCTGATTATGTATTGTCCATTACTATAGTCTATTTAGAAATGAAAGAGAGTAATAAAAGCTTATTATGTATGCAAATCGCAAATAAATGTAGTACTGGTGCTTATATTCAATATTTTTATATTACGTATTATCGGTATAGATGAGGAGTACTTTTAAAAAAACTTTGTGTGATCAGACCGGATTAAATTGTAGCAGGAAGCTAAAATTTAATCCCCGACAATCCGTCTTTGTCTATGCTGCTTTAATTTCTCGGTCCATTTCTCTTATAAGTAAACAATATAAAAACAGCATTTGAAAACTATTGGCTACTTTAAGAGGGTTTTTAGTAATTCAAATAAAATTATTCAATATTATTATCAAAATATTTATTTAAATTTAATGAATAGAGTTTTATTTCACACAAAAATATATGTATTTTGAAAATTCAAATTATGGTGAGTAAATGTAGTGTTGTATAAATGTATAATAAAGAAAATAAAAAAGTAGGTATATTAAAATTCATCCTCTGAATATTCTGATGAATTATCTTCGTCTCCTAGATTGATAACAATAGGTTCTACAGTAACGCCAATTAAATTATCGAGTTCCCACATTTTCTCCTCTTCTTTTTGTACATGATGTATATATCTTTACCAGTTATCTGCAGTTACTCGTTCCAAGGAATTTTTTAACAAAGTTTTACGTCACTTAATTTAAACGTTGTATTATTTCGCGCTACATCTCCTTTTACCTGCGCCCAGACTAATTCCATTGGGTTAAGTTCACAGTGATAAGGTGGTAACCATAGTACCGTTATTTGGCGATTTGCTGCCATTTCATCGATAACATATTTTTTCTGATCTTTATTAAGATTGACAACATATTTGTTCCAAAAGAAATGTTTTTTCCGGATAACCATTGAATTATATCGGCTTTCCTTCAAGCAGTCGTAGGCATCCGCTCGGTCTGCCGTGAATGGTAACTGGAATTATCCATGATAATTACAGACCCCGGAGGAATAAGATCCAACATCTGTGTAAAATACTCTACGAAAACATCTGCGTTCATGTCTTCGTGATTGTCACCTGTATTTTTAGATTCAAATAAAAGTAAACTGCCATCTACAAAACCGCTGGCACTACCTATATGTGTCATTATTAATCTTCGCCCTTTAGCTGAAGGTGCCTTGAACACTGTTAAAAGTCCATCCAAAAATGCTTGTCGAAAACTTTTTACATTTTTATCTTGCCATACTTTTGTTACAGTATATCCCTCGTTGACCCAAGTTTCGTCTAGATAATAAATATTCCTCCCTTCGTCACGGAATTTTATAATTGATCTTAAGTAGGATCTTCGCCAACAAATAATTTCATCTTTGTCGATAAGAACTGACTTCCTGTTCTGCTTTTCCCAGCAAAAATTCAAATCTCGTAAGACGGCCCATAATTTGCTTCTACTGATTTTTGGCAAATCGTTGTCCTCTGAAAGTTCACTTAAAATTTTGTTTGGCGTTGGCATTTCTTTTTTAAAATAAAATGAATGTATTTTTCTGCAAATGACATTTGTGAAGAAATCATCTATAACGACTTTTGACCTCCCTGTAGACGATTTTGGGAGATTTATAGTATCTTGTTCATTTTTTATTCCTTTAAAAGTCTGCAGATAGTCGATTCTCCAATCCCTGTCATTTTGGAACACTTTTCCGCGATGTCGTCAACACTGTTGGTAGGATTTTGATGTTTCAATGCATTAAATACATTTAATATAATAATCTTCTCATTCTGAGACAGCGCTCATTTTTTCATGCGTTTAGCAGGTGCGTAATCTGATAAGTCCGACATTTTATCCAAACAATATTATATCCACTGGCACAAGAGTCACTAAACACAAGTCGAATTTTACTCTACTGCACTAGCACGTCTTCATATATTCAGTTCTAAGACTGAAGATTGAATTGTCACAATGCACTGGCTCCTGCCTTATGATATATCCAGTAAAATATACTAATATACACCCATTACCTGTTAGCATTAGTGTTACCCGATAATTACCTGAAACGAATTATTACCACTCCCATGGCCGGTTCTTATCTCGTGGTTTTATTACTCTCTTTCATTTCCAAACAGACTATAAAATTCTTCTTTTGAAAGTACAACTTCATGTTTATCAAATTATTTCTCTTAAAAGATCTTATATTTCAGAAATAAAGAAGGGGTTACTTAAGGCTGTTCTACTTTTAAATTGAAATAAAATAAAGTATGTTGTATTTTTATTGTATGTATGAAACAACATCGTCGGTCATATGGCCGTTATGACGTCCACTATAAAAACGAAGGAGAAATGCATACTTCTCGCTATCACTTTCACATTAAGTCGCTGATACTTCATCAATAACTCTTCTAATATTATTTATTAAATCTGATAACCCCATAAGAAAATATCTAAAGCCGACATCACCACCATGCGAAATTACCAATTATCTTCAAATTTTTTCTTAACAAAGTGATGGTAGCATGGTACTTAAATATCATCCAGCCTGGGTCACAAATATTCGGTTGGTATTGTCCGATATGTTTTGCCATTCCATTTAGAGCATTTTCATAATACATTTAACAATTTGTAAGTCCTGTCCAGTTGTGTAATTCTCCATAGAAATTTGATATACAAAGTGTTCAGTAGAGAATGGCCAGGGCTCTATTATTCTGGCCAAAATATAGCGATTTAACATAACTTACCTCAAAAAGTTAAAGTTTGCCGACATACATGGTGTAAAAGTTAAAAATTACATTTTGTCTTTTGCTAATATTTAAAAAAATTTTTCGAGATATTTCGTTCTAAATTGATACGGATTTTTTAAGACGGCAAAAGTTGTTTTGGCCGAAATTACGTTCTATCTTCTCGGAAGCTCTGTATGCTGTCTTTCATGTAATAATAATCATCTAAAACTTTTTTGGGAACCAAAATATGCAAATAATGAATTCGTTGTGGTAATCCTAGGAGTGCATTATCATTAAAAAACCCATACCTCATTCTCTAAAGTCAACAGTTTGCGAAAAATCGCAGTTTCAGTTGGAGCTGCATGTCAGGTAGAACGTAATTATAATAAAGACAATTTAGTGTTATTATATTTGTTTTATCTAGTGGTGTATATTTTTCGATAGACAGGGCCGGCCAAATGAAAATGAAACAGAGCTATTTTTAGGAACTGCGTCAAGATTGTAGAAAAACGCTCAGACCCGTCAATTTTAGATTAAAGGGGATATTCTTTGCTGGTATTTTTTGCCTTCGCCTCTAAGCATGGGTAAGCATCACCCCAAAATATTTAAATGGCATTGGGGGTTGAGTAATATTTATTTTAAAAGCTCTTACAATTCTGTTTACAACAGACTTTAAATTTATAGTTCCGCCCAATACTTTGAATAAAATTTACATTTTAAAATTTAAATTATGTTCAGTTGCTTACTACTATACTACTTAGTTGATTAAAAGTTCAAACTGATGACCGCCCTCTTCCATACAAGAATAAAGATTTTGTTCGAAACGTTCGCGCACATTCTGAAGCATTTCCGGAGTGATTCGACGGCATTTGTCGACGATTCTTTGACGTAAATCTTGCAGCGACGCTGGTTGTGTTTTATAGATTTTACTTTTTAGGTATTCTCACAAAAAAAATCAAGGGGCAATAAATGCGGTGATCGTGGAAGCCAATCAATGTTGCCTCTTCTCCGAATCCAATTCCGTGCAAAACATTGGTCCAAATACTGACGGACATACGCATAATGCGGAGGAGCACCGTTCCGATGAAGAACCAAATGATCTTCATCATACTCTGGAACATTTCCAATAATATCAGTCAAGGCAGAGTCACTCCGCCACTCTCTGAATGAAGTCGTAAGATGTATTGTCAAATGCCCAGCTATATCCAAGAAGGTCCCGATAGCGATCTCTTTCTGGTATGTAGTGCTGTTTTGGTAGATTTACCCGTTTGATATGTTGTGTTTAGTACAACATATCATATACGGAGCTAAGCAGATCCTATTTTTTTAAATTTACACCTATTATGAATAACGAATGAAATAGTCTAATTTATTAGACATATTTTCTAATTATGATTTTCAAATATTAAAACAATTTAGTATACATTTCTGTTGCTATTTCTAGTTTTTATCACTTAATAATAAAGTAGTCATTTTCGAAGGGACTTATCATTTTCGAATAACTCCACTCTCATCCGTATGCTACTTGCATTAACAGACATCTCGATTTTCAAAAATTATACACTATTGTCCCGTCAGGGGACACTCATTTCTTCCATGCGACAGGGACTTCGCAATGGTGAAAAGAAAATTAAGGAAGTACGATAGAATTTTTACCATTCACCAAATAACTGAACTTATCGTAACTAGCAGCACCTCAAGAAAATTTACAGTAAAAGAAGTGACCACAGAAGATATAATAAATTTCACAGATTGGTGGCCAAAACTATATAAAAAAAACTGCAACGAGTGCAAACGAGTTCCAAAAGTGTACCACGGAATTCAAAGGTCATTTTCACTATCAGTACCTACGCACAGTTTATTTACGATAGTAAAAAAAAATGCTGTGTTGAGATCTCGGAGTTTATAGAGGGCGCTTTCAAACACACTTTCAATCTGAAACAGCCAGAAAAAAATATGACAGAATTACCATCTACAGTGGCCTACCCACTAGAAAAGGTTCCGATAAAAGGGAAAAAATGGTAGATATAAAGAAATGTGTACAATTTGTGGATGAAGAATACCAACAGTTTTATGCTACAATACTCCTTTGGCCAACTACCACTAATTAGAAGCTAAAAAAATTGTTTGTAACTTTTTTGCAAAATATGTACCTAGTGAAATAACCATTGTTGTACTGATTTTGACCCAGGTTATGCAGAAAGAACACATGTCCATATTTTTCAAAATGCCTAGAAAATACAATTTTCAGTTTTAAACTAAAATCCACATTTTATTGTGTTAGAATCATCTATATTAGTATTTGAAAACTGCTAAACTCGAACAAAATGAATTTCGAATAATGTTAGAACGTTTTTTTTCCCAACAATTGCTTTTTTGGGCTTGTGTCGTTTCTGCATACACCGATTCAATTATTCTACCTATTGAACAATGGGAACAGCCAGCAAGTCTCTCGCTTGGTTCTTAGAGAGAGCAAGAAAGATAGACATAGCTTAGTTTGACATTAACCTTTGCAACTTGACACATTTTATTGTTTTGAATTTCACTTGTGTAACATTGACACACTATCGATTGTAAATATATTTATAAATTTGGTTCAATAAATTAATTTAATATGTAAAGGTTTTCGAAAAGTAATTTATTAAAATATGTGTCCAGATGGTTTACAACCATCTCTCTAAGATCCTCTTTATTGACAATATGACGCCATCGACAATTTTTTTAAATAGCAACCCCCAATTTTGGCCATGCCATTCTACATACGCATCGTCAAAAATCATGGTTGCCGACAGTAGCCTTAGCAACCAAGAATGTTTTTTATTGCTGTCAGATAAAAACTTGAAATCGTATTTTATTAAATAGTTATTTCTATAGTTCTTATCATTTATTTGGCAAAAGCAGTGCGTGCAAAAGTGTTTATTGAGTAGTAACTTTGTCATTTTATAAAAAAAATGGTTAAATTAACTGAACGAGAACGAATTGAAATTCTTTGCATGATCGGATTTGGAGATAGGATGCGCATCCAAAAAGAAGTAGTTGAATTGTTCAATGAAACTCATCCTGATCGATATCCTATTAGACAAAGCATAGTAAGCAATATTGAGTCAAAATCGGTATATGATGAGCTTAATGTTTTGTTGGCAATACAAGAAATTCATCACTCAACACTTAATAAAAGTAAATTGTATCTCGGTTGGAGAGCTAGATAAAAGGTACGTTGTATTTACATTTTTCTCTTAAAATTTTATCTACTCCTGATGTTTGACTATTTAAATTTGACTTACCATGTTGGTATACTTTATTCTCTGTCTTTAATCAGATAAAAAAATGTTTTTTTTTTAAATAAAATAGATCATTTGCTTTGACCCATCTTTTGTAATTCAGTTGATAGCGCATTTATATCGTAAAAAGTACTCCAATTTACTTTTTTCTTAACTTTCCTTCACATCTCATTATTCCACATATGTTCACAATGTAATTGGAATTTATCCCTCTCGAGAAACCACCGTTCAACTCTAAATCTCGGAACTTTCCAACTTGGAGCGTTCCTGAATGTCGGCTACAGCAGGTGGTTTAGTTATCTTTAAATTTGTAGTAGTATCACTGTTAAAGAGTGTAGTAGATTATATTCCATAGTATCCACAACAACAAAAATACCCTATTAAAATTTTATTCAAGCATATAATATGATATCGCATGGCATGATAGTTGAATGTGTTGAAAATAGTATAAGTAGGTAAATAATTTAGTGGAATTAAATTTTTTGTGAAGTAAAACTTAGAACCTCAAACAGGTGGTTAATATTTTAAATTTTGTATATATTTAACATTAAAATTGTTTTCGTAAATTTTTTTCGTCTACCATTTACGGTTTCATACAAACTTGAGAATACGATTAAATGTTTCTAGGATTTTATAAAATTTTGAATTGTTAATATAAATTAACGTCCATATTCCATGAATTTTTATCAGTTCGTTTTCGCTTAATATCTTCCTGATCAAACTTTCGGTTGGGAAAAAACTATTTAAATTTTATGACCTTTCTACTACATTTAAAACATTCTTTCTGTTGTTAAAAAGGTGCAATTGGTCTACAACAAGGAGATTTCAATCAACCCATCAGGATGTTAAATAAAAACAAAGTATACAAGAATTGTAAAATATTTGTGTATTTTAATAATATTGCAATATTTTAAACCATTGAAGTTGAGACTGACACCACTACCGACTAGAATGGATACCTGCTACAAAATCTTGTTTCTATTTCATTTTTTCAGTAAAAGAAACTTGTAATTTATCTTCTAATATTTGATTAATTGTGTTAGTTATTACCACGCCCAAATGTATCAAATCCCTTCGCCTAATATATATTTTATAAATTTAATTTTATTTTTAATTAACTTATATACAGTATGCGCCAAAAGTATGGAGTAAATTCTCATTACTCGAAAACAAATGACATTTGAAAATCGCATTTTACGCTAAAATATGTATTTTTTAAATTAAAAATCGACTTGTTCGAGAATTTTTCCCAAAAAATAATTGTTTCGTTTTTATTGAATTTATTCCATACTTTTGGCGCATACTGTATGTGTGTACAGTCTTCCGCAACATAATCAAAACGCCATCCACCATGTCTTTTTAATACCGACAAATCAGCACCAGCTTCAGCAAGGTTGAACTGTGCATTTTTGATTTTCATAGATTAAAAAGAATCGTCGAGGTGGTACATATCTTGCCTCGGTCTCTGGTCAATACACGTATCATAATTTATGCTTTAAAAAAGTCTTCATTTGGTGAAATCTACAAAAAGTAAGTAACATAAATACCGAAGCTACGAAAATATGTTGCTACTTGCTTATGTCCACATTTTCTTTAACAGACAACAATTTCTTAAACTGTGAATAAGGCCATAATTATTAATATTTCATATTATTATTATTATTTTGTCATTTACACCCCTTGCTTATTTTTTCTTCTGCAATTCGCAGCAATTAATGTACTCTTTCTCATAAAGTACCTTGGACTCCGAAATTAGTTTTCATAAAGCCGTTTGCGCTTCTAATCATACATCGTCTGGTACACAATCTGATAATATTTAATTTTTGTTCCATTACTTACAGAAACTTTTACTTTCAAACAACTCAAGATGAAAATATTGAATGTTGACATAAATCACACCTGAACTCAACTAATAAACAATTTCTTATACTGTACTCAAGCAACGTCTAATACTATGTCAAAGAACGCTCAGTTAGCTCATTTGTTCTAAAGTAGTTCGTGAGTATAAAATTACGTTAAATATCAATAATGCCACAGTTGGATAAAATATTGTATACGCCACGTTAGTTAAATGAATTTATTCACAAGACTAAATTTCCTTGGTGTATAAATATAAATTAATTGTTCGCATATCTATAACGTAAAATATTCTATCTTGCAACCTATTATGACGGAGTGCCTGCCCAAATCTGAAATTAATAATGCAAAGTGATGTGTTATCAATGATTGATTCTGCTGCTGTGATGAAACTTAATATATTTTATATAATTCCCCAAACATGCGAAATTAATGGAAAATTAGTTGTTATAATGATGTAAGAAAATGTATATCTATTACTTGTCTACTATACCATGTGGCAATTTAGTGCATAATTTCATATTTTGGAAAAGTTACACTGCAGTTAGAATTGATGGTGTACATATTACATAAGTATGACTAATAGGGTACTTTCTCTGTAAGCTCTACTCAACTCTGCGTGCAGTTAATTCAAGTTTTTATTCATTAGGTACTTATGTTTTGCTGCTGTAGGCCAGTACAATCCAAGAGCTCAAAAAAAAATCGTTAATCTCTCCAATTCAGGATATAAATGATGAAATTCACCATACAACCTTCCTCACTTTCCTGGCTTCTTTCTCCTAATCGCGTTCACACAACACCGCTAAAGTAAAAATATCATCTTACGAGGTACATTCAGCTACTACCTGGATTATGGTGGAAATTATGCCCATGTAGTGTCATTCACCATTTTTTTATATTTATTCAGGGTAATTATGAAACATCTTCTTCCTCCCTAGTTTATACCATAATAGATTTGAAATGAAAATGTGATGAAATGTTTCATAATAAAATAATAGTGTTTTTTTTTTGTAAAAGTAACTTCTAAGTGTTTATGCAATCATGTGTATGTAACTTTGATGATACATTAATTCATTCATTTGAAAATCTTCTCTCTACTGTTGTGTTCCAAATGAAGGTTGGGAATATCATCAAATTCTACAAATAATACAAAGTTTACCAGCCTCATCATCAGGAACAGGAAATAGCTAGTAAATTTAACTAGAGTAATTTTTTTAGATAATTATTGATTAGAGCTTTGTCTGTGGAATTGTTCATTAGAATACCTAGATGTTTGGTATCAGAGAACATACATATGACTTCATTGATAGGAATTGTAGATTTGATATATATTAGCTTAAAATACCTTTCTAATACAGTAAAAATGTTACAAAAGCTAATAATAAAGAATATATGACTAGATATTGTGGGTGCAATTCAACACAATATTGTTAATACCTCCACAAAATATATAAAAAAATTAAATTTCCATGTTAGGTACACATGAATGCATAAACATGTTTTTTTACAATATAATTATTTATAATGTAAGTGCTAATAGTTTAATATTCTCCCATTTCCATCCCTTAGAACAAAATAAAATCATTATAAGACCATTAAAAGTACACTTCAATGCATTTCTTACGTTATTAAATTTATAAAATATCATTTTGAAATTCAATTATCCATAAAGTTTATTGTTGCTAAGTTAATAAAAGTTCTATCGTTTGTTGACAAGTAACTAAATCTCGTGACATAGATAGTGGAGGAAATCGAAGAAGCTGCTAATAAAACCTCTATCGAGTTATTGCTTAGTAAGTCAAAGCAATATTATGAGTCGCTTATTGAGATCGTGTGGTCTAAAAAATGTTAGTGACTCGTTCAGTGAAAAAGTGCTTTCGGCATACTTTGAAGAAAAATCCAAAATATGGACATTTTCAACACTTGGTCGCCTTGTTGAAGGCGATGTTTAACGTAAAGAGTTAGGACATAAACAAATATTACCAGCTTGTTGCTTTTTTGAAGCAAGAGGTCGAAGAATATTTTCCGGAAAAGTCGTGAGTATTGATCAGGTAACAAGTCAACGATCAGACGCGCAAGGTGAAGCATATCTCATGCAGAAGGTTGTCGTAATTTTCTGTGTATTTGTAGCCTGCCGTCGCGAAGAGCAGTGCAACTTCACATTCAATAGTATCGAATATTTGGATACTTCACTAGTTGTACATATTTGAAACACAAAAACCAATATGCAACAGACTTTTGTTATTACTGGTACGTTATACAGGGTGTCCCAAAATGCGCCTGTCAAAAATTGACTGGATTTTACGATCAAAAATAAGAAAAAAAGTTATATAATCATAAGTCCGTAGACGCGCCCTAACCGAGCTATTGCTCTTTAAAGGGGATTCCAAAATGTGACTTTCTCCAAATATTTTCAAAACGGATCGAGATAAAGTAATCAAATTTAAAATT
Source organism: Monochamus alternatus (assembly GCA_037114965.1). NCBI lineage: Eukaryota > Metazoa > Arthropoda > Insecta > Coleoptera > Cerambycidae > Monochamus > Monochamus alternatus. The sequence goes on along the minus strand of CM073426.1, from coordinate 22,792,866 downwards.
AAGAATCGCAATTAGATTGAGAATCTAATATTCTAAAAACAATACCATAATTAGTCATAGGCGTGCCAAACTGGGGGGTTATTGTATAAATATTGCTGTAACTTTATCATGTCTCGAGGTTTTTGACCTCAGATCAAAAAATTTAAAATATTGAACAATTTTACAAAAAAGGTATTCTTGTTTTACTTCGATAAATTATTCCGTTTATGAGTAATATCAATTAACTGATATGCATTTTAAAATTATTTTAATATATTAAAACGTTTGAATAACACCTTTAATAGGGATATTTTGTTTATTTATAGTTTCCATCTTAAACTTTTGTGGTATGTTACAAAATATTTAAATTAATATTACTCGAAAACAAAGCGGTTTATCGGATTGAAATAGGAGTACCTTTTTCATGCAAAATAGACCAGAATTTTTAATTTTTTGATCGACGAAAATATTGAGATACAACAAGTCGAATTATGAGGAATTATTTTCAGAAGATCAGATTGGCGATCTAATTGTGATTCTCAATTTCAAATTTGGTTACTTTATCTTGATCTCTTTTGAAAATATTTCGAAAAATCAAATTTTGAGGTCCCCATTTAAGAGGTCATATTTCCGTTAGGGGGCGTCTACAGACTAATAATTGTATATCATTTTTTCTTATTTTTGATCTTAGAATTCACAGTTAATTTTTGGCAGGCTAATTTTGGGACACTGTATTAAATATACAGGGTATTTCAGAAGATGTACATACTCAGTATGTTATCTACGTTCAATTTTAATCAAAAAAATGTCTGGAAACGTTTCGTTTAGGTTATACAGAATATCAAATTTGAAAAAATTAATTACATCTTCTTTAATAACTCTCGACTACTTTGAGTTAAATTCATAAAATTATGTATGCGGAGGTTTCTTCGGACGGAAAATTAAAATTTTATGCAAAATTAGCTGTATCATTAAGAGGGCACCACAGGCGACTATTAGCGTCCCTTTAAATCGCTTCAACTTTTTTGTGCCACGGTGTATGTCATTTTGGAACAGAAATACATTTTCTCCTGCCTGATTTTTGCCAGATTCTGGTACTAATATTACTACAATTAGGAAACACAAATGAATGGAGTACAGTACAGTAGCGCAGGGTTATATAGAAGACTAGTTACAAAAACAGCATCGCTGGCAAAATTTTCTCTAAAACTTCGGCAGATAACATTGATCCCCACTCTAGTATAATTTCCACATAAGTATTTACTACTACAGCTACTAATGCGATTGATCATAGAATGTTTTATTTTAATTGTAGTTTCTCTAATTGCACATCTGTCGTAAGCATGCGTTAAAAAATATACTTTTATTGATGTTTGTAGAAAAAAATCTTTAAGCTGGTATTCTATTCTATTGAATACATTTTACATATCATCCTTTACGTTATAAACTAACGAAGAAAAATTAAATAGCATGAAAAATATTTATAATATTAAAAGATATTTTCATAATTATTAGTACAGAAATTAAAATTACATGAAAACTACTGGGACTTGGTTAAAGGTATTTAGAGTTAAATAAATTGCCAATGAGCCCTATTACCTATTCCAGAGGTTTTCAATAAGTTTTAACAATTTTTATTAATTATACACAGTTTTGCAGTACAGTGAATGGTTTTAACATTTCAAACAACTTTCCGTTAATATTTTAACATAAAGAATTCTTTCTAATTTTGTAAACATTCTGAATATTCATACCTCATTCATGAGTATATTCATTTAAATATAATTAACAGTGCAAAACTATAGTTGCCATTTGCACACTCTGTTTATGAAATGGCGTATTACTCTTGCTGCCTCAGAAAAACTTTAGGGGGATAAAAGAACTGAGAACAGTATTAATTAAAAACGCCAGAACAAAACCAATGACGTTGTGAAGGGAACTGAATTAGAATTTTAAATTACACTGAAGCCGAACGTCAGGTGTCCCTAAAAATGAAGCTGCTATTATTAGAATCTTTGGTTAAATCAAGCTTCCTTTATCGTACATAATACATGTTTGTACCAGGAAAAGATATGTACAGGTTTTTCTTATAATTACTTTATTTTGTACACGCTCCAAAAAAAAGTAACTTTAGATACTAAAACTAGCCCTTAAAATGCTTGACTGATTCTTAAAGTCACGGCAATTGTCACGGATGCCTAGTAATAATATCAGCAAAGGCGATTTTCATATACTCTATTTTAATACACCAAAAACCTCTAGCAAAGTGACAGATTTTTCAGATATAATTGGTAAAATATGGATTTCATTAGTGATAGTAGTTCAGAAGGCATTTAAGTACTTCTGAAATTTTTCAAGCAGCTGAGAAAGCGATAGGAAGCCTGTTGCCGGGAAAGTCAAAAAACTTTGCAACAAAACTTATGCTGATTTTGTTAAATGGTGTTCCTTTAAAAACGTGAAACACTACACTGAAAATGTGCTCCTAGCGTATTTTTTGGAAAAATGTGAGAACTGTAAGCCGTCCTCTTTGTGGTCGTTATTTTATATTAAAGGCAACGGTACTTTTACGTCATAACATCGACATTAGCAAATATTCAAGATTAATAATATTCTTAAAAATAAAACATGATGGTTACAAACCGAGAAAGTCAAGAATATTGACTAGAGAGGAACTTGACAGTTTTCTGAGAGATGCTCCCGATTAAATATTTTGAATGATCAATTAAGTTGTCATCTTCAAATGTACAGAGATACATTATTTTTTTAGTTAGGTGACACTGATTTTTGGTATATCTGGAGCTTGTTGTAGAGAAGAGTTATGTAACATAACAATAGATGATATTCAGGATTTATATAAAACTTTGCTAGTAAATATAAAAGAATCTAAGACTAAATTACAGCGTAATATTAAGTATAATTGATATTCAAAACAAATCACCTATATATTTGGAGAATATGTACAGATGGTATGTCAACCGCATATTGAGCATCAACATTTTTTTCTATATTTTAACAATAATAACGCTCCAAGCAAATGTTTGAAAAAAATACGTTGGCTCAGATGCTGTACAAAATATCTTAAATTACCAAACCCAAAGGAATATATCGGACATAGCTTTCGGCGTTCTTCGGCTACTTTATTAGTCGACGCTGGAAGAGGTATAACTAATATTAAGCGCCGTGGCCGCCGTGGTGGTTGGAAATCAACCACTGTTGCTGAAGGTTATATTGAAAATTCAGTGTCCAACAGACTGGAAATAGTAAAAAAAATACTGAAGTTACAAAAAGTAGTTCTGCAGAACAAGTAGAACATGGACATGACAAATTTTATCTAAATAATTTTATAAGTAATGCAGTATTGCTGATAGTAAAAAAATATTGGCACTAATATGCCTTCAACTAGTACGTGCTCTGGATCTTCCATATAATTTTCCAAAAATACTAGTGTTACTGAAGCAACAAAAAGTAGTTCTGCAGAATAAGTAGAACATGGAAGGGACAAATTCTTTCCTAATATTTTTATAAGTATTGCAGTTTTACTGATTCGGCTCTATTTTAAAAACATAATAGCTATTATTATTATTAAATCGAAAAAAACTGACGCTATATGTGCACATTTACAAATTTTGTTATTTTCGGTGTATTTATTACTAGTTATACCATCTATAATATATACAAAACATTATCCTAATATTGAGACTTTATTTGCGGCTTACTACGGCTGTTATTTTAAGCTTCGTTATTGGAAAATTTTCCAGCAGGAGATTAATTTAGAGGACGTTGAAGCGTCCTTAAAACGGATGTGTCCTTTTCATTATAAGTTTTAACGAGATGAATTTCATGCTAAATATTCCACAACTTTTTCATAACTGACATAAAAGCTACTCCTCTAAGAGACCATTTTTGACAGCTTCGACGTAAGTTACAAGATAAACACTATATTTTAAGACTAAATTAATAAATTTGGGATGACAATATTTCTGCAGCAGAACAAAACATTTTTTATTTAAGTTTTTATGCTTCGAATAACACAACTTGTTCTTATTTCTGTAAAGAATCAACATATGAACCATAAACAATTATTCAATTTACAGAAAAATATTTTTACTGATATTTCTTCTGTTGACTTGGTCATATTCAGTAATACATTGACCATTACTTGAACATTATGTATCTCTTATATTTTTTAAGCTTAAAATATGAGTAATTATGAATCCACATTTCCATGCAGTTTTTTAAACTATTTTGTTCATTTATGTTTATTGGGTTGTACCAAAGTTTACAGAATAAATATATAACTTGTTTCACTCTCGAACACGCCCCGCCTTACCAATTCCGCTCTCCTCACCCGTCTCGGGGACCATTCGGTACCCAGGATCCTACTGCGGAGATATGGATCACTATTCGTTTTTCAAATATTTTGTTTTATTAGGAATAAACCGACAAAGGAAGCTTTTAACAAACGAAAAACAAAGTTACAGAATATATTCAAAGTGCCCTACGTCCATTTCCAAGCAGGCACGACATCTTCGTCTCAACGGTATTCGAACTCTTTCGAAAACACCCTCCTTGGTTTGGATTTCTTTACACTTTTGATGAATCCGTAGCTGCAGCTCCTCCAGGCTATTTACAGGAGTACCATACACTAATGTCTTCAAATATCTCCAAACGAAGAAATCTAGAGGATTCAGATCAGGCGATCTTGGAGGCCATAAAACAGGTCCGGCACTTCCTACCCATCTATGTGGAAAAGTTTGGTGTAAATGCTCTCTAACGCCCATGGAAAAATGAGCTGGAGCACCACCATGCTGGAACCACATTTGTTGCCTCTGATTCAAAAGAATGTCTTCCAAAAACTCATACAGTGGGTTTTGCAGAAAGTTGAGGTAAGCAGCGTCTGTTAATCGGTTTGGTAAAACAACAGGACCTAGAAACCGGTCACCTACAATACCCATCCAAATGTTTAATGAAAAACGTGCCTGATGTCCACATTCCATTAGAGTATGAGGATTTTCGTCGGCCCAAATATGCGTATTGTGAAATTTAAACACTCCATTTCTTGTGAACCCGGCCTCATCAGTAAAAAAAATGTTTGCAAGAAAACGACAGTCTTCAGCATCATGACGTAGAAACCAGCGGCAATAAACCAAACGTGCTTGGTGATCATTTATTAGATTTAAGGCTTGTACTCGTTGCACATGGTATGGATAAAACAGTTGCTAGTGAAGGATTCTCCAAACAAGAGGACCACTAATTCCTACCTCGGCTGATATTCTCCGCACACTCGTACCTGGATTCTGCTCTACCAGTATTAGAATTTCTTCTTCTACTGTAGGAGAGGATACCGACCTTGGTCTTCCGGATAAATGGCACTGTTTGCTCAAAGAATCGGTATCACGCAATATTTGGTGAATTCTTCCAAACATGCGTTGTGAAGGAATCTGGCGATTTGGATAAGCGTCAACATAAAGACGCCGCGCTTCGGTGGCGTTCTCCTTAGCACGACCATACATGAAATGCATGTCTGTTAATTCTGCGTTAGAGTAACCAGCCATAGCGAAAGAAAACTTGTGCACTGAGAACAACTGTCAAATACGTACTGTTTATTTCACTAAACATCAACCAACTATTATAAGAAAATACACAACGTTTTTGCAAAATAAAAAAAAGGGCTAAAAAATATAAAACATTCCATATCTCCGCAACCGTTACTTGCGGATCCATATGTAATATACGTATAGAAATACCCAAATCGCTAATATTAAGTACTAAAAATGACCTGGACGTACTTATATACATTGGGTTTTCATTTGAGTAATTTGTTTACTCAAAAGAATATATAGTTCATTAAAATACAAAACAGGAATATAATGCATTTTTATTATATTTCAGATCAAACGTCACAAACACTGTCGTGTAAGCTGCGTTAAAAGAGCAAGTAAACACCTATACGGCAGCATTTGTAACTTGTAAACAATATAGAATATATTATTTTTTATTTTAGTTTTGAAATAATGTATATTGTTTTTTAAAATATTTAACATTTTGTTGCAAATTTTCCTCACGGCTACATTATTTCTTTATAGTAGAGTACGTATATATTTTACTTTAAAATTTACAAGTAAATATATACGACTTCCAAGATTAACTAACAAAATTTTATACATTTACCTATAATCGTTTTGTAATATTTATATTTATTACATTACAAATATTTTATTTATACGATAAGTAGCAGCCTTATATCACACTTTTGGAATATCCCTGGTATATAAATATTTCCCAATTGGAAAGAAATTACTTTTTTAAATCCCTCGTACTTGGCCATTTTTGGCGACAGTATTTACGTGCGGCGGTATGGCTTTGATCTGAAAACATCAAAGTGCCGACAGAGAGTGGTATAACTTATATTTATTCAGTAAACTTTGGTTGTACTTACGTTTTCGTATTCTGGTGCTTATCTATTTCATTTTGGATAATTAACTACTTGCTTAGGTATTTATTAAAAAGCTGTACCCAAAGTTTTAGTCAATTTAGTCACAAGAAACAAAGAACTTGGGCATAAATCTAGAAATACAATACAATTTACATATTTTGTCTTATTTGATTTGAAAATAAAATTCGATAAAATCATGGTGTCTTTCAACGGAGTTTAGCTATACACAAGGTGATTTAGAGTTATCTAAATAAAAATTAAGGTAATAACTTCTACACGGTACTGGAAACTGATCCTTAAACCGGAACTTGCTCAAGGTAAAGCATTCTTTCGGCGACCAGAACTGCAGCAAAGTGTAATACAATATAAACACACAAAAAATTTAAAAAACTTCCCAAGGAAAGAAATAATAGTTATTTATGCAACAAGTACGAAAAGTAAGTGTTTATTGCATGCCACATGAAATTATCCAACGAGGCCGTCAGGCCGAGTAAGACAACACGTCGAGTGCAATAAACACTTTTTGTACGAGTTGCATACAATATTTTTCCTACGTTCATACAAAAAACAAAAAATGTTTTATTTAGATGACACTAAGTATAGGAAAATGTGACGTCGATTTGAACGTTTTGTTCATGATGACAAAGCGCTGTAGTAGAATGGCAGATGAATGCAATAAACATTTTATTGCACTAGTGCAATAAAGAACTACTTTTTCCACAAAATTTAGTTTGTTGTAGTAATTTAAATTGTTGGTTTTTGCATGAACGCAGAAAAATAAAATTTTGTAACACCTATTTTATATAAGCAAATTTAACTGCTTTTACCGCTATTTTTATAATTAATTAATTAAATTAATTTATGGTTTTAATATTAAAATAATTTGACATACCAGATGTTACAACAACTGTTCAAAATTTTGTCCATCGACGTGTAAACACATTTGGACCCGTCTTAACTAGTTTTGATGAAGTAACACAAATGTTTGTGGTCCTTGTCCGTTTTGAACTCGTAAGTTATTGACAACAGCCATGATATCTTCGCGTAAATCAGCACTAATCTACTTAATTTTTTAAATATCCTCACAAAAATAAGTCCAAAGGATTTAAGTCAGAAGATCGTGGCGGCTATGGTAACGGTTGTCCTCGTCCAATGCATTGTAGCCCTTGAACTTCATTAAGGTTCAAATATTTTGTCGAAAATGAACCATTCGGAGTGGGACAGCTAAGGGCACATCTTCCAGAAGTCCAGAAAGATCATTTCGGAGGAACTTAAGATACTGAACCCTATCCATTCGATTTGGGATTTGTTATTGGAAATGATTATAGCGCCATCTGTAAGTAACACATCAGTTGTAAATCTGGAATTTTGACCATTTTGTTGCAACAACCATTGACAAAATCTAATTCGTGGTACATGGTACAAATATAATTGAGCATCGTGTATGATACGCCACACTGTTGAACATTTCCTGTACTTGTTGAGTGATTTACCTGGTACTTATTTGAGGATTCTCTTCAACAATATCTAAAATGTGTTCCTCATCTGCTGCATTACACCACGGACACCTGGAACCTAAATCTCTTTGACGATTCTGTTGCAAATTTTTCGTGTCACCCCGCGCTATACTACCGCCGTACAGACGAGAAGCTGATAGGTTTTACTTCATCATAAATAAAACGATATCCATGAACTCTGAGATGCTATACACGCAAACCAATTAAACTATCGCAAAAACGTTAATACTAAAATCGGATTTCAGTATTCGGAATTGCCTACGTGTAGAGAGAGAGAGCGCACAGTGCATAATGCGGAAACTACACTAGCCCAGCGATGTAAAGGTTGAAAATATTACAAGTTTAATATTTTTTTCTCAGAAACTATAAGAATTTTACAATTTTTTTAACGATGTTGTCTTCATTTTTCATGACGAATCTATTCCTCTTTTTTGGATAAATTGTGAATCACCTGTATGTTTTAAATTTACTAGAAAAAAATTTCAAGACAGCTGTATCCAAATCTTTAGAGATTGTTCAAAAGATATGTTACAACACATTTGTTGTCTAATGCATGTGCACATCTTATGTCATCGATAGATACATTTTGGGTTTCTGATTACTAAATATTAATTCTAAACCTCTACAACTTAATTGTCTACTGTCAAGGTGGGCAAAATTTTATATAAGTAAGGATGCGATGTTATTTCCATTGAATCCTTTATTGCCACTAGGAAACCTGGAATGCCACACTAATTGGAGCCATATAAGCACCAAACAACGTTCTCACATTAGCATTAATAAGCGCTTTTGTACAGAGGTAAACGGACAATACTTTTTTAACAGGGAAATGAGTAATTAAAAAATAAAAATGTTGAAAATGGCTACAAAGAATTTTGCGGCAAACATTTTGGGTAGGATAATATTTTTTCCAGCTTAATTAAGTGGAAGTACAGAATATGTCTTAAATAGAATTATCTCATTTAAATGTTATCAACATTTTTTTCTGAAATGCCGCTCAAAACATGTATCTGTACATGCAACATTCCATGGAATCAACTTTGTTTTAGAATACATTACATATTAATAAATAATTATTTGAACAACTATGACATTAAAGTAAATATAACCACATATCGCTATATTTGTCGTTAGAAGGGTTATCTAATAATAATAATAATAATCTATACCCCTTATTCTAATCACGAGGATTAGCCCAGAAGTCGGAAACTTGTGCGGGAGAGGGGGTGGCATATTACTATTAAGCAGGCCGCATTTGCGCCCAGGAACGACTTACGTTGGTAAGCCCTAACCACCATTCAGTGTAGGAATGCTGGAAACCTGATTAATTAGGGAGGTAGTCAACAATCGACCGGTATCAGTCTCTCAAATTGATCCAAGCTAACATACTTCCACTTTACCATACCTGCAGGGAGCGTGCCAATCCTCTAAATGAATACAGCTGATAAAGCAATGACCTTCTTTCAGAATGAAAGAAATACTTTAAAAACATTGCTGTACTGTGTGTGTCACAATAACAGATCAGTACAAATTACTACCAATGTGTAATTCTTCATATAATTTACTGGTAATTTAATATCTTTATATAGCAGACATTTATTATAAAGCATTGTAGCGGAATCTACAAAAATTCTGATAAACTCTTGTAGTTTTTGTGCCAATAAAAGCATACAACATTTACTAAACAGTATAACAATGTAGTAGTATTTGGAAACATCTCTGTTGTAGTAAAATAGTGTCTGAAGATTATTACTACAAAATTTGAAACATAATACGTAGTAATAACTGGAATACCAAATATTATTATTGTATCAGTGGAATTCAGCTCTAAGCACTTATATGAAGATCCATCCATCAATTCACTCAAGAATGGATATGACCGTCATGGCGCTAATTTGAGTGCGTGTGTTTGTTTCTTATTCCGTGTGCAGATATGCCTGTTTTGATTTCGTTTGTAACTTTTGAATGCATCTTGAACCACTTTGCCATAATTTTATTTATTTCTGAATTTTCTGTTTATATAGGTAGATATATACTGTTTACATGCTGTTGCCTGTTTTGCTTTCACATTATCAATTGGGCTATTTTTGTATTTACCTATCTATTGTCATAACAGGCTTTGTCTCTAATAATAATAATAATAATAAAATTGTATTTGACAGTATAACTAGTTATTTTATTAGTCATAATAGGATATGCTTTTATCTTATGATTTGTATAAATATGTCTGCAAAAAAATTGTTGAAACAAATTTCTGGATTCTGAAATATGATATAGTAAATTTATATTGTCAGAAAAAAATGTATGTCCATTTAGTTTTCAATGAAAATATAACTATTAAAAAGTGTCATCTTAGCATAAGAGCAATATATAAAGATATGTTTCAATAATACCTTACTTCTATTTCGAATTATATATATAATATGCTTACTTTTTGGAAATTGTGGCCTAATTATCGCTTTTATTTATTTTAAATAAATATGTACTTTAAGGTAAGTACAAAATTTATACTTGTGTAAAATACAGTTAACTTGCAATTAAAGCAATACTACTATAGCAATATAGCATATTACTGCATTACAAGCAAGTAACCTCTAATGTAGAGTTCATTTGTCCTTAATGAATCAGAAGTACATTTAGTTAAAAGTTTTAATAACTGTAGCAACACAGAACAGATACTTCAGCAAGAAATTTTAATTTCTACTGGTAGCCATGGTTAGATGACCTGTGGCTAGTTACTGGTTTTCAGGAAACTTGATTTAGCTGTTACAATTCAATTATTTGTTTAATACAGGGGTAACTGCATTTTTACGTCCACTAGTGAATATTCTTCTCAGTGTATAAGCTATTACTATTCTTTATTTTCAGTGTAACAGTGTCTCCTCGTATCTCCGCTTGCATATTCAAAGATTAATGACAATACGTATTAAAGAGCAGAGGGGTACTCGTGATTAATGAAAAAATGTTAGCGGCCTACGAGTATAAGGACCTAATTCTTTTCTATGTGTGGCGAATGATTAATTGATAACAATAACCTGATAAAAAATATCAACGTCGAGGATTACCTAGTTAAAATGTAGGGGCGCTATGATTATATTATTAGTTATCAAGCTGATACTGATATTTCTGATAGCTTTTACGATAGAACACGCAGAAAAAATTACGTTAATCAATACGTTAATGAAGATTAAAGTCGCGATGGAAAGTACTAGGAAAATTATATGTACAAATTGACTTTAAATTGAAATCTCTAGCAGCAAATTTTTTGCAACAATACGATTAAGTTTAACAATTACATTCTATTTAAACAGTGGCGTACCAGTTATTTGGCAGGGCTTTAATAATGACGGTTACACGTCATTGGTGCTTCATATGAATGTTTGATCGTGAAAGAGATGGTGAATTCTATCTCGGGGCATTTTTTATTACATCATGTAAAATTAAAAAACTAAAAACAATTTAAGTATTTCCTTTTATTTTAGGAAACTCAAAAACAAGTAAGGAAAATAGGCGTCTATAGTTTAAGGTAGATTATGTCCTTTACTACGACAAAAAATGGAAACAATGAATCAGCTTTGTGTGTCTGGTAAAAAAGTACAATTTTTTTTTAATTGGACGCGTTTACTAGGTATTTTTGTAGATTTTTTAGGCCCAAATTACTGTAACGATAGCTCGCAACAAAGACCTAGAAAAAACTAATAACAAATGTAGTGTAATGTTATACCGCTATTGTAGGGAGAATGTTTAGCTAACCAAAATTATTGAATTAACCCCCAGTTTCCTAATTGGTGAGGATGTTGAGAGATTTGTTGTATGGCCTCCAATATTGGCGAACTTAAATGCTTTATTTTGTGGAGATAGACGAAATGTTTAGTGTCTTAAATAATTAATACATACAGGGTGTCTACTTTTATTTGTGTACAAATCCGTAAAAACTTTATTCTTCAAGATAATCAAAACATTTTTTTAAATTTTAAATGACATCGAAAACCGCTTCTTCTGACTCTACCACGCCATTTAAGATGGCGATCCAAGACCTGCTACGATTTTTTTAAGCCCCCAAAATTCAATAAAAACGTTTAGCAATTTTTTTATTTAAATCTAATAAGGTGGAGTTAATCAGGACCCCTCAAAATCCCTATGTGTGATATTTGAACAAAAACTATACAGAGTGTTTTCTTCTACACGTTCCAAAAGTTTCATATTTGTAAAAATTTTATTTTTCAAAATAAGTCAACAAATATTTTTTTTATTTAAATGTTATCGAAAATCTTTACTTCTAATTCTATCATGGCGTTTAAAATGGCGATCCAAGGTCTGCTATGATTATTTTTATACTCTTCGAATTCAACAAAAATATTTAGCGATATTTTATTTAAAATCTAATAAGATGGTGTTACTCAGGTCATCTCAGAACCCGTATGTGTGAAATTTGATCAAAAACTATACAGCGTGTTTTCTTATACAGGTTCTAAAAGTTTTATTTTTATGGAACTTTGTAAAGACTTTATTATCAGACTTCAAATAAAAAAATCAACATTTTTTTCCGGGGGTATAACAATAATCATAGCAAGCTTTGGATCGTCATCTTAAACGCCATGATAGGATTAGAGGGAGCAGTTTTCGATGTCATTAAAAACATAAAAATATTTATTGCGTTATTTTGGAAGTTTTTACAAAATTTTATAAAAATAAAACTGGGAACGTGTAGAAGAAAATACTCTGCATAGTTTTTGTTCAAATTTCACACACAGAGGTTTCGAGGGGTCCTGATTTAAAATAAAATATCGCTAAATGTTTTTATTGAATTCGGAGGGTATAAAAATAATCATCGGGGGTATAAAAAAAATCAGCACGTCTTGGATCGCCATCTTAAATGCTCTGGTAGAATCAGAGGAAGCGGTTTTCGATGTCAAATAAAATTTTCAAAAAATTTTGATTATTTTGAAGAATAAAGATTTTACGGATTTGTACACAAATAAAAGTAGACACCCACGTACGAAGAATTACGTCATCATCTCAACATCTCAGATAATTCGCGGAAAGCCCTCATCGTTATTGCGAGCAGGTACAGAAGGGTAGGTTGGACGCGCGAATTCTTGTCTACTAATGCAAGGCAAATTCAAGTAGTTCAAGAGAAATATGAAAGTGACTAAATATAGACTCGACATCGCTACAGTCAACCAAGAGCTCAAATTTAGCCGGATATTTTTTTATGTTTCATTTCGAGTACTTACTGTCGTGGCAATTTAACGACGCTTTCGTGATTTTGTCGAACAGCTGGAGTTAAATTACCTACGAAAGTAAGTACGAGAAAATAAACATAAAAAAATCAGGCTCAAAATCTGAGTTCGGATGGTATTTGGTAAGACAATTTCATGAATAGGATAATGATAGTTTATTTAAAAGTACAGAAACAGCAGATAATAAACTCGTATTAATACTAAAGAGATTATTTTTTAAAGTGAGCAATTATTAAAAAGACAGTTATTGTAAATAATTTACTCTGTCGATATTGACTCGTTATTCGAAGGTTTATTTCGGAGATTTGTTACAAGATTTGAGTGATGTTCGTTGTCGAGTTGTAAATAAGGTTTTACAGAATTTGCTGAAGAATGTCCAGTTATCTTAATTAATTCTTATCTGCAGTTACTCGTTCCAAGGAATTTTTTAACAAAATTTTCACTTCACTTAATTTAAACGTCGTATTATTTCCCGCTACATCTCCTTTTACCTGCACCCAGACTAATTCGATTGGGTTAAGTTCACAGTGATAAGGTGGTAACCGTAGTACCGTTATTTGGCGATTTGTTGCCATTTTATCGATGACATATTTTTTTAATCTTTATTAAGATTGACAAGTGTCAAAAGTTCCTTTTTGACCATATTTGTTTCAAAAGAAATGTTTTTTCCGGATAACCATTGAATTCAGCTTTCCTCCAAGCAGTCCTAGGCATGACAATTACAGACCCCGGAGGAATAAGATCCAACATCTGTGTAAATTACTCTTCGAAAACATCTGCGTTCATGTCTTCGTGATAGTCACCTGTATTTTTAGATTCAAATAAAAGTAAACCGCCATCTACAAAACCACTGGCACTACCTATATGTGTCACTATTAATCTTCGCCTTTTACCTGAAGGGGCCTTGAACCCTGTTGAAAGTCCATCCAAAAATGCTTGTCGAAAACTTTTTACATTTTTATATTGCCATACTTTTGTTACAGTATATCCCTCGTTGAACCAAGCTTCGTCTAGATAATAAATATTCCTCCCTTCGTCACGGAATTTTCTAATTGATCTTAAGTAGGATCTTTGCCAACAAATAATTTCATCTTTATCGATAAGAACTGACTTCCTGTTCTGCTTTTCTCAGCAAAAATTCTGGTAAGATGGCCCTACTGATTTTTGGCAAATCGTTGTCCTCTGAGAGTTTACTTAAAATTTTGTTTAGCGTTGGTATTTGCTGTTTAAAATAAAATGAGTGTACTTTTTGCGAATGACATTTTTGAATAAATCATCTATAACGGCTTTTGACCTCCTTGTAGATGATTTTGGGGGATTTACAGTATCTTCAATTCACAATATTATATCCACTGGCACAATAGTCACTAAACACAAGTGGAATTTTACACTACTGCACTAGCACGTCTTCGTTTATTCAGCTCTAAGACTGGATTGATCTGTCACAATACACTGGCTACTGCCCTATGATGTATCCAGTAAAATATACACTGAAAAAAAGGTCAGTAACTTTACAAATTTATTTTGTAAGAATATCCTTATAATTGTCTTAAAATAATTCTAAAAATAATGATGATATTACACTGACACTTGTAACTTTACAAGGAAACTGCCAATATACAATAAAACCGTAAACTTCCTATGTAATTATAATATAATTTGTACATTTATAGAATATATTGTAATACATTTACAATTAACAATGTGAAATCCATTTTTACACTGTAAAATTACTGAAAATACCAAATTTGCTATATAATTGACTGTAAAAATATGCCTAATGTGTATGTGAAGGTTTAAAACGCGCTAACCTAACTTAACCGTTGAGAGCGTTAGGTGGTGACGCCTCATTATTCTTGCTTCATTTCGATGAATGCAGCGTATACCTAGGACCTAGGTACTTACATAATTAATTTAGTGAGTAGTGACTAGCAATATAAACATATCTAGAGTGATAAGTGAGTGTTTTTAGTACTATAAATAGTTTTGTCTAGTGCTTGTTTAAACATAACCTCAATGAGATTAAGAACTAATAGGTATGTAAGTTATACATAATTATTGAAATAAAGAAACATTGCATCTACAATAATTGGGTACCCCACTGTTGTTTTGTTCATCTTACATAATATATAAAAATCTAATATTTTCTATTATATATTTTCTATTATATTATATGTTATACATATTTGATGAACAGGAGAGGATTAGCATGATTTAAGTTCTGGGTATCTACTTATTCTCTATGCACATTTATATAATTAATATTACTTTGTAATAGTTAGTATAAGATCATAGATTTCGTTTGAATATTATAAAATGTTAACTTTAGTTCTACGAATATATTTTTACATTGTTATATGTCTTGTATAAAGTTGTTCTATTTTGTACAAATAACCTAAATGTGTAGGTACTAAATTTTAATAAAAAATTGCTGTAAAACCATAATATTTTATTACTTCAGTACCTGTATGTACACGTATTTATATGCTAAAAAATAAGCAAAGGGCACTTAGATATAAGATATAATAAAGCTGTAACTACTAATTAGCTAACTGAGCCGTAATCGGAGTACAAAATAGCTATTTATATAATCAGTTAGGAAAAGTACGGTTTTGTGTAACAAATGTTTTTTACACAATTTGTCCAAAAATTTTAATTATAAATTTAAAAAGGATTATTCTGCTGATTTTAAGGTATACATCGAGGCTATAATAGAAATAAGTATTATTTTCAACTAAATGCGTCATAAATTCCAAAGTACTTAATTTTTTATATATAAATCTGAAAAGCATATAGAAAACAAATCTATTAGTTCGAAAATGTTTGACTTCACTGGGGATATCATATCCCCAATTGACATTCATGTTATTTAGGTTACTTAATATGAGTATATTTTTCTTTTGAAATAACATTCTGATGCAGTGATGCTATTGACAAACTCACGGAAAAGCCTGATATGTTACTTAAGGTAACAATCGTTAATTCCTTACGATATTTAAATTTTTCTCATGTAGGCATATTAATCTATTAGTTATAAATGAATTGCTATTCAGATTTTTTTAGGGATCTAGGTATGTCAAAGCACTGTTAGTGAATTCGAATGTTGTAAACAAGATATCCTGTGTACGAGTTAGGTCAGTTTCGACACTTTTAAGAGGTTTCTTTTATTCTCCGAAAAGATAGTCCAAATGTCACGGCAATATTTTTGAGAAAAATTGAATAACGAAAATTTCATTTCGATATCTTGATTAGTTTTTATATAGCATTTTTTTAATTTTAGGCATTTTCTATGATGCCCCATGTTACATACGTATGATGTTTCATTAAAACATATAGCAGCGGAAAACTAGAAGTTATAAAAAAAATATTCCTCAAGCCACTATAAACTACGCATAGAGAAAAAATGTCTTTACAATGTATAAATATTAATATGATAAGTAGAAAAATTACCACAGAAAACGACCAAAATTTAAAAATATCAGGTAGGTATTTCTTAAATAAATCAAAATATCGAAATGCGATTCTCGTTATTCAACTTTTCTCAGAAATTAAGCTCTAAATATCTTGGCTATTTTTTTCTGTTCTTTCGGAAAATAGAAGAAACCTTCTATACCTAAGTGCCCAAACTGGACTATCCTGTACAATAAATAAAAAAAAATTACATTGTAGGCATAATATAAAATGTATTATTACAATGTAACTATACAGCTGCCTGTAAAGTTACTTTGTAATTTTATAAGTAATTGTGGAAGTTACATTGTAAAAATACTTTTTGTATTGTAAAATCACAAAGTAATATTACAATTTCAAAACCTAAAATTACACCACAAAATAAATTTACAACGTAATTTTACATTTTATTTGTAAAGTCACAATCGATAAGAAAATTACAGCAATAATGAGTGGTAAATAAATTGCCATCTATTTTAACTGTAATTATTTTTTACAGTGTACTAATGTACAGCCATTACCTGTTAGCATTAGTGTTACCCGATAATTACCTAAAACGAAATATTACCACGGCCATGTCCGGTTGTTATCTCGGGGTTTTATTACTCTCTTTCATATAATAATTTTTTGTGAGTCTAAATGTGCTAAATTTTAATTATTAGATTATAACATATGGTGGATGCGCCAGGCATACACGAAGATGGTTTGGAAAACAAAATAGCAATATCTTATATATAGAAATTGATTCTATAAAAAGATACACAAGATGCAACAAAAATAATATTACAAATATGTCAGTCGATAGAACACTTTAAATTAGTAAGGATCATATAAAATTTTTACCTAAAAGATATACAAAATAGTATTCCACACGTTGAAGTAAGTAAATTTGCAGAGATAGCATATTATAAAGTTAAAAAAACATAAAGCAAACAGACAGATACATCAACACATATTAATAAGATATATAAATAACACAAACATAATACTACAAATCAAAAGGGATAATGCAAAAATTCTCCAACTGTGTAGAAACAATGATCCAATAGCAATTTCTTAATGCGGATTTTAAACCTCTTTATATTCTCGACCCCCTTATACATATCGGGTAATTTATTGTATGATTTTATTCCCATGTACCTAGGATTTCTTTCATAAAGAGTCAAGTTGTAACAGGGTATAATTAAGTCACTATGTCTGCGGGTACTGTAATCGTGATTATGATTGTTTTTTTATAAATGCATTATAATTTAAATACCAGTACTTCCATAATGTAAACTCAGGCTGGGGATAAAACCTGTAATTCTTTAAAATAAGGCCTTTAAGATGATTGAGTGTTAATTCCCATGATATTCTTCACAGCTTTCTTTTGCAACTTAAACACTCTATCAGAAAAATGAGAAGCACCCCAGAAAACGATGCCATAAGAAATCCGAGAGTAAAATTGGCCATAGTAATAGGATAACTGAAGGCCTCTGCCTGTAATGACACTTAACCTATATAACACATAACACACTGGGGATAACTTTTTGCACAATTGAGAGACGTGATTCTCCCAGTTAAGAGCATTATCTAAATATAAACCTAAAAATTTAGTGGTCTGCACTTGTTCCAGAGATTTTTCATGAACTCTAAGTAGCTAACATTCACTGTAATGTTTTAACATAGGTGTAAAGTAAATAAATACAGATTTATCACTATTTAATAGCAATTTTGCGTTTTCAAACCAAGAAACAAAACAATTAATTTTACTTTGAGTATTTGATATTAAAAGTGGTAAACTTTCATTTGTGCATAGAGGGAAAGTATCGTCAGCAAACATCACTAAGAGGCCAGATGATATGTGCGGTAGATCATTTATAAAAAGTAAACAGGGCAGTGGTCCCAGAATAGAACCTTGGGGGACACCACGTGAAATATTTTATTTTTTTAGAATTTGCACGGCCGTTTTGAACAAATTAAGAACAGTTATTTAGATATAATTTTAGCCATTAAGATAGAGGGTGTTGAAAACATTTTGAAAATGGTAAGAGAGAATAATCCCAAATTTGGTACTAGTTCAATAAAGTTTAGTTTGCTGCATGAACGTAGAAAAATATAATTTATGTAGGTGTTTCTACACTGAAAAAAAGGCCAGTAACTTTACAAATATACTTTGTAAAAATATCCTTATAATTGTCTTAAAATAATTCTAAAAATAATGATGATATTACACTGACGCTTGTAAATTTACAAGAAAACTGCAAGTATACAACAAAACCGTAAACTTCATATGTAATTATAATGTAATATGTACATTTATAGAATATATTGTAATACATTTACAATTAGCAATGTGAAATCCACTTTTACATTGTAAAATTACTAAACATACCAAATTTACTATATAATTGACTGTAAAAATATGCTTAATTTGTGTGTGAAGATACTACTAATTTTAAAAAGCACTGCCACTAACCGTTGAGAGCGTTGGGTGGTGACGCCTTCATTATTTCTTGCTTCATTTCGATGAATGCAGCGTGTACCTAGGACCTAGGTACTTACATAATTAATTTAGTGAGTAGTGACTAGCAATATAATCATATCTAGAGTGACAAGTGAGTGTTTTTAGTCCTATAAATAGTTTTGTCTAGTACTGGTTGTAACATAACCTAAATAAATCATGCTTTATTTCGACAAATGCAGCATGTACCTAGGACTTAATACATAATTAATTTAGTAAGTAGTGACTAGCAAAATAATCAAATCTAGAGTGACTAGTGAGTGCTTTTATTACAATAAGTAGTTTTGTCTTGAGTTGCTTATAAGATAACCTATATGAGATAACGTAATAGGTATGTATTTTATACAGAATTATTGAAACAAAGGAACAATGGTATTTTTGCATCTACAAAAATCAGATACCAACTGTAGATTGAACTCTGTTCATCTTACATATAAACAATATATATTATTTTCTACGTTACAATTATATTTAAATTGTAGGTACCTAAATTACACATTAGATCGCATTTGTATATTATAAAATATTTATTTTTTTATGTTTACATATACAAGAAACTTTATTATTTGATATATACGATATATAGATTTACTTTGTTATATATGTTTTGTATAACATTAAGTGTCCTGTTTTGTAAAAATGGCCTAAATGTACAGGTACCAAATTAAATAAAAAATATCGAAAGACCTTAATACTTTATTTTTCATAATCTAACTATATTTATTCTAACATTACAAACTTTTATTCAAAATTACATAACATACTAGAAAAAATAGTAAAATTATTGTTGGAGCTGTGAAACCAGAATTTTTGTAGTCGACAATAATATGAACCATTACCTACGTTTTTACTAATCTATCAAAAAGTAAAATATATTCGTTATATTCGTAGCGTACCACTTAGGTGTATGTACCTACATGTTTTTCTAACTTTAAAAAATTAAGCAAAATAAGGTAGTTAATTTATTGAAGATATAATAGGTATAGCTGTAACTACGGATTAGCTAACTGAGCTGAATTTACATAATCGGTTTGGAATAGTACGATTTTGTAAATGTTTTTCACACAATTTGTGCAAAAATGTTTAATAGAACGAATATTTAGAAAAGCCTGACATGATTGTTACGTAAGGTAAGTAACAATTGTTAATTTTGGAATTACTATTCAGAAAATTTATTAGGTATCTATGTCAAAACACGTAATACGTAGGTATGCATAAAAATATTTTTAAGTTATAAATATACTAGCAAATTCTTTTTGTAAATAAATATTATGAAAATATTCACGTAAGATGAAATAAATTACAAGTTGAATAAAAATAAATTAAAACACATATGTTTGATTAAAAAAATATGACAGTTTGTTATAACGGAAAACTCGAAGTGATAAAAAAGCGTAAGCCGCTAAATAATTTTATAAGTAGAAAAGTTTCACAGTTATCATAGAAAACGGCCAAAATTGAAAAACATCACGTAGGTATTTTTTAAACAAATCGAAATGTGATTCTCGCAATTCAACTTTTCTCGAAAATTAAGCCCGAAACATCTGCTTAACTTTTTTCTGTCTTTTCCGAAAATAGGAGAAACCTTCTATAGGTACCTAAGTATCCAAACTGGACCATCCTGTACAATAAATAAAAATTACATTGTAGTTATAGTGAAAAATGTTTTATTACAATGAAATTATACAATTGATTGTAAAGTTACTTTGTACTTTTATATGTAATTATACAAGTTACATTGTAAAAATTTTTGTATTGTAAAATTACAAAGTAATATTGCAGTTACTAAACGGAAAATTACATCGCAAAATAAATTTACAATGCAATTTTACATTTTAATTGTAAAATCACAATCTATAAGAAAATCACAGCAATAATGAATGGTAAATAAATTGCCATCTATTTTTACTGTAATTATTTTTTACAGTGTACACTATGTTCTAATAAAAGTGATTTACTTCTTAAAATAATTTAATTTTCTCGACCATTTCCAGAAAAAACTCTTTCTTAAGTTAAAACGATCACGCGGTAGGTACATGCCTGTAATCATTTAAGTAAAATGTCATAATTTCCTAGGGTCCAAAAACCAAGAATTTGTGGGTATAATTTTACCATCAAGTGACAACGAATATTTTTGTTACGAACTTTCTACAAGTATTTTAGAAACATTATGTTGCTATATAAATTATAACGTGGTTAAATTTGCAAGTGCACATTTACATAAATTTGTATATTACATCAGGAGGTCATTTAAAATTTTAAGTGCGCTTCGTTACAATTAAAGGTTAACCGCAGATTTTAGCGGTTGCTGCATTACCCAGGAAATTTCGCTGTAATGTTAACTTCAACGGAATAAGCACTCTATTTACCGTAGAGTCATTGCAAATCTGATGGAATAGCAAATTTATTCTGTGAAATAAACATGATATTCTGTAATCCAATAAAACGGATTTTTCAATGATTGCTAGTTGTTTAGAAACGAGGCATTCGATTCTAAATTTCAGATATTGTTTCCTTTAAAGCGAAACCTGCCACTCGGAAATGAAATTAAGTTCAGTATCAAAGTAAATCAACTTTCAGTTCTAAACTTTGGTGAGGATAATTTAATTCGCTAAGAATTAAAGTTTGAAGGAAAAGTTTACTTTTAAGATTTCGTCTCTAATGAAAGGTAACTTCTTTCGTTACTGTTGATTATAGACAACTTCGGTAGCACCAAACAATGGTCAAATCGTAGCTTTAATATTGGTTGTACATTGAGTAGCAATTGGTGAGATATGTCAACAATTTACAATATAAACATTTTTTTTCCACGGTCGGGAGCAGAAATCAGTTTCTGAGATCAAAATTAAAAAATAGTCGGTTATTCCCAAGGGAGTATAATGCTCCCAAGGGAGTTTACATTATGGAGAACGTTTTTCATGCAAAAAAAGATAACATTGAAATTATTTATTGACATTTAAATTAAATGTTACATTTGTACAATTTTCAAATTTAATATTAGAAGGAATATTACTTTCGCTTACATTTACAGTTTTTGTGATTGCGCTAGTAGTGGTACCTACTAAAACCTGATTAGCAATTTTGGTCTTATTTTCAATGGAGTTCTCGACATAACCCTCAGCGACTGTCGTTGATTTCCAACCAGCATGACGCTTTATTGTCGTGATATCGACACCAGCATCTGCCAGTAATGTCGCTGAAGATCTTTGTAAGCAGTGACCAGTATAACATGCAGTATCAGGTAATTTTAAATACGAAGCTACTACATTTGGAATTTTTCCCATGGTATTCTTGCCAACTGACTGCGAACTACATTTTCCTGCTTTATAGTACAAAAAAGGCGCTTATGCTTGACGTGGGAAGGACGAAGGGACAGGTATTTTCGAAACAATTCAAGCATGTTTCCCACACCGGTAACCAGAAAGGTTCGTGGAATCTTTGTCTTAGTGTTTGGAATTTTTACAATCAAGGAAGAGTCTACATCCTCAAGCACCGGCAATCCCCAGAATTAATCCAACCTATAAAAAATCAAAATACTTAATAATTGAAATACCTAACAACAAAAGCAATTTTACCTTAATCATTAAGAATTCTTTATCATCTCCACTTGATAGAAAACGGTCGATTTCACCCTTTGTCAATATTTTCGATTTTTTCGCTTAATATCCGTCACCGGTTCATTTAATAAATGCGATCAGCTTGGGGAATTTGCTTATATCTATGTTGTCGTAAATTATCAAGCATGACTTAACCATAAAATATTGCGCCCATAATGTGGAAGACTTGTAATTCTTTGCATTTTCACTGAAGTACCTATGCCAACAAAACATTCTCGCTGTATACTTGAACATTTTTCTCGGCGCACCACTTTGTGAACCGATTGTAGGCTATATCGTATAAAGATCTTGACTTCGTAGGCAGCAAATTGCTTATTGCAATATTCGTAGCCTCCACAATCTCTTCCGACTCACAATTATTCATTGTGCACTAAACAAACTTTAAACTAAACCAAACTACCACCTTAATTTGACAATTCTTTTTGTTTGTTTATTTTGTAGTTATGACAATAACTCAACGACTACTAAATAAATGCTCAAATCCGAATACAATAATTCTGGTGCTACTTACTTCATAATGACAAAATATGTGTTTTTAAGTTAATGAGACCGTGGAAAAAATAATATATACCATTCGGGAGAGATGCTATTTTGTCCTCGGTGCATTGTAGTCCTCGGGCTTCAAATTGCACCTCTGCCAAAATAACGCATTTCGCTCCCTTATAGTATAATGTACTATTTTAATGTACAGGAAACATACAAATATAATTTTGCAAAAAAATTAAAAAGAGCAATTCGAAAATGATTTAAAAATAAATTCGGCACTGGAATCTAGTCCATTGTAAATCCTGACCTTGTGCAAGGCAAAGCATGCAGTCAGCGACAGGTGGCATAATAAAAAATAAACTGCTTTTGTCGCTATTGTTATTAATTAATAAAATAATTTGTCATACCTGATGTTACAACCAAAGTTCAAAAGGTTGTCGATCAACTTGGAAGCACATTTGGACCCGTCTTACCCAGTTTCCACAAACTAACACAAATGTTTCGTTAAACGAACTAATGAGATTTGTGACATCTATCAAAAAAAGTACTTTACACAGATATTAATTCTTCTGTAAACATGATAACCTAAGTCTGATATATTTCAAGCTTTGTTTCAATTTATTATTGAGCCTGGAAATTGTTACGTGTTTTGAGTATTTATAAATTGATAGTGAAATATCTCAAAAATAACTGAATGTGAGAATTCTAAGTATAGGACATAATTTAAAATTAAAAATAAAGTATTAACCACTACCTCAAATGCCTTACTTTGAAAATAGTAGTTTCTAATTCTTTTCCATTATTGAGTTATCTAGTTAGGCTGTTACGTGAATTACAGAGAGTTCCAAACTTCTACTGGGCATAAAACTCAACAAAGTAAGCCAAAAAGTTCCTATTAACATGGGGTTTAAAATGCACCCTTAGGAAGCTATATGCTCTTAACAGGCTACAAATGAGTTTCATAGGACTCTGATAAAGTAGCATTCTGTTTAAAAAAATTCTGCTCACATTAGTGTTGCAAGTGTTGTGAAGCTTGTTGCAAACGACAATTTTTTTACAGCTGCTTATGTCTAGAGTACGTAGATTTGGACAGATTTTCCAGATTAATGACTTTGAAAGGGGGAGGATTACTGAGTTGCGCGAAGCAGGTTTGTCGGAGAGAGATATTTCTAGAAGGACTAACAGATCCTTACATACCATAGTACGGTGTTAGTAGGCGTGAACTTAGGAAGGCCATGGACACAGAGCGAGATGCACCGTCGGTCGTAAAGGAACCACAGAGCGTGAAGAACGTCGTTTGTGACTTTTAGCTCTCAGAGATCGATTTAGCCGCAGCTGGACTATTGCAAATCAGTGGTTTGAAGAACATGGGAAGATCGTTGGAATGCGTATAGTATATCGTCAAATCCGAAGTTTTGGCCTCTTGTCTTACCTTTAACATTGGGTACTCGCACTTATCAACATCGATCTAATCGCTTACAATGGTGTAAGGAGAGGATTTAGTAGAAGCAAGAATATAATCAGATGGTGAAAGACCCACAATTTGACAGAGAGCGTCATGTCCTTCACACTGTAAGCGTTATGGTATGGGGCTACCGTATATGGTAACAGATCATTTCATTAAAGGCAACATGACAACCCAACGTTGCACCCAAGAAGTGGTGGAGCCATGTGGCAATCATATCTTCACACCATCTAAAAAGCCATTTTTCAAATAGAAAATGCTAGGCAACATATTGCTAGACAAACAATAGCTTCTATCATCAGATCAACTGTCCACCAAGTCCACCAGATCTGTCACCTATTAAACATGTTTGGAACATGATTGACCGCAGACTGCTGTATTTACAACACCCCCTACAGACTTTAGCAACTCTTACCAATGAAGTTCAGATGAAATGAGATACTCCAATAAGTTATTGACAACCTTATTATATTCAAGCCCAGGCGTATCAATGAGTGTTTACCTTTCTTTGTCACGTAATATATGTCCTTGCTTTCTCTCGCTTTTGCTTGCTTATTCGATCTGAATGCTGCTTAAGGTTACGGCTACATTAGATATGAATTTATGATGTTTATCTAGTATTGTGGAATCATTTACCATAAGTAAACAACAATATTTAGGTAACTATTCAGATTATTATTAAAAGTAAATACAGCGGTTATTAGTGCAGAAGAGTAAGATATTAATATTTAGAAAGTAAAAATATAGTTTACAATGGAATATTTTTTGTTTATATCGTGTATTTCCTTGCTTCTAAAATTAATCAATAAAATGTTCATTTTACTAAAATTTGATTAGCGTAGGTTACTCATCCTTCTCACTTCTGCTTCTTGTCAAAGTGCGGAAACACATCTGTCTCTGAATAGGTTGATTTGTGAATGTCGATAATCATTTTATTTGGATTTTAAGGACCCAAATCAATACACGCATAACAAGGATGTCACTACACGTCTGTCAGGATTATGTTTATTTGAATAAATTAATTTTTTATCGCTTTATGTGCTCCTGCCTTCACGACATGAGGTGATTTATTTTGACTTTAGGTTGTGTTCTTGTTAAATTCGACATCGCTATTTTTAAAATAAATCTTTATGGGGAATAGAATTTATTTCTTGTGCAGATTCTTAGACTGCCATTGCATGGTTATTGGAAATACAATCGACATACCTATATGCATTGGATGTGAAGCTGTCTGTTTAGACATATCGCTTTCTTTTCCTGAAGGAACTGAAACTGTTGGTAATATACAGCGTGTTTCTTAAATAAAAGCCAAAAATCCAGAAGCGTATTCTGTAGCGAAAAACAAGGGTTTTTTGTTATATACTCGTAAATGTGGGATTAGACAGCCATTTTCCAGTTTTTTATTTTTAAATCGCTTGACATAATTTAACCAAATTGTTTGTGCATATTTAGTATGACAGCAGGTATAAAACAAAGATATTACCAGCTTTAGAAACTTACCAGTGGCGGAGATGTGGGTATCATCGATAATTATTTGCTAAAAAAAATATATATCATATGACGTATATGCACTATCTTCACTTTTTCTTTTTTTTTAGACTTTTTTGTATTTGAAACCGATTAACAAGACTTGATCAAGTGCATTTTTATGATACTTATTACAATACTTAAAATAATAAGAAAACAATTAATTAATAATGGAATTACTTTACTATGATTTATTATAACAAATGTTGGAGATGGCCACGTTCAGTCAAATACATGCTTCATATCTTCTTGAAATTCCAGCTCAAAAACGTGCAAAATTTCCAGAAGTAGCTCTTATCACATCAGAACCAGCTATAATTTGTTCACGTACATGCTCCTCGAATTCAATGTGAACCTTGTATTCAGTCAAACTAAAATGTGTTTGTCTTCGCTCATAAGGAATATTGTCAAGTAATTCAGGTAAAATGTTTTGAATAAAATGTCTGCAGGAGGCATCAGTTCAAGTTCTTGGTAAAAAGTAAGGCCTAACAAGAAAATTTCCAATAATACCGACCCATACATTCAATAAAAACTGATGTTGAAATCGAGATTCCATTATGGTATTACGATTTTCATTAGACCAAACGTGTTTTTTGTGGAAGTTCATTATAGCATCCCTGGATTAGTTTTGTCGGTAAACAATATGCCAGTGGTAAAGTCAGCCTTTTGTTAAATATTTCTCAAAATCCAGTGATAAAATTATAGGTGAGCAGGATAGTCTTGCGGCAGTAAGGTTTGAATCCTTTGTATGTGATGCAAGTATAACTTTGGTGCTTCAAAATGAACCAAACTAACTCATGAGTCACATTAAGATTTGCAATTTTCCTATATGGGTCTTCTTCAATTTCGTATAGAATAGCTTCTTCCAACTTAGGCGTTCTAACACTCAAAGGTCTCCTAGGAACTTGACTTTTCTGAAAAGAGCCTGACTCCGAAAGACGTTAAAAAATATTTCTGAACATTCTTGGATTTGGAATTCTTTCCATATAAATTCGCCTAGCATCAATTCCATTTCCATCTGCAAGTAATTAAAGTAACTATGTAAAAATGCAGTTGATCAAATAAATCTATTTTATTGTTAATCGGTTTAGAATACAAAAAACTATAAAGAAACAAAAAGTGACGATAAAGGAATGGCGCATATGACATATTTTATTTGTAAAATTATACAGGGTGATATATATATTTCTTAGCAAATAATTATCGATGATACCCACACCTCCACCGCTGGTAACTTCCTAAAGCTGGTAATTTTTTGTATTATACGTACGTTTATACTAAATGTGTACATCGAATTTGGTTAAACTGTCTCAAGCGGCTTAGTTTTTTTTTTTAATCTTTGACACGCTGTAACTGAATAATGGCTGTCCCAAGACTCCACATTTATATAACAAAAAACCCTTATTTTTGGACACAAAAAATTCTTAAAACTTTAATGTACGACAACATTTAAATCTACCAATTACTGCTTTTAACCTAAAAGTATTATTAGTCATTAGCAATATCTTGGCTAGTGCGTTTCATTTTCTTTCTTTCCTTTAGTCTCATATAACTAATATTTTGATTTTTGTAAAAATTTACAGGTGATTATAAAGCAATTTTTAACCACTTTATAAAGTTCAAACAAGTAAATATTTTGTGAACATCTCTGTTGTAGGAAAATTGATTTATATTAGCTTGATTCACACAATGTAACAAATGTATAAAAAAGTAATTTCTCATCCGATTTTGAAAAATGTAACCATTGACAAGAAGCAATCTAAGAAGATTGTTAGATGTCTTTAGTATTTATATTTCCACCCAAATTTATTTTCTAGCTCTCAGAAATTTAAGTGCTTTGCAGGGTCGTAGCTACCGAGAGGAAATTGCGTGATTTTAACGCAGGCGCCTCTTACGAGGGGCGCCAAATTCAGGTAAATTTTCCTATATTTTCATAAAATGATAATATAGAGTGTGAGCATTCAGAGCCCACCATTCTTACTGCGTTGTGAGTTAGTTACATGCAGCTACAGACGAAAGACATAAGACGAAATTAAATAAAAGTAGTCAAGAACGTACCTTACCATACTTTACAGTATTCACGTACTCTGATTCTAATTTTTAAGCATAACATAACCTATACTCTCTCGCTCGACCGAGGTCTGCTTCTGATATGTCATTAGCTGAAACGTAGTGTTATTTATTATTATGAGTTGGTGTAACAGTTGGTAGTGCGTATGTTATGTAATGCAGATACACTTAAAATTTAAATTTTGGTTAATAGAAGTAAGTACATAGTTCCTATATATTTTTATTCAGTCTTTCGTTGCATATTATCATATTTCGGATCTTTCCAAAATGCACTTGAAGCTGTACTTATTACTTAGCTGCATATTTTAAAATTAGTTACAACTACCGTAAGGGGTTCAATTTAATACGACATTTTAACATTCTTATTTTAAATATAATTTAGTACGCTGACATATTATTTAAATTTTATAAATTTTTAAACTTACATAGATTACAAAAAAAGGTCTTACTCTAGTTGTTTTCAAGAAATTTGTTGCTTTTTTTGATGGAAGGTATAACTATTATAAAAAGAGGCATTCAAGCACATCCGTTGCACCATCTAATATGTTTACAGTATAAAACTGATTAAAATAGATATGTTTTTATATAGAGAATCCGATCAACGATCCAAATTAAACTGATTATTTTTAAGCCAATTATTTGTTTTAGATTTATTTGAAAAATTCTTAAAAAATGTCGGAAATATCTCAAAAACTGTAACTTTAATCAGAAAATGTTTGTACACGAAAACAGACAATTCAAATTTGTATAGTGTTGCATGTAAAAATACAGGGTGGTTTATATCTTACTTTACAGCAAGGTGTATTTTCTTTACACTTTCAATTCCTAGATATACCATGCAGTATGGTATAAATATGTATACCGGGTGTAAACAAATAAACGCGAAAACCTCAAGGAAGGATTCTTCATATAAAATTAAAATATGGTCTTTCTTATAAAAAAAGTGCCTGTACCCCCTCACAGATTTGCGGCCCGAAAAAGGAACATGCTCTGCACAAACTCTGTAAAAACACTGATTTTACGCACTTAAGTAATAAAAAAATTACTGCCCAATTCATTTTTTTCGTATGAAAAAAAAATAACATATAGAGAAAGTTACAAAAATAATATTAGATACGCTTTTGCTACTATTTAAAAAGTATGTTTATTGGATAATTTATTAATTATTATTGAGTGGAAGGGGTAAAAGTGCACTCTTTTACTAGTAATTCTTTGATATCATTTACAATGCCCATTATGGCCATAAAATATGTTTTGAATATCTTGATTTATTTAAAATACTCGTAAATAATGAAAAAGTTTTGTTACTTTTTTATATGTGGGAAATGCTGAATAGGGGCAGTATTTAGATTATCGCACGCAGGCGCAAAATAGCCTAGCTACGGCCCTGGTGCTATCTGGTCTAAAAAGGTCTTGTAAGAAATATTAAAAAAATAAATTATTTGGAAAAACATAAAAGCCTATATTTTCGTCAACTCCCTTTCCTGTTTGAAAAGCTGGTGCGGAAAGGAAATGAGATCAATTCATCAAGACGCACTTTCTTGCCCGGTGATTCAATTTCGTGAATTTAGCATGCGTAATGTAATTTAATTGTCTAAAAGTTGTTTATTTTAGCATTCCACGAGAATTCCTACGGCAATATCCCCATTTGCGTCCCTACGTCTTGACGCCAACATGTACATTTATACAGCCTTGCCTCCATTTACTCTTCATCATAAATTCTCTACTCGTAATTTTTGAATTTGATATATTCATTGCTACATCCTCTGAATACGTTTCGATTCTGATGAATTCAATTAGATATATTAGTTGAAAATTGAAATTTTGTTCTATTATATTCGTTAGTTCTCAGTCAGAAGATTACAAAATTTTTCCCCTATAAACATAAAAACTTATTAAGAGAGTAATTATACACAGGACACATCTAAAATGAGATATTAAACTGAAGCAGAAAACGTTTATTGAAATAGCTACACGATAATAAAAAAGAGCCGAATGAAATACACATCTTTATAAATAATTTCACAAGAACTGAACAGAACTAAAAGACAATTGTATCGATACATATTTTCATATTAAAATACAAAAGTTTAAGATACAATTTACTGAATGTATTCTTGTTGAACCGCATCTGTTAGAGCTAAATTATTATTTTGTGTAAATATTTTACTATTTTATATATTTATTTATTTATACGTGAAAATTTTAACAGTCTGCTGCACTGAAAACATGATTTATGTAAATTTACCACGATTATCAGTGGCTTATGCCCATATACCCATAACTATCATGGTAACTTTACTTACCATTTGTAAAGTTACTAATGCTCTGTAAAATTTCAATGCTATTAAACAGATAATACATTTAACATTTGTATGTATTTTTATCATAAAAATTGCGTACATAACATGCAAATTTATTAATTCTTTGTAAAATTAAAATGTAATTATACAAGATGTCCCGAAATTAATGAGACAGAGAGCAAGAGTAGATTCCTTACATCAAAATAATGCGATTAAGCTAAACTTACCATTTGTGACTAATGAAAAAGTTACAGGGCTTTAAAGTTCAAATTTTGAATTCGAAATTCTTAAAATTCTCAAAGGATTCTTTTGAAAATTTGGATTAGGGGGTTTTCTGGGACTAGCTAAAAACAAATCCGTACTTAATTTTGCTGTAGACGCTAGAGAGCGCTACGAAATGTACGCTTTGTTTATAAAAACTGGTTATAACTTTTTTATCAGTGTGTGTACGAAAGTTATAATAGAAAAATATTGTTCTCCTATCTATTTTTCACAACTAAGGTATACTTGTTTTATGTCAATAAATTTAACCGTTTTCGATTTATTTATTGTTTTTCTAATAGATGGAATAAAATAAAAGTTTGTAGTTACTTACATAAAACTGTCATAGTAAGCTTTGGCTATTTGAAAACAAATTGTACTGATTGACAAGTAACTTATGTTAAATAGTGTATTCTTTTAAGGTTTTGTTTAGAATTAATAATATCGCGTGAAATATTCTTCGCCATAATTTATTTTCTAATGAAGAAATGCGAGATATGGTATGTATTTATACAAAAGAAAATTTTAATGGACGCCGTTCGTGTCGCAGGTATTTAGAAAGTTACCCAAATAGATTACAATTAAATCACAAATTATTTAAAAAATTTTATGACCGGTTAGGGGATACTGGATCGTTTCGTCCTAAAAGATGTGATGCTGGCCGTCCAACAACTGTTACTCCAAAACAAGAGGAGGATATTTTTTGCTTCGTGTAACAGAAAATCCTGAAATAAGTTTACGACGAATGTCTGAGGCTGTAGTGGTACCTAAATCATATATTCATAGATTATTGTACTCGTATCACTTTAGCCCAGTGCAGAATTTCCTGCAGATTTTCCAGATAGGGAACAATTCTGTCTTCGATTCGTAGACCGGCACAATGATGATCCACACTTTTCAAACAAGTTGCTGTTTACAGACGAAGTCACATTTACTCGTCGGGGCGTTTTCAACTTCAGATAATGAAACCTCGCATGTATTAAGAGAACGTAATTTCGAACATGAATTTAAGATAAACATTTCGTGTGGTATTGTTGGAAATCATGTTTTGGGCCCTGTTGAGTTGCCATATAATCTGAATAGCCGTTCTTACTTACATTTCTTAGAACATGATTTTGAGAAACTTATTGATGATTTACCATTAAATGTGAGCCACAATATGTTTTTTATGTAAGACGGTGCCTCTGCCCATTTTTCTGCACAGTTTCCCCAACGGTTGATAGGTCGCGGCAGCATGTTTTCATGACCCGTACGTCCAGATTTACACCCCATGGATTTCAGTATTTGGGGTATTTTGAAATCAAAAGTTTACAGTGACCCTATTAATACATGGGATGAGCTGTGGTAAGTAATTTTGAATGCTAGGAATTTATTAAGAAATGAAGAAACAGTATTTAATATTAGACAATCATTTGTCAAACGAATAAGATTGTGTATTAATGTAAACGCGGAGTCATATTGAGAATTTAATGTAGCCATCTGAATGTAATTAAATTATTATTAAAAATAATCTTTAGTTTTTTACGTAAGTAACTACAAAGTTTTATTTTATTTTATTGCATCCAATAGAAAAACAAGAAATAAATCGAAAACGGTTAAATTTATTGACATTAAACAAGTATACCTTATTAGTGAACAATATTTTTCTATTAAAACTTTCGTACACACACTGATAAAAAAGTTATAACCAGTTTTTATCAACCAAGAGTACATTTCGTAGCGCCCTCTAGCGTCTACAGCAAAATTAAGTACGGATTCGTTTTTATCGTCCCAGAAAATCCCCTAATCCAGATTTTCAAAAGAATCCTTTGTAAACTTTTAAAGAATTTTAAGAATTTCGAATTCAAAATTTGAACTTTAACACCCTGTAACTTTTTTATTCACCACAAATGGACTAAGGTAAATTTAGCTTAATCGCATTATTTTGATGTAAGGAATATACTTTTGGTCTGTGTCCCATTAATTTCGGGACACCCTGTATAATGCATGTGAAAATTATACGAGATAACTCGAAAACGGTTAAAGATAGAAATGCCACATGTATGTAGAAAAAAAAATAATTCAAAAATTCAACAATACAATTTTTATTAAAATATATATTATTGCTTCTTGTACCCTTCAACTTTTGCACTCCACTGTGCAACTTATTGAAGGAGGTTCAGTTACAGCCCAACAATTTTTATTCAAAACTTTATTGTGTATCTCTAATAATAACGGTAATAATGTAGACCTAAATATAATGAATAACCTTCTACATGCGGTTATGCAGCATATGTCGGAATATTCAAGGAATTCTCTTTGTCGAAATCTAATTCTTCTTTAATTACATTAGTCGAAATAAACAATTTTTTATTTATATTATTATTGGAATTATTTTTTGAAAAACGTTTCCTTGACTTCCTAACTCATTTCAGTTTTCTGTAATATTAGGATTATCAATACAAAATATAGATATTGTAGACAATGTAGACACATTGTCAACTGATTTTGCGATATATTGTGACATACCCGCTTGTTCTCCTCTTCATATTATATAGATATTGATTAATCATTTAATAGCATTCTCGTAGGACTAGATTTACAAGATTCCTCTTAATTTTAATTGATTTTAAAACCATTAACATACTCGACTTCAAGACACACGCCAGGGATTACAGCTCTAGTCTAAATAAAATTACACGGGAAGTATTTAATTATATAGTAAATTTATTTGATTGGACTATAAATCCACTAATGTTGCAAGGAATATAATTTGCATAAAACTTTGGCAGCTATTAACTTACATTTAAAAATAAAGTGTCCCAAAGTTACCTCTCCAGGCATTTTCCTCAAACAAATATTTTTAGTAGGAGAAAACTGGTGACAATATCATTTATTATTTTTTTTATGTTTTCGATCGTTAATAATATTTCTTCGAGAAAAATGCCTGAGGAAGATTAGACGGGTTTAAGAAAGAGACGAATTACTAGAGCAAGTATCTATCTGAGTATTAGCGCTAATAAATGGAACTAGTCAAGAAAGTAAAGATCCGTTCAACTTACTTAACCACTAGCTTACTCCCACCACGGAATTATCGAATGAAATAAATAGAGACTAGTCTGCTCTTCTGCCAGTACCCATTTTTGGATTTTTCATTTAAAATGTCGAAGTGCGATGAAAAA
The DNA here is from genome assembly GCA_037114965.1 of Monochamus alternatus. NCBI lineage: Eukaryota > Metazoa > Arthropoda > Insecta > Coleoptera > Cerambycidae > Monochamus > Monochamus alternatus. Next base: position 22,758,848 of record CM073426.1, on the reverse strand, counting down.
ACCTTAGAACAAGCATAGCTGGTATATTGATTGAAAATTAGAGACGAAATATTTTTTTCATTTTTACATAGGTACCAGATTTAAGGTCAAATGATTTACTAACACGAAATATTACACCAAGTATGAACAGTTACTGGTTTGTAAAATTTCCAAGCCAGTGACTAATTCCAGTAACGGTGACTATTTACCAAACCCGCGCCCTAAAACCCCGTTTACACGGGTTTAGTAAACAGGCGAATTGCTGGAGTAAGCAACTAGCTTCTGAATACTAGAATCCTCTGAACATAGTTTCCAGTGGAAACGATGGAATACATTTGTTTAATTGTACAATTTTAAGTCCTCAGTTTTAGATCATTAAAATGTCAAAGTACGATGAAACCACAACTGTTGTACAGAGAACATGAATTCCCATGAAATATGAATAGCTCAAATTAAGAAACGCAGACAGCTTTATTGGTAAAAATCACAAAGTGATTTGACATCTGTTGATAGATTGCCGAACTGCTGTAGAGGTGAGTATAAATAAATTACTTGCATAATAAGAGTGTGAAGTTTTATGTGTTATTCAATATTTTTAGGACAAGAATACTTTGAAAATAGTATAATTCTATATTGAATGAAGAAACATGCAGAATCTGCTTAAGATAGTAATAAATCGGATGTGGGGTGAACAACCCAACAAATTGTATCTGTAGGTGTAATGGAAATTTTGTGAACTTGCCAACGGCTGCAAACACAGTTTTCTGATAACTTGGGGCTCACGTTCTACCCCATAAGAAAATATGTGCCCGCCTAAAACCGCTCACTTCCTTCCGAGGTCGCACACTATCCCCCAAGTAGTCCAAGATATATGTTATAGTATCTCGAAGCGAACCATTATATCTAAATTTGAAAGATTACGAGATTACAAGCAATCTTTTGGTAAACCCTAAAAATATACTTTCACCTTCAAAATTACATAAATACAAAACCTTTACAATTTTTAACGGCAATTGTAAAAATACACTTACATTTTAAAAGTTACACAAATACAAAGATCATAAAGCCTTTATAATCTTTAGCGGCAATTGTAAACAAATTGTTGATCACCTCTATTTCCGACATCTTGAATTTTACAGCGCCATCTAGTGGTTTGTAAATTTCGCGAATTAAAAATTATAGCGAAATAGCTATAGCAGATTTCCAAGTGGTACTGGATTTGATCCATTTTTACACATTATATTTTACTTTGTAACTGATTTACTAATACGAAACATTGCAACGCGTGTGAACAGTTACTGGGTTATAACATTTTTCAGTTAACGACTTGCTCCAGTAACTGTGCCTATTTACTAAACCCGTGTAAACAAATCTTATAAGGAATAGTTATTCCAGTTATGTTTTTACTGAATTTTCTGTTCTCAAAAACGTTACTTTTTATTTGTTTGAAACACATGCTAACCAATGCAAGTGACTAATTGTCTAGCTGATAAGCATGTAACGTGACTTTAACATCAAAGGAATTTTATATAAATAACCGAATTCCAGTCACATAGATTTGTGATGTTGACATATAATCTGGCTTGTAAAATTTTCCTTTATGTTAATAATAATTACAATTGTAAAAATGTCAGTTTTCATTGAAGTGACAAGGCATTGTGAATTGTGTCACATCAAAGTCAATTATGTAATGAATGGTAGACGTTTATCGTTTATCAATTTACTTCTAATTCGTTTTTAAGTGTGGCGCAGTAGGTAATAAATACATAGATACATATTTTACATCAATCAAGATAAGTTAATTATACAGGGTGATTGAGAACTTATCAAATTTTTTTTTTAATGTTAAGAGGACTTTTATAAATACAATTTTGTAAAAAGAAAACAAAAAAGGCAATGATTTAAAAATACAGTGTAAAACCTTGAAGAAGGCTAAGCATGAAATCGTCGATCGGCATGGCGGCAAAGTGTAATAAAAAATCGGACAAAGAATTCACAGAATTTTCCAAGGCAAGATATAAATAAAATATTGGCATTTAATTTATATCGGTAACTTTAACTGCTTTTTTACTATTGTTATTACTAATTAATAAAATTATTTACGACTTCAATTAATAAAACAGTTTCACATATCTACAACAAACATTTAAATCTAATCCTAAACATTTTTGGCGCGCCTTAAAATACTTAAATGTTTGTTCTGAAAATCAATTTGATTATGCAACGGTTGCCGATATTGTTGATGCCAATAAATTTAGTGATCATTTTGTAAATACTAACCCACTGCTAATGTTGTTGATCAGGAATTTATTGAGTCAGCTTACGTTAACACGTTATTCCCTAATATTTCTAACAAATTTAATCATAACTCGGTAGAAGTGAAGGATGTATCCGATGGATTGTATATTAAGATGTTATTATATTTAACACCTTATTTAAGTAACCACATTACTTTTATCATCAATAAATGTCTATTGACAGGAGTATTTCCCAACGCGTGGAAACTTGCGCATGTCGTCCCTGTACCAAAAATTGGTAGTCCCTCGGATGTGTCTCAGTTTAGACCTATTAGTATACTTCCTGTATTGTCTAAAGTGTTGGAGAGAATTGCGCAGGAACAAATAAATAGGTTCATAAATAGAAATAATATTTTATCTGCTAGTCAATCTGGCTTTCGTTCTCATCATGGTACTGGACTATAGCAAGGCGTTCGATACTTTAAATCATGCTACGTTAGTTATGAAACTGAAATATTTTGGATTCAATGATAATGCTCTTAATTTTTTTAATAATTATTTAAACATGAGGCAACAGCGAGTTACATTTAATAATTTTTCCGATCCCACTTTTTAACAAGGGTGTTTCTCAGGGCAGCATTTTGGGACCGTTGCTGTTTTCTTTATATAGCTCTGATTTATGTTCGCATTTAACATTCTGTAAATCTCATCAGTATGCCGATGACACCTAAATTTATTATTCATTTCCTGTCAATGATATTGATTTGGCTGTTCGTAACATCAACTCTGATTTTAATATCATTAGTAAATTTTCTAATGCGCATGGTCTGGTCCTTATTGAAAAAAAAAAAACTTAAATTTTATTGTTCGGCCCTCAGCTGTTAATCATTCGTAACCATCCTTCATTTCAAATTTTGCTGAATAATACTGTGCTGCAACCTTTTTGACAGTGGTGTAAATCTGGGCCTTTCTTTAGATGTAGATCTTAGATTTGGTACTCATGTATCTAATCTATTGAAAAGGTGTTATAGATAGCAAATTAAAATTCTTATACCTATATAAAAATATTCTTAGTACTGAAGTTAAATGAAGACTTTGCGACTCCTTAATATTATCTATCCTTAGTTATTACCTTATAGTTTACTGGCCCGCATTGTTAGTGAAAGATAGAGAGCGTCTACAGAAAATTCAGAATTCTTGTATTCGATTTGATTATAACATTAGAAAATTTGATCACATTTCAAAAGCTTTTAGAAATTCTGGTTGGCTTAAACTACATGAGCGTTTTCAACTTCAATTAGGTACACTGGTTTATAATGTTTTTGACCATAAGTTACCAATATGCCTTTATGATAAGCTTATTAAAGGTCGAGATATACATGAACATAATACGCGTCATAGAGATCACCTAACTGTTCCCTGTCATACTTTAACGATGCTTCAACGTAGCTTTAGTTACAATGCTGTTAAACTTTTTAATGCTTTACCGAATAGCATCGTTGGGGCTACTAGTTCTGTTACCTTTCGGAGAAAGTTTAAAACATTGCTGGTTAATCAGAGAGATTGTTGAGTGTATGTCTTATTATTTTTTTTTTCTTTTCAGTCACACTTTCCGAAGACGGACACTTTCGGAGATGTTCTGAAGAGTGAAACAATGGCCACTCTCCACTCCGTGGGAGTCAGTAATCATTGAGCCCGTAAATCGTGTGTTCTGAGCAGACGTAGCGAACCAAGGACGAGTGATTTCTGCATTCTGCCGGTTAACACATCTGCCGAATTTCGGCAAGCCGGTATGATCTTTAATTCAGAAAGCAGCGTATGTCTCATTCCACCCAGAATGCCTATAATTAGCACCGCAACCTTAACAGAGTTGTCTGGATACAGCCTACGGAGCTCGGAGTTCTCTCTTGATACTTTCTCCGTTTCTCCTCCTCTTTTTGGACGATGTTGTTCTCCGCGGAAGCCGAGAACTCAATCACAAACATCGTCCTAAGCTGGTGGTCGAGGAGGCATCAGGCTTATTGGCTTGAATTTGCCTGAGGGTGGGGAATGAATAGTTCCAATAAATTCAGCACTTCTCATTCCCCACAACGGATTCTATATCCCTCGGAGCATAAGGCAGCACTGGCATCTCGTCTATCTCATACAAGTGTCGTAACTGATAATACAACACCCGTAAGGTTGAATAATGTCTTAATAATATACGCTGTGGCCGCATATTATTATTATGTAAACAAATTTGAGGCCATCGTACCCAGTTTATGCGAACTAAAACAAATGTTTCTAGTTCTTTTCTGTTTTGAACTCGTAAGTTATGGGCAGCAGCTATGATAGGTTCGCGTAAATCATCAATAGTGTCCACTTCAGTGCAATACAATTCGTTTAAATATCTCCACAAAAAAAGTCCAAAGGAGATCGTGGCGGCCATGGCACCGGTTATCTTTGTCCAGTAATACAGTACTTCATTAAGGTAGTAACGGACATTTTGTCGAAAATGAGAGAGAACACCATCATGCAAGAACCACATTCGGAGTCAGGCAGCTTCCAGAAAAGCAGATCATTTCGTAGGAACTCGAGATACCGAACCCCATCCATTAGATTTGGTAATATGAATGATCCAATTAAGCGATCATCGACAATCTCTACCCAAACATTTGAATAAAAATGTTGATATTGACTCCATTTTTGATAAATTGTGAATCACTCTCTATACAAAGTTAATGGTAAGTAGACGTACTCCTTTGGGGACGTGTTAGTAGGGCTCAGTACCACCTGATTTAACTCTAAATGCCTTTAAACAAATCTCTGCAGTGTTTGTGTAATTTTCCCCGTTAGTTTATATCTTAATCTATGATCCTAATAGATGACATAATAACAGATTTACTGTGATAAAATGTTTCGAAGAAAATAAAATACCAGGGGCTTACAACTTTTCCAGAATACTTCCAATGCATATTATGTGTATGAAATTTAAAAATTTGATAATACATTAAAGTACAAATTGTTTGGAAAACCTCTCTATAGTATTACCTTAAGAGGTAATACAGTTTTGCGAAATATCAAATTTCATAAATAATACGAAGGTTGCCAGTCTCGTCGTAAGCAAAAGAAATTGAGATCACTCAATAAAAGTGAAAAACTATCTGTTTTATAACTTATTACTAATTTCTAACATTTATAAATAATTTAAAATTGACTACCTCCGTGCTTTATAGATGAACATGGTCGTTTTCTTATTTGGGATGTTGTTATTCTGAGAGAAAAATTATTCCGCATATGTCAACTGCATATCCAATTCTTAAAGATGTCGCACATTGTGCCAGCACCGACCAGTGCGGACCAGGACAGCGCAAATCTGAAAACCTGCACGACTTCACACACTTGTCCATCATGGCCCAGCAACTTTTTGTACAGGTTATGTGTGTGGCAGCGGTTTTGTAGCTTTTATGTAGTATTTGAGGGTAGCTAGGAAAACGATTATTTTATTTTAGCAATGTTGTATGAAAAGGAGGAGGGGAGGGAAAGTTTTGAGTTTACCCTATCAATAAAAAGAGAAAGTTTTATGGTAAATTTCATAACTTATTTTATGACAAAAAAAATCAGCTTTTGAATCGTCCTCGCCAAGATTTCACAGAGCAGTGTTATCTGATGAAAGACTTGCAGTTTGTTTTAGGTTGTTGATAAGCGAGGATGCCCGATAGTTCAGCGACACATTCACATCTTAACTGGTCATGTAGTTCTAATAGATTGAAACCAATGATTTTTGTGTGAACACAACTTACATCGGACTAGTGCGGCATGCCATAGATACTGCAGGCCGCCAACACGAGCTGCAGTGACGGTCGTTGCAGGTGGCGGTACATGCAGGTGCTGATCTAGTGTGCGATGCTCCGTTAAATAACATAGGAACCGTCATGAGCAGGTTTTGCATCATTACTTTTACGCACCTCCGTTTGCCTGCATTAGTTCTTTTAAGGATCCCCATACGTGGAAGTCCTCCTCTCCCAATACATCGGTTTGAGAACTACTGATCTAACAACTTCTTAACGGGTTTACTGTAGTATGCGGGCATCCGTCATGTTGAAATATCATCATGTGCCTATTTAATAAAGATGATTCAAACAAAACAGTGAGGTAATTCTAAATTTCTTTATCAACATAATAACAAGATCACAAATAAGAAAACAGTCACAGGTATGCATAAAATAAGGCGGTAGTCATTTTGAAAATTATTTATAAATATTAGCAGTAAAAAGTTACAAAATTGATAGTTTTTCACTTTTACTTAGTTAACTTAATTTATCTTACTTATTATTTATGGAATTTGATGATATTCCCCACAACTTTATTACTTCGTTCGAAAGGTAATACTACAGAAAAGTTTTCCAAATGAATTGTACGTTTTATGTATTGTTAAATATTCAAGCTGCATACTTACACATGAATGCAAAAAACACAAAAAATACTTTGAACTCCTGATATTAGAAACATTTGGTCACAGATTTCATATCATCCATTAGAATATAAAGTATACAGCGGGGAAAAGTAAATACCACATTCTATTCAAACAACGAGTTTACATACACTGAAGTATCACAAGAAACTTCTGAAAACGCATTGCTGCTTACATTTTGAATTACACTACATACGAATATTTTGTAAAGGAAAGTGAAATATACATTTATCAACCAGAATGAAGGTAGACCTTTTTATCATAATATAAAAAATGCAACGCTTTTACCCAGTTTATGTAAACCATTTTACCATTAATATAATTGTAAATAAATATATTAAAATGTTATGGTTACTTAAAGGACAAAGGACAGCGTGCGCAATTAATTATACTTCTAATAATGTTCGCTGGTCTCCAGACGATCACTTTAATGTAGTAATGGGAGCATTATAGAGAAATGGGGTATAACCATGTAAATTATTGGTTCTAATTAAGCAAAGCCAATTTTCAGAAATGAATATTAGTGTTTCAAAGAGGACGAGAAAGTCTCTCTCCTATATTTAGGTTACAGTACACGGGGAACACCTTTATTCATTCTAATTTCGTTAAGTAAATCTACAGAAACGTGCGTGTTTCATTAAATTCGGGATTAAATGAGAATGAATAGATGCGTCATGAAAAATGGAGTCGATATCATAAAAAAAAAATTATATTTTTTTTTCAATTTCACAAATGTCTGCCATGACCTTGGATGCGCGGTAATCGTCTGCCTTTGTTATTTTTATATAATAATAATTGTATATTTTAAAATTTTCAAGCGGCAGCTTTGTTCATTTAATAACGAAGTTGGTTAAATTTTCATACCTCTCGCACCTGAGTAACAGTTGGGTCGACCTCGCCGGGCTTAGCGAGTCCCCACCTCATGAGTGATAGGTATAAGAGACTCACTGTGCAAAATTTCAGGTAAAATCATTTACTTATAGGTTGCCGGCCACTGGCTCTTAGGGTACGTTTACATCTGACATTAATTGCTCGATATTTATGTCGGATGGAAATTGTACCTAATGTAAACAGTGCAGAATTTCTGTCAGAGAGATATGCTTCAAGCGTCCGCGATATGTATCGACACATCTATACGATTAGATGTAAACACCTATTCGGAATCGCCTAACAGAAATTACTGTAGCTGACTAATCGTCTACTTTTGTGGTAGTGTCGGCAGCAAATTATTAATATTGAGTGATAAAAAATAATGGATACAAGGCGATATTGATGAATAGATTTATGTCACAGTAAACATTAACTATATGACTATTTTACAAATAAGCCTTTCAAACTAAGCTGATTACATCTCCAAAAAATGTTTAAATTACACTGGATCTTCCACACTGAGTTGGCATATTAATTGACCATAAGCAAGTCATTTTTTTTCGTTTCAAAATCAACTCTCAAATCCATACTGAACGATTTTTCATTCTCTGCCGTACAGAAATCGCATTTAATCTAAACAGGGCAAACATTTCTGTCAGATGTATCATTATGTTATATGTATCAAGCGTCTACGATATGTATTGACACACCTATGCGATTAGATGTAAAAACATATTATTTTCATATTCGCACTCGCCTGACAGAAATTGCTCTAATTGACTAGTCGTCTACTTTTGTGATAGTGTCGGCAGCAATTCAAAAACAATGATAAAAAAGAGTCGATAAAACACGATATTGATGAACCGATTAATTTATACCACGAACCTGAACTCTGGAATGTTAAAGAAAATCAAATAAAGATAAAGAAAGAAGAAAGAATAATTCTTAATTTAAGAAATTTTTAAGTATAATATGTTTGAAAAATAAACATGGAAGAGGTGGTTTATTTCACCCGTTACAACAAACCAGGAACATGGAAAATATTCCAGTAAAATATCTTTTTTTAAGTAAATGTTCCTGACAAATTCATTTGTTTATATTCAACAGTTTGTGAGAAAATCTTTCTGGGGATAAAAAACTATAAATCTGAAAATTAGATCTGATTTAGTACCGTTCAAATTCAATATTATGCTCAACTTAAACTATAGATATAGATATTTAAAGCGAAAAAATATTTGTTAGATTATCTCGAAGAATAAATTTTTGCGGAGCTGTATACAAATGAAAACATTATGTATAGTTTTTGCTAAAAATTGACACATAGGGGTTTAAGGGGTCCTGATTAGCACCACTTATAAAATATCTGAGCGTTTATATTGAATTTCGCAGGTGTAAAAAATAGCATGCCTTCGGTCGCCATCTTAAAATCCGTAATAGGAACAAAAGAAGCGATTTTCGATGTCATTTAAAACAAACAAATATTTGTTGAAGTATCTCGAACAAAACCATTTTTACAGATTTATACATGAATAAAACTTTAAAATCGTGTAGAATAAAACACTATGTATAGTTTTTATTCAAATTTCACATACTACATTTTGAGGGGTCCACCTGATTAACAACTTCAAAAATTTTAAATAAAAAAATTGCTAAACGTTTTTATTGAAATTCAAAGGTATTAAAAATTGATAGCAGACCTTGCATCGCCATCTTAAAAACTATAGTAGGATCAGAAGAAGCGGATTGTGAAGACTTTTAAAACAAAAAAAATATTTGTTAGATTATTTTGAAGAACAACGTTTCTAAAGATTAGTACACAAATAAAGCTAGTCATGTATATACAGGCAGTATCACAAAAGTGTGCATTAGACGTATTTAGGAAACCGCAAATGATAAAAATCTGAATTTTTTTTTAGAGGATTTTGTTTTACTTTCAACTACTGAATTGATGCAAAATATTTACATTATACGTCAACTCGCTTATTTTGAATGCAACAGGTATTTTTTATTTAATTTTCAGATTCTACATGTAATTCTAAGTAATTTCACTCACAAAATTATTACTTTTTAAGTCGTTAATTACCTGGACTGAAGAGACTGAATAATTCAGTTATGATGAAAAAAAAAACAAATTAAGGAAACGAAACAATTCAAAAACTATTGAGGTTAGACATATGGCATATTTAATAAAGTTGATTTAAAATTGCACGAAGAACCTGAAAATGAAATAAAAATACTATTTTTCGTTTAAAGTTAACGAATTGACGTCTACTTCCGGTACTACCGCCACGTTACTGTAAATATTATATTTCAACTTAGAAGTATTGAAAACTCCTAGAAACGAAAATTCAGATTTCTGTCGTTTCCTAAATACGTCTAATGCGCGCTTATTGTGAGATATCCTGTATATATCTATATTATCAGTGTTTTTAACTGGATATAGGTAGATACAGCTAATTTTTTTCTGCTACGCTAATAGTTTTTCTGAGTTTGGTATCTTCCTTATTTATTTTACAAACAAGCTTCTCAAATTGAGTTGGTGTCATCCTCAAATAATTTGAGAATTCTCGCCACTTAGTTATGAGATTAACTAATTTATAGACACCTAATTCATCACGTCTCAAAATTCATTCCCAAAACTACACTGAACGTTTTTTTTTCTTAAATAACATATCCAGGGCAATCACAGGGGTACCAATTTTTTGTTTCGATACTCATCGTGGCACGACTGAACTTTGTCTTTCTACTATGAATTGATGTGTATGACACAAGTGTATTTACTTAATACATACGTATAAACGGTTCGTACACATATAGCGACGAGAAGTGTCATACACATCTCCATGATATAAATATATAGTAACTTCTATATGTAATGTAAACAGTCACTAGCGATATAGATCTGATGCTTGACACAAGTGTCAGATGTAAACGTACCCTTAGACTATAACTCGGAGTTGATGGAAATCCTTTTAATTTATTACGCTGTGAAAATGCTTTAGCAGAACAGTTTCCCGGTAAGCATGTGCCAAATGCAGCTACTTTACCGCGGTGTGCAGTTAGTGCAAATGTAATGCAACGCGAGGGAAATTTGAAACCGAATTGTGGAAGAGATAGAGGTCCAGGACTTCCACAGCCTATTGCAGCAGTGTGGCGTATCATACACGAGGCTCAATTATATCCGTACCATGTACAGCATGTCCAAGCATTAACACCAAGGGATTGGACGAGGAGGACCGGTACCATCGCCGACACGATCTCCTGATTTTAAATGATTTGAACTTCTTTTTGTGGGGAAGGGGTATTTAAAAATGAAGTGTATCGCACCGTTATAATGTTATTGATTTCTTTCATTTAGCATTTTTTCCATTTTTTGTTCAGTCGCAGATTTCCGTCTTATCAGATTTTACAGTGGACCAGTTTTCAGTGCCGTGCAGAAGTGTATTTTTAAATCATTTTAGAACTGCTATTTTTGATTTTTCTGTACAAAATTGTATTTGTAAGAGTCCCCTTTACATTTAGGATTTTTTTTTAGAAAATTTCAAAATCTCCCTGTATATGAAATCAATTAGTGATACATAAATAACGTCAAAGAGCCACTGTATAGAGTATCCATCAATGAACGCCCTCTTGACATTCTTGCAACAGTTTGTCAGTGAATACTGTTTGAGATCTTGATCCAAAGACTGATGAATTACTTTATAACTAAATATCTTCTGGAACCTGGTTGTAAAATGTGACGTTACGTTTATTTTCAATTGATGGACAAGGAAATACGGAATTCCAGGAAATAACTACTCTACGGGCTAATGCCCCGACCAACATTAAATTACACCGGGAAAATCTATAGCAAACAGCTAAATAACCTTAGCTGTTTAAGTCTGTCTAACTCGACAGAAGGGACAGAAAGCAAGCTTGGGCCTGTTCACTACAATTTCCTTGGAGTAGTTCAAATGTTCCTCCCTCTTGTTGTTCCCAAAGTTGCAGATTATCAGCAGTTGCAGTGATACATTCACGCAGTTCATCGATGTTCCCTACTTCGATACGCTATAAATTGTTTTTTAAATACCCCTAAAGAAATCAGTAGGATTTAGATTTAGAGACAGCGGACGCCAAAGTTCTGGTCCATCTTGTCCGATCAACGTATCTCATGTACTTGATTCAAAAACTTCCGAACTGCTAAACGAAAATGTGGGAGCACTCCATCGTATACAAACCTCATAATCCCGTAACTGGTATCTCTGATGGCACATCTTCAAGAAGACCAGGAAGATCATTACGAATTAATTCTAAATATTGGTATCGTCAGTTTCAGAACTTCAGCAACTCTATTAGTAGAATCGGGTGGAAATCAACAAATAAGTATTGCTGAAGGCTATATAGAAGAGTCTCTTGCAAAAAGAGGAAGGTTGCCAATCTTCTACAATTTCTTCACTTTCTTCTGTTCTTGGTATCCATATTAGTGCTCATAACTGCACGTTTAATATTAACATAAGAAATACTGAAAGTTAAATAATAAATAGGGGAGACCAGGTACGAAAGTAACATATTTTTGTAAAGCCGGATAAATAAAAAATTAACAAAGTTATATAAATTTACTTACTATAAGTCGTTTCCTTAGCATTCTATATATAGAAGAAAAATAATATTCAAGTAATTAAAGTTCATATTGATGGACAATTAATGAAAAAAGTAGAGAGTGTACGTCGTTACAACCTACCCAATGGTATGGGTCAAAAGTAATAGAACATGGGGACGTTTGTAACATATAAATAACAGGTAATAACTAGATATAGAAACTTAGTATTTACAAGGTATTTGTTTATTGATTATACCTATAAAAAAGTAAGTTGTAGTGCAGGTACATAATATATTTTTTATTTGAAAACAATATTTAAATGAAAAAATAGAATAATGAAACAAAAATATAAAATAATAATAATTTTTTTTTGGAAATAACAATCCCTATCTGCCTTTTGCATGGTTGTGTCACCAGACTCATCCATATTCCATATTTGGGATGTACCAAGTTTTTCCCAATCCATAACAACCTTTCCCACGATATGTTGTTAGTTGTCTTTTGTTAGGCATCCTAAATAAAGAGAATGAATTTGTATATTCCCACAGAGCATAACAAATACTGATGTAATTATCTGGATATCTACAGAATTATCATTTTAAATATGACAAATACGATCATAGGTATTAAATATGAGGGACGGTTGTAACATGTTACAATCTCCCCCCTATGGCATTGTTACAGTCGTTCCATTACGCATTTTTCACGAAATTGACAGGAAACTTGCTTAAAACTTTTTTTAACGATTATTTTTAATTAAAATACCATGCTTAGGTTATAGCCAATATTGGTATTAAATGAACAAGTCAATAAAATAATTCGACATAACGTTCAGATCTAGGATTATGATAAATTTGAAGGTCTTAACTCGAACTAAAACACACTACGGATTTTGTTGTTCAAATAAGTTAATGTAAATTTCACTGCTGACTCTATGATGATATAATATCATAGACAAACCTCTTTAGAAAGACAATAGGCTTACCGTTACAACCAACCCGTGTTACTTTCGTACCCGGTCTCCCCTACTATGTACTTAAAGTGTATTTGTTATGTTTTTGATTCATTAAAATTAGTTTACAATAAAGAAAATAATTTTATTTTTAATTTTAATTATTACAGAAATGTTTATTGTTCTCTCTAAATTATATTTCTGGTCATCTTATTTTATAAGTTTTGCCTGTGTGAATATTTACGTTACACAAAATATTACTTCTCCACGTGCCTTTTTTATAGCGTTCTCTATGTAGAACCGCAGACCATTTCCATAAATCAGCATTACAGTTTAAATAAATGCTAATTCTATTTTTGGAAACTGGAAATGAGCGTAGCAAATATAGCCATTAACTTGAATATATTATAAAATTAAATAAAGACTTTATATCATTTTCAAGAAATTATGAATGGGCAGGGTTTAACATTAAAATACAAAGTAGTAGTAAATAATTCAATATGGTTATTTAAAGTAATAAAAACTTATTTAAAATATACTTCTGCATGGCACTGGAAACTGGTCCACTGTAAAACCTAACAAGAAGAAGAAATTTCCAAGGAAGGAAATAAATAACATTTTATAACACCTATTTTATACAACAAATTTAACTGATTTTGTTGCTATTGTTATAAATTAATTTGTGGTTTTAATTAATAAAATAGTTGGACATACTTACAACAACAAAATTTTTAACTCGTTTTACGCAATTTCTACAAACTGATACAAGTGTTACTGCTTCTTGTCCGTCTTGTAAGTTATTGGCAACTGTACGTATAATGTATATGATACGCCACACTACTGCAATACGCCGTGGACGGCCTGGATCTCCATCTTTTCCACGATTCGGTTACAAATTTTCCGTGTCATGCTCGCGTTGCACTACACTGCAATTTTTTTCCTCAGAAACTGTAAAGAGGTAATTAGTGGCATAATTGTTATTATATAGCGATAAAAAATATGATCGGATGTGTAGTGTTATTCTAATAATTTTTGTTTTTTGGTGGATTATGCGTAGGTATAGAGCTACCTTTAACGATTTTTAGATAAGTCTAGGATAGAACAAATAGATATATCATCAAAACAACAATTATGTGTATCAGTAAAGCATTTGTTATGGTATCTGTATTATTGAATAGCATGTGAATTTTCATCTGACCAAATATATACGTCGATATACGAAATCGTGTACCAAATCCTGCTATATTTACATGTGGATAATAAAAACCAATTAATCTTTAATTTGTTTTTAAACTTCCAGTTATCCTTCAAATCGACAATTTTATTTAACAATAAATAATAAGATATTCAAGTTGTATTTCCATTAATACGAACTTTGAACGTTAATCCAAAAGTTAATTCTAGCTGATTATGTTTTAATATCATTCCTTATCTTAATCAAACGAAACGTATACTGGTATGTTGCATTAGTTCAATTTGTATAATTTTTTATATCATAACGTTAACTTTCTTTTATTTTGATTTCGAGTATATTTTCGCACTTAGATAATGAATGACAGATAATACTTAAATCAAAAATAAATTCTCAATTTTTGTGCTGGAATAGAAATGCAGATATTTTGAGATTGGTGGAAACCCTATTTAATTTTCACTTCACGTATAAGAAGTTGCTCTATTCGGAAACTTTATAGTAGGTAGGTATATAAGCTACCAACAAAACCTTTCTTTAATGAGACCCTGAAGTTTGTATGTTTTATTGGAGCAAGGTTTCAATGATTCATATTATTATCTAAAGTCATCCGAAGTTATCGGAACCTACTTAAGCAACAGAGTTAATACTTTTTTATTTGTTAGGAGCATCTCTACGTTTACCACAGGACGTGGACCACCTGATTAAATTTTGTTGTCTTCGAAATAACACTATATAACTATACATACACAATAACAGAAACATTTATTTAGCTTATTTCAGGATATAGTTGCCGTCAGCATGACCCACTGGCATGCAGCTCTTGCAATAGGTTTTAACAAAATAAAAACACTTATGAGTACTCAAGCATACCTTCACATTTTCCAAAATATAAACATCAACTTGTACTATATTTGGAATATCAATATCTCTGAAACTGCACAAATAAAACACAAAACAATAATAGACAGATCTCGTCCGTAACACACTGTCATTCGTAATCTCAAAATAATCCATTAATCAAATACTAAATTAGCCAATAACAAATAATAAGCATGTAAGATACTCAGTGATAACTCGGCTAATAATTGACAGATCACTGAAATTTCAATTGAGTAGTCCACTTTTCAATAACTTAGTTTAACACTTTACGTAAATGCATACATACATCTTCCAGTTTTCTTATAAAAATGAAGTCCTGCGTCAATGTAAAAATTATTTGGGGTCTGACTAAAAACGTGAGACAACATACACCTACTGAAGTCGGCTAGTCGCCTCATTAGCTAATTAAGTAGTTTCATTTATTAAAAATATAGATACTTTTTGTTCTTAATCTTGTTTAAATAATGACATATACTTGCGGCAAGAATTCAGACGACTTACGCCATACGAACAAATAAATAATTCATTATGTTTTTGTTGAAATATTTAAGAAACTGCAACTGAGAGTGATAAAACTATATACTATACTAAAAGTTTGCACTAGACAGGGTGTCCCAAAATAGAAGGCCATACCATTAACCAAATATTCTTTGGACAAAAATAATGCGACTTTCCTTACGCAATTTTTTATTTGGGCGTCTCTGTTTCAATATACAGGGTGTTTTAAAGTTACATTTTAAAAAACTATTTTTGTTAATAATCCCTTTGTTTTGTAAGATACACACTTGAAATTTTGCACATACTTTTATCTTATTCCGGCATTCTTATCATGTAATTTTGGTGCAGTACCCTTTATCCTCTTCAATTATTTCTAATCATTTTATCTCTTTTGAATTTTTTTGTTTAAATGCTCCGTTTTGAAGAAAAACGGCAATTTGTAGTGCCCATAAATATATCATTCACTATCATTTTCAAGTGAAATTGAAATTTTGTGGATATACCTATTATTACAATATATTGGCAACATAGCAAATCTAATACTTACTGAATGAATATAAAATGAAGAATACTTATGAATTGAAACAATAATATGGCATTAAAATCAGTTCTCTTATCAACCAAAAAATAATAGTCTTGTTTAGTAATAGCAATAATGAATGATCAGCATAATAACTTTTTACCTAAATAACATTAAATAAAATAATTTATTATTTACTACTAATTTAATAAATGTTCTACTTGCCCACCCTCCTCATGAAAACGTGCCCTTTTAAGTACCGAAAACCTCAAATTTTGAAATATATTCTCTTTTTATTTTAATAAGCAAATATTCATTCAGTATTACGATTTGCTAAGTTGCCAAGGTATTGTAATAACAGGTATATCCACAAAATTTCAGTTTCACTTGAAAATGGTAATGAATGATAGATTTATGGGCACTACAAATTGCCGTTTTTCTCCAAAACGAGGCATTTAAACAAAAAATTACAAACAAGGTAAAATGATCAGAAGAAAATTCTATGTTTGATATTTCAAGAAAAAGCTACATAGGCGTACTTATAAATAATTGGAGGGGATAAAGAGTGCTGCATCCTTCAGTTACCTCCATTCGCCCTTCAATTTTTTTCACCAAAATTACATGATAAATATGCCGCAATAAGATAAAAGTACGTTCAAAATTTCAAGTGCGTATCTTAGAAAACAATGGGATTATTAACAAAAACAGTTTTTTAAAACCTAACTTTAACACTCTGTATATTGAAAGAGAGACGTCCAAATAAAAAATGGCACAAGGAAAGTCGCATTATTTTTATCCAAATAATATGTGGTTAATGGTATGGCTTTCTTTTTTGGGACACCCTGTATATTGCACTAAGTTGCAATAAATGATTGTTTTTAACGCGACCAAATATTGAAAATTGCGTTCACAATAAAAACAATTGCGTAAGACGCCTGAATTCTTGCCGCGACTATATACCATTACATTCATCCTCAGTACTCTGTTATTCAAATTTAGAGATAGAAAACTGAAAAAACAATTCAGAATAATCTTCTAAAAGACTGGACCCTCGTATATAATGATTTTTTATTATTATTTGTGTAAGTTATACGTGCCAAATTGTATTTTAGTTCAATTAGGACATAAAATATTAATATAACTGATGTAAATAAAACAGGATTCTGCTACGATTATAAATAATTTTCTAAACGAGATTGGTTCACTATAATTTATTTATTTTTAATAAATAAATAATTTTTGTTATAACGCCCAATATTTTTAATGTATTATGGTCGACATATCAACAGACTTCAATCGACATGAAGTAATACTAAAAAAATAAATGCACATTCAAATCCTATTGATTTAACATACACAGTATTAAAAAAATAAATGTACTATCAAACTCTTCACTGATCTATGCTATGAGCAATTTATTTTAACGGAACGGACAAAGTATACGTAATTTCTATTTTCAGTAGCCTACTATTTCATTATAATAACTGCTGTTTAATATTACGTATCTCTGTATTTAACAAATTAAAATTATTACTGGTTGAATTTATGCTAGACCACAAAAGTGGTTATCAAAACTGAATTACAATTCATCAGTGACAGCGTGGTGAAATGTGAAATTAAGGTACTGCAATATTTTCATGGGACCTCCTCATCTTCATCCTAATCCTCATCCTCTTTTTATCTTCATATTCATCTTCATGTTCATGTTCAACTTCATCTTCATCTTCATCTGCATCTGCATCTTCATCTTCATCTTCATCTTCATCTTCATCCTCATCCACATCGTTCTTGCTGTCGTTGTCCCCGTCATCATTATCGTTATCGTTATCGTTATTGTTATCGTTACTGTTACTGTTACCGTTACCGTTACCGTTGCCGTTACCTTTATCGTTATCGTTATTTAGTTTTAGAGCAGTTACAATTTTATAAGTAGCAGTGTGTAGCCGCTGTGGAATTAATTTGTATGGTGTGCGGTCAGCTTTAGCTACTGGATAAAAAAATGTTCTGTGTAGATAATCAATTAATTTTATAGTACAGTATAAGATTAAACCTATGATAAATGGATACCTATCTGTAATTAGTTGATTAAAAACGGATCACCTTTATGATACATACCTTGACCTTCATAATATTTTATTCCATTTATTCATAATTAGAAATAAACCAATAGTTACATTGCAACACCATGAAAAAAATATTAGTTATAGAGTAAAAGTAAACGTGAGTTTTAATTTTCTTGGTATTACTTGTATTTATCATCATTTATAAGTGGATCTAATTATTCTTATTTACAAAACAAATAAAATTATTTACTTGAAAAATTTGCTGAAGTAGTCGATGCGTAGTTGGTGTAGAACGAATTTTTTTTCATTATATCGTAGGAAATTGTTTGTTTTTGTGTTGTTTTTGCAATGGACTTATTACTTGTTATTAACAATGCACTTTTATTAAAACTGGAAATTAACCATACTTATTATTTGCTTAGTCTAAAACGATTTAGAGTTATGTAATAACATGCTAATACTTGTAAGTATTAGTATGTTATTGCACACGGTATGTTATTAGTATCTTATTATTGATTTAAATACTAAAGAAATATATGTGGCAAACAAAAAGCAAATGATCAGTTTTCCCATGATTTTATAAATTTGTACTGCATAAAATCGCAATATTACACAAAGTGGAATCAAAGTATGAGGCAAACACATTTAAAGTAGCATGAGGCATGAATATATTTTACATAATTTAAATCTAGTGAATATTTGCTCATAAATTTTGTTCGCGAAAAAATAAACTGAAGTAATCTGTAGATAATAGAATCCGTCATAAAAAATATCTATCAGACGAATGAAAGGAAAATTGTGTACTGACTACAATAAACTTATATGGCGTACATTTTACATGATATTATATAACGAATGAAGAAGACAGATGCAGCAACTAAAATAATAGTGTAATTTTTTAAATTTATTCTATTCTTTCAATTGGAGAGTAAAGTTGAGAAATAAAATTATGGAAAAGATAACGTTCCAGTTTAACATGCAGTGCAACAAATAATCACGTTTATTTCGAAAACTGTTCGGTTTTTTATTTTCAACAACCATTTTTACTTGAAATTAAGCGTCAAAAAGGGCTTACGTGTATAGCAACTCGAAGATGGATATCGTTTTAATTTATGGCCATGTGAAAATGCTTTAGCAGAACAGTTTTCCGGTAAACGTGCCAAATGCAGCTATTTTTACCGCGGTGTGCAATGAGTGCAAGTATAGTGCAACGGAAGGGAGATTTGAAACCGAATCGTGGAAGAGATGGAGGTCCAGGGCGTCCACGGCGTATTGCAGCAGTGTGACGTATCGTATCATCCACGAGGCTCAATTATATCCGTACCATGTACAGCGTGCTCAGCATTAATAGCAAGGAATTCGAAGAGAAGGACTGGTACCATGGCCGCCACGATATTCTGACTTCAAATCATTTGAACTTTGTTTATGGGGATATTTATAACATGCAGTGTTTTGCACCGAAGTGGATGCCTACTATTGATGGTTTACGCAAGCGTATCACAGTTGCTGCCAATAACTTTATAGTTCAACACGGACAAGAAGCAGAAGAAGCGGGTCCAATATTTTGTTATAACAGGTATATCAAACTATTTTACTAATTAAAACTACAAATGAATTCTATTAATGGCAATAGTGGCAAAAGCAGTACAAAATAGGTGTTACAGAATGTTATTTATTTGTTTCCTTGGGAATTTCTTTCCATTTTTTGTTCGGTCGTCGAACCGCCTTAACAGGTTTTACAGTGGACCAGTTTCCAGTGCTGTACAGAAGTGTATTTTTAAATCAATTTGGAACTACCCATTTTTTTTTACAAAACTGTATTTGTAAGAGTCTCGTGTACATTAATTTTTTTAAGTAATATCTGAATTTAGGAGCAATTTCTTAACTTTGAGACCTTGGAAATCAAGCAAAACCAAATATGTTGGGTTTAACAGCCCCGTTTTGAATGAACCATCCTGTACGTTAGATAAATTACAACATTAGTAAATAGCTCGCATAAAAGTTCAGCAGTAAATTCGAATATTTCGACGTACTTGTACACAGATGCGTAAGACGTGAGCTCTTTAAAAATTACCTTCGTCGCGTCCAATATTCTCGACTAGGCACTCCATGGTCCGATATAAGTTTCGGACACCTTCCTGATAACTTCCTAAAAGTTAATCGATCCATCAAATTTGATTTACTTACAAATTTGGGAAATAATTCCCAAATACCGCTCGCTTAATATCGCTAAATTATTCTTCTTAATTTAATATAGCAAGACAGGTAGAAGCTGTCCATATCAAAAAACTATATACTACTTCAGACGGCTTATGTCTGAAGGTAAGAGCTATTGATAAATTGGGACGCCTTTATTCTCTGCTTATGTTGATTATAGTCGACGTAACTTCCTTATTTTGAAATATTTTACTACATTCGACTCGTGGATTAACGAGTAAGGGGGTATAAAAAACACACGGATAAGCTGAAGTGATATTCATTATTATGAACAAAATGTAAAAGACAATTACATTGAAAAAAATATTTGTTAATTCCATATTCCATTAGTATTTTAGTTCGACATAAAAGTATTTGTTAGAGGAACCTAAAAATGTATTTATTCCCCACCATGTTGATTCTTTTAACTGACAATTTTCAAACATTGTTCTATATAAACATCATATTGTTAATCTAACGTGCGAAAAGGCTAAATTTTGTGTAACAGTTTATAAATGTTATAGTGCTCGCCAATATTCTTGGCTGGATAAATGACGTTGAATGTGCTGGGCTGAGAGTAATTATCTCCCACATTATTGTGCTGTAGGACCTGACGCCTTTAGCTTGTAGATATGGGTCCCGGGCCCTTCTTCGCTCAACCTCGATTGGCGGCTCTACTAGGCGCCTCTTTCTGTCACCTGTTGACAAATCTCGTCGGTAAGGGTTTATTCTTTGGCGCTCTTTGTACGTGAAATGTAACAACCTACATCTAGCGGTCATTAGCTGCTCCATGTTCAACAAAGCATGTGCAGTACAAATAACGGCAAATTAGCTTTCATTGGTCAATAAAAGTTCTCTTCAAGTAAAAGGCTAGATATTGAAATTAACATTTCGTAGTGTTAAACTAAAATAGTTTACGTTTTGAAATTCAAGTTTTTTTGGTTGGAATTAATTAATTAGAAATGTTTAATTTAATAATTTGACACCGTTAAGTCAAACAAAATAACAGTTGATTTAATATTTGTGTAGTTTTATGTCAAATACTGAAAAAACAATACAGAATAATCATTGAATTAAATCATCAGAAGTTATGCCCAAAACAAAAGTAATATAAATAATAAATTAATTAATATAAAAGAATGACACGTAAGTGGAATAAATAATGAAGCTGATTTAACATCAAACATGCGAAATTGTTGAATTAAGCTGTAATTCATCAACAATTTTTTTCAGTTTAAATAGTTAGCGTAATTTTATTTCAATCATATTTGTTTTATTTCAAGAGAAATATTTACTTTTTGTGGCAACAATAAACAAATTGACATCAAGAAAACTATTGCTCCAAGAGTATGTCTTTACTCAGCGTATAAGTGCAAGCATTATAGTAGCCAAATCTAGATTAATTTTGTGTTTTTTTATATTGCTAATACCAAAGATAGAAAAGTATGTACTTATAACCATTAATTTAAATCATTACCTATTATTTGTGAATACAAATATTAATATTACAATTAACATTTCCAGAAATATGCATGGGAAGGGAACTGTTGCTCCGACCAGGATATCGATGTAGATAGATAGATCGTTTATTATCCATTTTGGAGCAATACAATGCTAGAGGATTCGTCTATAAAATACAGGCACATACATATAGGGTTTGTCCAATACAGCAAGAATCGATTCCGAACCGTCCAGAATTAGTCAGTCAGTTCAGTTGTTAATGTACTTTCGACGAATGTGACGTAAGACGGTATTGGTCAAACATTTCTCATGGTTCTGAACCAGTTCTCGACGGTTGTTGGAACAGACCTATAGTATAAGTAAATTACATAACATACATTGTAAAAAACAAACAGTCGCTAAAATAACATTAAAATAATACACACATTGTGACAACGTTATTACGATATATACACACATATATAATATATATACACATATATACCTGCACACAATACACATAAGATATAAATAAACGTATATGAATACAAGAAATAATAAAAAGAACTTTTATAATCGCTTGTATTCTAAGAATTCATCCACAGAATATGCATTAATTTGAAGAAGATACTTTTTAACTTGACTTTTGAAGTTAGGAAGACTCGGTGAATTTTTATATATGCCTGGTAAATGATTATATAATTTCAGTCCAAGGACATCATGAGCCCTCGAGGTAATATTGAGGTGTCTATAAGAAATACAAAATTTATTTTTGTTTCGAGTGTCATGGGTATGATAAAAACTATTTTTTGTACATTTTTGTTTATTCTCATGGATGTAAACCAAAATGTGAAACATATATATAAACTTGGAACAGTTAGAATGCCATATTTTTAAAAAAAGGTCTACAGGATTATATTGCAGAAATACCAGCGATACATCTAATTATGCGTTTTTGAATAATAAATACATTTTGTGATTTCGATGATTTTCCCCATATATAATATATAATAAACAAAATCGGCCCCAAGACTGAGCCTTGTGGAACACCGATGTTGTTATTTAAAATAGAGGATGTACAAACGGACTGTTTGAAGTTATTATTATGGACTATTTTTACCATTTGTTTCGTATAGATACAATCGAAACCAATCAAGTCTGATACCGTAAGAATATAACTTAGTTAATACTTTATCATGTTCAACGCAATCAAAAGCGCGACTAAAGTCGCAGAAAATTCAAATAGGGCTACTTCCGGCTTCAACAGCTTCTAAGATTTTCTCATAATACGACAGTACAGCAGTTACAGTAGAATGCCCTGGACGAAAACCGTGTTGGCCATCATTTAATACATTATTTATGTCAAGAAATTTTACTAATTGGGACAATATCGCATATTCAAATATTTTAGAAATTACGGGAGGCACAGAGATAGGACGGTAATTTGCTATGTTCTTGGCATCACCACTCATAAAAATTGGAGACACTAAAGAAGTCTTTAATCTGGATGGAAATAAACACTCTCGGAATGACTCATTAATTATATGTGTGATCGGTTGAACAATGTGTTATGAAATTTTTTAATTAGTTTAGCCGACATACCATCATGCCCAGCAGAAGTTTTATCCTTTAATATATATTTTGTAATATCCAGAACATCTTATTCGGTAACAAAAGCAAGAAACATACTATTCCTCCGGTTGATCAAATTTACGTTAGGACTTACACTAGTTATTTTGTTTTCTGAAGTAAATGATATGGGATGTTTATAAAAAAATTATTAAATTGTTCAGAAAGCTGACAAGGGCCTGTTACTGATAAATTATTAATATTCAAAGTAATATTTTTTGATCGTTTTTGTTTACCATTTAGTTCATTAATAACGTTCCATGCAGATTTGTTTATGTTACTAGAGTTTTGAATTTTATGTAAATAATACTGACTCCTTTTGCTGACAAGTGCATTATGATCTTTTTTAGCAGTTTTGTATAGGGGTGTGAATTTAGGGTCGACTTTCTGCAGACTATATCCTATACCTGCGTATGAGTGTAATTATATGTATGTATATGTCTGTATGCTGCCGAAACAATTGTGTACACACTTATCGGTTAACAGACTTTATTCCTTCTATTTTATTGATTGTTTTTAATCTATTAGCTAATTAAATGTAATGTATAGCCCCATAATAT
Organism: Monochamus alternatus; assembly: GCA_037114965.1. Lineage (NCBI taxonomy): Eukaryota > Metazoa > Arthropoda > Insecta > Coleoptera > Cerambycidae > Monochamus > Monochamus alternatus. Next base: position 22,734,801 of record CM073426.1, on the reverse strand, counting down.
TATTGTGTGTGAATAAAGTTTATTATTATTATATTATTATTATATAATTGTTTTAAATTTGAACTGGATACTTTTACGTTTCCGTTTACCCATTCTTTACTAGTTTTCTTATAAATTGTTTTTTGTGTTCGTGGACAGTGTGTGTCAAAGTAATACATTAAAGTATCGTTAAAATTATTAAATTTTGCTTCGGTTCCACTAGCTAAATAAGTGTCTAACCATTTTTGGTTTAAAAGAGCAGTCAAGCCAATGCGCCAATGCCAATGGTCTGATTTTGCACGCTGTTAAATATGCATTCTGATACAGCTATTTTGCTGGTCACTGATTCCTCAATGTATGTCTAAGAAGATTTCCAACCACCCAACCGCTTTAGTGTTAGCAAGTCTGCTCCAGAATTTGCAACCATCGTAACTGCAGAGCTACGGAAGCAATGTTCAGCATGCATTTCTGGATTTAGCAACTTGAAAAACTATCATTTGTGGAATTTTGTAAATGGTATTTATTCCCACAGGTTAAAAAGTGCATTTGTTCTGTCGATAATTGTTGAAGAATTTGTTATGGGGTACGTTCTGAGGGCGTAGGGCGATGTATTTTCGAATAATCTTCAAGACGCTGTCTCCAGATATCTTATTCGTAATACAGAATGATCGGTCTTTTTTGGTTTTGTTATTGAGAAGAGAAATAAACATTGCAGATTGTTGATCGTCAATGTTTCCAACTTCTAATCTGTGCAACACATCCGAACAGCATGCACCACGTAAAATTCCGATAAATCATGACTCAGTTTCAAATTTAATACTTTGGTACCTGGTTCAAATTTAGGCTCTAATTCAATCAATTTCGTGCGAATTTAGTTAACAGAACATTGTTTTCGTGATAATGCATTTATACAAAGTAAACAAGTACTAAAAAGCTTGATGTATTTCAAATAATTTTTACACATTACACAGTTCACTGTTTTTTTTTTTTGAATAAAAAGTAGGCAATATAATATAAAATAAGTAGAGATGGCACTAGACGACGCTTATGTAATCAGTAGTGATAATAATGGAGGTGACGTGATGAATCATAATAGTTTTCTCATTTTGTTTGGCGCAAGCTCAAAATATACAAGGTGCGGCGGGTATAATGTATAATAATTAATACTTTTTTGTTTACATTTCATTTATTGAACGAAAATGAAGTATTGTTTTTTATTGAATACCTAGGAACCTTATTTAAATCAGTATATTCACAGAAAAATTACAATTACCTAATTTTGTATTTAATTATTAAGTTAGATTCACTTAATTATTTAACCGCTTCCTTTAAAACCGTCTTAGTTAAAATTTTTATATGTATAATTAAAGTTTTATTTACACGAAAAAAAAACGCAAAGATGGAACTTTTTCATAAAAGACATTTCTATTACAGATATTGCCAGGAATGTAGTTTAATTTTTATACATTTTACACGCTGCATTTGTATAACCAGTCATTGATTATCTTTATAAAATGAAATAGATGGTGAATAGTATATTTTAATATTTTCTTAAATAATTATTAAGGTTAATAACTCAACACAAAAGAAAAATTAGGATTGCATGGAAACTCAACGATAACGAAAAATAATGATAGGATTTAGCAAAAGGTTTTGAATATTGGGCATACTAGTACATTAAATATTATATTATTACAGCAAAAATTCGGTTTACTTAAAATCATTAAAAATATAATTACGATTGGATAAGCATCTTTTTAAAAACAGCAAACACAAAAAAACTTTATTATTGATATAGGTTTTAAATTTTTCTTTGACGGACATTTTGTATACGAGGAAAAATTTGGACTAACCTAAATTTGTTTTTTATATAACTTTATTTTAAAGAAGTATATCTTTATTCCCCTTACAAATTATTTAACAAATTAAGTTTATACAAGGTGTAACAAAAAAGCAGGTCATCCCATTAACTGCGTATTTTTGACGGCAAAATTTGACAATATAACCCTCCTTGCCTATATATAAAAATGCCTCCTTTAAAAGATACCGAGTGTTGAAGTTGAACTTTTAAAATTGTTTTTCCGCAATAACTTTCACGTTTATATAACAAATATTTCTATACTCGCGTCAAGAATTCAGAAGTCTCACGGCTGACGTTACACATGTGATTTTATTGTCAACGTAATTTTCGATATTTGGTCGAGTTAAAAACAATCATCTTTTGCAATTTAGTGCAATATATAATGCAAACTTTTAGTGTAGTATATAGTTTTATTACTGTCAGTTGCAGTTTCTTAAATATTTTGATGAAAATATAATGAATTATTCATTTGTTCGTATGACGTAAGACGTCTGAATTCCTGTCGCGAGTATATGCTTTTTTGATTAGGAATGAATGAATTATTTAAATGATTTAACCAATAAAATCCAAAGTGGCTTGGTTACCCACCTAGAACTTCATAAACATGGTTTTTCTACTTCGTAAAAGCGAAGATTCAAATTTAAAAACATGGATTTTAACCTATGTGTGTAAGTTTATTCAGATATTATTAAAAACTAGCCTAAGCAATGCTCTTTCAGTTCTTAGGAAAAGTTTCTTGATAAACATTCTAAAATTAGGAAAATTAATATTAACTTGTTTAAATATACAGGGAGCGCATTTGCCAAAACAGGACAGCAGTTCAGTATGTAATAAAAATGGTTTAAGAAATGAAGATATTTGCACTTTACACTTTGACTGAGATTCGAACGTATAGTTGATCTACATTTACGGTTGCTATGGAAACTAAGGACAATTGTTCTCTCATGGCATACCAAGCTACTTAAGAGCGCCGTATTCTTGACATAGTGTTTTCTATAAATACAAGTAATTTTATTCATTTAATAACTCAATAGTACAGGGTGTCCGAAAACTAATGGGACCCACCTTAAACATAGCTTCCTGTGATCAAATAGAACCGATTTAGACAAACTTAGCTTTGTCCATAAGTGCTTCGTTTAGAAGTTACAGGGCTTCAAAGAAAAAAATGTTGTTAAAAGGGCCCGCTACGATATGCAGCACTACTTACTTCTCTGTAATGCTTGTACTTACCTAAAACATAACTGTACCAAATTTCAACATGATTGGAAGTTTCGTTTCTTAATTATGCCCATAACAAGAAAACAATTTTTTTAAGCCCTGTAACTTCTAAATGAGGCACTTTTGGACTAAGCTAAGTTTGCCTACATCGGTTTTATTTGATCACAGGAAGCTATGTTTAAGTTGGGTCCCATTACTTTCCGGACACCCTGTATAGAGTTTAACAAATAACAGGAATGTTATCTCATGTCAGCTGCGAATATTCAAAGTAACACCCATATATAACGGCAGAAAGCGGTCTAACCAACAAATTTTTAGGTACAGAAATCTCTCAAAAAACATATTTTTTTTAATTCAACTGTAGATGCAAATATTTTTATAACAATAACTTACATAGTTCTGCATATAAGATTGTTCACTTTTGTTTATAAGCATGTGAAAATAATTGTTAATTGTTACGAATGCATTTTAATAGTTATTATATTATTTGAGGAGAACTTAAATATTAAAGTAGATAAACAAAATATCAATAATTTTATTTTTGATATTACTTTTGCTCTACGTAAAAAATACCACAAATTTGATAATTTTACGGCGAGAAATACGGCGACCTTAGAAACATTGCTTTTCCTTTTTACTCCGTAATATTAAATTAGCTTTTAAGATTTGAACAATTTAAATAAAAATTGAGTTTTTTAAAACCTCCTGTATTTTTAATAACTTCAATATTTTCTAAATGTTGCGTTCTTGTTAGCAAATGTCTTCATTTCTTAAACCATTTTTATTATACAGTATGCGCCAAAAGTATGGAATAAATTCAATAAAAACGAAACAATTATTTTTTGGGAAAAATCCTCGAACAGGGCGATTTTTAATTTAAAAAATACATATTTTAGTGTAAAATGCGATTTTCAAATGTCATTTGTTTTCGAGTAATGACGTCTTCGATTTTTTTTAAATGGCAACATCATATTTTTTTCCTTGATTCTGAAAGATCGTACTAAAATTTTGCCCTCTTACATAGGAGTGCAAGAAGTTTGCGATTTATTTAATGAAAAATATCCAGATCGTCCTATCAGTCAATCAACAGTCAGTAAGGTAGAATCTAAATTTAGAGAAACTGGCAATGTTGTAAATATTCCAAAACCTGGACGTCCAAGCATTAATGAAAATCAGAAACAGAACATTTTGATAAGTATGGTGGATAATCCTCATAATTCTTCACGATTGGTTGCATTAAACAATGACACTAGTCAGAGCACAGTGCTACGTATTTTGACGAAGGAAAAATATCATCCCTACAAAATTCAACTTGTGCAGGAACTCAATGAAGATGATCCCGATCGCCGCTTACACTTTTGCGAAATTCTAATGGATTTATGTCAAGGAAATAGAAATTTACACCGGCAAATACTTTTTTCAGATGAGGCCACATTTTGTCTAAATGATACAGTAAACCGTCAAACTTGCAGATATTGGAGTCGGGAAAATCCTCATTGAATGGCGGAGGCACATACCCAACACCCTCAGAAATTAAATGTGTGGGCTGGAATAGTTGACGACAGAATAGTAGAGCCTTTCTTCTTTGAAGGAACCCTTACAGGACAAAGATATTTAGAGTCTCTAGACGGTGCAGCAAGACGGTGCACCTCCGCACTATGCGCGCCCTGTACGAGATTTTTTGGACAACTGTTTTCCTGGAAGGTGGATCGGCAGACGCGGACCGATAGAATGGCCTGCAAGATCGCCAGATCTTACAGCTCTTGACTATTTTTTATGGGGATACTTGAAGTCAAAAGCGTACATTAATAAACCACGTAATTTAGATGAACTTCAAAATCGCATTCGGGACGAAATACGCAGAGTTACCCCAGAAATCCTTCATAATGTGCAAGAAGAATTTCTTCACAGACTTGCGCATTGTCAAGATGTTGGTGGATGGCAATTCGAATATTTAATTTAAGTATAAAATTTAATCAATTGTATTCTATTTTACATACCTCAGAATTGTTACGTTTTCTAACATTCAATCGTCATTTACTCGAAAACTTTCCTTTGTAAGAGGGCAAAATTTTAGTACTGTCTAATAGAGAATTAAACGATCTTTCAGAATCAAGGAAAAAAATATGATGACATTTGAAAATCGCATTTTACGCTAAAATATATATTTTTTAAATTAACAATCGACCTGTTCGAGGATTTTTCCCAAAAAATAATTGTTTCGTTTTTATTGAATTTGTTCCATACTTTTGGCGCATACTGTATACTAAACGGCTGCTCTCTGTTTTGATGAATGCGCTCTCTGCATACTTAAATGTGTTAAGACTAATTTCCCTAATTTTTAGAATGTTTATCAAAAACCTTTTCCTAAGAACTGAAAGAGCATTGCTTAGGTAAGTTTTTCATAATATCTGCATGCATAAACCTACATACAAAGGTTTAAATAAAATCCACGTTTAAATTTGACTCTTCGCCATGTTTATGAAGTTCTAGGTAAGTAACGGAGCCACTTTGGATTTTGTTGGTTAAATAATTTAAATAATCAATTAATTCCTAATAAAAAAGTATATAAATATTTGTTATAAAAAAGATTGTTTTCTTCCATCTACACTTCAATAATTGTAGAAATTAAAAAAAATAATTATACAAATATTGTAACACTTGGTATATAGGTATGTTTGTTTCAATCGACTCAAAATCAAGTATTCTTATCACCTCCTAAAATTATTGTAACGACTTGCAAAACACCCTGTATATTTGGCAAATAATGATCGATGATACCCACACCTCCGCCACTGGTAAGTTTCTAAAGCTTGTGATTTTTTGTTTCACATCTACTGGCATACTAAATATGCACACCGAATTTGGTTAAATTGTCTCAGGCGGTTTAAAAATAAAAAAATTAAACACTGATTATTTTTAAAAAATTTTGAGACTAGCTGGACAATGGCTGTCCTAAGACATTATTTATTTAACATTTTTAACATTTATAAAACAAAAAGCCCTTATTTTCGGCCGCAGAATACTCCCCTGGATTTTTGATCTTTATTCAAGAAGCACCCTGTATATTTGAGGAAAATATTAGCATATGCCTACTTTACCTTACATAAAAAATTACAAATCTAAAATGTTATTTAATTTTCCTAGTATTTGTAAAGATGTTATTGGCAACTATAACTTTAGAGAATATTTATAATTTAAAATAACTAGCAGAGTAAGCAGGTAATTACTTTGACGTATATTAAAAAATATTCGCAATTCAGCGCAATCAATATGTCCGCCCCAAAAAAAAACAAATTGGCAATCTAAAATGCAGTGACGTACCCGCTGATTAAAATATTTTACGTAATATTTACATAATTGTGTATTCGCACTCACACTAACCTTGACGTTAACGTAAACGTAGAAATGATAAACACCTCAAACGAATTGAAATGTTAAAAACCCGCTTCAAAAAAATCGCGGTATAGCTGTATTACAGAATGAAATATTTATGTGTGAGAAGGTGATTTTTTTAAGCTTAACTCAAGGGTGACAGCTGCCTGGGTTTTATAAATATTTATCACCAATAAATTGAATTCTAAACTTTTTTAAATAAAATTTCTGAAATATGGTAATACGCAGACAAACAATGGAGTGAGTTAAATATGTTGGTGCTTCCTTTAAAATTCTCTATCGAAGGTGAAGTGATCAAATCGAGCTGTTTGTTATTAATTATAGCAATATTAATGAATTCATTAACATTGAATTTATTATCCTGCAAAAAGTTTTTTTGTCATTGTAAAATTAATATTCCTAAATTTTATGAGTGGAAATGTAGTAAATTCAAGATACTAATAAAGTAACCTTTAGTTTTGATTATTGACAAGATAACACTCCTCCTGCATTAAATACTATTACATGGGTCGGTCAGTGGTCGCGCGGTTTAAGGCGTCAGTACTTGAATCGAGGTGACTAGATCGGAGTTGGTTCGAGCCCAGCTGCCGGTAGACCGTATATAAGCCATATTCGTGGAGAGGTTTGGTGCCCTCTCTGCGGGTATGGTAGGGTGGAAGAATGTTGGCTTGGGTCAATGTGAGAGATTGATACCGGTTGATATTTGACTACCCCCCTAATTAATGAGGTTTTCCAGGTTTCCCTCATTCCTGCACTGAATAGTGGTTAGGGCCTACCAACGTAAGTCGTTCCTGGGCGCAAATGCGGCCTGCTTAATAATAATATGCCGCTCCCTCTCCCGCACAAGTCTCCGACTTCAGGGCTAATCCCTGTGATTAGAATGAGGGGTAGAGATATTATTATTATTATTGTTGTTGTTGTTGTTGTTGTTATTATTATTATTATTATTATTATTATTATTATTATTATTATTTATTTAACTTCTAACAATTATTTCTTCAACAGTGTAAATATCAATTACAAGGCAGAGCTTAAAATATATTTCCCATAAGATACAAAATAGTTATTGTTGTGTCTAGAATAGTGAAATGGCACTTTTGCATTCAAAAATGGGAGTTATTTTGACGAGCTTAGCGAGGCAAAATATCCATTCGAGAACGTAAAAGCATATCAAGTTCGAGACATATACATTATTTTTTTCGAGGGCAATTATGTTATGTACAACAATTTAATTTACAAATGAAATCATTTGAATCGTGTTTGAATCAAGACGGTTTATGCGTGGTGACTATCATAACGATAGCAACCTAATAAATAATGACAATTAGTTGTTAGAAACAGTAGTGTCAGAATTATTGTAATTCATATTGTAAGTGTTTAATTCAAAATGAGCTCGGAAAGTGAAGACGAGCGTTTACCAGGTGAAGCATTGGAAGCGGCACAAAGTGCTATTTCACAATTAATCCCCAAGAAATCATCGAGATAATACGAAATTGCCTACAATTTGAGGGATTGTCTAGTTTGAAGAAAATTCAAAAAGTGCCGAAGCGGTGTTACTGGCATATTTCGAATATAAAATTAAGCCTTCGGCGTTATAGTCAGTATGGTCAAATACCAGAAAATTTCCAAAACTAATAGCATATTTGAAAAGCACATCGGTTGGACACCGTCCAAAAAAGTCCAGAATTCTAACGAAAGAGGAAATTGAGATATTTTTACAAGAATCACCTGATAATAGATTTCGGGTAGAAACGGTAATTCAAATTAATATAAATCGTTTAACTTAACTGATTTTGAACAACTTTTCAGGTTATTTTAATAATTAGTGTTGTGGAGCTTTGAGAAGAGATGAGTTACTAAAGATAATGATCGATGATAAACAAGACAAAGATTCAGTTATTATTATACTACTCCGATAAAGATTCAGTTATTATTATACTACTCCGATATGTTTTGTAATCTCAAGTCCAGACCAAATGAAGAGACCTCAAATACTGGGTAGTCGAAGTTTTTTTATGAAGTACATCAGGCAAAACGGTATTAACCAAGTGGTTGACGTCAACAAAATAAAGAATATGCAAAAAGAAATAGCAACTTTTTTTAATTTTCCTCATCTTATACAGGGCATCGCTTTAGACGTGTTCCTAAAATTACGCATAAAATCAAAATATGCAAATATATACAGAGTATTGCATTTAAAATAGACGGCGATTTTCGGTATAATCGGAAGTGCTACAAAAATGACAATATTTTATTTAAAGAGTGCACCACCGAATATCCTAAAGCCTAAATTTTAAAAATTGAAATCTAAGTAGTTTCTGAAAAATTCTGATTAGCCGTCAGACAGCCTGTGTAGATGATGTTTCTTGCATATTGTTTGTTTGTTATTTTTACTGTATAATTTCTTTCTATTACTTTTTTTAGTTTTTTTCTGTTGAATGATATAAAATAAAAATAAAAACATAAAAAAATTACAAAACCACAGTTATAGGTAATTAAAATTTACAAATTTTGTTTCAAGATAAAATACCAAAATTTATTATAATAAAAACACCACAAGAATACTATTAAATTATAATTGTGAGTCAGAAATGTAATGAGAAATTTCAATTTTATATTACTGTCCGCTAAAGAATATGTACAAGAAGGATATAAAACTTAAACCCTAAATATTAACCACCATCAACACTAGTCAGATAAGAAACAATTTCAATCGCAGTGTCGTCAATGAAAATAGTAATGAAAAGAGATTTGAACCTTGGAATACCCCAGAAGTAACAAGGCAACGACTAGATTTAAATTCATTGTATATGCATACAACTTGTAACATATTGTCATTTGTCAGAAACATTGTAAGAACTTATGAAGATTTTTTTTTAATAATTTTGTCCACAAATACTAATACCTCAATTCTACATTGTTTGCTGTCCTAAAATATATTTTTATTGTGTGCCTAGACGTATGCATGCCGCATTACGAATATAAAGGGTCCTGACGAAACTTGACCCAAACCTTTAAAAAAAAGTACAGACGGAGGAAAATATGTTTCACAATGGTGTAAGCTGCTTTCTGAAAAAAAAAACACGTCTTCAGGACCTTATATATCTTTAATCCAAAAGGGACGCATTAAATGAACTTTAGAAATACTTAAAGCTTTCTCTCAGTCCTTTTTATCTACTTTAACTTATAGTACGCAGATTACCTTAATATATATTGCTATTAATATGTTCTTATATCTATTTATATAATGTCGTGTAGATATGATGTAGTAAATTCTAAATCAATCAATCAAATTGTAATAGTTTAGAGCTAAACAACAACTAACTTATTAATAACACTAGGTATAAATTTTAAAATTGTATATGTATACAAATCATTATTATCGGATAAAAAGCCAGGTATAAATTTATTTTAACGTGACAGGTATTAAGATAATGTTTTTTTTGCAGTTTTGAATATAGATAAATGTTTATCTGAAAACAGGTGAACACTTGAGTTTCGGAAGTAGAAGCTTGAATGGTGAATTATAGTATTACTGCAGACTAACCTAATAAACTAAGAGGCTTTCCTTGAACAATACCCTGCTTTTTAGTGTCAAAAAGTAATATAAAGTAAAGTAAAATCTCACAAACAGGTGTAAAACTTGTATGTGTCTACGTATATTGTTTCCCAAGATACAGATTATACTGCCCCAATAAATGTAAATTATAAATTAAAAGTAGACTGTAAAAGCTTGAAAAAAAATGCTACTCTAAATACGATGGTCTAAATAAGCTACCAAAATTTTATAATGTCCGAGATGCAGAGAGTTGATGTTACAATTTTATTTAGTTTTTCCTCAATGACTTTATCATAAATTGTTTAGTTTTCTAGCCCGAGAAATTCAAATATGGCCTTGAATTTGCTGTCAACTGTACAGGTGCGCCACCTACAGCACTTCACATGTAGGTAGCGTCTTCCATAATTGACAACAAATTCGAGGACATATTTCAATTCGTGCCAGAAAACTCCCCTCTTCCAAGTTTCATGGAAGTACAATAATTAATAATGAAGTTATTGAGGAAAAACTAAAATAAAATAGTACTTTTAACACCCTGTATCTGGGATACTATAAAATTTTGGACTAAGGTAACTTGATTTTGGTCCCCAGAATATGTGGCAATATTATTTCCCAATCTTTTACAGATTAGATGTTTGGTATCAGAGAACATACATATAATTTGATTGATAGGAATTGTAGGAGATTTGATTTATATTTGCTTAAAATTCATTTCTAATACAGTAAAAAATGTTACAAATGCTAATAAAAAAGAATATATGGGTACATATTGTAGGTGTAATTCAACGCTGGTCAGGACTTTAGTCCGCAGAGTAGTTAGTTTCACATAATATTGTTAATACCTTATTAATAATATATAAAAACACACTATATACTAAAATATATGTTGTGTCGCAGCAGTATATCTTTTTAGTCATAAATTTCGTACCTTACTACAAAATTCTTATAATTTTATGTGCATATTGTACTCCAAATTCCTTAAAACTATATTTACCTATAGTAGCTACTAATATTTTTATTGGAATCGTAAAACAGGAAATGATAAAATATTGTATTTCACATCGAAACATTTATTAATCCAAATGATATCAGCTACTAATTTGTAATACAGCCCATAACACGTAGAAACAAATTTGGGTATAAAAATTATTGCAAGGTAGCCATAATGGTTTAGAAGTTAACAAAATACAGAGTGTTTCAAAAAGACATGGCAATATTTCTAGAGCTGAACATTAAAAAAAGTGGGGTTAATAAATGTATGTCCCAGAGCCACTCAGTTTTGAGATACAGGGCGTATAATATAATTAACAAATTTAGTTTTGGATGTAATTATTTTAAAGACCAACAGATTTTAATAAAATTTGACACAGGTACGTTTTTGGTAGTGCCGAACACGCTGGTGTTATTAGTTTTTTTTTGTAGAAAAGAGAGGGCGCTAGTTGCTAGTATTTGCTGACATTTTATTTTCTAACTTTTTTAACTTGGGTTTCCCATTATGTCTTGTTATACAGGATGAGTCATTAATAATGGTACATAGCTTAAGGGCAGATTGCTAACATCAAAGCAAAGATATTGAGCCTAACATCCCTTATTCAATTGTTGCTCCTTTTCATGCTGCAAGGTGTTACAGTTGAAAAAATGTTTTTGATTTTTTGCTATGGACTGATTGTTTTGAAAATTTGTAGTCTTATGTTTTTTGAGGTAGCAATTACGAATATGCAGTGTTGAGGTGACGACTAGAGGGCGCTAGTTATACTGTACTGTCGATGTATTTTACACTTTTGAATTGTTTAATAATTCATTCATTCTAAATAGATAAACTCGAACCGTTTTCAAGAAACAGATGACAAACGTCAACATCTGCACTGCTGGTATAGGTTTCCATTATTATTATGTACTAGCGCCTAATGAACAGAGCAGAATGAAACAGGATCAAATTTAGCGTGATTACGACATTCACAAAGAACAAATTACTATTCAAATCAGAAAATAAATAATTTTACTGTAATTTCTTTTATTCACATATGTATACGCATGGAGTTTGGAGATTGACACATACACACGTCATAAATAAGTACTATTACAGGGATCACCCGGTTAACCTTGCCATAGTTTTTTTGCATTTTCCTAAAAATGGTGTATTTTTAAAAAATTTACTAAGAGTACTTTTTGCGTAAAATAAATTTTATATACTACTATAGGAATTAGAATAGGAAAAACTCAACATAAAAGAAGTTAGAGAATAAAATGTTAGCAAAAATGCCAGCAACTAGTGCCCTCTACTTCATACACACAAACTAATAACTTCACCGTGTTCGCTACCACCAAGAACGTATCTTTGTCAAGTTTTATTCAGATATGTTGTTGTACAAAAAATACATAAAACATTTGATTTTTTAAAATTATCTTTCATGTCCTGTACCTCAAAAATGAGTGGAGGGAAGTATTTATTAAGGCACTCCATACATACAACTACGTATTCAAATCAAAATTTTAAAAAGTCAGCCAGAATTATTGGAATTTAATTTCGGATTGTAAATTGTCAGGTATTTTTTTAGCAAAAGATGACCTCTGTTTATTATGATAACTGATCAAAATAATTTAAAAAATATGTATTGTACCACAGTAATAAGATTACCATATTTACTTAAATTAAATGATACATATTCAGTTACAATTGAATCAATTACAACTTTTCAATAGCCTACAATACAATCCAGTGATATCGGATATAGAAAACGTGGATATTATGCTACAGTGCATTACAAACAGACCGAAAACTTGTGCCATTGGATCTACTTGAAATTTATGTTTGGATCAGTCTTATTTCAATCTCCAGAATAGTTCCTAGTACTTTATATATGATATGGTAGAAATTGTTTCAAATATATTACTTGTATATAACATCATATTGTTAATCAAACTTTCGAAAAGGTAAATATTGCATTTGTCTTAACAGTTTTTAAATGTTAAAGTGCGCTACAATATTTCTGGCTGGATAAATGACGTTGGATGTGCGGGGCCGACAGGGATTGTCTACCACATTATTGCGCTGTAGAACCGGATGGCCGTATGCCTTCACCTTGTAGAGGTGGGCCCCCGGGCCCCTTCTCCGCTCAGCCTTGACTATATTAGAGGCCCCCTTCTGTCTCCTGTCCTGACAAACCCCGTCAGCAACGCTTTATCTTTTGGTGCTTTACAGGGTACGCAAAATGTAATAACCTATATAGCGGTCATTAGCTACTACATGTTGGACGAAGCACGTGCAGTACAAATAATGGCAATGGCTTTCATTGGCCAACCAAGATTTTCTTTAACAACATTACATGGTGTTAAATTAAAATAATTTACACTTTGATGTTAAAGTTTTTTTGATTGACGAGAATTATTTAAAAATGTTTAATGTAATAATTTGATATCATTGAGGCAAACAAAATAACAGTTCATTTAATATCGGTGTAATTTTATGTCAAAAAATAATGAAAATTAAAACAATAAAGAATAATCATTGAATTAAATCATCACAAGTGATACCCAAACAAAAAAAATACATAATATAAAATAATAACATGTAGGTGGAACAATTTATGAAGTTGACTTAGCATCAAACAAGAGAAATCGTTGCATTAAGCAGTAAGTTGTCTAAATTTTTTTTTGTTAGTTTGAATAGTCACCATAGTTTTATTTTAACCATCTTTGTTTTATTTCAGAGAATTGTTCTTGTGGCAACAATAAAAAAGTTAACATCAAGAAAACTGTTGTTCCAAGGATTTGTTTTTTCTCAGTGTTGAAAAGCTTCTACAAATTTTGCACATATTCGCATATGTTCCATTTCTGTCGATTTGTGGAAAAATGCGATTCCAAGACAGCAATAAGAATGTATCTTAAAAGATCAACATTTTGTGCTTACTTTGTTCTTATAGAGTGACCCATTTGAAAGCAGAACACCTCTCTGAAAGTTTTCTTTGTCGATTTAAAAAGATTTTTTTTCTATGATAGAACTTCAATTCCTCTATCTTGATGCCAAATTTCACAATAAAAATTAAATTTTCAAGGCCCACCTCGAATTTTTTTCGACTGCAAAAATAAAAAAAAGATTATTGATTGTGTTATTTCAAATCTGAGTCTGTCATTGGATTTAGGATAGTTTAAAATGGTTGTGATCAAAAATTTTGGTGTTAAAAATGACCGTCTGGAATGAAATTCTGTTTGTTTAAGAATCAAAATCTGCCATGATTAAATCCATCAAATACAATAACCTTTGGAAAAACTGATTTTTTCAACAGTGAAGTGCTGTTTCTGTATGAGATCCAACAAAATATTATTAAGAAAAGCTTCTTGGAAAGAAAAACTGAGTAAGTAAGTAAAATTTCAATGTCCTCAGCCTACTTTGACTTTTTGCTCGATTTTCTGATTTTTTTCGCTAGTGAAGTACTATTTGTGTATGAGACACAACAAAATGTAATTAAGAAAAGTTTCTCAGACTGAAATATTAGGCACGTACGCAAAATTGCACGCGTGTCTTATACGTACCCTGAAAAAAATCTTAATTGAAGCAAAAAATCAAACAGGGTCTAGGACACTGAAACTGCTCACACTTACTCAGTTATTCAATTTACAAAACTGTTCTTAATAACATTTTATCGTTTCTTATACAGAAGCAACACTTTACTAGTGAAACAAATCTGTTTTTCCTAATTACTAAGACTTATCTACTGGATTTTATGTAAGTAGATATAAATCTCAGGTCATTTTTCATCAAAATTTTCTCTCCTGTATATTTTTTTAAAATTTGATCACACCAATTTTAAACTATCCTAAATCCAGTAGCGCACTCAGATGTGAAATAAGAAAATCGCTAATGTTTTTTTTTTGGATTTTTGCTGTTGAAAAGCGAAAAGTAAGCGAAAATTTAATTTTCATTCTGATATTTGACATCAAAGTAGTATAGTTATTGAAGCCATTTGATTGAAAAAAAAATAAAACTTATAGAGAGGTGCCTACTCAGAATAAAATAGAGGAAAGATATGCAAGAATAAACAAAGCCAACATTTCCTTCAACGTTAACCGATGTGTTTATATTTATTAAGGTAACGTTACAAGAACTAAACATAATTTATACTTCAGTTTTGAAAATAAAATATTATTACAGTCGCCATCGTGTGGTAATTTTATTAATTAACTTCGCTTCGAAGTAAGTATACGTGGCAATGCTGCAAACGCTATTTGTTTGGAAGCTCACCGGTTGTCAAATATCGCTGTTATTGTTTATAGGGTTTTCTTCTTTTTGAAGTGAAATTGATACCTTTGTTATATTTTTCAGTCATTCATTTTGTCTATTACATTATAGTTCGCTATGGAACACAAATAGTATGTAAAAATATAATAGGTAAGTTTTGACAGTCATAGGCGTTGATCTATCTAAGAATTAAAAGTACCTAAGATTCTTTTGCAAACCACAAATTGTACTTTTAAGAATATAAGTAATCAAATAAGCATTACTATCTACTTTGTTATTTCAAAAGAATGCACTTTTAGAATATGAAAAAAGAACAAATAGTTATTTATGCAACAAGTACAAAAAGTCGTTATTGCACGCGACGTGTAATTGTCCAACGAGGGCGGTAGGCTGAGTAGGACAACACGTCGAGTGCAATAAACACTTTTTGTACGAGTTGCATACAATATGTTTTCTACGTTCATGTAAATACCAACAAATGTTTTATTAGATGACACTAAGTCTAGGAAAATATGACGTCTATTTGAACGTTCATGTTTGTTATGATGACAAAAACGCTGTAGTAGAAATACAGATGAATGCAATAAACATTTTATTGCACTAGTGCAATAAAGAACCACTTTTTCCACTAAATCTAGTTCAATAAAGTTTTGTTTTTTGCATAAACGTAGAAAAAATAAATTTATATCACGCAATGTAAAAAGTAAATGTCATAAATACATTTTTAGTTGTTAGTTCTAAGGAAAGAGTTAGGCTATTGTTGATTAAAACAAATTTATTTTGATATCAGTGATAATAATTGTAATACTAAAATGTTGGTTGGTATTTGTAAGTTATTTTTTGTTTTAACTGCTATTTCCTTGATAATAATAACTTTTTTGTTGCACGGCTTCAATAATGTTTATGTCTTTATTTAGTAACAGTTTTTGTTGACATTTAACTAATAACATATATTTCTTGCATTAAGCCAATTTAGACGCCTACTTGATCAATCTGTACTTTGAAGTAATTTCAACTACCTATGCATACATATTAATTTTTTACATAAATTAATATTTCATTAAATTTTCGAATCAGATCCTAGATCAATTTCCTATATCTTACAATGTTATAACAGTTCTTAGAATGTAAGGTTTTAAAATAAATTTGTACCCTAATAGTTATTTTTGGAATAGTATTCATTATAATTACTATTTGTTGCACATAAAACTGCTTATTAAATTTTATTATTTGCTTTTATTCTTTCACCATTCCAATTAACCTAAGTATTAAGTAATAAGAAATATTAGTATTTTAATATTAATTTACCTACATTTCCAACAAAATCTGTTACACCACTGACATTTGTTTTCATTCGATGCAAACTGTTATATATTGCTTGTTTATTTAGATAAACTTTGACTAGACGCTAGTTAACTACAATTGTGTACAATAAAAGACGTTTGTTCCCTCTATTTTCATAATTGCACAGATGAGAGTGCCTCACTTTCGAATGGGTCACTCTGTACACGTTTTATTTTTCGATATTTCGGTACGTAAACACAATAAATTTGGTAATTTCGTTGCGAGAAGTATGGCGACATCCAAGAAACTTTATTAAAACTGTATACAACTCACTTTTCGTCTGCCTTCCCCTGCACAGCGTGACGACTGTTCGCGTGAGAGCAGTCCACATGTCATCGCGGTTCTGCGAGCGCACAACGCGTACGGTCCATAGCACACTGCGATACTGGCGGTCGACGTCGCGGACCGGCGTCGCGGAACGTCTTGATAACCGGCCGATGATAAAATATGCGTGCGCGCTTCTCTCTTCCTCGCTTATCGCGGTGAGCGCCTTTCGGCCTTTTTTTATTAACCCCTTTACGGCGATCTCAGGAAGACCAGAGTCAGATAGCGGATCAATCGGGGTCAGATTTGGGTCAGAGAGTAATGGACACTCTCATCTTTGCTGATGGTGAAATATAAGATTTTTATTACATTATTAATAAGGAGGAGGTTGCGAACTCAGTCCACAATTGGCTGCGGCAACAGGATCCCTTGGAGTTTTATATGCAAATAATATGCAGGGTGTTCCAGAATGATGGTCAAATATTTTACCAGTGTATCCCATATTTTTCATTTTGGGTCATTTTTGTTGAGATATTCGAGTCGCAAAATGGCGGGTAAAATAGTTTTTTTATTTTTCCTTAAAAACGGTTAGACTTTCACTTTCGGTACACATTATCAGCTAGTCAGAAGCTATTATACCAAATAATGAAATATTATGTCGGAAATTCGCTTGATGTATTTGTTGTTCTATTCAGCAAATCAAAAATATTTATTCTTTATGTATTTCTTATAGAAAGGTTAGTTGTACAATTGTTTCTTTTTGTTGTATAATCATTTTAGTGATGCGTCTGGGTTTTTGTTTTTTCCTGTTATAGTTATGACCCTATATACTCATAGATACTTTGTTTTTAATATGTTCTTTTTTTAATTTTATATTTTTTGACTAAGTTTTATTTTAAATTGTTACTACAATTTTGTTATCTACATCTACTGTATTGTATCCTCATCCCATAACTGGATTAGTCCCGTGGGATGTTGTATTTAAAAAAAATAAATAAATAACTTTAAGAAGAAATTTGAAATCACGTATACATAGGGAGCACAATTCTTATCTACACCAAATTGAGAACGAGATATCAGCGGATGTTAAAACATTTTTTAATTATATAAATAAACGAACATCATTTACTTCAAATTACCAGTTCCACAACAATAATACACTAATATCAACAAAAGAGGTTTCTTATTGCTTTGGAGAAAATTTCCAATCTATATATTCTCATATATTTTTAGGTATTAATAATATTGTATGAAACTAACTACTCTGTGGACAAACGCCCCAACCAGCGTTGAATTACACCCACAATATCTACCCATATATTCCTTATTATTAGCTTTTGTAACATTTTTTACTGTATTAGAAAGGGATTTTAAGCTAATATAAATCAAATCTCCTACAATTCCTATCAATGAATTTACTGATTTAATATATACTTGTAGCGATTCCATGTGTTGATTTTTTGTCTCTTTATTTTGTTAGTTTTTATTAGTTAATTGTATATAATAAGAAAAATTTAAATATTATACTTAACTGTTTATTCCATTCATTAGATCGAATACTATTATTAGATATTTTTTCCATGTAATTACACAAATTGTCTGTTTGAAAATAAATATTATTAAGTTATGTACAACTGTGTCGGAAAACTTTTTTTGGATTGTCCTGAAGAAGACTTAAATGCAGCCGAAACATGAGAGTTGCCAAGAAATTGATTTTATTTAACTTTGGACAATATTTCTGAAGATTGCATCACGGAAAAATTACATTTTACAAACATTTGATGAACAATATGGTCTGTAAATTAATATTCCGAAAAAATTATAAAACTATTACTTAAACAATATCTAACGAGAAAAATTACTGTAATTTTTGTCACCTTGGTAATTTGGCAATTGTAGTAAATACCTATACATACGTCTGATAAATTTGTGAATATTTATGTTACGTCGTTTCTACTATCTAACTGAAATATATTTGAATTATCATATATTGGTATAATATTTGAAAAATCATGTGTTACAGCATTGAAAAAATATATATGTAATAATGTTTTTATACGTCATATATTCCTAAATCCTCTTGAACAGCTGTTTGTATTGTAAAATTAAATTATTAATCTCAAATTTACTTAATACTTATCTAAAATAAGAATTTATATTTCAATTATCACATTCTATAAACATACACAAATCTGCAGATAAGAGGGCTTTGTTCCTAAGAATAAACATTGATGTTTATAAATTTTCCATGTAAGATTACTTGAACAATGTCAATACGGGTGTCTTTGCCAAGATCGGAAAATTCTATTTCTGTTTTATATTGAAAACGTGTTTATAAATATTTTTAAATAAGTTTGGCGTCGTCGAAATGATAAATTATAAATTCAATATGTTGCCAGATAATAAAACTAAAGTTATCTATAATTAAAGTAAATCCAGGGACTGCTAATTATATTCTAAATATAAATTAGTTACGTGTAGTTGTTTCTAAAAAGCAAATTGCATACATTTATTTTACTATATTAATAAATAATTTAGTATAATTCTAAGCAAGTTATTCATATTATTACTTCCAATTTTATAATAATGTTTTATAACTATAGCACTAAAGGTCAAACGCTGAATCACTAATTAATGTATTATCTAAGCAAAATCGTAAGTACATGAAATTTGTTTATTTTTATTTGTTTGTTTACTTCGTCTATGCAAGTTAAAGTGTATTCACTCTAGTAGATGGTTTATGAACTACCGAATCTTCCGAAGTGGTTGAATTGTTTAAAAAATCGCTTCCATCTACTCGCAGTAGGAAATTGTTTTGTTAACTGATTTATTAGTTATGGAGCCTCAATGAAGCCTTCAGCACCTACCGTTGAAGATTTTCATTCACCATGCTTTTTTAAAGTTGTGATATCAGCTCCTGAATTTATTAATACTGTAGCTGATGTTCTATGGAAACAACGTCCATAGAACATCATATATTTCTTGTACTTTTGCAGAAGTGTTCCATATAGATATAACAACACTCTTTTTTTCGTATATTGATGCTCAGTCTTTTAGAATGAATACTAATTTGTAATTGTGTGCCCCACAGAACGTCATAAATTGTCTTCATATATAAGATTTTGAGTTTTTTGTGTTCTTAGGTAGATTTTTATCAATATTTTGGTTCATAACTACATTTGAAGTAGCACGAAGCGACTCATTTTAACATCTGCAGTTACAGTTATATTTTGCCAAACTGTCTCATCATATATTAAATACTTCACACTTTGCTTTGCGATCTATGGTTACGTCATCGAAAACACAAAGCTGAGAAACCAATCATAATTGAACAGCTGGTGTTTTCGCGACAATTTCACTCATGTATAAAAAATCCTATTGACAAACGCAAACATCGTGGTTTGCTATCGGCTAGATAGAAAGGTTGAGAAAATGCAACTGGATAAAAAATCGGATAAATTATGTTATCATAGCAACGCTATGTTATTTTATGTATTAAAAATAACGTCAGTTTAAAATAGTTAGATGTCAAAAACACAAATTTATTGAAATGTCTCGATTTGGTAATACATGTGAAAAAGAAATGGTAAATGAAATCGAAAATTATATCCCTAAAAATACTAAAAAAATCCAATCCAATGTTTGTTTTCTGGTACTTACTTTTGTAGGTTACCACGACAGTAAGTACTCGAAAAGCAACACAAAAATATATCCTGCTATTCTTATGATATTACTCCCGATAATACAAGCTGTCTTTGGTTTGTGCTTGGCCAAAGTATGTGGAAATTTTAAGATGAGTGAAATAGTCGTGAGCATTTTCAATTTGAGAAACACAGCAACTTGCTTTACCATTTGAATATTTAAAAAAAGATCTGTTACTATCTATTTGTGTAGATCTTGCGGTACTATATTTCCGATATATGTCTAACCATTTGCTTACAATAAAGGATCTTTTTTCATTGAGACAGAGCCATTCTATTCCCCATATCTAAAATTTTTATTTGACATAAGGCAAAAATCATTGCCACTTAAAAAGATAATAGTATTCTTCGTTTACAAAAATATTTTATTTATAATTACTTTTGTACCTTGTACGTATCAACACGAACCTCCATGATGATTTTGTGATTTTTTAGCATCTGATTGCCGTTTGAAGAATGTTTTTAATTTTAGATATTTTCCAATATTGATGTTGTTGTAGACATTCAAAGTAGTTCTGAGCATCGCATGTATTGACCATAATGAAGAATATTTCATACTTTTGTTTAATTCAGAAAAATATAGCAATAGTACATTTTCTGAAAAATGATGTTATTCTTAATCCAATAATTTAATTCTTTTTATAATTTTGCTGACATATCTGATTTTTCTGGTAATAAATTACATTTTATTTGCTTTGCTGATTCAATGGTTTCTGACGAAGTTATTAAAAATTCTTCCATCTCAAATAATAAATAGTTGTTTTTAATGTTCTCATAGCAACCACAAACAACCAGCTGAAATTATCATTATTCATGAAAGAACTATCACTATCATTTTTTAATAATACAAAATAAATAAGTTTGTTTGTTATTATGATAAAATTTAAGTTGAACGGCAAAAAAATATGTATTTAACTAGGCAGTAAAGTAGATTTAATGTCTTGACTGCTTTAACACTTGACTGCGCATTAATATCCCAATATGCTGTTCCATTTCTTGTTATACTGAGCCTAAAGTACGAATTCACAAAAAAACATTTACATTTTCGACAGAATAAATCATCTCTGAATTTGAATCCTTATATTATTCTTGTAGTTTTTCTTTACAAACAAAATGCACTAGAAGCTGAAGTAGCATGACCCCAGATGAGGATAGCATAAGATAAAACTGAATGAATAGGATCATGGTAAGCTGTAATAAAAGTTGGTAGCGGCACTTGATGAATCAAATTACTAGCAGATTTTTAAAAATTTTGTTGCATATATGATTTGCGGTGATTCAATAATAACTTAGAGTCTATGTACTCTCAGAAATCTGACAGATTCTGGATTTTCCAATTGATCATCAATATCCCGCAAGGTAAATATCATAGTTTCCGTTTTGAATCTGTTTAGACGACTCGAATGAAATCACTTGTTTAATTCTATCAAGTAATTCATTCAGTTGAAAGCCAGCGATGTTAGTGTCATCTGCAATCTAAATATCCACCGTGGATTTCTAAAGATATAATTTCCGACTTGAGAAAAAAGCTTCAATTGCATAAACAATTCATTAGATCTAAAAATACTGACGTTTATCAACGATTTTCTGAGCTGCGTGCCCAAGTTAAATGTGATATTGCAATTTCTCATAGGAGTTTTCTGTTCGATATCCAAAGAAATGTACAAAAGATCCCAAAAAGTTTTGGTCACTTGTTAATGGTATGAAAGGCCATCAGTCCGTACCTATGTCTATGTCCTATCAAAATAGAGAAATTCATGATCATCAGGATATTGTTAATACGTTTGCTGAGTTTTTTAAGTCTAATTTTCTTCCATCTGCTTCATCAGATAAAAGTACATTATGTCCCCATGAAAACGTGTTTCTGCTCAAGAATATTTCAGAGTCGGAATTAGTATCTGCGATGAAGAAGCTCAAACCTAAGTTGACCTCTGGACCAGATCATATTCTTTCTTTTCTTGTGCGTGATTGTGCTTATGTTCTAGCGGTCCCATTAACAATATTATTGAATCTATCTCTGAAAACTTGTGTATATCCCGACACCTGAAAGATTTCCAACATTTGTCCCATTCATAAGAAAGGTATATCAAATATTTTGATAATTATAGGCCGATAGCCATAATTTGTAATTTCTCAAAAGTCTTTGAAATAATACTTCACAACACAATTTACTATAATATTCACAGACAAATTGGCTTTGCACAACATAGTTTTATGAAAACTCGGTCGACTACAACTAACCTTCTCTGTTTCACTCAATATCCTAGCGAAGCCCTGGATGCGGGTCTTCAGTAAAGCGTTTTTTAGACTTGATCACGTAATCTTGATGAATAAACAGGGCACTATTGGGTTTCCAGATAACTTACTTAGGCTACTTATATCTTATCTTTCATTGCGCATGCAATATGTCGAAATTCGCAGTTGCAGATCTCCAAAGTTTATATCGTCGTCAGGGGTTCCCCAAAGATCCTGTTTAGGACCCTTGATCTTTATAATTTTCATCAATAATATATTTTAATGACATGATGTTAACTGTCTCATATACGCTAATGATATGAAGATATTTACTAAAATTTATTCATATCGCGATGCCCAGAAATTGCAAACTCCGCTAGATAATATAAATATTTGGTGTATAGATAACAATCTTCCTCTTAATATTAGTAAATGCCATTGACATTTACTCGGAAAGTTAATTATCTGAATAATAGTTATTCCATCGCTGATTCCCCTTTATCTAGAGTTACTGAGATCAGAGACCTAGGTGTACTTTTTACTTCGAGTCTGAGCTTTACAAAATATATTAACAAATTAACAGCTGAATGTTCCAAAAGCTTGGGATTTGTTATTAGAAATTCACGTTCTTTTACCGACTGTCGTGTGTTACTTAGCTTATATCGCGCTTTTGTTCTTCCTAAGTTAAAATACGGTAGAACAATTTGGAGTCCACATTATTCAAATACTATTAATCAACTGGAGAATATCCAGAGAAAATTTCTGAAGTACATGTCTTTTAAACTCGATGGATTTTACCCGGAAATTGGCACTGATCACAATATGTTGCTAAGGCGGCATAGTCTTGAAAATAGGTCTGTTATGCACTCCCAAATCTTACTTTTTAAGTTGATTAATAATTTAATTGATTGTCCTACTTTATTAGAAACTTTAAATTTCCATGTTCCTGTGGATATGAGGAACAATGCACTGTTTTACCTTAAGACACCAAGGACCCACATACTCCCACATTCCCCAATGTATGCCATGTGTAACACATAAATAATATATTATTTAAAAACAAAATTGCCCTGTTTAACTCTTCAGTGGCTAATATTAAATCAGTATATGTGCAGTTTCTGTAGCTAACTTGAATTAATTTACTTTTCATTTTTTGTGTTAATATTGTTTTTATTGTCTTAGTGTATGTTTATAGTATAAAATGTGTCTTTTTATATGTTGTCCCGCCTGTAATTGGTACAGTGTACTGTAGGTTGGTGTAATTTAAAAATAAAAAAATAAAATAAAATCAAATAAATAGTTTAAGAGTCATCAATAGAACGTCATAAGTTATTCACATAAATCAGGACAGCACAGGCCCAAGCACAGACCCTTATGACACTCCTGCACTAAGAGTGATATAAGTAAATCTGCAATTGTTTCTGGTTACATATTGTTGCTTGTTAGTATGATATGACGTTATAATAATTCTGAACACTAGTGGACTTATAATGTAAATTACTATTATGACATGGTGTTATGATCTAGAAAATACTTTGGTTTGTTATAAATTCAGATTATTCTGCAAAACTACCGAGGATTTCCAAATGACTTGACTTTATAGAGTATCTTTGTGCATTGCTAAAGACGATTTACCAGGATTTACTTTGACTAAATTCACTGAGAGTTCGCACTCGAGTTCGCATTATGAGTATGTAGTTGGATACCAATTTGAATTAACTACCAAACAGAGTCTATAAATAAAGTACATCACCCTCCATAACGTCCATCCATAGCGAATCGAGGAGACTATATTATATAGCTATTATACAGTTAATCATAATAAGTTCAAGTAGAAGTTATTACGTGGAGTCTACGTGTTTAGAATTTGGTACTTCGTATGAAACAGGTTCATATTCCATATTTATAATGAGATGTGCTGAAAGAATGGTTATTAAGAAGTTCTAGCTCACGGAAATTTATCTTCCAGAGTAAATTGTGAAACATACTGATAAAAATACCTAATGGAGAAAAAGAGGGCAAACATAGTAATTTCGTCAAGGATTTACTTGCGGCTATACTTTTTTATCATTAGGTAAAAGGAAGCACATTTTTGAACGTAAATATAATAAAGATGCTATAATATATAAAGCAAATTTCAAAAGTACACGCAGAAAAAAAACTTCGTTTATTTAACAAAATAATATTTAGCTCAAACAATAGAGTGTCATACAAATAAAAGTATTTTGTTTAAGTTAAATTCATTATTAACATATTTACTTGTTTGTAACAAAATTATTATTTTAGTTAACAAAATATTTTGATGTATTTTTGCCTGGCATAAGACATGTTTGTTGAGTGAATCAAGTGTTTTAACAAATATGATTTTATATACCAAATTATGGCGATGAACTAATCCACATTGATCCACTCAGTTAAACTGAATACTTGTTGAATGAATGTGATATATTTTTTTATTTAATTAAAATAGATGTATAGATACAGGCGAAATTTTGTAAATCAATAAGGGATTTGTTTATAAAATACATATACAAGGCGATTCTTAACTTATATGCATAAATTTAACTGCGTTTTCTAGACCTCATACTAAGTCTATATAAATATGTATCCTAAAACGTTTTTTGACATACATGGTGTGAAAGGTTAGTTCTTGATGACGGTTTTTAATAAAAAATATAAAGAATATATAGAAGAATATATAAGAAATCAGTGCAATTTATTTAGGGGTGGGTAAAACACCCTAAGTTTTTTGTGTACTTCTATATTTTTTATAAATTCATAGCAAAAACGAAAATTTTAAGGATTTTTACATCAGGACATAGCTGGCTTTTTAACGTAAGAAAAGAAACAATTTTGACATCCATCAATACTTATATGTATGGAAATGATTACTTAATCATAGCAAAAATATTTTATTACATTTTTTTTTCACTATTCGTCATTATTTGTCTTCAGCTATAATTTTCTACGTTTATCCGTACTTGTTGAGAACATAAGAATCACCCTGTATTTGTCAAATTAATACATTCCATTATAAGTGCTTCGCCTCAAAAATACTGGTATTATACCTAATGTGGGATGTGGAGAAGGTAGGAATCGCCTGTGGAATGAAATTGTTAGAAAGATGCTCCTTTTGCAGGCAGACAGTGACAGTATTTCTCCCAAGTTTGTGTTTGACAGACCCTACACGGTACTTATCAGGAATGAGGAGACCACCAGCGAAGATGTAATCAACATCTTCACAAACGGATCAAAAAGAATGAAGGTGCAGGATGTGGGATTTATTCCAGATCCTTACATATTCGATACAAGTGGGCAATGGATAGGTATGCTACCGTGGTACAAACGGAATTAGCAGGTATAACTATAGCCGCCAAAGAAATTGCCCGTAGACATACAACGGGCAAAACTATTAGAATCTACACAGATAGTAGGCAATCACTACTGATCTTACGTAATCATAAGATAACAACTAGATCAGCATGAGACACTTATCAAATAATTATTCTTCAATATAAGCTGCTGGCCACTCGAACTTAAACATAGAGATTTTTAGGCAACATTTAAAGTTCAATATTTTCAACAGGAATACAAATTTTTGATTTATCGTAGGACCATAGGTTTATTATATACGAGGTGAATCAAAAAGTTTGTATGAGTTAAATTTCCGCAAAAGATTTTTTTGGTCGTTGCAATATGATTTGTTACTAAGGTAATATCAATATCTCTAGAAGTTTTCGTCAATTTTTGGATTAAGGCCCATAGGCCTTGTACACACTACTTAACATAAAATCTGGGTAGCAAAATTTTTAAAATGCTATAACTTGACATTGAATTGACGTTTTATGATGATTTTTGCAGGTTTGGAATCCTTATTTCAAGTAGATTTTCTATGGCCTAAGCATTTTATTTGAGGGTTGAAATTTACACATTATACCGGGTCGATAATAAACAAAAACGTAGGGTACGACGCGCTCTAAGGTTTGGAATTATTTAAGTTTTTGTAAAAATAAATTCTCACCTAAAATTGTTTTTATTTATGTTCTCATCTCTGTTCTGTACGAAGCTCACACCCCAGTTTGTTGTCTCAAAGAATCATTCAGTTTTACAGAGTCCACCCCCATGCCCACAATTATGATCAGGTGTAATTTCTACGCGACGCGTCCATTTCAAAGTAGGCATTGGAAAAATAAATTTGTTACTATGGAATTAAAAACTGTTAACATTATTTTAGAAATAATCTGGCACATTTCAGTGTTATATATTTGTAAACTTTAATTAATATGAGGCGTTTATCCACGGCAGAAAGGAAAAATTGCGTTCGACTTCTCAACGAAGGAATATCAAAAGAGCAACTTGCGCTCATTTACAATGTTAGACGAAAGACAATAAATAATTTGAACCGTCGCATCTAAACTACCGGTGATCATAATTATGGGCATGGGGGTGGACATACAAAAAAAATTAACCAAAGAACCGAAATAATTTTAATGAAACTATGCAGAACAAAACAAAGAACTCTAGAAAACTAAATGTCTCTTTAAGACAACAAACTGGGGTGAAAGTTTCAGACAGAACAGTGAGAAAAACATTAAATAAAAACAGCTTGAGGTGAGAATTTTTTTTCAAAAACATAACATAATACCAAACATTTTAAATTATAGAGCCCGTCGCAGAGCAAAATGTGTGCGGTTATTACTACACCATAGAGCGAATAGGCGGGCATGGGCAAATCGACATGCGAATTGGGGTAATGCAGAGTGGAGCAATTGTTTATTTACTGACTAAACAAGATTTAATTTGTTTCACTCCGATGGCCGAATGTTAGTTTGGAGTGGAACAAATCAGCGATATTTGGAGGAAAATATTGCCCCTCAAGAGGCATTTGGTGGTATATATTTCATAAAAAATGATAAAACCGAGCTATTCATTACCAACCAAACCGTTAATGCTACTGTTTATCAGAAGGAAATTTAATTTTTAAACCTACTGTTGTAGGTTTTACTCGAAATTACGGCCCAGAATTTCTATTGGTGGATGACAACGCTCGACCTCACATAACGCGAAGGATCACAGGGTTTTTGCAGGCACAGAACATCAATAGGATGGACTAGCCTGCAAAGTCTCCGGATCTTAATGTCATCGAACACGTTTGGTCTCATTTAAAACTTCGCTGATGTACTCCCTGAAAACTTAGAAACGCTTAGTGAGGCCAAATCGATGCCGGGAAGTAATACGTCGTGCAGGAGGACCAAGAAAATATTAGTTTATCTTTTTTTAATTAATGTACCTTAATGTTAAATTAGGTTTAGAATTATAATTTTTTTAAGAATTGACTTTTGGCCGTTGTTAACCAATGTTGTATATTGCAGAATATAATGTAATAAATTTGTTCTTGTCGCTACGTTTTTGTTTATTATCGACCCGGTATAATGTGTAAATTTCAACCCTCAAATAAAAGGCTTAGACCATAGAAAATCTACGTGAAATAAGGATTCCAAATCTGCAAAAATCATCATGAACCATCAAGCCAATATCAAGCTATAGCATTCTAAAAATTTTGCTACACAAATTTTATGTTGAGTAGTGTGTACAAGGCCTAAGGGTCTTAATAGAAAAACTGACAAAAACGTCTAGAGATATTGATGTTACCTTAGTAACGAACCATATAACGACCAAAATTGCGGAAATTTTACTCATACAAACTTTTTGATTTTTTTGTATGACTTCATTGATCACTCCGTATATAATAAACTTATGGTCCTACGATCAATATACGTCATGCAGCTTAATCCGAAAAAAAATAGCTCTTAAAATTTACAAGCCGCGTTCAAAAATTTGCATTCCTGTTGAAAATATTGAACTTTAAATTTTGCCTAAAAATCTCTATGTGTAAGTTCGAGTGCCCAGCAGCTTAGATCAGCATAGGAATGCAATCAGGCACTGGTAGTGGCTTGAACCAACAACAGCATATTTGTATGCTGGGTAAAGGGACACGACCGGTGCAATGGCAATAAAGTAGCTGACAAGTTGGCTAGCTCCACTATGCTTCCGTTGTCAGCATTTGTTGGAATTATCAAAGAGGACACCCACAAATAGTTTAGGAAACGTTGGGATCACACAAATGGCTGTCAATTTGCTAAGAAGTTCCTAGACAAGGATACAGCCAAAAAGTACCTGGCTATATCTAGGTCAAATCTTCGTCTGGTGACAGGTATTCAAACTGGACATTGCTGGTTAAGAAAGCACTTCCATTACATAGGAAGTGTGAAACACCTCTTTGTAGGGGTTGCCAACAGGAAGACGAGACAATACTTCATGTACTCTGTGAGTGCACTGCCAACTCGTCAATAAGATAATCCGTGTTGGGAGAACGATGGCCTTCTATGACCTACATTAGAGAGATCCTCCTGAGCAACATCACCACCTTTTTCTCCTTATTAAGTTGGTTGGCGGCTCCAGTGGATTGATCTCCTAATGGCAGGAGGTACAAGGGGCTGTAGCCTTTTTGCTACCCGCCCCTCGAATCCAGATTGTTCAGAAGGGCAAAATAGTAATCATTTATTTAGATTCATTTATGCAGCTGTATTGTTAATTTAACAAATCTTTTGTAATAGACCACCCTATATATTTTTACAGTTACAATAGTAATATGTTGATATTATCTTATGAACATATTGGATAATTTCATAATTTTTAAAGTATGTCCATCAACCCCTGTACCACCGTATTCATAAGAAGCTTTATATAAATATGTAACATATACACAATATTCTAAATGTAAAAAGAGTAAAAACTTTAGTTTGCAATATATTTGAAAAAATTATAAACTATTCCTGTCTACTTGATTTCCAAGAATATTGAAACAAACCAATGTTTCAAAGACTTATGGTCGTTATGTTCAACGATGTATTTAGACTGCTTATATTATATATTTGGCTTATATTTTGAGTGAAATATTAATTTTTAAAAATATAGATAGGTACAACATTAAAATCGAAAATGTTCCTGGAAACCATTACAAATATTTTTGTTCTGGTTAGCCTCAAAAACAATAAATTCATTCCTTTTTCTCTTTTGTATTTTTTTACAATCAATAGGCTCTTTTTAAATTCAACTCACATTTACTTATTGATACCATTTCATTTAATTTTCATGACAAATTATATGGTCATTGGATATTTTTGCCATAAAGCTATATATTTCAATATTTCAAAGTAAAAACTTTGCATTACATAATTTATCATCGGAATTTCAGTGTCCTTTCACATAGTTATAGTGACCCAAAAGGTAGGTTAATTTAATCAGCTATAAAGTTTATTTTTAATTAATATGATAAACTTTAGTCATTAAATTTTATGGCTTCTGATGGCTATAAATATTATATGATACTTGTAAGTAGGTACGAGAAAGTTGTCGAGAAATTGCTACAATTTTACTATTTAACAGCCGTTTTACACACACGAGAATTATTAAGAAAAAAATTAAAGCAGAATTTATCAGCAAATTTTGCCAAGAATGAAAGTAGAAAGATATTCTATGTGATACACAATTTTTTTCAATATTATTCGGTAGATATTTTTGACTTGTAACTTCAAAACGACTACAAAAATGCTAAAACATCAGCTAATAGCACACGAAGTCCAATGGACGTCCATTTACCGTACAGACGTCCATGGACCATAAATGGACATTCGATGGATGTCCATTGCTAGACATATTTTGATATAATATACATTGGACATCCGATGGATGTCCTTTATGGGACATAATTTGTTGGTACATATATTGGATATCCAATGGATATCCTTTATAGGACATATTTTTATAGTACATATGTGGACATCCAATGGATGTCCAATACCGTACATATTTTGTTATATATTGAATTTGCCGCTAAAATTCGTGCAATGCATGCGTATTGAAAAAAAATTAGTCCAGAATCCAGATGTAACGCTAACCCCTAAAGTTTCAATAAACTGTTCTGTTCTCTTTGGTGGTTTGGTTTCTCTTTGCTGATAAAGTGATATACGTTGATGAGTAAACTCTATAGAAGAATAAATTAGGGAACCGAAGCAATATAAATCACATTTTGTAAGTAAGTAAATTTATATTTTCTACTTTTAGTCTATTTATAAATAATTAAATTATTTGTTGGCTAGGCTTCACTCTAGTTGTTGAGTTTTCTCGTCTTTTAAGTTGAGTAATGTATTCATATGGTTTTGTTAAAGAATTATATACGGTTTTGTTCTTGTTACGTATTATATAGTTGTTTTATTTATATTTCTTAATTATTTATGTATTTGTTATTTATGTAGTAATTGGTCGGTCAGTGGTCGCGCGGTTTAAGGCGTCAGTACTTGAATCGAGGTGACTAGATCGGAGTTGGTTTGAGCCCAGCTGCTGGTAGACCGTATATAAGCTATATTCGTGGAGAGGTTTGGTGCCCTCTCTGCTGGTATGGTAGGGTGGAAGAATGTTGGCTTGGGTCAATGTGAGAGATTGATACCGGTTGATATTTTACTACCCTCCTAATTAATGAGGTTTTCCAGGTTTCCCTCATTCCTGCACTGAATAGTGATTAGGGCCTACCAACGTAAGTCGTTCCTGGGCGCAAATGCGGCCTGCTTAATAATAATATGCCGCCCCCTCTCCCGCACAAGTCTCCGACTTCTGGGCTAATTTCTGTGATTAGAATGAGGGGTAGAGATATTATTATTATTATTATAATTAGAAAAACAATAAATACATACTATATCAAAAAGTATTTTTATAACTCTAATATGCGGACCTCCATTAAATGTCCAAAACAGGACATCCAAGGGTAGCACAAATTTGGTACAGAGGCGAACATCTGTGGGTCCGAAAGTGGTACAGTAGTGGACGTCCCTGGGTTGTACAAAAGTGTGACATTTGTGCGTCCATGGGACTTCCAATGGACGTCCATCGAACAAAAAACGGGCGTCCACTGGATGTCCGGACTTCCGACTTTGGACATCTTTTGGATGTTCATAGGACGTCCTTGTGCTATTAGGGTTGTTATTTAATTTATTATTTACTAAATACAGTTACAAAGCGAACGAAATGTACCAGAAAATGGTTACAGAGGAAAAATGGAAATGGCACTTTAACACTTTTGAATTGACAGCACGATAAATACAGTAATTGTTTTTTTTTTTCTAGTATAGAAAATATTATTATCAGGTATACTATTTATGATCTTATTGTGGTGTTCTTGGTCGATGTGTAAGAAGAATTTTATGTGTCATAAACAGTAACTTTAAGCAACTGTTGTTCTTGCACACCACTTTTTGCTAGTTCGCTAACAGCAGTTGACCTGTTCGAATGGCTTGTTATCTTTTTGTCCTTCCAATAATAGTATTTTTTTCAACAGGACCACTGTCATACCAATTACAGGTTTTCGTTTTCCAGTGTCGATTATATAATCAGAAAGTACTCCACTAGCAACAAAATATGGTGCAAAAACCGCTTTGCTATCGTTCTTACTTGCGGAGTAATTCGATGGCCTGCTAGCATATTATTATAAGGGGCGACCATTTTTCTCGAAAACAGCACAAGGTACAAAATTGAAACTGGTGGAACAAATTAGCAACAAAACAATAACAAATTATTTGCCACTTGTTTTCGGCCGCCGCATTTTATTTTTCGTTTTTAGATAGGGCAAGGCACCAACAAATTTTTAACTGACTGTATGAATTGATGAGCAATTTTTCTTTAATTTTCGAAAAAACTATACATTATCAGAAGGTACTCGACGAGCAACAAAATGTGGTGCAAAAATCACCTTGTTAGTTGCGAAGTAATTTGATGACCTGCTAGCGTAATATTATTCTAGGAGCCCCAATTTTTCTCAAAAACGGCACAAGGTACAAAATTGAAACTGGTAACTTAGCACCTAAATAGCAACAAAATATCCGCTGATGTTAGCTTGCCAGGGTAATAGATCTCCATAATGTCCAGTGTAAATAAACCCGCTCACTTTGCTTCAGTCGTTTACAAGAAAAACGCGTTTGCTATGATAAAACAATCACTTTGTACATGTATATGGCAAGTCGTTTAGAAAATTATGTATACATGTTAGAAATTAGTAAAAATTTTTAAACAGGACGTTTTTTTATTTTTATGCATTATACTTATTATAATTCCTTTTACATACGACGAGATTTTAACTTTTGCATTATTTATGGAACATGATGGTATACAGGCTGTATCACATAAGAGGGCCACTCCCATGTATCTCGCTTAATATGCGAGACACGTCAAAAATCTTTAATTGTTTTTTGTTGCATTTTTGGAGGCCCTTATGCTCGTAAAAACAAATTTGAGATCCATGGCCAACTTAATGAGTAATAACAAAAAAACCTGTAAAGTGCCCAAACTTTAAGGCTGTCTAACTTTTTTATTTTAAGAGATAGAGAAAACTTATTGGTAATAAATTTTTATTGCAAAATTGATGCCTTCCACATGATATAAATGTTACCCTTATCTTATCGTATTTATTACATTTTTTTCAATTTTAGTTTAAAAAAATGTACCTAAATATTCTCGTGTTGCTCAAGATAATGTAGAATCTGTTTTAAAGACGCCAATTGCAAAAAAATAATAAACAGAATGTACTTTTTTATGCAAAATACAGATTTTCTTATAATATTATTTTATTGGTTTTCACATTAGAAGCAATTGGGTCTTTAAAATTATTTTGACACAGACAATGTAATAAAATAATATTATAAGAAAATCTGTATTTTGCACGAAAAAAGTACATTCTGTTTATTATTTTATTGCATTATGTTGAGCAACACAAAAATATTTAGGTACATTTTTTTTAACTAAAATTGAAAAAAGTGTAATAAATACGAAAGATAAGGGCAACATGTAATATATTGTATGAAAGACGAAAAAACAGGCAATTTTTTGTGGCCATAGCCTGCTTCAATAAAATATAAATTTTATCCGCCTAGAGGGGGCAGCGAACCACATACGATATTTCAAAAATCAGTTTATATCAGGTGGAAGATATCAATTTTGCAATAAAAATTTATTACCGATAAGTTTTCTCTATCTCTTAAAATAAAAAAGTTAGACAGCCTTAAAGTTTGGGCACTTTACAGGTTTTTTTGTTATTACTCATAAAGTTGGCCATGGATCTCAAATTTGTTTTTAAGACTTTTGACGTGTCTCGCATATTAAGCGAGATACATGGGAGTGGCCCTCTTATGTGATACAGTCTGTATATTTCCCACAACCTTAGTACCTACCTCATTTGGAAGGTAATATTGGAGAGAATTTCTCCAAACAATTTGTACGTTTAATGGATACTTCGAAGATTTTTTACAAAAAAAAACTTTAAACCTATCTGGTATATTTATAATTTCTGAAAATTTTTCATAATAATTAGTGTCTAGTAATTGGCAGGGTTTTAAAAAGACACAAACATTAAAATTACATAAAAACCACTAAAATTTAGATAAAAGTATTAGAGTTAAATCAATTGCTAATAAGATCTACTAATATATCCCCAAAGGAATCCTCCTGCTTACCATTCACATATATTTTCGCAATAGTAATCGTGGATATATGAATCCTGGATTTGGGCTAGAACCAACACATTTCCCTAATCCCAGGGGATGGTGAAAGAAGGAGGAAATCAATTTGACATTCAGATACGACTTCCCTCACTTGAAGAAGTGCAATTACGGCCGTCACCAGGGGAAATGTGTACCTTTCGGAACGAGAAAATCATAAATAATAGCGGGAAGTCTTA
The DNA here is from genome assembly GCA_037114965.1 of Monochamus alternatus. Classification (NCBI taxonomy): domain Eukaryota; kingdom Metazoa; phylum Arthropoda; class Insecta; order Coleoptera; family Cerambycidae; genus Monochamus; species Monochamus alternatus. Next base: position 22,700,220 of record CM073426.1, on the reverse strand, counting down.
TAAATTCTCAATCGTAACAAACGAATGTAACGTAGTTGGATTCCAAAGAAAGGAATCCTTAATGGAACAGAAAAAAGGAAGGCGAGATGACGAATAATATGAAATAATGATTAATGGAGCGACTGTAACTTTGATAAATGGCATATGTAAATTTCTATTAGGTTTTATTGGGTAAAAATGCGGACGCTTGTAAATAAAAAGTTAATAAAGGTTGGCTCTGCATTTTCTGTTAATTTACTCCAACCAAAAAACGGTCCGAGCGTAGTATTCCATTTATTTAATGAGGAAAGGCACTCTGGGGAAATTTTTTAACATTACCTAAAGTTTGTTAGTTCAAACAGGATAAAATTTGTGACCCCTTTTATATATTTCGTTATATTGTACCAACATTAATAAAATTAAAAGGGTTTTATAAAATCTCAATAAATAAAGAGGAGAGGGAGTTCTTAGTAAATTGGTTTTTGCTTAGATATATTCGTTTTTAATTTGCTGTGAAGATAAGATTAACAGCTCGAGTTTATTGTTAAGTAAAAAATATACCTACTTTTTTAAATTAAAGAACAAAATATACATTTTCAATTATAATAATCATTAATTGATTTTTGTGAAAATAGTTATTATCTAAGCAAATAATTCATCACAAGATTATTCATATTGTACTAATATGCAACCAACAAAGCGTATTAAAAAAATCAATAAAAGGAATGCATACTTGGTTGCATACCACTAGGAGCTGGGATAAGTTCATATATAATCTACTCAACAGATGAAATACAGAAATATATAATATCCTAATAAATACAGCAAAAAGAATATTAGCTTATATAAGTTAAATGTTGTTTACACTATGATGCAAGTTACTTTGCTTCAATAAATATCATTGAAATATGAAGAAAAAAATGAACACAACAACGTTTTATAAAGAAATCCACCATAAATGCATTTGCAATAAAATGCCTCCAGAGCCAAAAAGAAATCAAATTGAAACAAAGATAAGATCTCATGATCATCAAGCTGTTACTTGAACAAAATTTACTAAATATAGAAATCAATTTTATGCAAAGATACCTAATAACATTAATAATATTTATTTTTGAACCATATGAATTTACGGATTTTTTTTGGATATATTGGGAAACAAGGTTCGTTTTTTAATAATTTAAAAATCTTCGTATAACGTTCATTCCTAATTAATAACTATTTCCAAATATTTTATTTGTTAAACTATTACATAATTAATAAAACCCAAAAACTACAACAATCAACTATTACCACAGCGGACCAGTTTCCAGCGCCGTGCGGAAGTGTATTTTTAAATAATTTTTGAACTGCCTTTTTTGTTTTTATTTTTACAAAATTGTATTTATAAGAGTACTCTGTACATTCAAACATTTTTTTAAATAGTTCTGGTACAGGTCATATTATGCTAATAAGCTTGTCTATTACATTTTATTTTTTCTAGATAATGCATGAAGTTCTGAGTAGAAATTTCATTAAATTTCTTGGTGAGTGAAATAACTATGTACTAATGTTAAAAACACGTCAGCAGTTCAAAAGAAATCACAAAATTCATTTTAAATAATGTGAATATCATTGCAAAGGATTGTACGTTCACTAATAAACTGGTGGAAATAAAAAGAAAAATTGGATAAACTATTATTAACAATATTGTATAACTAACTACTCTGTGGACAAAAGCTCCGACCAGTGTTGAATTATAATTACAATATCTACCCAAATATTATTAATTTTTTACTAAATAAAAATTAATCCAGCCAAATTTACTACAAAAAGGTCATACCTGATTTAATCAACATATTCTATACCATTCAATACTTAAATTCACTGTGGGAAATCGAAAGTTCAACCATTAAACCAGGTATGTCTTTTTTCTGGTAAGTTTATTTTACATAATTAATGAATACAGCTTTGTCTATGGAGTTATTCATTAGCATATCAAGATAATTGGTATTAGAGAATATATGTATGACTTCATTTGTAGGAATTGTAGGAAAATTGATTTATATTAACTTAAATTCCTTAACAATACAGGTAAAAAAGGATATATTGTGTTAGGTAAACAGGTAGATAAATTTTAAGAAGAGAGAAAATTCTATTCTGAACTAAATCAAATCACCATGAACCTTTAAAAAATCATTTAGCCACCAAAACATTATCAAGCTATAAAGATAAGCAGCAAACTACCGCATTGGTAGATTAATGACCATAAAGGTATACAAAAATAAATTATGAAACATTCGCAAAGTTTTCAAATTAAAGAGCTGCAATAAAATCTAGAGTTAAGTTTTTGTTAGTGAAGGATCATGATGAAACGTGTTCACAAGCTTTTAGGGACGTGATCCTGTATAATGTAATAAAAGTTAATTTAGTTTTCGTACAAACTCCATATTATAAAACCAACCGTGTGTTGAAACACACTACCCAAATTAACTTTGGTGCTCCTCGACGTTATTCTCATTTAACTACATATACCTCGTGCTCTATTTGTTCTGTAGTTCATTTACTTTCTCCTTGGCTAAATACTTTAGCAGAAATGATTAATTTTGATTTGAATTTTGATACGATATTAAAGATCCAATGTAGTTTTTATAAATTTTTAGGTATTAATAATATTGTGTGAAACTAACTACTCAGTGGCCCAAAGCTCCAACCTGCGTTGAATTACACCCACAATATCTACCCATATATTTCTTATTATTAGCTTTTGTAATATTTTTTACTGTTTTAGAAAGGTATTTTAAGCTAATATAAATCAAATCTCCTACAATTCCTATCAATGAAGTCATATGTATGTTCTCTGATACCAAACATCTAGGTATGCTAATGAACAATTCCACAGACAAAGCTCTTTACATAAAAGGTGAACATTTTTCAAGTAGGTATTGTCATATTTAATTCATTGACAGGATGTCACTTTTTGCCATTGTCGATATTTAACTTTTAATTTTAATTTTTATAATAATTTTTATAGTTAGATATTTGATTCAACTTAAAGGAGACCACCTGAAGAAGCAATCCTAAAAATGCAGAAATAGGGCAGATCTCATCTATTGTGGTTGAATTTGTCGTGTTTAAACTGCCAAAAAGTGAAGTTAGATATTTATAGAGTGTTTCATTAATAGGTCAGTAAATTAATTTTTTTTCTTTAGATAATTATTGAATAGAGCTTTTTCTATGGAATTGTTCATTAGCATACCTAGATGTTTGGTATCAGAGAACATACATATGACTTCATTGATAGGAATTGTAGGAGATTTGATTTATATTAGCTTAAAATACCTTTCTAAAACAGTAAAAAATGTTACAAAAGCTAATAATAAGGAATATATGGGTAGATATTGTGGGTGTAATTCAACGCAGGTTGGGGCTTTTGTTCACTGAGTAGTTAGTTTCACACAATATTATTAATACCTAAAAATATATAAAAACTTTTACATAAAAGGTGAACATTTTTCAAGTAGGTATTGTCATATTTAATTCATTGACAGGATGTCCCTTTTTGTCATTGTCGATATTTAACTTCAAATAATTTTAATTTTTATAATAATTTTTATAATTAGATGTTTGATTCAACTTAAAGGAGACCACCTGAAGAAGCAATCCTAAAAATGCAGAAATTGGACAGATCTCATTCATTGTGGTTGAATTTGCCGTGTTCCCACTGCCAAAGAGTGAAGTTAGATATTTATAGAGTGTTTCATTAACAGATTAGTAAATTAAATTTTTTTCTTTAGATAATTATTGAATACAGCTTTGTCTGTGGAATTGTTCATTAGCATACCTAGATGTTTGGTATCAGAGAACATACATATGACTTCATTGATAGGAATTGTAGGAGATTTGATTTATATTAGCTTAAAATACCTTTCTAAAACAGTAAAAAATCCATTGTAGTAGTACATTTCTCAAATTTATTTGAAGAAATCTTCAATTCACAGCATTACAATAATTATTGGGAAACCATTTAGCTTATTACCAACACAAACATATGTTTTGCAGTGGATCGCATTCTAATAATATAATAATATTAATATCATTTTGTTTACCTGCACCATATTTATTTTTGTTGAAGAAAATTTCACATCTCTATTTTGTAGCCAATCAAAATATGTTATTTTAACACGTTACCCTGGCAATGATTTTTCAGTAGATACTATAAGATTGTGAAACTTATAAAACCAATGTAGGTATTATAGCACCAAGTTTATATACTGTTTGTTCAAGCAGCAGGTGGGGATTAGATTCAAACTATCAAAAATTGCCGTCCAACTACTTTTTGCATGTTTACTGAAAATAAATTTCTGACAGTTTGTATTTTTTGCTTGAACAGACCTATAACCAATAATTTATTTTTAGTGGAGCGCCTTAGATGAGATTAAATTGAAAAAATAAATTACAAGCTTATTTAGTTTTGTTACCATTTAAAAACTTTTAGGAAATTTGTATTCTCCTTGGTGTAAACTGCATGTGATTAAAGAGGAAATTTTTTGATATTTTATATACCTAGATTGGCATTTTATTTGACAGAGCTAAATATTTTTTATTGTTACATTTTTAATGGTATACTTATAACCGAAAACAAACAAAAACAGTAAGTTATTATATTCTACAGTCAATTTTCAAATACAAAGTCTAAAATTCGCATATGATCCCCATTTGTACCTTAAAATTAATAGATAATTTGATGTAAAATTTTCTTACTCAATGTCTCAGTAGCTTTAATAACCGGAAAATTTTCCTCGTTTATGAGTATACTGGTATTTAGAAAAAAAATCTGAAAATAAGTCAAGCAGGCTATAAAGACATGCTGAAGGACATGATTTTCTCTTAGTGGACGTCCCACATGTAATTACCCTGGAAAATGTTCTGTTATAAAATAATATTTAATGCAGAAATGAATCAAGTTTATATTTGGTAAAACATTTTTTGCAATTGCCTTGTGAAACTTCACATAATATCAATACAATACAGTTTCTTTCAGTTATTCCTTTTCATATTAAATGCACCATTTTTCAACCAACTTTTGTCAGTAGCTATTTGTTAGATAGTGAAGGTATTCGTCTATTTTATATAACTTAATTTACTAAACTAAATTTTTGTGGTATGATAAATTCGACAATCAATATTAATGTAACAGTAATAACAAATAGCACGATTGCTGTGGTTTCCTCTCCAATTTTAATTCCAATTATTGGACTTCAAAAGGTCAGGTTTGATTTTATTCACAGTTTCAGAATGATATGTTCTTACTGAATTTCAAACGCAATAAATCCTTTAAGCAAAGCTTTTTATAGTCAGCAAAATTTATATAAAAATGATTCCTCATTTTAAACTTCCGATCTCAAAAAATTTTTCGGAAACTATTTAAGTAGTAGTAATACTTACTGAAAATAATAATAAATAATAATAATTTTGTTAATCATCCTTTCGAAGGAATAAAATAACTTTTAGCACATACGTACGTATATCATACATTATTTTTTCTTCAAACATCATTAAAAGTACAAATCCACGCCTTTCTTACGTTATTAAATTTATAAAATATCATTTTGAACATGGCATGGAAAGTGATTAAGAAAATGAATTTCTTCTGGCGAAAACCGAGGGTCACTTTCGATTTATTGTCCAGTACGTCAAAGTAAAAGTGCGAGTTTTCATACAATCGTTTCTTGAGATGATGTGATCTGAAAAATATTAGTGGCTAGTTCAGTGAAAACGTGCTTTTGGGATACTTTGAAGGTAAGTCCGAAATATGGAAATCGTCAACGCTTTTGCTCCATGTTAAAGATAATGATGTACATAAAGATTATTACAAACTTGTTGTTTGCGAAAGGGGAAGGATCGACAAATTTCTCGCAGGAGCGCAGGATAAAACATTCTCATGCAGAAGGTTCAAGTAATTTTCAATTTCAATTTGACATTCAATAGTATCGAAGATTTGTGGACGTGGTTGAGCATACAGACTGTTAGAAGCTTGACTGCTATAACTTTAATATAAGATAGATAAAGTATAAATGAGTAAAAAAGTTAAATAGCACAAGAGTATAACTCAAGTCATTCTTGAATAAGTGTAGTTATTAGGAATTTTGTCACAACGTGGCAACAGTATAAATACACACTGTGCCAGACGAGCGGCTTGTGGGGTGCCTATCACGTGCATCTTGTTTTTTTGCTGATGACAAAAAACCCACAGATCCACAACTATTGTGAAAATTAATGTATTTAGTTTAGACAACTGTTTTGCAATTTTATTTTTGAACAGAGAATGGTAGAATTAATTAATTTTCTTATATTAAATGTTTAAATTTTGGTAATTTTTAAATGCCTGAAACCTCGGAGAAATAAATAATCATAACTTATGTACAATAAAAAATAATAATAATAATTTAAGTAATTACCGAAAATCAAAATAAAATGTAATTTTTTAATACCTAACTAACTTAGCACATAACTACAACATATGTTCAAAATGTCCATCATTATTTTTCACACATGTACGACACCACTATAATTATAAAATTCTTGGATACTACCAATATTAAGTTAAGATATTTTAATGAATGCTCTATTAGACAGCCGCCGTTGGGGAAAACGATCTAAATAAATACGTCGTATTCTTGCAGAATTGCGGCGAGCTTCTCCATAAATTAATAACGTATCGTAACACTCACGTATGCTATACATTTCAACAAACAAAGAAACATTAATAAAATAGTGGTACGTAAAAGAATTTGTGGCAAACAATAGACACTTTGCATTTCAGATACCAACTGATCTGTAGTCATTATCCTTTGTCGAATTTTATTGATTAACAAAAAATAGTTTTTATTAAAACTTAACATATATGAATTAAAGCAAGGGGTGAACATTGCCTTTTATGGTAATTTATTGCAAACAATTTTGATAAAAACCCTTGATTAATCGAATTTTTACACATGAAATTAATTTTTATTTCATGCAACAGTGCTTGCACACGTCAACAACAATGAAATAGTCAAGTTCAGTAAGGAACTAACGATAAAAGCAAAAAAGTAAAGAAATAAAAAAGTAATAGTTAAAAGAGTCTAAACAAGGTAACAAAACACTTTATCTACTCCTATTAATTTATATATTAATTATTCAACTGCTTTTGAGCAATTAATAGTATCAATAAACAAATAGCGTGAGTTTTTATAGTGAGTTATTATAACTCACGCTGGATTTCTACAATGATAATTCGGTATGTAAATAGTATACGCAGTAAATTCTTGGAAATTTTTAAGCCGATAAATACGTTCCATTGGTGTAAAATGGAAAGAATTTTTAACAAGTGGAAAGGAATGAATAATTAAAAGATTTTAAAATTATTAAATTGCCAACGCCTCTCAGTAGGCGGAACTGTCAATTATTATCATTGAGGGGACTAATGTCATTTGATATTTTAACAAAATAATTTTGACGTTTTCAAATCAATTTTCTTTCTCGATACTTGTATCTTAGCATTTATTGTTATAGTCGTAGATAAAGTATAGTATTCAACTTGCGGTAATGGTCATAACTCACTTACTGCATTACCACTCGTTAAATAATATACTATTATTAATACACAATACATTATTAAATCATTATTAAAATATTCATTAAAAGTATAAAAAGCATGACTCGATAGATTGTTTTATTTTCATTTTAGATAAATTTGTGTCCAAGTTCCTTATATTGGGAGGAAACGCATTAAAAAACTATATTCCAGTACACTCAGTTCCCTTTCTAGTTTTCTAAAGCCTACAAAACTTATTATGAAGATTATTCTTATTTCTAGTGTTATATGCGTGAGTCTGGCTTCTGCTATGCAGTTTGTATAAATTGTATTTAATAAAAAGAAGGCAATGAAATATATAATGTTGATTGAACGGTAAAAATGTTTAAATCTGAAAAGTAATCTCTACAGTCGTCTCTAAAACCAAACCCAGAGATGATCCGTAAAGATTTCCTTTGCAGCGAAAAAACTAGTGAACTGCCAGATGCATGACCCCATATTAGGATAGCATAAGATATGATAGAGTGTATCAAGCAGTGATACGCTGTTTTTAAAATAGTTTGGGATACTTTTTGAACAAGGCTTCAGAGTAAGTAAAGATGTTTGGATAGTTTACTGCAAATGTAGTTAGCTAACATGTTGGCTCTAGGATAACTTCGGATCTAAATGAACGCCCAGAAACTTTCTGGATTATTAACATCATTAAAACTTCTAACACTAAAAATTATTGTTTCTGTTTTAGATACATTCTCTGTATGTTTATTGCTAGCGAACCAATCATTTGCTGAAGATTGTGTTTGAGGTATGTAGTTGAGTACGGTAGATAAATTAGCGCCAGAAGTGGACATACCAGTATCATCAGCAAAAGGTATGCTTAATATTTCACAATTGAACATACTGGGAAAATCATTTATGTAAATAAGGAATAGTAGAGGACCCAAAACCGATCCTTGCGGGATTCCGTGTTTTATTCGCGACGAATTAGATTTGACACAGTTATGGTTAACATATTGAAATCTGTTAGTTAAATAGGATGATAATAGAGATACAATCCTCTCTGAGAATCCATAGTAATATAATTTTTCTAGTAAAATCCCATGGGAAACACAATCAGAAGGTTTGCTTAAGTCAATAAACTGTGTAACTACATAAGCCTTCTCTTCAAATCCCTTGTTAATAAATGATGTTAATCGATCAATGGCTCCTACTGTTCAAAACCATTACGAAAACCGTATTGATGCTGCATAAATAGTTGTGACGTTTCCATATAGTTAGTAATTTGTATTTTAACATCACCTTTATATACTTTGGGAACTTGAGGTATGAGGGATATAGGCCTATAATTAAATGGATCACTAGTATCACTTTTTTTTGTAAATAGGAACAACTTTTGATACCTTTAAACAATTGGGGAAATGATCACGTTCAATACAAACATTAATATCAAGAATGTTAGTGGTAACAGAATAGAGTTTATTAAAGATTTTAAGATAATTGTATTAAAATCATAAGCATTCATACTTTTCTTATTCCTTAAACTAATGATAATGTTAACAACTTCCCATGATGAAACAATCATAAATGTGAAATTGTTTAACGGAGCCCTGCGTTGTAGATATTTATTAAAATGCGGAACATTGGAGATTTGTTAATTTTTTTCTCTAAAATGGTTGGGTTTACAACCCATGCCATTTTGATTGTCTGTTAAATTTATGGCAGCTGCAACTTTAGTTATTACTGATACATTATATTTGACACAGCCCTTTGTCTAGCGCACAATAGTCAATCAAGAATTTTTATAAAATACATTAACAATAAATGTGCCACGACTCCATTTGGAATCAGCACATTTGGTAAGATGTTTGTCAATATTGCTGAATGTTTAAATTTGCGTAATTTTTACCTTTATACTGGTTCTTGCTTCAGCTGGTTTGTTGACAGACTCTGGTGGTAATCTTGTCTCAATTTAGAGACATGGTAGATGGCAGTCCAGTATAGTAGCATAGGGTTACAAATATAGAGGGCTTGTCATAAAACAAGAAGAATATCGCTGGTCAAATTTTGTCCAAATATTTGGAGGATAAAATTGCCCCTGCTTTGGTTCTTGTTTCATAGAAATAACACTACAGCTACTACAGAAATTAGACATGGAATTATGAACTTATTCTAGTACTAGTTTCTATAAGTACATTTAATTAATTAAATAAATATTTCTTTGACTTAATTTTTTTTGTTTTGACACCAATGTCAAAAGAAAATCCCTCAATTTGCTTTTAACACCAGTGCCTTAAAATGACAATTTACACATTTAAAAATTATACTTCTGCTAACGTTTGTAGAAAAAAAAATGGTTTTGTAAAATATATAAAATTCAAACTCCCACTAGATCTGTAGTATTTGACTTAAATGCTGCTGCAGTGCACACATTATACTTAAGAATACGAAATTAGAAAGTCTATTTTAGCTCCCAACTGTTCTTCTATTTTTGAAACTTAGACAAATGCCCTGACAAATAAATCAAACGGCACCATTAATTAAGCTTCAAGAGATGCATCCGACTATTACCTCGATGGAACACGTATCCACATTTCATCAATAACATGCGAATGCGTAAAGATTGTGCCTTCGGAGGTAAATGCACATACCTTATAATATTAGTTTCCGCTATGCACTTTGATCTTCGGCAACTAGATTCTGCGGTTTCGCATGAGTAATTGAGCTTATATAGAGTCTTTAGTGCCTATGTGAAATAGGTTAAGCGTTTGACCAATCATAAGGAGGTTGTCACTTGGAATTTACATGCGGCATTCAAAGCAATTCGCTGGAATAATAATGTGTATATACTTTATTACAGATATATGTCATATTTAGAGTTATTGGCATCACGATTTAGGATTTATGTGTATTTAAATTTATAATTAAAATTTTCTACACAGGGTGATTTAAAAATACAAGAAAAAAATACGGTACGGAATCTACCTGAGAAATTATTTGATCTGTATTTTTTTGTTTTTCCGATTTTTCAATTTTGGGGGCTCTATGGCTCCTTGAAGTTTCGCCTAAAATTTTTTTTTTGAGGCGGATTTAAATGGAATTTGGAAGGGGGTTGTAGCTAGTCTATCTTTTATGTAATGATATCAGTTGTGAAATAAAAGTAGGATTATAACAATTACATCAGAAAAACGTTTATTTTCAATCCAAATTACATTAACAAACCATTCTATAAAACAAATTTTAAACAGCAAACTGTTTTTGTTTGTGTCATATCAAGTGGTGAAAATCTAATTTTACCTCTTGCTTTAACTTTCATAGATTTTATATAAGAATAAACATACCAGTTCTAAGCCGGTTGAAAAAAATTAAAAGAAGTGGCATATTTAGAAGAAAAGTAAAGAAATGTCATCAAAACAACACAGAATTGTATTGACACAAAAGACTATGACATTCGTAATTTCGAAAAATCCTACTTTTATCTCACCTATTTCATTAAAATGTTTCAGAAATATGAAAAATCCATGATTGATTTTAAATGCCTTCATATATTATTAACCACTACGATACGGCTCTGTTATGAATTCTTTATAGAATCACAATTTCCAGTGTTTTATAGAAATCGCTCATTTAGCCTATCTACTTGTCATTTAAGGCTGGTTTTTACAACTAAATTATTTTATAAGCGGCAGCCATTTTGACACAATGCTGAAAATCACTGTAACGTATAACTATAAAAATTATCACAAATTTAGCCGGTTTCCTAATATTCAATAGTCAAAACAAAAACAATTATGAACGGTTATGATAATTTTAATGTTTTTGAAGCTCTTTTTAAAGTCAATAACACTGAAACTTCAAAAAAACATTTAATTATGATATTGTAAATAATCACATAATACGTATGTAAAATTCACTATAGTCAGCGGTCGAAATTGTAGAGAGTGACTAATAGATAATAATAAAAACACTATTAATATTACGCGTATAATATTTTTATAAGAGATTACACATTATTTACCTCGTTATTACTGTGCCGCTTTCTATGCACAACGATACTATACTCACATTTACGGCACCACGATAAAGACTCAGTCAAACTGAAGCCCGATGTATTCTCTGTTTATTACATTGTGGAAAACAATATTTTGGTGTGTGTAAACCGTGAATGTTAGTACATGGCTTTGCCGAGGTTAGAACGCCATTAGAATATGCGTACTTGGGGAATTTGCTGCTATTCGCAGGTGTTATTTCTATAGTTATATTAAATTATAAAAATAAATTATTGCAACCATGAAGTTAACAAATAACAGTTAAAAATGGATCAAAGTGCCAGTTCTAGTAAAAGGTCTGTTAGTAATCGACATAACGTATGTAACGTACAATTGATAATAATAAAAACCGCATACGAAGGAATTCGAGCGCGAAACTCTAACATAAGTGTTAGTGAAGCTGTTGATATGTGTAGTTAGTTAACACAAGTGTCAATTTCTAGTGTATATCGAGCTATAAAAAAGAGTATAGAAGTAAATCCAAAGAAGAAACACAAGGAAGGAAAAAACAGAAGTGGATGATGACGTAAAATACGCCATTCGCAGGAAAATTCATGGATTTCGTCAGAAATAAAACACCGACGATAAAAAAATTTAAGCTACGATAGCTGAAGGTGAGGAGATGCCCCAATTATCTGACAAAGTTCTTAGAAGAACAATGCATGACATGAATTTTTGAAACGAAATCGTAAAATAATGGTCGTTGAAAAAGATGAAATTGTAGTATGGCGAAGAGAGTATTTAAAAAAACTAAGAGAATTTCGTGCATCGGGCAAAAAAATATATTACATGGATGAAACATGAATAAACGAACGTTATACGGTACGGTTGCCGATTTGTGATTGCGCTGTCAATTTTTTTCTCAAAAGATTTAAAATATTACGTACTTAATATTACAAAATTTTCAATTATCCGTTTATTTGCTAAATGTACTACTATAAAATTGAGATTATTTTGTAGAATGCCAAGCCTTAAATGAAGAAAGCATTTCTTGTAGTATTTAGAAAAATATTGGCCTTGTGATATTCTTATCAATTATAGGTTTTACACCTTGTTTACAGATTTTTCAGTACAGTATTTGCCAATGGTCGCACTACAGCTTTAGCAATTTTTTCTGGAAAATTAAACTTCAAATGAAAAAAGTAAATAATATTTTTTGCGTAGAATTGCTACTTTCAATGCAATAGCAAAGAATTAAAAAAAAAATGAAAATGCAAGTTTTTAAAAAAACTTAGTGGCATTATACATAATTAGCGCCCTTCCTAACTAGGACTTTGGTATTTTATAACAGCTACAAAAACGTTTTCGAAACAAGTCTTATAAAACAGCATAAGCCGCAAAAACATTGTAAGAATGTTTATACGTCAACTATACAATCAAAATTGGCACCATATTATATTATAATGCATTTTAGTAGCCGCTGAGATTTTGTAAGGTCTGTTGGAAACAATTAAAAAATAATTATATAATAGCAGCAAATCAACTAAAACAACAATTTTATTAGAGCTCTATTTTGCTATCTTCAATCCATCCATAATACGAAATTTTTGTAGCATTAAATCAATATAACTAAATTATTTATTAACTGTATCGTAAAGGTATTAGATGATATAAAGTAATGGTATCTCTAATCACAATGTCTGCAACTGGAATGTTATGTGGTATATTAGGCAATAATATTTTGTGTTTTAGAGCGCTTTGTGAAAGCAATTTTCATTGAGAAAATTTTATTATGATTTGTATAACCCATATCTACGTTCGAGATTGGTTAGATAAAGAAAGGTGAATTCGCCTGCTTGATTCCCAGACCTCAACCTATTGAGTGAATGTACAATAATTTATTGAATTCTAGATCCAGACAAAATTCTAGCCGTATTTATAAAATCCTTGAATGAATCAAGATCAAGGTTGCTAAAGTCACATGACATTTGCTAATTTATCATCAGAATTGATGTTTGAACTAATTGAAAAAACGACAAGCAAAACTTATAATAAATCTGTTATAATAAATATCGATTGTATGACAACAACATTAAGGTGTGAAATATGGAATGATTGGTTTTTAATAATTTTTAATTATTCGGAGGGAGATTGACAGAATGAAGCTAGAAAAAAAAATTAAAAGGAAACATTATATTGACAATTGTTATTATTGACAATCGTTGTTTTGCTCCGACCAATTAAGCTTGGAATTAATTATAATACCTAAATCACATTGCTTTTCCACTGCTGTTATTAAGCTAGACGATAAGAATAATGTGGACTGTTATGACCGACATTAAGAACTGTACAAATGTACAGATAAATATCTATATTCAGTGATAAGGATGATATAGTACACCAAGTATAGCCTAATGATCAGCTTGTAGAACAGCGTGATCCGAGATGGGATTTTCATAGAGCTTGCCATGGTCTACATAGAACATGTGTTGGGCATTAATTATCTTATGAATTTCAGCAATGTAAATAAGTAAAAGAATTGGTCCCAATACAGATTCTTGGAGTACTCCTGAAAGAAAGTCGTACCAGTTTGAGAAAGAACAGTTTACTATAACCCTGAATTTTCTGTTGGTCAGAAATGCACCTATCCATTCAAGTAGTCGACCATGAATTCCACAATACTCTAGCTTCAAACGAAGTTGCAAGGTCAACGGGTTGATGAGCATCAAGCAGCTGAGTTCAGGCATTTAATGATTGTAGGAGATTAGTGACAGTATACCACCCAGGAACAAAACCATGTTGAACTTGGGGAATGCTGTTGTTTTCAAGCGAGAAAAGGAGCAAAGTCTGTACAATTATTCTCTCCATAATTTTGGAGCTTATGCACACCAAACTAATCGGTCCATAATTTGTGAAGTCTAACTTATCGCCAGTCTTGTAAATTGGAGTAACAGATGCAGATAGCCACTGAGAGGGTAGTTGATGCCGCCGAAAAAAGGCTTGCATAAAAAGTGAGAGAGGTTTGGCCAACTCCCAAACGCAATTCTTTAAAATGGGAACAGTAATTTCATCAGGACCTAGTGAAAAATCTGATGTAGTTTTATGTATCTGTTCAATAACTAAATCTCAGTAAATATAATATTTTCAATGGCGAAGTTACTATACCGTAAATTGGGCTGAGGAAATGGACCAATTGTTGCATCTCTGGTGAACGATTTTTGAAAAATGGTGGCTAAGGTTTCAGCTGCATTGAAATCGCCATCACATGTGACGCCATCAAGTCCTCGAATTATGGGAGCGGACACTTTAGATGAAAGTAGATTTCTTGTATATTTAAACAGTGTTTTTGGTCCTTTTCATATTAATGAGTTCGAATATTAGAATCTCGCCGCATTCAAATATCTAATCAGACTATTCGTAAAATTTCGATGGATAATAAAGTGCTCTGTAAGACCTGAAGTTCTGAATTTTCTCCAGAGTTGATCTTTTCTTTTCTTCTTCTTTTTTATTATAATATGTCGAATAAAAAAATACCACGTGATATTAACGGTCCTGAAGTAGTATACAGCTCAGCCAAAAATAAATTTGATAGTTTCAGGTATTTCATATAGATACAGCTACTTACCTAAAAACTGTTATTATTTTATTAAATTTAACAAACTGCATTGCATCATTATTAGGGTTTTAGTACTATTATGTCAGGATCTGCAACCCGGTAAATTTTTGTACGCTCACTGAGGGACACCTTGTATAAATCGTAGACAACAGTCTAGACAATCTAATTTTCCCACCGCTAGGAACAAATTCAAAAGAAAGTGGTAATATTCCAACAAAGCTCGCACGAGTTAACGATCTTTCTCCCTTTACGTGCATTAGACATGCATTAAACGTGCATTCAACCTCAAGTGCGCCTATAACAAATGCAGCTCGATAACAATGACTCATGTATTTACATTCAAAAACAAACAATTAAAAAGTCACTTGCCGTACGTGTCCTGAATGAAAGGAAGCCTCCTCACGGTGCTGCCTCTGGGGGTGCCTCTCATTACTCGCAGCTCGGCGCCTCCATCGCACCCCTCGATGGGCGTAACCACTATCTGCACCTGGACGCAAACGACCATTAGTTATTGAAGAGCTATGCCCGAGGTGCGGAAACAGTATTAACAGGCCTACGTGCTAAGGTTAGACCAAGTGCACAGCATATCATTAAAACATGTTTCAGAGCCGCCCCACATACACAGAGAAATCTGCCAACAAACATTTAAAATTAAAATTACGTTAATTTGACCTGTAAATTGGTTAACAAATATTATGACCCATTCCTTATATGGAAAGTTTACCTATATTTGTTGGCATTTTTTCTTAAGCGGAAAAAGCAAAAGTAATACAGGAGTTAATAATTGGTCGGCAAGAATTTTATTCCAATAAGATAATTGGACTTAAAAGAAATGCAAACCAATTTTATGTTAAAATATCGAAATATAAAGGACATTTTTACTAAAATAGGCCAGTGTGAGCGTACAAAAATTTACCAGGGGGTAGACCAGGCCAAAATAAGCATAAAATTCTTATAAAAAAAATTACCTAGCCTAGCGAGTTACAGGGTGTTATCTTAAAAAAAAATTACAATTTTCTGCAAACCGTTTCGAAGATTTAGGTAATTTTTAGGTGACGTGTACATCAATTAAAGTTTATTAAAATTACATGGTGTTTGTTTTGTAGTAATGTGACATCAGTGATGGCCTAAGCCTACTATTCCTTATGATTTTGTCTTCATAACTCTTGCATATCCTACTTTTACGTGAATGGACCAATTCTGAACAAGAAAGGTGCTCTTGTTACACAGCTCTAAAACCAACAACAAATAAAATCTTTGCATGTATTTTTCTGCATAAATTAATGTAGTTGGTACTTTGGACTCAAGTTACTTGAAAATGATTGATTTTAGAGCTGTGTAACAAGAGCACCTTTTTTGTTCAGAATTGGTCAATTCACGTAAAATTAGGATATGCAAGAGTTATGTAGATAAAATCATAAGGAAGAGTAGACCTAGGCCACCACTGGTGTCAGATTAAAACAAGCACCATGTAATTTTAATGACCTTTAATTGATGTACACGTCACCCAAAAATTACCTAAATCTACGAAACGGTTTGCGGAAAACTGTTTTTTTTTTTAATAACACCCTGTAACTCGCTAGGCGTGCATCAGAAAAATGTTTTTTTATAAGAATTTTATTCTTATTTTGGTCTGGTCTACCTCCTGGTAAATTTTTGTACGCTCACACTGGGCTATTATAGTAAAATTGTCTTTTATATTTCGATATTTTAACATAAAATTGGTTTGCAAGTCCAATTATCTTATTGGAATAAAATTATTTCCGATCAATTATTAACTTCTGTATTACTTTAGTTTTTTTCCTAAAAAGTAAAACATATATTATTTGTTACAACAACTAAATTATTACTAGGTATCTGGATATAAAATTCTACTCTTGGATTTATTTTGTGAAAATTCAAATTGAAGTTGAATAATATTATGTATGCGTATAACCAATCAAACAAAAACAAAAACAAAATAAATATTTCCGAATAGAACTCAATTTAAAATTGAATTCATATGCGACGATAACAGTGCTATCATAAATGGAATACTTATGATATGTTTATCAATATATTGTCGTTAGCTTGATTTATATAACCTGCAGTGTTGTGTTTGATTTTGATAGGCAAAATATGAATATAATATTTATTTTTTAATTCATTGTTTACAACTCTGTAATATTGTGTGCTATGCCACCTGTGGCGCTTTTTCTTTTGATTTGCAGCCCATTTCACTTTCTATGATTTATAGCTTTAAATTAAATTAATTGCAAATTTCTTTGTGCGAAGTGTTAAATTAATTACAAATTTATTTGTGTGAAACGTCACAAAGTTTTATTTCGAACAAAAGAGTGCCCACTTCATTCTTGTACTGGTATCAGTGTTTTTAGAGTATTTATTCAAATTTCCTGATACTGCATGTCAATTATTGAAACTTGATTTAAGGTGTAGTAGCTAGTAGTGGAAAAAATGCTATATAAACCACGGTAGAGAAGAGTGCCATTATAGCTTCGACATCTGTATGTGTACTATTATAATTTAGGAAATACATCTAAGCTATAGAATAACTTATGCTGTGATATTGCCCAGTTAACAACACTAAATAAGTAAAAGTTTTTATAATTAACAATAATAATAAATAAACGATTATGGAGAATAAAAATACTTTTTTCTACAAAACTGTTAAAAGTGGGCTTTTTAATTGTCACTTTTGATGTTAAAAATGTCATTTTTTGACACGCGTGTTAAAAGTAAGTTACTTTTAACACTAGTGTTAAAAGTAAACCAAAGTTTATTTAAATTTTGTTTTGAAAATTAATAAAACGTTTTAACAAACACATGAACAACTTTTTATTTTAAATAAGTACAAACCAACATTTTAACTAGTTATTACTATTAACATTTATAGTAAAATTAGAACAATTTGAAATTGTAATTCTCTGCCGAGTCATCATACTTAAGTTGGTTTTACTGTCAACATGTGTGACACATCTATTTTCTGTAGAAATACTACTGGTAGTACTGGTGGTCTTGCTAGTAGTTGCAGCAGTAGGAAGTATTTGGCACGCAATTTCCTTCTTCTGTTCTAGTGAATTTTCAATGTAGCCTTCAGCTACCGTCGAAGATTTCCATCTTCCATGTCTTTTGATGGTAGTAAGATTTGCACCAGAATCTGCTAACAATGTCGCCGATGAACGACGAAAACAGTGTCCGGTGTAGAGTTGAGGATTTGGTAGATTCAAGAACTCTGCAATGTCGGCAGGCATTTTACCAAACATGTTAATTCCGACTGGATTCTTCACACATTTATTCTTCATATATTTAAGAAAAAGTCGTCTATGGTCAGCGTTGGGTGGCCGGAGTGACATATACTTTCTAAAAAAGTTTAAATAGAATTCACCAACAACACTGAAAGTCCGAGGCACTTTCGTTTTAGTATCTGGTATGGTCACAACAACCTAAGTGCCCAAATATTCGATATTGTCGATGGTCATCTGACACAATTCCTCCCGGTGACATGCCCCGAAGACACCCACTATTACTGCGACTTTCGTCATCAGATACTTTTCGTCTTCTGCTTCTGTGAGAAATTTGTCGATATGCGTCTTCGTCAAAACTTTTGACTTTTTTGCTTGATATCCTTCACCCTTCCATTTTAAAAAAGCAATAAGTTTATAATGTTTGCTTATATCTTGATCTTGCTTTATTTTTAACATAGTTTTGATCATGGAATAATTTGACCACAGCGTTGACGATTTCCATATCTTGGCTTTTTCCTCAAAATATGCCAGTAAAACACTTTCGTTACATTTTCCAGGGACCTTTTTAATGTTGCACCATTCCGAAAAGCGTCTATAAGCGATTTCGTACTGTTCCTTTGATTTCGCCGGCAATAATTCCAATGTTGCTCGACTGGCGGCTTCTTCGATTTCAGCAGGGATGGATTCGTTACGCTCATTATCGAGATTATTCATTATACTTATAACATTACTAGAAAATGCTGTCAATATTTTTGCAACACCACTAGTTACTACGAAAATTTTGATTCATAAACATTGCGATCTGTGTGGTATTTTTTGATTTCTTATTTTTATTGAGTTTAAAGTTCCGATTGTTTTGTAGAAAAAATAGTGTATGATATACATGTTAAAAGTTATTTTATTTTCGCTACGCTCGTTTTTTAATCATCTTCACTCACAACATAAAATCTTACTTTTAACACGTATATCATAAATAGCTATTATACAAATATAATAATACCTACAGCGTAACCTATATATGAAGTAGTTAACAACTTAATATACAGAAAAATAATGTACAAGTAATAATACAGGAAAGAAAAGGAACCAGTATTATATTATAACTAAATTGTTATTTTGAATTTGTATATATTACCAATATTTTTACAATTTACCAAACAATTTTGGTCTATAAAAAAAATACAAAATGCTGGGTATGAGATTTGACATAAAATGGTACTTTAAGCTTAAGAATATTTCGAATTTGATAAAAAGCACTATATGATCTTCTAAGTCTCTTAGTAAGATATTGCACATAATGATGATCCAAAGATGCCGATCAACTACAACTTCTAGATTTTTAATTTTATTTACTTTTTCTAAACCTTCATATTTTCAACTGTTTACATCATTATAATTATTCTTATGGATTTTTATACGAGAAATTTCTGGCTGATCTGTCTAAGTAATAGTAGAAGTAATATATTTGATTTATTACATTAAAGTTTGCACTATTTTCTTGTAACCAAAATCGGGGGTACTTCTTAAAATGCTCCGCTCTGTCACTGAGAGTCAGGAATCATCAACAAAAATTATAGCTGTATCATCTGCATAAGAAATAAAATGGCAGCTAATGTTCCCTAAAAATGTCAAGTTATTTATTTATACACATATATGTCAAAAATAAAACGGGGCCTAATATTGAACTCTGCGGAACACCCCTAGTAACTAAAAGTAATATTAATATTTTATTATTTTTTTCTTTTTGTTTCCTACCAGACAGATAAAAATCAAGTAGTCTTATCACACCAGGCTAAGCATTTTACACATTCCTCATAATTCAGTCATTCTGATTACAAATTTTTAAATTATAAAACAAAACCACGCATTGAACTGTCTGAAAACTGTACTTCGTGAGAACTTATGTCCACAGACACACATTCATCTCCGCGCAGTGGTCTGCGCACGCCAAAATCCTAACCCTGCCAGAACTGAAGACTTAACTGCGCATTCATGGGAGTGAGACACACACTGGCACTTTTAACTGTACCTCTGATTCAGAAAACAGCCTTAATTCCGACGATATTTCTTTTGTTAAACTTTTTATAGCAACTCCAGACCCAAACATTAATTTTATCAGCGATGACAACAGACATCAAAGTATTTCACTAAGTAATATCGGAGCAGAAAGTTTTAAAAAATTATTAGCAACACCAGAGTTGAAGATTTCAGTTGTGTAAAGGCATAAAGCTCTAAACTCTACTGTCTAAGTTGTCGTACGAGATTAATGTATTTATAACTAAAATAAGCAGAATTCTGCCAAATTAGCCAAATAGTCTCCCAATGTTGCTTCTAAAAATAAAAAAAAAACAGAAAATATAAAGTGTTGCTTTCGTTTCATGTGTCTGCATGATAAAGTTCAGGATATGCCACTATGTGTTTCTTGCCTGAAATATATTCATGAAGAACGCACAGGATTTTGCAAAAGTGTCAAAGCAGGATTTGTTTCTTCAGAATGCCAAAACTGATACTTTTTTTGAATATCAATTTAGTTTCTACATCGAATATTAAATAAGTGTAACACGTATGTTTCAAGCTTGATTTCAGAATTTCTATTACTGTTTCTACCAAAAAAAGTTTTATTTTTATTTCAATGTAACATTTTGTCTTATTGAAAACGGTTTACAGATAATTGTTGATATTTATATATATATATTTGTCAATTGGTGTTATTAGGAGCAAATGTTCCTAGCAAGTTATGTGTCATTTCTTAATTCAGAGACAAAAAAATCACTTCAAATAATTGTATTACATATGGGTACTAATACATTTTTGCCAAATCCTGACTTTATTTGGTCCTGTTACCTTAATTTTTTTAAAGTTTTTATTTTACTACTGGTTTTGTAATAAGATGTGTACGACAAGAAGTTTATTTTAAAATTAAGATAGAGCGACAGATAGATGAGTTATAAAATGTTTGGACTTAGTATTAATTTATTTTTAAATATACAGGGTGTTCCAAAATTATTACGACAAACTGATTGCGGTCGTAGAGGGCATGAAAATAAGCAATTTTATCTTATAAACCCCTATCCGGAAATATGTCTTTTAGCTGCTACAGCGCAGATGCCCACTGACTCAGTAGCTTGCCGTGTTTACTTTTTTGTCGGCCTAAAGTCGCCACACCGATTCAGTTCAAGGGCTGGCTATCATAACAAAAAAAAAAAAAAAACACACACCGATTCAGTTAGTTTCAGTGACTGGTGTGCAAAATGTAAATAGCATTAATTTGGTGGTACAATGGACCATTATTCGTATGCGGAACTTGCTGATATGCATATGATTTACGGAGAAGCTGGTGGTAATGGGAGAAGAGCCGCGTGATTTTAAACCGAACGGTTTCCAGAACGTCATCATCCATTTTGCTAGAATTGATGGACGTCTTTATGTCATTGGCAGCGTCAGACGTTCTGGGGGGGAAGGAGGGGGCAGGTCGGCCCTTCGCCATACTTACAGTAGTTACAAGTACAAGCCATGGGTTTGGAGAACCATCTGCCACGTCGCCGTTTTTGTCGTTGGTGGTTGCAGCAGGAGTTGAGACAACCATACTTTGGTCGCTACGTTTTTTTTACTGGCGATGCCTATTTTGCAAGAGATGGTTATTTTAATAGCCGTAATAGTCACATGAATGAAAATAATCCCCATGTCATAGCCCTCCGTAGAGACCAACATCAGCTTGTAATTAACATCTGGGCTGGCATTGTGGGCCAGCAGATCATCGAGCCATATTTGCTCCCACCACATTTGGATGGACACGTTTATACTCAACCCCTGCAGCATGTGTTTCCAGAACTATTAGAGGATGTGCCACTGGACATAAGATCTAACATGTGGTTTTAACACGATGGCGCCCCAGCCCACTTTGCTTTGCCAGTGCGGCACTATTTGAATGAAATATTTCCTAAGAGGTGGCCCTGTGCATTGGCCTGAGCGGTCATCCGACTTAACCCCCTTGGATTATTTTCTCGGCGCACCAGACATATACTGGTTTCGTACTTTTTAGTTCTCATCAATATGCCATAGGTGAAGCAATTGACTCATAATAATAATAATAATATCTCTACCCCTCATTCTAATCACAGGGATTAGCCCAGAAGTCAGAGACTTGTGCAGGAGAGGGGGCGGCATATTATTATTAAGCATGCCGCATTTGCGCCCAGGAACGACTTACGTTGGTAGGCCCTAACCACTATTCAGTGCAGGAATGAAGGAAACCTGGAAAACCTCATTAATTAGGGGGGTAGTCAAATATCAAGCGGTATCAATCTCTCACATTGACCCAAGTCAACATTCTTCCACCTTACCATACCCGCAGAGAGGGCGCCAAACCTCTCCACAAATATAGCTTATATACGCTCTACCGGCAGCTGGGCTCGAACCAACACCGATCAGTCACCTCGATTCAAGTACTGACGCCTTAAACCGCGTCACCACTGACCGACCCAAATAACCCCAAAATAACCATTGCTTTTTATATCTGTCAATCACATCAGAGGGGATCAGTGTTACATGTCATAACATCAAAAGGATTTAGGACAAAATTTAGTTAAACTCACTAATAGACTTTTTTAAATAGGGTGGGCTAGTAGCAAACGCACATAATGTCTTTCTTCTCCCACCCCACTCGGTAGGAATTTATGGTACCATGAGAACTCGATAGGTTAAAGTAAAATTAAAAGTTTATTTACTTTTTGGTCTAGAGGAAAAACAATGACTATTAGGTAAGGACATACAGTTTGTTTAGTCCTTCTATTGTCTAGGTTTTATTTGTAAATTGAGGTTATCTTTAGGATGAAAATGTTGTATTTGAAAAATGGCGGGTATGGGGTTAGTTGAGACACATTGCTCAACTAGCCCCTCTCTAGTTGTTATAAAATATTATTCATTCATACCTATTTCAAAATGCGTACTTTATAAAAAAAGAATCAGGGTTCTGCTACTCTAGAGCTACTAAGGGCACCTGTAGATGCCGTTCTAAAATATGGTAAAACAAAGACAGCAGCATCTATTGATTTTTGAATTCCTAAAATGACTTATAAGATATACAAAGAAACTGTATAATGAAGAACAGCTTACAATATGTTGCACTATTGAAACTTTTTGATCCTGATCAAGAAGAATCTTCAAAGATTACTTGCACTTTGTTCTTGAAAGCTGCAGGTGTATATTACCACTGTGCTGATAAGTATGATATGAAATATCCAAAATTATGGAAACACAAGACAACACGTAGAGGCTGGCTCTCAGGTTTTCTAAAAAGGAATGCTGAATTATCCATTAGAAACCAGACTACTAATAATTTTGGGAGGGAAACTTCTTTTGAAGACACATGAGTTGCCAATGGTTTTCTTACAATTTACTAATAGAACTTACAGTTTAGTTTATTGTCAGTTTTACGTGTTAAAATAAAGAGACAGTTTTCTTTGACAGTTTTTAACTGAATGACCAATATGTCCCACAGGATGGTCCAACTTAGACAATTTGTTCTACACTTATTAGATGTGGATTTTCACAATTATCGATATATTATTTCAAAATTTTTAACCTGTATTATGAAGCCAGAAGTCCAAGGGTTCTTTTGAAATAAAGAATATGAAAAATAATATTTTTTTCATTCCTCAAAGAAAAAAGTGGCACAATCGTCTCCATCCTACCCTATTTCATATTTTATTGCAGAATATAATGCGAACTAACCTATATCTTTTTCTGACATCGGTAGATCTCGTGCGCCTTTTGAACAGGGCCCTCTTAATACACTAAAACACACGCACACATCGGAGAATTCCGATAACACAGTCGAAGGGCAGGAATGCTGTTATGAATTGATGATGTTGCATTGTGCTCGAGTGTATCGCAAATATACTGCTGATGTCGTTAAAAAACGGGACAATGTCTGGCGACTATCAATTATTTATGGAAGTCTATAGCATCCGCTTCGGAATTTTTGTGGACTTAATGTGGAAAATCATAAATTATACATCCTTTGTGCCGCTCGAACTAGTACCTAGCACTGCGAAAAGAATATGTTGTGCTACCGCTGTTATATGAGGGCATACATTACAATTTCTCGGTTATTGAGATACTGGTAATGCCTTACAAGCGAGCAGCTGCTTCCTTTGTATAATAAATAAGAAAATATTATTACGCCAATCGTCACTGCTAACATTGGAAATGTGAAGGAATCGCAAGTGTAGGGCTAGATGTAGGGTATAAACTTTCAAAATGTAACAAACCACCAATAATCATTCATAATAATCATTCTCTTGTTCATGTCTTCATTGTTGCATGCTTCGTTTTTATTACTATACATTGATAAAATTGAATTTCTACAGAACCTTCTACCTACAAAATATTGTATGAAAACAGAGTGGAGCAGGAGTGAAGATAAAATCGACGGATTTTAACGCTAAGCCAATAATATTTGTCGTCACATTTGCAACAAAAAATGCATGCAAATATAAAATTATATTTACCACAGAAAACTTACAAATAACGAAGCATTATCGAAACTAAAGAATTATTATTCTTCTATTATATTATTTATACTCAAATCTTAGTTTAATGAATTATTGAATTAAATTACGTACTCATTTTATAAGATAATGGGATATTTCCTTTTATGTATTTTTCAAAAACCAATAGCAATTTCAGTTGCTAGATAAATACACAATGAAGTTATATCTATTGAAAGTAAATACATGTGTTGCATAATTACATACATAAGTATAAAAGTACCAATAAATTATTAGATGCAATTACTTGGAATCAGCCAGAATCTTGACGTGATTGAAATATATTTAATTTTTATTTCTTTTTTTACTGTCACTATACTTACTTCTTAGCTTTTGCTATTAATAATATAATAAATATTTTTATTGTTTTTTTCAGCAATATATACGTTAGCAGTAAATATAAAACCTCTAAGAGGCTTAAAAAAACCTGTTCTTTACCGAGATACAGGGCGGTTTACCAATTTTGGCTATTTCTTTAACTCGCCATAAAGGGCGAACCACTTTGTATAAAAAGATTTTTGGTAGGGGTATTATTCTTGCTTCCCTCAATCGATTAACGTCATAAGCGGAACAGAAATGTAGGTCTCATGGAATATTTTTTTTATTTTGTTTATTCGTAATAACAACACTTTGAAAAATATGTCCACATTTAGAGTAGAGCAAAAATAGTAGAGTTTATGGTAAATTTACTGTAGTAAGTCTTCATGTTTGATTGTTCGATCAAATATCTGCCTGTGAGAGAATTTTGATGGAGTGGATCTCTTGAGTGGCCTTCAAGGTCACCAGATATCACTCCTGTTGATTATTACGTATGGCTCCATTTAAAATCGATGGTATATGGTTAATAATTGAAATTAACAGTCTGGAGCAACTGATTGAGCGAACTGTAAATAGCCACCTGCAATTAACTAAGAAATAATTCTGATATAATAAGAATATCTGTGACAGCTTTAAAAAATAAACATGAAAGTATGTTCAACATAACGGTGGACTCTTTGAGAATTTACTATTTTTTTTCTTGTTTATTTTTATTGCTATCTATTATTTAGAATTATGTCTCTTTAAATATATGTATTAGTATATAGTATTATTATTACTACACAGAAAATACTTCACACTAAAAATTGATAACTATTTTAAATTTGATAAAAAATGTTTGAATTTTCTGGCATTTACTGCAGAATTCAGTCAATATTCAAAGTTTGATTTTATATAGGTACCTTTGATTTTAAATGGCTCCAGAGGTAATAATCAACAGGAGTAATGTCTGGGGACCTTGAAAGCCACTCACAGGTCTTTTTCGACCTACAAACATGTTTGGAAAATTAACGTTTAAAATATTTTTCCCCAAATGGACAGGTAGTTTTACGTATTAATAAGAATTAATTGTGAATTTGATGATAACAGTAGGTTTACTAGTTTTTACTTGAAGAAATCTCTCACAGACAGATATTTCATCGAACAATCAAACATAAAAAGATGTGCAACTACAGTAAATTCACCATGAACTCTACTATTTCTGTTTTACTTAAATACCTGAACAGATTTCTTAAAATCCTACCTACGGGGTGTTGTTTTCGTGAATAAACAAAATCAAAAATGTTTATGACACCAGACCTGTGTTTCTGTTTTGCATATAACTTTAATGGATTGAATAAAGTAATTATAATACCGGTACCGAATATCACTTCATTATACATAGTGGTCCGCATTTTATGGCAAGTTAAAGAAATAGCCAAAATCGGTAAAACGCTTTGTATCTTGGTAATGACAATGGTTAGACACCAGATTTTTTAGGCTAAATCTCTTGTATTCATTGGTTAACGTACGTACATTTCCCAATGAAACAACTTGTATAGTCGAATAGTCTTCAACACCATGGATGTGTAACATTTTTGTAATTGAACCAACTCTGTATTCCTTCTATTTTAGTTCCTATGGTAGACGTATTCATCACTCCGTACTATAGATTAAAATTCAATGAACGAAGAATTTTTATTAAAAATATAACAAAACTAATTTAAAGTACACATCAATTTCCTATTTTTATCCTATTGTATACCGTTATCGTTGCCCAAATTTCCATTCAAAAAGCATCTTAATTTTTAATAGTTCATTGTTGTTGGCGAGTACCTACTTGTCACATAATGGCACCTAATTCGTCATGTTTGCTTACATTCATCCGGCTTCTAATACGTTACTATTTATAGTGCCACCTTCATCATATAATGAGAAGTTACATTGAATGAGCTTGCGGAATAATTGACTTTGCTGTGAAATGCGTTAATCGCGCATCAGAAATAAAAATAGTGATGAGTATGTCTTTCATTAAAGTTTGAATGAGAAGAGATTTTAAAAATTTCCTCCAAAATTCTATTTTAGGACCAATAGCTTGTGGAATACAAATACTGTCTTATAAATTTTATAAATTTGAAATTTTCGACGATGGCATTGCTATAAACGGGAGCTGGTTACCTTAAACAATTTTTGAGAATATTTGGCAGAAAAATCAATTTTTATTTTTTTCTTTCTAAACCGCTTGAGGTAATTTAGCTAAATTCAGTATTTGATTTAGTATGTTAGTGGGTATAAACAAAATAATTCCCAGCTTTTAAGTGACTAGTGGCGGAGGTTTGGAAATTGGTCATTATTTATTAAAAAATAAATGTATCACTCTGTGTAGTATTACATTTAAAACAGGTCATATTCGCTATTGTATTATCTTCATTTCTGTCTCTTCATATTTGTATTCCAAACCGACAAAATGGATTTATTTTAAAATGATTTTATGAGACTTGAACATATCTTAGGATGTCATGCAAAACAATAATAATAAGAAATCGTCATTTTATATAATTACTGTTTATCGTCAAAGATTATTTCTTAATAACATTAAATTTTATGGCTTATGCCTATTCAAATTCTGAAATGGTCAATATGTTTGACATCTATGGCGTTTCAGGTGGGAATGGCAAATATACTGAGGTTGGATGAAATTATATTGAAAGATTTCCAAATCATTCAGTTTCAAATCCGAAAATATTAAGAAATATATTCCAGAGTTGGAAGAAACCATACTACGAAGAAAATTGCTTCAAACCTTAATGTGAATCATAAATACTGTAAGTAGTGTCGATAATAGTGAAATGTTTAATAAAGACTATGAGTTTTTTGGCGTGATCGGGAATCCTCTTATAGTGAAAAAAGGTTATGGTGGTGGAACTCTTATAGCTGTGCGACATTTTTTTCAAGCGCGAATGGATAGGCAGAGTGAAGCTGTGGATTACTGTTTATCCTAATGCAAAACAAAAAATTCATTTATGTTGTAGCTAGTTTCCTCCAGGGGATAAACGCCTTTGCTTGTTTTACACAAAATGTTTATGTTCTCTTCAACAAGTTTGGCAACGATGTTGTTCTGATTTGTGGAGATTTTAATATGTCAGGTGTAAGTAACATGGAATACTAAAAAAAATCTTTTTTAATTCTTACGATGATTACTGATAATGCTTTTCTTATTGACGCGTCTTTCTTTTGCAATTTAATGAAGTTGAATATGTTTATTTACAATAATAACCATTTGATAATGAGGACATCATAAAAAATCTTAACCACTTTCAGGTTCCACTGACTGACGAAGATGTCCACCACAAATCTGTCGAATTCATAATTTTGTTGAAATATTTTACATTATTATATGTAACAAATAATTTTTTTTTCAGAAATGTGTTATTCCTGGGTTATGGAAGCAGGCTTATATTATTCCTGTTTTCAAAAATGGCAATAAAAATGTTGTCACTAGTTATAGGCCTAGTAATAAAATAAATATATTCAGTAAGGTCTTTGAAAAAATAGTGTATAATTTTCTTCTTAGTAAAGTAAAGCTTAGTGTTATTGAGCAACAACATGGATTTTTACCTAATCCATGTTCTAATTCAATAAATTACTCTGAGCACATTTTGTCTGTATTGGATTGTCAGATACAGGTAGACTCCGTGTACCCGATTTCAGCAAAGCTTTTGAAGATAAATCATAATATACTCATTGCTAAATTAATGCAAATCGATTGTACGGAAGTCTACTTCGTTGATTTTCGTCCTATCTGTTCAGCAGGACACAAATTGTATCGTTAAATGGGTTTCATTCAGCTTCTTATGAAACTAATTGTAGGGTGCCCCAAGGTTCTCACTTGAGGCCACTGCTTCTTATTATCTATCTCAATGATATGTATTTACCTTTCCATCATAGTAACGCTGAACACAAATATATTCTCTGCGATAAATAGTTTAGCTGATTGTTTACTTGTCCAAACCAATCTTGATAGATGTTTTTGCATATTGTAATGTGAATAAACTGTTTCTTAATATAGAAAAATGCTTGTTTATTCATTTTACTAGGAACATTAATAAATGACTATAATTTTAATCAAAATAATCTGAAACAAGTTTCTGTAACCAATGTTTAGGAATAATGTTTGAGAGTAAAATATTATTTAATACACACATTCATTACGTTGTTGCAAAAGGTAATAGAATGTTGAGTTTTATTATAAGAAATAGCAAATCACACAGAATCACACTAAAAACATTGTATTTTGCAGACGTTTCGTATTTATTTAAATAATCGACGAGAACTGAGTGACGTGATGTATCTATACAAGGCGGCTAAATGAAAACGAAACAGAAACATTTTCAGAAACTGCGTCAGTTTGAACATTTAATCAACTAAGTAAGCATCAACTAAATATAATTTAAATTTTAAAATGTAAGTTTTTTTCGAAGTATTGGGCGGAATTATAGAGAGTCTGTTGTAAAGGGAATTGTAAGAGCTTTCAAAATAAATATTACTCAACCCCCAATGTCATTTAAATATTTTGGGGTTATGGTTACACTTGCTTGGGGGTGAAAGTGGCGGAGTAAAAAATACCAACAAAGAATGTCTCCCTTTAATTTAAAATCGACGGGTCTGAGCGTTTTTCGATCTTGACGCAGTTCCTGTAAATGGCTCTGTCTCGTCTTCATTTGGCCACCCTGTATAAAGTGCTCCATAGCTATGTAGACTTGCCCTTACTTTTATCTAGCATTAACTTTTACGTGCCTTTTTGCAGTTTTAGAGTACTATCGTTTGCAATATTAATGACACTCAATAAAATGAATTTTGCGATTTCTTTTAAACTTCTGGCATATTCATATTGAAATCTGCTTTAAATTTTTAACATTAGTTATTAGTTGTTTCACTTACCAAGATACATTTAATGAAATTTCTATTCAGAGCTTCCAGAAGTTCAAAAACTGTTTTAAAAGAGTGTCATTATTATTGCAAACGATTGTACATTACCCTCTTTTAATAAATTTTTCTAAAACAGTCTGGACAGAATTTTCCAATTAATAGAATGTGTAAGTTTTTTAATGCGAATTTTTCTAATGTGGATATTGATAGATTTTCAACAAGCATATTATGAATTATTTCTTATAAATTTTTAAACTGTTTCGTTTCATATAATATAGGTTTTTTTCTCTTAATTGATAAGTGTACTAGTAATACATTTTTGTAGTGTTTTTTCTCTTTCCAACATTGTACACCAATTTCTTAAATTTTTTGAAACTATTTTGTGGAACACTTTTCAAATTTTTATGCCATAATTTTGAATGAGTTTTCTTTGAATGTATAGGTGAGTATTATTGGAAATGTTCTTACCCTTATTTTTTACCAATGATCTATTAATATAAGTAATGTAATGAGTATCGTAAATTATCTTTCTTAATGCTATTAATATTGTGTTGACTGAAAAGATGGCCTATCTTTATTAGATAGATACATATCAGATGATTCCTCCAATATACCAATATTCCTCCAATTCCTTGCTTTTTAATATCTCAGGATTGTTAAATGTTTCTGTCAGTAGGTACGTCAGTTTCCTCTCTGCCTTACTTAACATAATAATGAAATATATTATTATCAGTCTATGAATCACTGTACTTTAATATGTCACAACATATTCAGGTAACCAAATTCACCATCAACTATCACACTCATTTTATCCATTAAGGAAAAACTGTTCAGTTGTTGGTATCCATATTCTTAATTATTAAATTGCTTGCCTTTTGTTCTCTTTGCGTACTTACCTTAATTAAAATATTAATTTATCTTAATGAAATGGGAAGGGAACTCGGAATTCATTTCCAACAAAATGACAAAGTTTGAAGTTTATAAACACGTTAGCTTTTATTGTATTATAAACTTTAGTAATTCGCAGCATGTGGGTAGAGAAATGATGGCTGCACCTACCTGCCGAATTATACATGGTGTAAAAAACAAAACTTTTAATTATGTTTGTCATAAGTATGATTAGTAAATTGAAAGCTAAAGTAATAAACAAATACTGGACGACAAATTAATATAGAAAATTAATAGATACCTAAACTCGTATGACTAAAACATTTTATACCTACCGTTTCACAAATTATCTGACAATTTTCAACAATAATATGCATTTTTAATTTAAATTTCTGTTGAAAAAAATGCAATAAAATTTCAACAGAAAACAAAATAATACCTAGGTAGGTAATTCTTAAAGTTTTTAACATACAATTTTTCCAAAAGTTGTTAAAAGTTGTCCTCATAGACTTGCCAGCAAATATGGGCCCGTCGAATCAAATCTGAAAGTAATTCGAATATTCCTCCTTCCTGCTGTTTTCAAAGATTATCAATAGTCATTTTCATCCGTTCACGAAAATAATCGATATTTTTTGCTTCGGTACAATATAAATCGATTTTTAAATACCCGCATAATAATAAACCTATAGGATTTAGATCTGGAAATCACGGAGGTCAAGCTATTTGTAGGTATACATAGTGTTGGCTGAGACAAGAAGTCTGCAAAGTTTGAAAAAGGTCACAGGGTGTTCCGCATAAAACCAACACAGAGCAGATGAATGTAAGAGGTCCCAAAATATTTCAATTTAATCAAACGTACCTATAAACAAAGTTGCGCAGAGACAGAGTTACAGATCTTCAGTGGGGCCAAATTTGGTATAAGATTTAGGTTTCTTATGGGTCTTCTTTGGCTATGAATTCAAGCAAATTGAAACACTACTCAAGCAGCATAAACTGGTCGGGTTGACGTCGGCAGCCTAACCTGAAGTCGGTAATCGACGTCCGCTCCACGGCGTACCCACCAATTTTTATACGAAAATGGCTACACAAACTCGGGTCGACCCGACGTCATCTTGTTGACTAATAAAGTCGCTCTTATATTCAAATTATTAGGTAAGGCTAATGTTACCCAAAGTGACCTTTAGTATATGGTAATTTAAGTAAGTAGCGTTAGGTATAAATGTTTGTACCTACTTCCACATCACATTAGATACGACAAATATTACCTAACATAACATTTTCTATAATTTACGTACAAATTTTTCTATATAAATCAGACAAGTACTATATTTTTGTTCCGTCGGCTGCACCTACCTCATCCAACATTACAATTAGTATTAAATAATTTGGAGAAGCGACGTCGGTGTGGATGACATTAACTGACGTATGTCATTGGTTACAGACAGTTAGAAACACCGACGGTAGTCTATCCGGCCTGTTTTATTATTCATTTATCGTTATTTAAAGCATGGAACGGGTCAAGATACCGACGTCGACATTGCCGACGTCGTTGTGACGTCGGCAATAGCAACGTAAGCGATTCCTACCAAAATTACTTAAAATTCGACCATAGAAGTAATGCTATACCAATTTTGTAGTCATAATTTGTATGATTTTGGTTTAAAACTAGTCGTTAGTTAAATTCGGTGTGGTTTGTGCTGCTTGGGTACAAGTTGTTTATCGAGGGCGAGTCACCCCTAAAACTATTTTATTTCTGCTACTGTTTGTTGTTGAAAATAGCTGGAGAATTTTCAATTCGAGAAAAAGTTGACATGTTACTTATTAGGTTTCTGTGAAGGAAACTGTAGAAGAGCGGAAGAATATAGAACGAAATTTCGAAATGGAATGATTACATACATAAACATTTTCTAATGTTGAAAGATGGGTTTGAGAAACAGGAAAGTTTTTCAATAATATCCGAAAACATCTTAGTGTAATAAGAGTACAAGATGATATACGACCCACATTTGTGACGTCATCGTTGTTCGAGATATGACGTAATCGACATTTTTTTTAAATAACCACCCCCAATTTTGATCATACCATTTAAAAGAGCGTGTCATTCTACATACATACATCATGAAAAATTATGGTGTTACATAACAAAAATGTCAAGAAAATAATGTTTGAAAATTTTAAAATTTTATTTTCACAATACTGAAAATGATAATGATTATGTAAAAAATCGACTAAATTAAATGTTCAAATTGTGCACCGTTGGCCGTCTTACTGAATACAAGACGATTAATAAATTCTTTTTGAACATTATCAATAACTTCAGGAGGAATACGATGTATCTCGTGACGAATTCTTGCTTTTAAATCTTCTAAATTAACCGGTAACGTAAACTTTTCTTTTTAAGCACCTTCACAAGAAATAATCTAGGGGTGTCAAATCAGGCGATCTGGCTGGCCACTCAATCGGCCCCCTTCTCCCTATCCAACGATTCGGGAACAGCTTATCTAAATAAGCACGGACAGGTGTTGCACAATGGGGAGGTGCACAGTATTGTGAAAATTAAATTTTAAATTCTTCAAACATTATTTTCTTGAAATTTTTGTTATGTAACATCATAATTTTTCATTATGTATGTATGTAGAATAACAGGCTCTTTCAAATGGCATAGTCAAAATTGGCGGTTGCTATTTAAAAAAAATGTCGATGATGTCATATCTCGAACAACAATGACGTCACAAATATGGGTCGTATGTCCAAAAGTGCCTTTATTAAAAACAAAATCGACGTGCCAGGAGATTTTTTTGAAAACTTCTCAATTTCAAAAATAATGAATTTATTCGTTACATTTCGAAAGCACTGTATGTAGGTACGTTACAATACATTATTTTGGGATCCTCTACATGCACCTACTTAGTGTCGATTCTTATGCGGAACACCCTGTATATATGTATATCTTGTATTCCCCATTTCACTGCCATAATCAGTTGTAAACTCTCTGATTTAGACAATTATCTTATGTATACTTTTTCAGAATTTTTCGATAGCCAGTCCTACGAGCTTATTTTACCATATTATACAGCCGTATAATTTGTTCATTAAAATTCATTAACGCTGTACCCTTACATGGTGGTTCTTAACACGTCTGTTTGTCTGAGACCTTATACTTTTTTCGTTCTCTTATTAGAAAAGGTGACGGGTTGCGTTCGGAATTCCTAATTGTTTAACTTTTTATAAATTACGTGCATTGAAACGAAATCAAATGACTGAAGTAAGAAGGGTTTTTGAACGGTACATATTAGCTTTGTAAATATAGACAAACACATTTGTTATGCTGATTGATATAGAGAAACCATGCAATAACACATATAAGTAGTATTTCTGAGGACATTGATTGTAATTCAGATTAGGAAATATCAAAATATCACTGGCTTCAAGCCTGTAAATTATATATATGTAGAATTTTAATTCAGTAAACATATTTTGAAATTTAAATGCAATTATTTGTAAGTAAAATATGTATACCTACAAAAAAAAATAGGTACACACATATTATTTATATGCAAAAAAATGTATTAGATAAAGAGTGACAGAAAACAAATATGTTTTTAAATAATTTTGCAAAAGAGAAAGTATTGTATTTATTATAAAGAAATTTAAATATCGTCTTATGAATTATTCAATTTAGATCAACATCTGGGTGATTATTATTTCAGAAACGTGGTGGAAATATTTACAATACATTTTAATATATGTCAATATGGACATAATAGTAAGCAATCAACTATGCTGTTGGTAGTATTAAAAGCCCTAACCTATATCGTCATTGGTGACTGCGAAATCTGATAAAGCGGCATTTTAGGACCAGCGTGCCGATCAGCTTCAAATTACATATAAAAAATCTATAGCAAAATACAACCGTCAGTTGTCAGTGGTGCCACTAGACATATACCGGCTTTGATATTTCATTAAAATTTCTCGCGTACTCATGCCCTTCTATCGGTAATGACAGAACATCCAATGATATTAGAAATATTTGCCCACAGAGAAGTTAGGAGACCTATCTATTTCTCATTTTTACAAACTTTGATGTAAATTATAATGGTTTTTAGACTTTCATGGTCGATGCTATAATTTGGTACATAGTGATTTTCCAGGTTGTTATGCCGTAACCTCGGTAACTGGTCGCTGCCAGAAACAGAATTAAAGTGTACATCCCTAGCATTAACCGGAATCCTTTGACCTGCCCTGGTTGTTCTCAGGCTACGCTCTGTGGAGGACAGACCCGTTATCGGTATCTCTGGGCCCGCACATATGTTGATTTGGTTTTACGACTGATACGGTCGGAACCGTTCTTCGGATAATGGTGGTCTTCCGAGACGTCATGTAACCTCCTCTGTAACTGGTCGTATGCTATGCTTCCAAACGTTTTTCCGTTATTCACTGTCGGCATCTTCAGTGATGACTCCGCAAAAACTTCGCCGCGACTGGGTCCTGAGTTGAGGATCAGAGATGCCGATAGCGGGTCTATTCTCCACAAAGCCTAGCCCGAGAACAACTAGGGCAGGTCAAAGAATCATGGCTAATTCTAGGGATGTACACTTTAATTCTGTTTCTGGTAGCGACCAGTTTGATGTAAATTATTTTTATTACCAGGGTTTTCAATAAAAAATGGAATATACTTTCAGTCTAGCTCCTTTTGACAAAAATAATTCTTTTTTCTTACATTTTTACCGATAAATGTCTCAGTAATTGAGTAATAATTGTACTAAAATTTTGGAAAAAAGGTTTTTTTTTTTGTGAGAAACATAAACATAATTGATTGTTGTCAAAATGTC
This sequence comes from Monochamus alternatus, assembly GCA_037114965.1. Taxonomy (NCBI): domain Eukaryota; kingdom Metazoa; phylum Arthropoda; class Insecta; order Coleoptera; family Cerambycidae; genus Monochamus; species Monochamus alternatus. Next base: position 22,664,342 of record CM073426.1, on the reverse strand, counting down.
CCATTCTAGAGAAAACTATGTTTAAGGTATTTGTTGAGCTTGGACATAAATTCTAACAAACTATAAATAATAAAAAGTTATTACAATAACAATGTTCTTATAAAACAGCATAGAACAAAACACAGGGATATACGACAACATGAAAATAGAAAGCCTCTTAAACCTAAACATAAAAGTGCAACAAAATCTTTATTTAGGTATTGATTTCCAAGTTCAACATTAAAAGTAGTTTTTTCTATAATGGGGCATTTTGGCGACATCCATCAAGTATACATTTTTTAAAACTAATTGAAGGATGTTTTAAAATAACTAATCATTTTCCAAAAAACTATAACCTTAAAAAACCTGAACTGAATAATGTAGTGGCACTGGCGCTCAGATTGCTCTGTACATTTATTTCATTTATATATTCGTGTGTATACCACAAAAAATCTTTATTCCAAAATTTGAGTACAATTACCCAACAAATAGAAAAATATATCTTAAAAAATTAAATAAAAAAGTACTTTTCAGGTTTATAACTTCTTAAAGAAGCACAATTTTCCTAAGGTAAGTTAATTTAGATCACATTATTTTTGTCCAAGGAAGCTAACCTTAAAATATGGCCCATTCTTTACTGAACACTCTGTATATTTAATGAGATGATAATAATTTATTCTCATCTATTACCGATTTTCAAAACTCGATACAAGAAAAGTGTTTACGTAGTGTATCGTTGAAAGTAGGTACAAGGTCTAAAATAATTACAAATACAATTTTTCTATTTTATTTTTATTTCAGAAAGCAAAACATTTAATTCCAGATGATCTCTGCTTATTTCAGAAAAACATTTTTATTTTGAAGAAAAATGGGTATTGCATTTCAATTATTATATCATTTGTATTTTTCTTGTATTCTATGATAGTAAGCTATTTCAGAAAAATGTAGTTAAATTTAATTGGAGACCTATCAATATCACATAATTATAATGATTTCTAAACGTTTAATTTCAATAATATTAAATTGATAGATATTATCAAGATTTTTATGTTTTCTAAAAAACAATTTATTTAAACTCTCTGTCAAATATAATGCAAGTTTTCCGTTTTCAAAAATTTGATGAAATTGAAATTATGCTTTCTGAAATAATTTTCTCTCTTTCTAAAAGTAGTTTTGAAAGCATGTCATTAGTGTACCTACTTATCTAATAATTATAAATCCTAAGTCCTTTAGCAAAAGCAATTATGTTACGAATGATTTTATCTATATCTAAAATAAAAAAATCAAATAACAGAATCTATCACTATAAACTCACATGAAAAGAAACACAATAAAATAAATATGTAAGAAAAATAAATAATTAAATGTTTACAAATTCGAAAATATTTGTTAACTTAGTAGAAGTAACTAATAATTTTAAAATTTTAAATTCCAAAGACAAAAACTTGGCAGTTACATATAAAAAAGACATATTGCACAAAATTTTCCATTGTCTAATTTAATAAAAAATTATAGAAACGAAACTCTGGCTAATTGGTTCGATCAAAGCCAAAATCTGAACATACACACATACACATGTATCTAAAATAGAACTACTTACTTTTATATCTACTAACGATATAGCCAACTGTTTTGCATGAATTTAGCAACTAAAACATACAACATTTTACATACTTGTGGCTGTGCTGCCCAACTGCTGATGGAGCTGAAGGATTGATCGAGCTCGTCTAATTCCAGAATATCAGGGGAAAGGCTTCCAGAGTCCATCATATATCTGAACTTTGCTGTTAAGCTAACCCGTTGACACTGACAGTACCTACTTTATAAGATATGTTCGTGACACCCGCAATATTGACCTAGAATGGCTTAATTACAATTTGAACACGCAGAGGATATATATGCGATGCGATGAATAATTTAGGGAGGAAAAGAATAGCTTGAGTCTGTATTTGTAAAACAGGATAAACAGGTATTTGTAGAAATTTTTTCAAATTCAAAATTTATTTTATTAATAAAATATACGAAATATAATCAATAACGTTATTATTACGTAATTAAAAATAATAATTGGAAGCAATTCTCACCATTTCGATAATTCAGCTATTCTCTAACATACGATCAATCCCTTAAATGTATTTTTTTTAATTTTGTCCTAGATCTCAAAAACGAAGAGGTAAATAAAAGTTCTGATTACGGCATCTTAAGTTTCTTGAAAAAGTGGTCCAATGTTGTGAAAATCGTCCTAGCTCTTGTAGTTTCCGAGATATCCTGCAATTACAACGAAATTGAGACACAGTGTATACTCACACCGCTTCTAGAAGCTAATTGCAACCTGCAACCTGCTACCTGCAAACCTGTATGACTTCGCACACTTGAGACGAGAAAGTTTTACCCTACCAATAAAAAGAGAAGACTGCATAGTGAATTTTATAATTTATTTTCTGAAATGGAGATATCAACAAAAAAATCAATTCTTCCTAAGGTCACAAGAAAAAAATGAGCTCTTGGACTGTCCTCACCACCAAAACAAGATTTCGCAACGCTATGTCATCTGACAAAATACTTGCAGTTCATTTAAGGTAAGGAATTAGAGTTGATAAGCGAGTGTCTCCGACAACACATTCACAACATAACTGGTCGAATATTTCTAACACTTTGAAACCAATCACTGATTTTTGTGGGAACAAAATATACTTTGGACTTGCGCGCCCAGGCATAGAAATTGCAAGCCACCGGCCCATGCAGGTGCGATATACCATGTGGATCTTCATGAATCAGTTTTGCAGGTCCGTGTTGCAGGCCCGTGCTGGTTCGTGCAGGCATAATGTACGCGATCTTTAAAGCGTACATTCTTCCGCTATTTATTGGCCTCTTCTTTTGTCTCTCGGAATTTTGCTACTAATTTAAAGATCGCTTATCTGGATGTTGTTCAGTGAACAGCTCAGCTGCTTTCAAAGCACATTCCTCATTTTTATCAAATAAATCAATAATCTCCATCCTTTCCTAAATTCAATAGACTATTTTTAATATTTCACGTTTGAGCAAGTAATAAGAATCGTCCAAATTAAACATTTATTATTGCATGGAAATTTCTGGTCAACATTTCCAGACAATTTCGGTATGTTTAAACGTTTCTTGATCTTAGGGCGCCGTATTCTTGAAATAGTGTTTTCTACAAATACAAGTACTTTGAGACATTTAAGAGTTGAGTAATATAGAGTTTAGTGAATAACAAGAATGTTATCTCATGCCACCTGCGAATATTCAAAAGTGCCGAAGTAAAGCAGCGAAAAGTAGTTTAACCAACAAATTTTTAGATACATAAATCTTTCAAAATACGTTATTTCTTAAATTAAACTGTAGATTGTTATAATATAAATTTACATAGTTTTGCATATAAGATTCACTTTTGTTTATAAGTATGTGAAAGAAATTGTTAAAATGTGGGGTTAGAATAGCAAATTAATGTATATAATACAAAAGTTAGAGTTAAACGAAACATCAATAATTCTATGTTTGATATTACTTTTGCTCTACGTGTTTAATTTTTCGATATTTCTGTATCTAAGAAATCCACAAATTGAATCATTTTACGACGAGAAATACGAAGTTCTGTACCTGTTTCATTTGAAAAAAAAAATATTGAATTCCAAAAGTGACCCGTGGTTGTGTAGACAATCGAGAGATCCTTTTTAATGACGTGCAACTTGATCACTACTCGACTTCCTATTTAACATTTTGAAGGGGCTTAGGGGGTACAGGTAGAACTATTTAATGTTCGCCGAAATATGTTCCCATCTCAAACAAAATCTGGGGTTTTTGCGAAAAATAAGTTTCTAGCAGCTATGGGCTCTGTTACGTTTTAATTGGGCCACTCTGTATAGCCAGTATAGCATCACCATAAACACAAAACCAATTTCTTGTTCAACAGTAAAAGTTATGGTTAGTGTAATTTAGTTTTTAATTACCTACCAATTATTAACGCCATTAGTTCTATAAGCCTCGGTACCCTAATGGTAACGCAGGAAGTACTGATAACAGTGATTGCTTTAAGTAGTTTGGTTTCCGTTTATAGCTCTAATTTTTAACCATGAATATCAAATTTTGATAAGTACCTACTGAAGTGCCACATATTAAAGTAAGCTCTCCTGATAATTATTCCTTTTAGATAAAATAATCTAAAAGCCGCTTTACAGTCTGCAATTTTTTCTTCAAGATTCAAGTCTCTTGCATAAGCCGTCGTATCTAAAAGACTCGTGCCCTTTCAAAATATAGGTTACCACTATATGTAAAAATTTCTAGGCTGAACTGTCAAATCAAACTGCCTCTTTTTTTTTCATCTACTTGATTATTATTTGTTGAGCTTGCAAAATATAACTGAAATATTTATTTTATATGATATGGTGTTTGTTATTGTTACTTGTCAAATTTGTATAAACGAATTGACGACTGTAAAACAAATTGCAAATCAGAATTTTAGGAAAGGTATTGCAGATACAAGGGCTTCTTTCAAGCCATTGTAAAAAGATTTGCTGATTGTAAAACGGTTTTAAGTAATTTAAAGAAACTGATTTTTATCTGTCAAAGGAGTATCAACGTATTTAAAACCGTCAAGTAGGAAAGTCCAATGCAATAGTTATTTTACTAACTAGTATGGTACGAGTACTTTGAAATAAATAAAAACAAACTCTTCATCTATTTTGTTATTGTTTATATTAATACTAAACTAACAGCATTTTCCAAATTTATAGTTGTTGCAACTGACTGTTCTGTAATATGGTTTGATTTGAAGGAGGATGATGAAGTTGAAGGGGCGCTAAGAATTTTGTTGTACAAACCTTTTGGTCGATTTCCAACCTCCTAATCGTTTTATATTCGTAATTTTTTCCCAGAGAGAGCAAGCAATGTTCTTGAAAAGCGCCTAAATCTATGACTTGTGTATCGTATTTCGAAAATGCAAATAAGCTATTTCAGAAGGCGTTTTCCAAAATTGTTGAATCCGGCGCATTGAGCGTTACATTTTTCCTTTGTATTCCTAATAAAAAAATGATGAAGTTGAGTGATTGGAGGTTGTAAGTTCGCATATTTTCTGTACAATTTTTTTAAGAAAGTTCCATTGTTTACTTCTTGTGACATTACAAACGATCTTGCAGAATGATTTTGAGTCTGTTATTTTAACTATTAGGTATGAGTTTTCCCTTCAATGTTATCAACAGTTATTTGTGTAAGTTTCGCTCGAAGATAAGTTACGGCCAAACCATAATTGGTACCACTTTGATCATGAGGTACGATTTGGTGATGTAATCTAAAATTTCGATATATCTTCTTCTGTAAATACTCCAGTTTTGTGGCCAACATCCAATATTTTTCATTTTTAAGAAAGTCGTCACATTATAGAATTTACTTCCGTCAATCATGGAGCAATGCGAGTGTTGGTTTTAAAAATCTTGTTAACGTCGGCAAAAAAGGCTTCTTCTTTGAAACTTTTAAATTTACTCAAAAACTGTTAGATTAATAGTTTTTCATGGTTATATATGGTAAATCGAAAAACTACTTCACTTGTCCTTATAAAAATGTCAACAAATATTTGTTAATTCAATTATTATTTTAGTTCGTCATAAAAGTATTGGTTAAAGGAATCTAAAAATGTATTTATTCAATCCATGTTGTTAACTGAAATAGAACATCATATTCTTAATTTAACATTGGAGAAGGTTAAATTATGTGTTATATTAACAATTTTTTTTCTACGTTCATGCAAAAAATAAAACTTTATTGAACTATATTTAGTGGAAAAAGTGGTTCTTTATTGCACTAGTGCAATAAAATGTTTATTGCATTCAACTGTCATTCTACTACAGCGTTTTGTCATCATGATAAACATAAACGTTCATATCGATGTCATATTTTCCTACACTTAGTGTCATCTAAATAAAACATTCTTTGGTTTTTGCATGAACGTAGAAAAAATATTGTATGCAACTAGTACAAAAAGTGCTTATTACACGCGACGTGAAATTGTCCAACGAGGCCGTAGGCCGATTAGGACAATAGTACTTTAACACTAAACACAATACGCACAATAAAGACAATAAACACTTACTTTTTGTACTTGTTGCATAAATAACTATTAAATATTCTAGTGTGCGGCGCGCGCCAATATTTTTTGCAGAGTAGGACCAAACGACTGGAAAGCCTTGTAGAGGTGGGTGGATCTCCTTTTCCGCTCACCCTAGACTGCATTTGCAGCTGATGCCGTTGATTCCACTGAGAGCCTTCTTCTGTCTCCTGTTCTGACAATCTTTGTCGGTCAGGGTACGCGAAATGTAGCAAGCTACATCTAGTGTCATTAGCCATTGTATGTCGTACGGGGCACGTGCGGTACAAATAACAGAAATGATAAGCCATCAAAAAATATTTTCGAGTATAATACTAGATATTTAAATCAATACAATAAGGGAAAATCATTGAACTAAATAATCAGAAGTTGTGCTCAAATAAAAAAATACTTAATATAAAAGAACAACACGTAGTACAAATTATGAAGCTCCGCGGTGTAGAACAAGCTACATCTATCGGCCATTTGCTACTCCATGTCGGACTGAAATGTCACAGACCGAAGTGTTCTACATGCAGCAGATACCATTGTAAACTGCCAGCCACGGAATTCCAGGAAACAACTACTGTGTGGGCTAATGTCCCGACCAGCATTGAATTACACATGGAAACATAGTAAACGGCATATTGCATACTTATGGAATAATTTTTTATCTGGATTGCTTGGATGTCAGGAAAAGGCATTGTAAATTTACGAGACTTATGAAAAATATGATTCTCTTACAGTCAAAAGTCTATCTCAATATAGCCTATAGCCGTGGACTAATCAACGAGTTCAAATCATCGAAGTCGCATAAAATTTCTTATGTCCTTCATTACTTCGAATTTTATGTCTTGCATAATTTAAGTATTGCACTGTAAGCGGATTCGATAGATTTATTTTACCCATCACCCATGTTTTGTCTATTTTTTAAAGAATTATATGAATCAAAATGAAGGCAGTATGCCTCGTTTTCCATTTTCAGGTCTTTGTGATAACTGTCTACATTACAAATCGTGTCGCGAACTGAAATGATAAGGTAGCTCGAGTTGCCGCGCAAAACTATTCGTTGTCTTCCAACATGCTTAAATAATAGCGCGGCAAGTTTACTTATCCTCATTTCATTTTTCTTTTTTTGATTAAAAAAGCGAAGCACATTTTAATTTAGGTTAGAAGGGTATCACAACGGGTGTGATCGATTATGACAGAACGACCCGATTTATCAAGTAAGGGATTGTTCGGCGTTACCTTAATCATGCATAAATATGGTCAAGCACCTTATTACGCATTCCTTAATGAAACAGCACATATACCTACGCATGCTTAGATGTCAGCATAAAGGACACTTAAATACTGCGTAACCGTATGAGACTTTCAATAACTCAAATATTCACAATTAAATTTTCAAATTAGATTACGCATAAATTTAACATGAAATATTATTTCAGATATGTATTAATTATTTGTTAGTCGCCAGTAGCCCAACCGAAATATGCGAGATTCGAGCTTATTAGGTCTCATCAGTATGCCATAGGTGAGGTATTTGACGAATAAAAGCTTTTGATAAGTTAAATCATAATACACTTATTGCTAAATTAATGAAAATTGGTGTGCATGGAAGACTTATTTCGTTGGTTTTTGTCCTATCTTTTCAACAGGTCACAAATTGTATCGTTAAACGGATTTCATTGCACTACTAGGACCACTACTTTTTATTATCTTAATGATGTACGTTTATGTTTTCATAGTAAGGTTTTAACGTACGCTGATGACATAAAGATATTTTATGAAATAAATAGTTTAGATGATTGTTTACTTACTTACTTGTTTACTAATCTGATCTTGATAGATTTTTTGCATATTGTAATGTGAACAAACTGTATCATAATATAGAAAAATACTTGTTTATGACTTTTACTAGAAACATTAATAAATACTCATATGACTATAATTTGAATCAAATTAATTTGAAACAAGTTTCTGTAACCAAAGATTTAGGTATAATGTTTGATAGTAAAATGTTATTTAACACACATATTGATTATGTCGTTGCAAAAGGCAGTAGGATGTTAGGTTTTATTATAAGAAATAGCAGATCTTTTAAATCGCCTGAGGCATTGAAAACATTGTATTTCGCATGTGTTCAAAGTAAATTAAGTTTTGTTTCTGTAATTTGGTCCCCACAGTATAACATTTACATTTCTAGAATTTAATCAGTTCAGAACAAGTTTCTTAAATTCTTGGATTATCTTGGAGCATATAACATTAATTCTATAGCGATCATCAAAAATAAATTTAATATATTTTCTTTACAGAATCGACGTGAATTGAGTGACGTGATGTACCTATATAAAATACTCAATAGCTATGTAGGCTATGTGCCTTCCTGTAATTTTAGAGTACGTCACCTTTTTTCAATAAATTTTTGTAAAACTCAATCTGGACAGAATTCTCCAATTAATGTGGAAATTTTCTAATGTGGATATATTTAATATTACTATAAGTATTTTCAAAAAGCATATTATGAATTTTTTTCTTACAAATTTGTAAATTATTTTTTCTAATTATAATGTAGTTTTTTCTCTCTTTTACTTGATAAGAAAGTGTATTTATGTTACATTTTTGTAGTGTTGTTATCTTTTCTCTTTCCAACATTGTACACCAATTTCTTTTATTTTTTTTTTTACCTACTTTGTGGAATACTTTTTTAGGCTACTTTGCCTGCTGTGTTTTCCTTATTGATAAATAAATAATCCTTGCTGTTTTAGCCTGTATAACCCGACAGAAGGGACCATGAGTACGCTGTGTAGAACAAGATACATCTATCGGCCATTTGAGATGTCACAGATGTGAAACATTCTACATACAGTAGACGCCATTGAAATCTGTCGACATTTACGACAGCTAGTATTATTCGTCAGATACCTCACCTATGGTATACTGATGAGAACTAATAAGCTCGAAACCGGTATATGTCTGATGGGCTACTGACGCTGGCTGTTTGCTATAGGTTTTCCAGGTGTAATTCAATGCTAATCGAGGCATTAGCCCCCAGATTAGTTGTTTCCTGGAATTCCGTGTTTGCTAATTATGAAGCTGATTTAACGTTAAACATGATAAATTGTTAAATTAAACAGTAAGTCGCCAGTCGTGGTTTTTTTATATGGTTTAAATAGTCAGCGTAATTGTAATTCAATCATTTTTGATTTATTACAAGCAAAATGTTCTTGCGGCAACTGTTGCCCCAATAGTTTGTCTTTTCTCAGTGTAGCTTGAGAAATGTACACACTTTCTTTCATATTTTTCTTTTGATTTATCGGATAACAACAAATCCAAATTCGCCTTGCCAGTAGCTTCTAGTATTACCGCTGAAAGTTCTTCATGTGAAGAATTCATGGCAATATTATTTCTTCCTCCTTCTTTAGTACAAAAATTATACCTTTTGAAGGTGAAAGTGAAGCTATCGAAGACAAAATGCTTGCGGGAAAGTAACTCTTCAGATAAGCTCGTAGAAAAATTCGTATTCTAACATACACTTTGATACTCTACAGTTTCACATGCATACAAATCCGCGAAAATGTACTACACATTATTCGAATCGGTTATATTTATCCAATTAAGTAGATAACTTTTTTCATGCAGAACTTACGTGTTCTTAGATAATAAGATACCAAGATGTTATTTCTAGATTCTATTATTAAACTGTGTCAATTTAATAACTTTGCTGAGAAGTGGGCGATACATTTGCTTTATTCTCTCTGATCTATTTAAAAGTCTATTAGGAACTTATTGAATATATCACCTTTGCGTGTTAGTATAGACACATGCTGCTGGCTCAAGGTAATTTTTTTCAGGCCTCACTGCTGAATGATAAGAACTGTATCGATTTCTTTGATGGATGGATCTCAAACGTCTGTTGAAAAAATATATAAAGAACTCAATAAAAAATGAAATATATTTTGTTTTAATAGACTGCATTGTGTACCTAAATAAATTAATAAATAGAAACATAGCGAAGGCAGAATTCATTAGACTCACTAATAGAGTTATGGACCCAACCACATATCCTTTTTGCGAGTTTTAAGATTAACAAATGTACAAAAGGTACATGTATACTACGTGGCAAAGAAAGATATACACCCTTTAAATATCATTTTATTTTCATATATTTCTTCACGTTTAGTTCTCTCGGTGATTTATCTGTTAAGTTTTTTTGGAGTTTTCAAAGGTTGTATTTTGATAACGTAGCATTCCGCTCACATTTGTGTAGTGAAGCTAGTTGCAAACAAAATTTTTTACAGCTGATTATGCCTATAATACGTAGATTTCAGCAGGTTCAAAGTAACAAGGACCTCTTTTGTTTTCAGTATTACTGAAAACATTAAAATTTATTGACTTCTGTTATTAGCATTTTATTTTTTTATTTGCAGGACAACAAAAAATAGTCTTAAAATATTACATCATAATGAAACTTTAAATAACAATTCAAATAAAAATCGTACTGAAAATAGAGAAGAGCTCTGTAATAAGATTATAAAAAGCGTATATAAAAGTGTATAGGGTTTGACAGAAGTTTAGGGAATGGGATACGATTTTGTTAAATTTAGTTTAGAGTCATTTGAATTGTTATTTAATGTTTCAGAGGATGTTTGTTCTTGTCCTGCAATTTAAAAAATAAGATGCTAATAATACAAGCAGGTAAATAAATTTCATTATTTAGGTATATTGTTTTCAATAATACTGAAACACAAAAATGTTTCTTGGATCTTTGCATTTACATCTAATTCTTTATTTTTCTTTTATTTCCAACGCCTTCTGGAAGTTGCTAAAGATATACATCCCATTTCTCGCAATATTGAAAGCATTGTATGTGAATTACTTGTCACTATAATTTAAGGAAACTTGGTATATTTAGGTTTTAGAAGGCGCTGAATAAAGCAACGTTATCAGATTTTTGATAAAAAAATCGCCAATATGAATTTCCGATTGTAATCCTAACCTAACCGAACCGAACCTAACCTAACCTAACCTAACCTAACCTAACCTAACCTAACCTAACCTAAACATTTGTTAAACCACTTTCTGTAACTATACAGGGTGCTAAAAAAGAGTGTAAAATATTTAAGGAGGTAATAGAATGAACCAAAATAAGTAAAAAGTCTCAATAAACATGGGTCCTCAATGTAACGGTTGCGGAGATATGGATTGCTTTATGTTTCTTAGCCCCTTTTTTATTTTGCAAAAGCGTTGTGTATTTTCTTATAACAGTTGGTTGATGTTTAGTGAAATAAACAGCACGTATTTAACAGTTGTTCTCAGTGCACAAGTTTTCTTTCTCTATGGCTGGTTACTCTAACGCAGAATTAACAGACATGCATTTCATGTATTGTCGTGCTAATAGGAACGCCACCGAAGCGCGACGTCTTTATGTTGACGCTTATCCAAATGGCCAGAATCCTACATAACGCATGTTTGGAAGAATTCACCAAAAATTGCGTGATACCGGTTCCTTGAGCAAACAGTGCCATTTATCCGGAAGGCCAAGGTCGGTATCCACTCCTAGAGCAGAAGAAGAAATTCTAGCAGCCGAGGTAGGAATTAGTGGTCCTCTTGTTTGGAGAATCCTTCACGAGCAACTGATTTATCCATACCATGTGCAACGAGTACAGGCCTTAAATCCAATAAATGATCATCAAACACGTTTGGTTTTTCGCCGTTGGTTTCTACGTCATGATGCTGAAAACGCTCGTTTTCTTGCAAACATTCTTTTTACTGATGAGGCCGGGTTCACAAGAAATGGAGTGTTTAATTTGGCCGACGAAAATCTTCATGCTCTAATAGAATCTGGATGGATATTGTAGGTGACAGGTTTCTAGGTCCTGTTGTTTTACCAAACCGATTAACAGGCGCTGCTTACCTCAACTTTCTGCAGAACACACTGTATGAGTTTTTGGAAGACATTCCTTTGAGGCAACAAATGTGGTTCCAGCATGGTGCTCCAGTTCATTTTTCCATGGCCGTTAGAGAGCATTTACACCAAACTTTTCCACATAGATGGGTAGGAAGGGCCGGACCTGTTTTATGGCCTCAAAGATCGCCTCATCTGAACCCTTTATATTTCTTTGTTTGGGGATATTTGAAGACACTAGTGTATGGCACTCCTGTAAATAGCCTGGAAGAGCTGCAGCTACGGATTAATCAAAAGTGTCAAGAAATCCAAACTAAGGAGGGTGTTTTCGAAAGAGTTCGAATTTCGTTGAGACGAAGATGTCGTGCCTACTTGGAAATGGACGGAAGGCACTTTGAACATCTTCTGTAACTTTGTTTTTTGTTTGTTAAAACCCTCCGTTGTCGGTTTATTCCTAATAAAATAAAATGTTTGAAAAACGAATAGTGGTCCATATCTCCGCAACCGTTACTTTGCGGACCCATGTTTATTAAGACTTTTCTGCTTATGTTGGTTCATACTATTACCTCTTGAAATATATTACACTCTTTTTTGTATACTCGTTTTACTTCAGTACCTTTGAACATTCATAGGTAGCATGAAATAACATTCCTGTTATTTACTAAGATCGATATTATTAATTTCTGAAACGTCTAAAACTATTTGTATTTGTAGAAAACACTATTTCAAGAATACGGCTTCTTAGATAAAAATTAGTTGACCACAGAGCTCGAATTATATAGATCAGGGCGACATTATAGCTCCTAAAAATTTCGTTAATTAAAACCCGATGGGGTGGAACCTTCGATATAGGGATATTAACTTTTCAGACAATTTTTCTGCTTTTGAAGGATCATCTGCCCTTGAAATTAATTTCGCCTCTAATGAAATTGTGTTATTAATCACAAAAGCCGCTTTAATTTTCCGACACCTATTCCACTGGATTACGGGATTCGTCCTACGCATTATTATGATAACAAATAAGTTTCGCTTAAATGATGGGGGATAAAGTTACAGGTTCAGATTACAAGAGGGGAACTCGAAAATTAATGTCACCGAAACGGATAGTGGCTGCCTCAAAATCCATGAGGTTTCAACTGGAGACATTTTTAACTTGTGAGGATTTAGTCAAAGGACTGAAATAAATCATTGTTTAAGTACGACTTAACGGGCGTAACTGGATATATCTACGTTCAAACTGGCAGAGTTTCAAACATGGTAATTATTACTTCAAGTTGAAAGAAAATTGTGATGATATTTTCGAACTAATAATTTCTGTCGTTAATTACAAACGACAACAAAAAAGTTGAGTCTTTAATTAAAGGAACAGAGATCATAAGATAATAATAATAATAATGTTTATTTATAATATTTGTTGCACAATAACAATAAAGACAAATTAAATAAACAATCTACTCGATAAGTGAGAACACTAAACTTGTTTCGAGAAAAAGGTAAATACAAAAATATAAATACATGTACATGTACCTACATAATATGCAGATATAGGAATGGGAATGGGAGATGCATAGTAGACGTAGAACCCATTATACAGCACATAAACATTCAAAAGATTAATTAGAATATAGGTACTACGTTTTTAACTAAATAACGTGACATTAGAACAGTGAAATAGAATCAACCAAGTAAAATAATTTGACAGAGAATAAGAATAAAAACATATTCCATATATAAACAACATTCACACATATATGTATCAAATATTAAAACAGGACGAACAACAATTAAGGCTTACAAACTACATGAAAAAAAAATATGGAACAAGTAGCTAGATGAATTGATGAATATTACATTTTAGAATAGTACTCAATTTTAGGAAACAATATGAAAATTTTGTAACTGCAAATAAATTGCTTCGACATTAGGAGGTAAGTAGAATATTATATTTTATGCAATATAATTTATTAACTACTTTGTAAGTCAATATAATTATCAAATGTTTCTAGTGGATTAGACAATATGAATAATTTTAACTTCTTTTTAAATATATAACTGATTTTAATATTACGAATTTCTTTTGGCAGAGAATTATACGCTCTTGGTGCTAGAAAGAAGAATGACCGTTGTCCAATACTTTTTGTCATAAAAGGAATCCTATGCCTATCCTTCTGCCTTGTAGTACATTGATACGCTGGTAATGTGGATTCAGATTTAGTGCAATGATATCTTAGATTTATGTTATAAAAGTACAATTGTCTCGCACTGAAGACCTGAGCTTCTGAATATAGGAGTGCCGATGGGTATGTTAGCTCTTTAGATTGAATTATTTTTAAAAATCTTTTTTGCAGGATATTTAATGGATTCAAATTGGTCTTCGATACTCCTCCCCACCCGAGTATTCCACAGCTTATATGGCTTTCCACTAGTGCATGGTAAAGTACTTTGAGTTGAGGAACGCTGAGCATTTTTTTCAAGTACCGGAATTTACACAACACATACTGCAGTTTTTTGATAATATAATTTATGTGAGAATTCCATTTTAGGTGCGAGTCTATATAGATTCCTAAGTATTTAATTTCTTTTACAGGTAAAATTGTACACAACATAGTTCCAGTATTTATCTCAATCTTAACAAAAGGTGGCAAACTGGCATTTGTGCAACTGAGTGGTAAGTAGTGCGTTTTGTCAAAGTTAATTGTCAACAATTTATAGTCAAACCATTTTTTTACTAAGATCATATCAGTTTCAATTAGTATTTTAAGGTCTTCCCAAGTGTGTGCTTTATAGAAAATTGCAGTATCATCTGCATATCCAATTATTTTCCCTTTGGTCCGAAAAGAGAACAAACCATCAACATAGATAGAAAATAACAGGAGACTGAAGACAGTACCTTGTGGAACTCCATAGTCCATCGATATTTGATCGCTCAGTACATCGTTAACTCTTACGTACTGGTGTCTATCAGATAAGTAGCTTTCAAATAGTTTCAGACAATTATTTCTAATTCCAATATTTTCCAGTGACTGTAAGAGTAAACGATGACTGACCGTATCAAATGCTTTTGAAAGGTTTTTTGTTTGAATCCAAACTGGTTATTGGAGATTAAGTTGTACTTATTAGTGAATAATACTAATCTTCTTTTGATTACTTTTTCAAATAACTTTGATAAGTGAGTGATAATTGTTATTGGCCTATAATTTGTTATAATGGTTTTATCTCCTTTTTTAAAAATAGGTACTACAAATGCATCTTTGAATGTCGAAGGCCATATACCCTTTTCCATATATTTGTTAAACAGAAATGTTAGTGGTTCAAGAATATAAATTGATATCAATTTGAGCACTTCTGCTCCTATGCCATCCAGGCCAACGCTCTTTTTATTTTTTAATTCCATAACAACCTCCTTCATTTCTGTTATATCAGTAGGGAGTAAAACCATTGAGTTTCTATTAGAGATTCTTGTAGGACTGTAACCGGGATTTTTTTGTATCTTATTTGCCAGCTTGCTACCCATTTTTGTGAAAACCAAATTGAATTCATTAGCAATATCCTTATTATTTACAATTGTATTACCCTCTTCATCATTTATTTGCTCAATGGTCTTGTTGTTATTTACACATTTAGTAAGTTCTTGAATAGTATTCCACAATGATCTAGTATCATTTTTATTGTTATTTATTTTGTTTTTATAATAATCACATTTAGCTTTGTTGATTAATGAAGTTAATTTATTTCTATAGAGTTTATATTCATTTAGTTTTTGAATATCATCTGGATATTTTTCCAAGTTATGTTTTTTATTGTTAATATTATTGTTCCTTTTATTATCAGCTGTTTTGTAAATTAATTTGATTTATTACATACCAAATTACAGTATAATTATCAGAACACACTTTCAGGAATTGTTTAGCTTAAGCGCACCATACATTATATGATATTTAGTAATAATAACTAACAGCGTTCCGTTAACTGCACGCAAAAAATCAAAGTATCCGTCTTGCTTTTCTGAGGAAATAATAAGCAAAATAAAACATAAATCTAGAATATGGCGTAGGTATAAAAATATCTGTGCTGAGTGTGGGCTAAATAGTTATAAAATATTAAGAGCTACAATAAAGCAAGATATTGGCCGTGCGCATAAGGACTATATAAGAGAAATTCAGAATCAAATAAAAACTAATCCAAATCGCTTTAAGTCGTTTATTGGTGCAAAAAAGAATGTAAGTGAAATCCCATGCTTGATTTCTTATAATAATGAAGTTATGAATCGTCCACAGGATATTGTGAATGCCTTTGCTAATTTCTTTAACGATGCCTATATTTTTTCAGAATTCAATGCTGAGTTGGATTTCAGATGTGCTAACATATCGGGGCTATCCATATCATATATTTCTGAGACTCATGTTATAAGAGCTCTTAAGAAAATGGAACCTAAGAAAACTACTGGGCCTGATGGCATCCCGGACTTCTTAGTAAAGACTGTGTTCCTATTCTAGCATATCCAGTCTCCGTACTATTTAACGTATTATTAAGATCTGCAACATTTCCGAATGTTTGGAAAAAGTCTAGAATTACGCCAGTTTTCAAAACGAATGACAGAGAAGTAATTGAAAATTATAGAGCTATTTCTATATTAAATAATTTTAGCAAGGTCATTCATCAGATTCTTTTCAGTCACGTGAACTCACAAATTTCTACTGACCAACATGGATTTATGCCGGGTAGGTCCACAACTAGCAACTTAACTTTGTGCCACATAGTATATTTCTGAAAACATTAAAAATGGTGGTCAGGTGGATGTCCTTTATACCGATTTTTCGAAAACCTTCGACAGATTGGGCCATGGTGTGTTACTGAATAAATTATTTTCTGTTGGTGTTCATGAGCATTTTTTAAAATTATTTGAAACATATCTAAAAAAATAGAATTTTTTTTGTGCAGCACTGTGGTTTCAATTCTATTGATATACATGTTTCCTCTGGCGTACCACAAGGGTCTGTCCTGGGCCCACTACTATTTAACGTTTTTATAAAATTCCCTTGGCTTTATCTTGTAAAACTATATTATATGCTGATGATCTTAAGATACTTGCAATTATTAAATCACATGATGATTGTGTAAATCTTCAGAATGATTTAGAAAAAGTATATGAGTGGTGTATTCAAAATAACTTATCCTTGTATGTTGATAAATGCCTTTCTATGATATTCTCAAAGAAACCTTGCCCTGTTGAGTTTGACTATTAAACAACAAAAAACTTTAACCTTGCACTCAATTTAAAGATCTTGCGGTTGTTTTTACTACCAAATTAACATTTTCGGAGCATTTTGATAATATTGTGTCAAGTGCAAATAAAAATTTGAGGTTTGTTATACGCAATTGCCATGAATCTGAAGAGCACAGTTCGCTTATGCTGTTGTATAATACCTTTATTAGATCTAAGCTTGAATATGCTTCTATGATCTGGAACCCATGCTATGAATGTCAAATAAAAATCGTGGTAAAGCCGCAAAGGCGATTCGTTAAATATCTGTGGTTTAATAGTGATGGAGTTTATCCAGCAAACGGATTTCCGAATGATCAGTTGCTGAGTAGGTTCCATATGGTTGAGTTTATCACTGCGTCGTAAATATCATTATGTGAATTTCTTGTATAAGTTATTAAGTAACGAGACTCCCCAGAGCTGCTCAGCTCTATTAATTTTGTATTACCGAATCTAAGCAGCCGCCTGTGTTCTTCTGTGTTCCATGTACCTACATCAAGGACTAATGCACTAACTGTCCAATGTATGTCATGTTTAAACATCATTCTGTAATTCAAAATGAGGTGGATATTTTTTCTGTAATCTGAATGACATTAGAAATGCATTTTTTACTGTTTAATATCTGTATTATATCTTGTTCATAATACTGTATTTTTAAATGTTTTGTTTACTACTGTATAACTTGTACGTAACGTTTGGTATATTTGTATATTTGTAATTTTGTAAATTTTTAATCCTTTTAATATGTTCTGTATTGCGTTTCTTTCCTGCCCTATAATTGGATTTTTTGTCGGGGTATGTTAAACTACTTTAATCAATAGCGGTAGGTATATCATATTAACTTATACTCGAATATTAGAAGCTGACTTACAGCACTTAAGTGAGTACGGAAGGTGAGAGCTTCAGAGGACAATATTTCATAGGCACACAAATTGCACAATTGAAATATATTGTACTATTTTACTTTCAGTTAATTGTGGTGTTAGATATTTAGAATTTGCATGCGCTAATGCATAATTAGACATATTACCAGATATTTTATCGTTTTATTTACTAAAATATAATATTTCTCTTTGTTTCATTCTTTCTTTAATAGTTTTACAAACATCTACACTTTCTTGAATCTTCTTCATATATTTTTCATTGTTTTCTTGAGCTTCTTTCACCCATACTTCATGTTTTGTACCATTTTGTTAAATTTTATTTCAATTTCTGTCTGAAATTTCTTTTGCTCTGTTTTTAATTTATTTCAAAATTCTTGTCTACTCGTTCAATCACTTTTGAAACATCTTCTGCTACGTCCTTTCTTAATTTTTGTCTCTGTGTTTCTTCTTATTCTTTTTATTTTTCTCTGCATTTCTGCTTCTTATTTTTCTTTCTTCTTCAACATTTCTGTTTTTTTATCTCTTTTTTCCATATCTTTCTTCATATTTTGTAATATGATCATTTCTACACCTCCTTCTTGTTATTGATTTAAATATTTTTAACTCATCGGCAAAAACCAGAGCTTTACATTGTAGCTTAGCACACAGATCATTAATAAATAAAAGAGAACCAAGATTGGATCCTTGCGGAACTCCTGACGTCTGGTGCCTGTTTATTACTAGCTATTTATTTGTGGCATGATTTTAGTTTTTTTTTTAGTTTTATTGGGTTTTTGCCACACTTCTGAAAACAATAAAGATTAATTAAATAAGCTCTTGCCCCAAACGGATCAGTCAAGGGTTATTTTTGAAACTAAGTTTGCCTAACCAAAAAATCTCACACTGAAAAAGCAGATAAGTAAAAAATAACAAAAATCACATCCCTATCGCGCACTTCCGTATTTTTCGGCGTTTCGAAAAACTCTCTGTTTTCGTTCTCAAAATAGTAAAGGTATTAAACGTATGTCAAGTTTGACAGTTTAAAATTTGTTTATCTGCTTCCAGAGAGATGTTAGATGATTTTTATTTTATTGTTACTTACTTCTTCTTGAAGTTCAACTTTAGCCAACAATTATCAATGTTTACGAGACGTTTCTCCAACATAATATTTATTGCATTCACAAGGTATACTGTAGATGCAATTTTTTGAATTTTGTATATCACTTTTTGGACGCGTTTTAGACAAAAAAGTCGTAAAGTATTAGTTGTCTGAAAAACTGTTCGAATATTAAATTTATTACCGATTCTTCTTAACCTTTCTGATAATATAGGAATGTATAGAATGTTTATTGTATGATTAGTTTCTTTTATTTGTCTTCGTTTTATTTGTGTTTGTTTCATCTGTAATATTTTTGAATGTTCTATCAACAAAATTTGGAGGGTATTAATTATTTATTAACACATTTTAAATAAATTTTAGTTCGCTATTAAAAATATCATTGTTTGATGAAATTAATTTTGCTCTATCATATAAACATTTAATACCTTTCTTAATATCAATACAATAATTCTCAATACCTTCATTAAATAGGACAAATTTCAACAGGTTTTCATCAAAACCAAAATTAGATAATTTCATTATCATGAAGTTATGATCTATGCGGCCAAAGGCTTTCATGAAATCCGTATATAGAGTATCAATATGGCGTCCATAAGATAAAAAAACAATTGAATGTTGCATAACCAAAACTAGTGACTATATTAATGTTTTTTCGATGAAAATCGATTTCTCATCCCCCTGTACCAAATTTCATCAGTTTCTGTTGAGAAATAATGACACTAGATGCTATTTTCTGAAATCAATATTTCTGTTTTTTTTTTCACAATATTTCAATGACAGCAGATATCTTGGATCCGTTTAGTTTTTCTTAATGGGCATCAAAAGACAGCACTTTTCTCTAATTTGGATCACCCTCTATATTTTGAGGTAATTGAGAGCCATGAAAAAGGGACCACCCTGTGTACCTTTACTCTAAAATCGTCCTGAATGATTCTGTATAAATTTCTAAGAAATGGCGGAGGATCTGGGTGCAATAGATGACATGCTGTTTTGTATAAAAAGCGGTAACTAGAGAATTTAATAATATTATACCAGTTGCACAAGCTAGCTAAATAAAACCAGTTAATTAATATTCTATACAGATTCAGAAAGCTTCTATACCAAGCAAAGAAATTTCTGTCTTCAAATTTCAAATTCATTTTTTTATTTCCGAATATATACCTATACAGGGTGTCCGGAAATTATGCATCAAGACTTCAGGAGGTGATTCCTCATAAGAAATTAGGGTCATGAAGTCCTATAACAATTTTTCGGAAACTCAATATTAACGGAGATACAGTGTGTTAAAGTTAAAATTTTATTTTCGATATTTGTAAATAACTAAGAAATCTAAATATTTACATAAAATTTGTAAATCGGGGGTTTTTGCGGAGGAGAAATTCAAATATGTTTCTAATTTTGACGCCACTAGTAGAGGGCGCCACTTATGGCACATCTTGTTCCTTTCAAATGACAGAACTTTTTTGCTGCTAGTGTATCCATCTGACTATTGAAATAATCGATTCTCCTACCAGTTATATCTGAAAAAGGTATACCTTATTGAAGTCGTTAGGAGTAACAGTTTTCGAAATAATCTTATTTGAAATATTCAGTGCACCGAGTGAGAACTGTTTTGGTTTCAGTTAAAGTACCTTTTCTACTGAAAGTACAGCAAAATGTTACTTGAAAAAGTTGTTCAGAACGGTAAATTATGGAGATGTGCAATATTTTAAAAAAATCGCCCTGCTTTGATAAAATCTTTGTGCTTTGTTGAAAAATGGTTTCACCAAACATCGCCGATCTTTTTCAAATTTAAGTATCTTTTTCAGTCTTCTAAAGTTATAACATTCTGAATTCAATTTAGAAATTTAGGAGAGACAATGGTCTTTCCAATGCAAATTTTCATCAATCACAACACCCAAAAATTTTATACTACACGAATTAGTAGAAATTAAAGAATCTTTTAAAATTACCTCAATATTTGGGCAGCTATATTGCTTATTAAAAAATCTAATGGCCTATGTTTAGAACTATTTAAGAAAAAACAATGTCTTTCAAACCAAGCCAACAAATCGTCCATTGAGCTCTGACATACCTTACTTAAATCCTTAGAACAGGAAGATGAAAACAAAACCGCAGTATCATCAGTATAACGAACAACAGAGGCAGCAGATGAAGCCAAGTCAATGTCATTACTATAAAAAAAGAAAAAGAATTGACCCCAGCACAAATCCCTGTGCTGAGGCCAATTGTTAACTAAAATATTAGAATATTTTTTTTCATTTTGCAGTTATCAATATAATTAACACTGGCATACTGAGACCTATTATTCAAAAAGGATTGCACCCAGTTAAGGGCGACGACCCTAATACCTTATACCGATAATTTGTTAATTAAAATATTATGCTGAACACAGTCGAACGATCTACTGATATCACAGAAGACACCAACGGGGCTCTTGTCAGATTCAACATGAGCAATTATAGTTTCCAATAGTGACATAATGGCGGTATTAGTAGATTTGCCATAAAGAAATAATATAGTGTCTTTATTGACAAAGGATTACAATCTATGCAGAAACACATACTCAAAGGATTTAGAACAAACAGGACGTTACGGTTATTGGTCTATAATTATGAATAAGAAGAGGATCGGATTTCTTAAAAATGGGTACGACTTTACCCAATTTTAATATTTCTGGAAATATGCCAGTGCTAAAAGATAAATTAATAAGATAAATTTACGGTTGAATTATCAAAGGTAATACTTTTTTCATAATAAATATTGGAATTACGTCAGATCCAACTGATGATTTATTTTTCAGTTTAAGTATAAGAAGATCCAACAGTTCATTCTCTGTAAATGGAATTAAAAACATAGAAATAGTTTTTTTTAAATTCGATTTATAATATTTTTAGGCTCATTAATAAAGTAATCGTTATTTTCTAAAAGATTTAGATTCCCATGTTTAGGTGCCCCCATTGACAACTCATATATAACCTTCCAGACTTCAGCAGACATGTTATTCGAATTGAATATACGTTTTTATGTTAATAAGCTCGCTTTGTACTTTTTACTAATTTATTATGATGAATTTTAGCTTGCATGTAGAAATGATTGTGCTGTGGAAAATTACTTTCTAAGATGTATAAATCTTTCAATCTACTCGATATTTTTACGACATCAGTAACCCATCTGCAACTTATTATTATTATTCTGATAAAGACTATATTTTCTTATGGGAAAGCATGTATTAAAACTCAACAGAAATTTATTAATAAAAATTCATATGCATTATTTGTATCAGGTATTGAATAAATATATGACCAACTCTCCATTGCTAAAAAATCTACAAAGGATGTGTTGGTTGCGCCAAGATTGCGCTTATACTGTGCGATATGTTTATGAAATTCTTCGTTCTTCGTCTTGTATACTAGATGATTAAAAAAGAATAACGTGATGTTCTGAGATATTATTATCTACGACACACACTGTAGATTCACTAAAGTTTGTGTATATATGACCAATGATCAATCTGTTACGCGGGTAGGCCACTCTACCACTTGATGTAAATCAAAGCTCTGCAACAGATACACAGGGGAGTCATAGACAGTTTTATTTCCAGAATTAGTGCTAGCATCAATATTGAAATCACCCGCCAGAACAAAATTAACATTGGGTTATATAAAAGAAATTTGCATACATTAAGTATATTACATTTATAATAAATAATTTCCCTGTTTTTAATCAAGTAAAACTTGTAGATTAGATCTAATCAAAAATGGTAATTTTATTTTATGAACCAGTAAGACTGGACCTTATCAAAAGTTGTGGATGCAATTGCACTATTTATTTTATTTCTTGGATAAAATAAATATCATTCTTGACACAATTTATTTTATGTTGAAAAACAGACCATTGAAAATAATTTGAATACAAATTTATTATTTCATAAAATTTTATTAGAAAGACTTGGGTAAGATGTAAAACGTTGAAAGTATTTAAACATTATTTAGTAAATACGCAACAAAAAGTTAAAATAAATGTTATTCTCGAATTAATAATACTAACGTTCAACAGGGAACAGTTTGAGGCCTATAATCTTTTCATGAAATAGCTAACTGTCAATACAATACTAAATTATTTCTCACGCAGACGATACGGTGTTATTATTTTCTGATGGATGAATTTCTTTGCAGTAGTTTCTTAAGCTTAAATATACACATAACATACTTTATTGCACTTTTCCCTACAAGTGTTGTTAGTCAGGCTAAGGAAGGAAGGAAATAAAAATACAAAATTTACATGTGTCTTACTGCGTTGTTGTATACATATATATTAAACATGCAGAAAATTATATGTACATTCTACACTTAATTATTTACCAAAAATAAAACATATATGTCTATGGTCTATGGGCTATCTCACAAGAATGTAAATGAACTTTTAATAACGCCGTTAGTTCATAACGCAATTTCTCTTACTACGTTGAAAATGTTTACAAGTTACCATATTACGTTAGAAATTTAATTCAAAATAAAAAGTAATTTAATTGTGTAAAGTTTATTTGCATTAAGTTTCATAAAACATGCTACAAAATTAATCAATTAACCTAGTTTACACATAAACTTATTATGTAAGTATAATAAAGTATAAAATAAATATATGACAGAAGAAGATATACATGGACATCCACATAAATTTGTTGGCATATACGTACTGTATAAGTCATAATAATAATATGCATAATCGCACAAACTGCGTTTTACATGTAGTTTAGGCAATAATTCATTCATACATTAATGTGATTGTTGTTAACTTAACTTTGTGTTCAATTTTTGGATTTTTTTAGAGACAGAATAAGAAAACCTGAACTTGAAAGAAAGTGTAATTTTTCCGATGATTATTCAAAAGAGTGGTGTTTTATCAAAAAAGGGCGCACTAATCCATAAACTAAATAAACTAAAAATGAAGCTGTTTTAAGAACGAGATAAATTTATCAATTCTTAGTAAAGGATGGCGTTAACGAAGAACTGTTAATTGCTGCTGTACAAGTAATCAGTACCTATAAAACTGTAAAACACCACCACTCATTTAACTTTTTTGATTCTATAGCGATATTAAATGCTCTACGCTATTCATATTCTAAAATGGTGGAGTTCAACCAAAACTTTTAAAATTTTAATCGGTAAATAATGGCACATCCGAAAGATCTACCTGACACCTAAGAAAGTTTAAACCTACCGCTAGTAAAAATTGTTACATTTTGTAGTGGCAACGCCAATGCGAATTTTGGAGGTGGTGAAGACAACGTGTATTTTAAGTTAATAACTGAGATAGGATTTTGTTGGTTGCCCTGATCATATTTTACACAAGACTGTTTCAACCGCTACAGGTTTATAGTCTACTGATGTCGAAGTTATCGTCCCCAAAATATTTCATTATTTTTCCATATATACTCTGTTGGCCCGTTGAAGAATCGAATGGTTATCCTTATTACCAGCGATTGAACGAATTTTAAAACTAAAGACTCTACTCAAAAATTTCATTAATGCCAAAGAGAAACCACCTATACCATACCCATAGTCATTTCAGCATCAAAAGCGGTGATGCTTATCAAGTTTTTTGTACGATCCATGCAATAACCAAATTATATGTTTAAATAGATTAGATTTTTAAATTTGTTTACTATCCAAATGAAAATCCTGTGACGACTATCAGTTACTGAAAAATATCAAAATCCTATGATCAAAAATGACAAAAGGCACACAAAACTTACTATTCCTTTTAATCCAACCAGTAAATACGTTAAATTGACGGATCGTGCAAAAAAGTTACTGCTACATTCACAGCGCTTTTTGATTGAAAAAAAATATAAGAAAATGAAAAGATCTACCTAAGACTTCTCCCATAGAGGCCAAAAATCTGTTACTTCATACTCAAAAGTCTTTTGTTGAAAAAAAAATTGGCTACCTCATTGGCATTCAAACAAATGTAGAGTCATCAGCAGAAATTATGCATTTTATAACAAAATTCGAAACAGAGATTCGCGATTTTTTTGAAAGGGCTATTTCAGCTATTGAGTATTTTCAGAAATTTTGCATATATGACTGGAAAGTTCCCTCTAAAATTCCAGAATGGAGAAAAATAGAAGAGGCAATTATGTATCTCGATCTTAATTCAAATAATGTGAAGATTTCAGGAGAGCACCGTTTTCTGCAGTACATATATTTCAAAAAATTTTTAACAGCCAATATTAATTTGAATTTAGAAGAATGTAATTGCAAATCAGTTGAAAAAGATGGGTCTATTTTTTAAAGAACACTGACCTTTTGGATAAAAAATCTTAACTTCTCAAAATATTCGAATATTCCTTCACACAATGCGAATTCTTGCGGATTTTTTCATTGACGTTTAATCAGTGGATCGATGAGGAAAATCGACTGTTAGCAGAATCTGCTGAGGCTGTTTCGCAATGTCAATATATCTTTAAACTAATATGTGCGCCATTTTTTAAATATATTAAAACTCAAAGAGTCGTGTTAAAAAAGTAAAATCATAATTCATATTCATATGTACAATCGTTTGCAATAATAATGACACTCTTAATAATAGATTTTGCGATTTTATTTGAACTGCTGACGTATTTGTAATGAAATCTACTTTCAACTTTTAACATTAGTTCTTAGTTGTTTCACTCACCAATAGAGATTTAATGAATGAAATTTCTACTCAGAAGTTCCACAAGTTCAAAATCTATTTCCAGTCATTATTACTGCAAACACATGTACATATATCTTTCATTATGTATATACAATGTATTTTGTATGTATTTTAATGGAATAAACGGTTTTTTCTATTGGATTTTTTTTCAAGCTATTTTTAAGTTAAAATATGCTCCAATATCATTCCGTTGAAGGAATTATGGCAACTCTAGTAGGAAACGACTTTTTAAGATCTCGTAAGCTTTTTTATCCAAAACTTACCAAAATTTGCAATTACCTCGTCTAATCGCGATCTTTGAAATTAAAGGTAAAATAAAATTGGGATTCGTCATTATATATCTTATCAACTTTATAGCTTTTCAAAACCGTCAAGTGCTTGTGATTCTTATTTACTATTCTCTTGTCTGAATCATCAAAAAGTCACTGCAGCGACAGCACGTTGCAAGTCAATAGAGGATCGAATTGTAAGACGACACATGCAGTTCGTAACCCAACCTTAGACTGCAATCCGGAAACCCCAAGATTAATGCCACGGTTTACAGGTCCGTGGACTAATTAATCATGAATTACTTCTGAGCCACGTGCTAAACAGCGTGTCTCGCAACTCGCACCACAACAGGCGAGATCAATAAGTGCGCGCCTTGCGAGGCGCGCTCGACTCTCCTCGATACGTTCCGCCACCGCGTGCTGATTCCACGACCTTATATAAGTATTGGCCGCTATTCCGTGTAATTTAGTCACATCGAAGCCAGTGTTGGTATGAGCTGGTGATCGACCCATTCGCGAAAGCTGTCAAATATCGCGTGTTACTGCGACACCTCGCCGGCTTCCGTGTCTGCTGCCCTTGTGGCCCCGTCAGCGCGGCGAAAAGTGGTTGTTCGGCATTTGGTGATGGTGTAGAGGTGTCCTGTGAGTGTTGGTGGGACATGGCTGTGGTCAACTTCGCCATGTCCCCTCTCAGGCGACGGAACTGCTTCCTGGTGCTCGCCTGCATTGTCTTCATCCCATTCTGTCTCTTTGTGCTCTTCTCAGTGCCAGGTAGGTCGCGCCTCCCCTGTTTTGTTTACACGCAGGAACACGTGGTGAAGAGAAATAGTGTCAGCTGTTCGGCCAGCCGGTAGAGGTTAAGTTTAAATAATTCACATCTAAGTTTATTTATAGCCGCTGAATAGCGATGAGCTGAATTTGAAATGGTAAACAAACTCTTTCACGCCCTGCCTACTTCTTT
Organism: Monochamus alternatus; assembly: GCA_037114965.1. Taxonomy (NCBI): domain Eukaryota; kingdom Metazoa; phylum Arthropoda; class Insecta; order Coleoptera; family Cerambycidae; genus Monochamus; species Monochamus alternatus. The sequence goes on along the minus strand of CM073426.1, from coordinate 22,637,180 downwards.
GATGTGCTCCATATCCGTGCAGCATAAGTTTTTTTATTAGTATTAGATAATAAGGCATATAATTTAAAAAAGGCTGATTTTCTCTTTATGTATAATGATTTTGTAAACTGTAATTATAGGTTTTTTCTTAAAAACTTAACTGAAGTTAGTAGTGCCTTTGAAAGTTTTTTATACCAAATTCTATGAGATTCTTGACACGCATATTGTGTACAAAAATTTTAGTCACATGATCAAACATTCAGTAGATTAAGAGCATTAATAAAAAATAAAATTTAAGATGCATAACTATATCTACAACGTTCAGAATCATCTAAAGTATGACTCAAACATTTTTGGAGATTTTTAAAGCAAGTAAGCAAGTACAACATTTCTAGAATATCCGGTCAAATGGTTTACAAAAACGAAATGTGTGATAATTTCCTCCGAATAGTGAATGCATTTGGCAGATTTTTTAAAAGGGTTTATTCTCCATCTGATTAAAAAATAAATGTATTGCTGGACCTGATAAAATTCCTTCATTTCTTTTAAAAGATTGCCATGTACCTTGGAAATTATTTTTAACTTAATCTTAAAGACCACTTTTCCATGATGCCTGGAAAATTACGAAAATTTTTCCATTTTATAGACCTCAAGACCATGCTTCAGTTATCAATTACAGACCAATATCAATTTTGACCAATATTGCAAAGGTGTTGGGAGTGACAAACAAAATGTCTATTTGTCAACGTGGATTTATGAATTCAAGTTTAGCTTTTAATATAACTTATATAACTCTTCTAAAATCTTATTTACATAATTGTAAACAATTTGTTTACTATAATGGCTTCTGTTCAAATACTGAGTTACGAGTGGAGCCCCTTAGGTTTCAAATAGGGATTCTCTGCTTTTCTTAATATTTATAAATGATATATGTAATAAGCTGAATTGTAATGTCTTATCCTGAGTTGCTGCATAGTCTTAATTTCATTTCTTTGGAGAAACGTAGATTTCAAGTCTCAGTTTTGTTTTTGTACAAACTCTTTCATGACAAAATTAACAGTTCTGTGTTACTATCTTATTTTAATATTCTTGTTCCTATGGTAAATTCTAGATATTACAATACTTTCTTATGTGAAACAACTCATACCAATATTCTGTCAAAGGCACCAACATGATGTGCAATAATGCTAACAGGGTTTCTGATATGTGCGATATTTTTTGTTGCAGTATTTCTAAACTGAAAGGTGTATGTTTTAGTAATTCATAATATAATGCTCTGCATAACTACTATTTATTTATAAATTATGTCTTAAATTACTTTTATGTTTGTGTATGTTTTAGCAATTCATAGCTTAATTCTCCACATAGCAATTATTTATGAATTCTGTCTTAAATTACTTATTATTTATAGAATTATTCTAGTAGGTATAGTCTTGTGTTTTTGCTGTTTTGTGTTTGTATAAGATATATTTTTCACCCATGTAGTTATTACTAAATTTTAGTATAATTGCTTTATAACTGGATTACTGTAGGGCAATAAATGCTATTATTATTATAACTTTTCTTACATATTAGAGAATTTTCAGGGAAATGAGGAATAAAAAAGTTAAACGTAAACTGTTGTGGATAAGTGTTTGTTACTTCGTAATAATTAAGTAATTATTACAAATAAACTTAACATAAACCGCTGCATATGCATGCGTTTTTTACAGACTACTGGCTATAACTAGTTACATTTTAATGAAGCTTCCCATCAGTGTAATAGACGTGTGTTTTACATTAATAAGGCGTGATTTGCTGATTCGCCGTTATAATCACCAACTAATTTAAGTGTTTACTCATCTTGAGGGGTCTAGACGTTTCGAGACTTTATCATCATGTTGTTGATATTACAATGTGGATTATTAAAAGTAGAAGATTAATAATCTTTAATTTCCTTTTAAATCTGACACAGGTCTTTGAATTTATTCATTTGTGAACTAATTTCATTTATTTTATCCACGCACCTCATAATCGGACTTTTATCCACACATATGAACCGTTCAAAGTGATACTTTATCCACTAGTGGAATAAAGTAGCACTATCTCACAAAATAATGAAAAAGTAATAAATTTATAATAAATAAAATTTAATTTATTTACTTATTAACATTAACATTACATACATTTATAGTAATACACAATTCGTTTTTTGTTTTATCATATTTAACTTCCTTTCCGTTAATAACAACCCTTGTAGCATTGTTGCCATCATTTTCGGAACGCATATCTGCCGAAGTTTGTGAAGAGTTTGCACTAGTTACGGATGTTTCTTCTTGGAAAGAACAGCTTCAACATAACTTTCTGCTGTAGAGGAGCTCTTCCATCCATCATGTCGTTTAATGGTTGTAATATCAGTACCTTTGTAGACTAATAAAGTTGTTAAAGTGCGCCTCATGGAATGGCCAGTATATATGAAGCAACTATTATAACGAACAGCTATATTTTCCTTGGATTTTCCTTGTGTTTCATTGAGTACTAAGAAATATCAAGTTTACTAAATTCCAATAATTCTAACTCGGCAAATATGACTGTGATGTGATTATGAATAAAACGTTGTATTGCATTCGTGTTGTGGATAAAATGCTATTTAAAACAGTTACACAATAATTAACTATAATTTTGGTAATTTGCCATACCGTAAACAAAAATAGTACAAAAATACATGAGTCATAAAGGTCATATCGGATATGATATTAACAAAACATATATACAAATTCACCTTTAAAGATAATTTTTCGGGAGCTTTCATATTTTTGGTTAAAAAAAACAGTGTCTTTCGTTGGAATTGTCAAATATAACTGTTTATAGTTTAATAATTTTATTGTTCACTACAATTGAATCGGTGAGTGGAAGGAGGGTCCAAGTGACCATTTTTGACATTTAAAAGCGAGATAGCCATTTTGTTGAATGAACCTATATACTTCGACTGAGCCCAAAACCGGTCCAAAATTTAATATCGTTTGCCTACATTCACCGACCTGCGGAGCAGACTGAGCGGAAGAACGGTTCATGTGCGTCGCTTGGACCGTTCTTCCGCTCAATATTCAGTGTGTTCAACTGCATCAGCTGATTTTTGTGGTCTTTCGAGGTTATTCTGTATTTGTTATCGAGCCGGTGGCCACAATATTACAAAAAAAGCTGCAAGCCTATTGAAAAGGGAAACAACGACGTTTTTACTGTTTCAAAGTATCAAGAATAGAATTGAATATATTGTTTTAATATCTCTTATGTTTTATTGAATTACCTAAAACATAATAAATTAATAAACAATTAAAAAACATTGAAAAAATTAACTGAGTGGAAGAAGGGTCCAAAATCATCAAATATTTTTGGCAAAAAGTCCTATTTTTAATATGATTATATAACTTATTTTATAAAACAATTCCAAGGAGCATAAGGAACAAGTTTGCTATATATACCAACCCGAAATTCTCCTTTCTTTTTGAAATAATTAGTTTTTTCGTTTCCTGTAAAATGTACATTTGTGCGCTTGGACCCTTCTTCTACTCACTGATTCAATTATTATCACGTTTTTCCCTTTCACTAGTTTCACTACCTAAATGAAGCATTTGCTAATATTTACAGTTTAGTTAAGTTGTATTTTTGCTACATATACACTGCTGAAAGAATAATACTTATAATGATGAAAATCGTAGTTGCAGAAATAGATCAGATCTCATCTATTGTGGTTGAATTTCGTGTTCCCACTGCCAGAAGTGAAGCTAGATATTTATAGAGTGTTTTCTTTAAAGCAGGTTAGTAAATTTAGATAAATTAATTTCTTTAGATAATTATTGAATAGAGCTTTCTCTGTGGAATTGTTCATTAGCATACCTAGATATTTGGTATCAGAGAACATACATATGACTTCATTGATAGGAATTGTAGGAGATTTGATTTATATTAGCTTAAAATACCTTTGTAATACAGTAAAAAATGTATATAATATGTTGTTATTTCGAGAATACCTAACATATTCATTTCATATTCAGTTTCTGTCAAATATAAGGGTGGGTCAAATCCTTAGAGATTGTAGCAGAAAATAATGACCTAATTGCTATTACGATCATCGCATCGGTGTAAAAATGTCAAGTTTAGTAGTTTTATTTTTTTGCTCTAATTGCTGTTGAGTATGTACTTTGCAGTAATTGAATGAAGTAATTTATATGTTACGTATACTGAAAAATTTAATATATGTGTATAAGGAGAGTCTATTGATGATTCTCGTTTTCTTCTTTGATCTATTCTAGCTAACTTTCATGAATGTTCATTTTACAGCTCTAATTTCCATTAACATTTTTGAAACAAAGTATTAATTCCTAGAAATATTTTAAGGTTTCCGCAAAATAGATGTATTTTCTGCATAGTTATATGATTTATTTTATTATCTTTTGGACAATTGCCAGTATCCACAACATCGTGTTCCAGCCGTTGTGTTATGTGGTGCATAGTTGTTTCTGCTGCACATTTTATGGTTGAAAATATGAAGTTGTTCTAAGAAAATGAAACTGCAGAGGCAGTCGCCGATTTAAGAATGCGACAATGGATATAACTTGAATATAATTTAGTTTACATTTGTCTTATATTTGTTTTTATTTGAGGCGGAAAAAAATGATCACTATTTCAAATTTTTTTTTAAATAACCTTAAGTGTAAATAGTCTTTTGCATTCATTAAGTATATTCACTAGACGTTTCTTTCCATTGTAAGGTCATCTTTTGATATTTAAAATTGCAATAGATAACTATAAAGTTATCTGGCAAAAATTTTGTTAAATGCATTGATTATGAGGATTGAGGACCTGTATTTTGAGTTCTGATTTACTTAATCGACTATTGGATTGACAGTGAATGATAAGCAAATGATTTTCCCGCATTTTTCGACAGTTTTTAATTTATAAATCTCTGTCAGAATTACATTCTTGGAGAAAAAAATAATTTGAGGTATTACGACTAATAAAGTTAAAATAATATACAAATATTATTATTTTGAAATAAGGGATTATTCTAGGGCTTCATTTTATCTACAAAGTAATGTTTTTTATTGGTTTTTACTACTGAAATTAAGATACGGTTTATTTTAAAACCCATACAAATTTGATTTAGAGAATTTTTTAATTAAACAGATGTTCTGAATATTATTTGTTTGTTTTAGTAAACATAAGAAAATAGTTATAGTTAATAAATAACTTCTTACCAACAAAAAATACTAAATAAAGTAAATTCTTGTTCACAATCGCTAATTTGTTCGCCATAAAAGAAACTTTTTAGTCAAATCTGCAATGCATTATGTACTATTGCTTTACTTAACGCTGGCAAAGTTCATCGCTGTTTTGGCGTAAAAATTATAACACAATGTTATTTGCATAACAGCGAACTTCGAACTTTATTTACTTTGTTTAATATTTTTTTCCTTTCTGTAATGGGCCGCCTTTTGATGTACTTGATGCAAGAAAATTTACTAAGATATAGTCTTCATAACAACAAAATACTAAAATTTAGTCTCTGTTACTTTTATCTCTTCCAATGTCTTGGGGTTAGGTTTGTTTTTAATAATGGTTGACTGAAGAAAGTTCAGTTAATTAGAGAATTTTTAGTTGATATACAATACTTATTTTCCAGGTTGTTATGCCTGACCTCCACCAGTAACAATTAGTGCACATCCCTAGCTTTAACTGGAGTTCTTTGACCTGCCCTTGTTGTTCTCGGGCTAGGCTCTGTGGGAGTAGACTCGCTATCGGTATCTATGGGCCCGCCCATATATTAAACCGTAATAGTGGTCTTCCGAGACGTCTCATAGCCACCTCTGTAACTGGTTGCATGGTCAAAGAATTCCAGCTAAAGCTAGGGATGAGCACTTTAAATCTGTTACTGGCAGCGACCAGTTACCGAGACCGCGGCATAGCAAACCGGAAAATCACTATACATAGTGTCTGGCCTTATATATCTGACCAAAAGTAATAAAAACTTGTCAAACGAATAGTTTGTCTACAAATACATTTCGGAAATAAAAATACAACTGTAATAATATGCAAAACTATATTACGAAATTACAAACTAAGGTACAATTAAGGTTAAGTAACAGCTCCTGTAACGTAATTTGTTCGTAATTTAATTTTTGGATCAGTATTAATGAAGTAAACGATTGAAGTTTCCGAGAACCTCGTTAAAATTCTAACGTTTGACAGCGTTGCAGTGTCAGGCTGCTGCTGACAACCTAAAACCTAATATTAGTCATAGTGGTACGTACAGCTAGTACGTTTCATTTTTCTCTAGTTTTTATTTGATATTTGTGAGTGTACATAAACAAAAATGGAACAATTTATAGTAACCATAACCAGTTGCTTGACGTTAATTTACGGCGACTCTAGGCAAAACTCTCTGACTACGAGACATACGATAAACGCTTCTTGCAAGTAAGAAAAGTCATTATAAACACTTGTAACTATTATTCTATATTATGCACTCATTTAAATTATTATGTATAATTATGAACATATCAATAATTAAATAATTACATTTTAAGGCAAAATTAAAAATATTGAACAACAAAAGTAATATATTTACTTCACTTTAAAGAAAACCCAAACTTCTAAACAATCTGTTACCATCTGGGAAACCCCAACGTATTATACAAATGTTTTTTTAAGTCCGACACGCTTCTGAACACAATATTAATCTTTGAAGATCAGGGTACTTAAAAAATCCTCGGCATTTTTTATCTGTTACACCACCATTACAGCTTCAGAAAGAATAATGTGAACTCCGCCATTTAAGGCGTGAATATATGGGCTGACCCTTAAAATAGAAACGGCTTCCTACCCAGTTTTAACTGAGATAAGTGAAACATAAAATGTGTTGAAGTAGTATAATGCGAAATTTACAAGGCAGTGAAATAGAGAAAATAAACAGTACTTGTCAATTTCAGCATTACAATACAACAAAAAAATGCACAAAAGCTAATAATATAAGATAATAAGGATATATGGGTAAATATTGTGAGAGTAATTCTATGCTGGTCCGGGGTAATATTATTAATACCTACCTAAAGCTTTGTCCTCATAGATGCGAAATTTGCAAAAATTACCGCGAATTGATTTAAATTATTAATGGCGGGAAAGTGTAAACTTTCTGCGAATTTCGCAAAACAAAATTATAAGTTCATCATTTTGTGGGGTTAGTAAATTTAACTTGAGCGTGAAATGTTGCAGTTGGCCAAATTCGCTATTGCTATAAATTCGCTATAAATTGAAACTTTTCCCGCCATTACATAATTCGCGCGAATTTTTGAGAATCTCGCATCCAAGAGGACAAGGCTTAATAGAAACTATAGAAAATACCATTTCATAAAGAGCAAACGTTTGAATGACGTAGGTGAATGTTATTAATCAATACTAATCTAAGCAACGACAGTTTTTTGACATTGTCGTTAAAAAATTCAATTCAATTTTTTAAATGATTTTAATTAGTATTATAATTAGATAAATTCAATTTAAAATAAATATTGCCACCTGAAGAAGCAATCTTAAAAATGCATAAACCAGATCTCATCTGTTGTGGCAGTTTATGTGTTCGTATATATCCAAAAGTGATCCTGATTTTTGTTGTTTAGTACTTATACCTTGATATTTGATGAAACATACATGTGGAAAAAAGAAATTGTATGAAAATTGGCAAATATCTCTACAATATAGTAAAAAATATAAAATAGTTAATAATAAAGAATATATGGGTAAATATATTATAGGTGCAGTTTTATACGATGTTATTAATACTTACCTATTAAAAAATGTTAAAGCATGTGAAAGAAAAAGTTGAAAGACGCTAACTTTAACAAAATTGTGATATACAAAAAACTCTTTTATTATATTGTACCTGGACTCTGTTTCTTAACGAAAAATTTATCATTTATTTTTTCAGATTTAAAAATTGAAAAAATTGTACAGTACCTTACTAATTGTAAGTTCAGAGTGTTATGCTTAAGGACTTCATGTAGAGCTGGATTAATATCTATTAATTGTTACATTTAAATTTACATATAGTTATATTCATAAGTACTTGAATTAATTGTTAATCATAAATTCTACTGTCTCAATTGATACTTGGTATAGTTTATTGTACCTAGATGTTTTCACAAAATTATTTCTTTTGTCTCTCATGCTTCGAAGGCTTAGGACTTTTATTTTTTAACAATTTTCCTCTATTGCTTCCGATCACCCAATTTTTGCTTCTAGTTTTCAGCATTCATGCTATCTATGTTATGCTTGACGTTTTCAGACCACCTCTTTCCATTTCCTTCCAATAGATGATTTGCTTAAAACCATTTTTGGTAGTCTCATTCTATCCTGATGATTGCTGTTATAGTGGCCCCTTGGTATAATTCTTTTATTTTGTTATTTGTTCTTCCTCTCCATCCCTTTTCAATGTCTTAACATTTTTTTTCTTCTATGTTTGTAGGATATTTATGCCCGTTTTCTTTAATGTTCATGTCTCGTCTGCATATTATGTTACAGTTGACCTTATTGCAGTCTTATGGATCCCGGTTTTCGTCTTCTTAATTTCACCAGCATTCCCTTTCACTTTTATTTCTTGTTCTTCATGATCCTGCTCCTTTGTCCAGACCCTTTGGTATAAAACTCCGCCAATATCTATAGATTTTGTTCTTGCTGTCTTTGTGTGTTATCCATCACCATATATTTACTTTTCTCATGGTTCTTCTTCTATATTTTTTGATACTTTTAATTCAGGTTTCGTTTTTCCCAACGGTGATAGGTTATCCGCATACATTAGTCTCTGATGGTTGTTACTGAATATTGTCCTTCCTTACTGTTTTTATCGTACTTTGTCTAACAGCGTCTGTGAGAGCAAGATCCCTTGTTTGAAACCATTTCCCACTAAACTTGTCCTAATTTGTGACCATTCGAGGAAATTGGGCTTTCAAAGTCATTATTATCACTCTTATTAAGTCTCATCAACAAGTTTGCTATCTATTATAAGCTTGCTTCAAAATCTATAATGAAAATATGATCACAAAATTGTTAATTTTTGTATATTGAGTACTTAAGTGTGCTAGAATTAGTTCATCTTAGTAACAACAATGAGAATAATACACAAATTCGTTGTGAAGTGGATTCTCTTGGCAAAGAAACGGTTGCGTAGAATATTAAAAAACCTCAATCGAAAACTGTTTCTATAGCTGAAATAAGTGAGAGTTCTGCTGTCACAATGAATCGACGATCAATTGCGCTGGGAATATCAAAGAAAAGTCGCACGGAATCCTTTATAAGGATCTAAAATTTCATTCTTGCAAATACCTAATGATACAGCACCTTAGCTACCAAGATATGGAAGTAGGTTAACATTTTATTGTGAATTTTTAATTTTGGATATGCAGTATAATATCACATTTATATTTCAAATAATTCTGAGTAAAAATTCATTGCATTTTCCGCTTCTTTGTTTTTTAATGGTAGCTAACTTTGAATTAAAAAGTGTATGTATGTTTCTAATACAATTTCATAAGATTTGCGTACAAAAAAATGTTTTGCAAAACAAAAGAGTAGTTGGTCCTTAAGCAGAACGTCCTGTATTAAAGCTTCCTTATTAGACTTCCAAATGTATAAGATGCTTTAGATCAGAAGTTCTCAACAATTGTTTACGGTGGAGTGCGTTCAAATTTGAAATTAGCTCAAAGTAGACGCACACCACCAGTAAGGGGATGATTGAATTAACGGTGAGGAAGGAGATGAATTTAATATCCTTTCAAATTAATTAGAATGGAGAATAAACTTAATATTGTTCAAATAAGTTGATGAAAAATTCAGTATATTTTTATAAATGTGAATTGAGTAGTACTGGATTAATGTAAACTAATTCAATGGTTGCTAATCCAATATATAGGGTGGCTCACAACTTATCCACAAAAATTGAGAATAGATGCATCATGAAAAATGGAGTCAATATTGTAAAAGAAATGTTTGTAAAATCCTTATAGTTTCCGAGAAAACATTATTGAATTGGTAGTATTTTCAAACTTTATATAGCTGAGCTACTATAGTCTCTAGCGTAATCAGAATGCAGGCGATTTGGAATACTGAAATCCGATTGTATTAACGTTTTTGCTATCGTGCTTACATTAGTTTTTCAAGTATCAAAAATGGCTTACGTGTATAGCAACTCGGAGTTGATGGATATCGTTTTAATTTACGGTGAAGTAAGAGAAAGTGGTTTAACAACTTCTCGATGGTTTGCAGAACGATTTCCCGGTAGACATGATGTGTCAAATGCAGATACTTTTACTGCGATAGTGCAATGCGAGCGTGTCATGAGAAATCGTGGAAGCGATGAATATTCAGAACATCCACGTCGTATTGCAGCAGCTGAGGAATATAAAGGGTTAACTATGACAGTACAAATATTTTAAGAGGGGATAGGAAAATTTCAGAATTAACGGTATCGCCCTTCAAAATAATACCAAACTTATTTATAAAGCGAAAAAAATTATTTTCAAAACCTTATTAACCCCTAATTTCTCGGCGACTATGCCGCCTGTCAGCTGCGAGGTTAGGTATATTCTGCCAAAGTCAAAGTTGTCAAAGGTAGTGACAGAGCACCGCATTGCCACGTGTAACGATTTACGTCGCTTTTAAAGAAAGAGTTTTATTTACAAAATACTAGATTATTTAATGAGAAACACGATATGGTAGCACTGAGAGTGAAACCTACCTTACTGATGCTTCCAGGACTGATATTTGGAGATTTCAAGAAAGTTGAATTATTTTCTGCTTTCTAACTTGTTTATATTATAATTTGTCGTTGTAAAAATTGTTGTACTTGCTGTGGGCCTCTTGGTTTCCCTCGACCATTTCATAAATAATAAAAATACTATTTTTCTGTAGGTATATCTATCGTAGTTTAAAAATGCTTTATTTTTATGTCACTAAGTAAAAAAAAAGTTACAAGTAATTTTAAAAAGTATAAAATTGGTTCCTTTTTATTTTCAAGTTAGGTACATACGTATTTAAAACTCCAGCACGTGTAAAAAAACATTCGTGAACGTTATACAATTCGTACAAATGTACGAGGATTTGGCATATTCTGTCTGTTTGAAAAACGTCTTTGATATTCTGCTGCTGCACGATATGCACTTTTGTCGCATTTCCCATAAATTAGTACCATATCCGTAATTTCCGCGATTACACGAATTTGAATGTGCGAAAAGCAAATACTGAAAAGTAATTTCGTAACGTTTGCGATATTTTTGACGATTTTCCGATGCTGGCGCCAAGTGCACTAAACTTCGTTCCATTTTTTTAACTTATTATTGAATTAAATAATAATAAAACTAATAACAGTAACGATATTAACAATAATCGACCATGTTTGCATATAATAATATTGTAGTATTGTAGTATTATTATTTTAAATTTCCCGAGACGTTTACAGTACTCTGTAATATTACTTTTCTGACCACTACTGCTGTTTGACATTTGGAGAATATTAGAAACAATGCAACCAACAACACAGCATAGGTGTATATAGACTGACAAGTGCTATATGCGTGTAACCCCGTGTCACAGAGGAAGCGTCAAAACAATACTAGGATGAAGATAACCCACGAATGTACACAAAAGAATATAATATTGATTATATTGATTGCCATAAGAATATTTATCTGAAGAATATTAGGTTCTCGGTGGTGGCCGACCAAAGACTGAACGGTTGTGTTGACATTGTAATTTTAGTTTTCCGTTTTTAGTGACAGTTTCAGTTTTAAACGTTTTATTTATTAAATAATGGATAGTTGCGATATATTGGGACATGTGTAGTTTTCCACAATTTTCTTTAAACGTACGTGGACATATTTTCTAGAGTTGAGAGCAATGCAGTGGAGTTACAGTTATCGGACAAAATTTTCTAAATGAAAAACTGCCACGGGTGTATTCGAAGTTTTCTGTTAGTATTTCTTTCAATCAATTTTCTTAAAATAAATGGGGAATTTATTAACTCTACGCGAAGTGTGTATTTTGTGGCGAGTAATTCTGACGGACCTGTAATGAGTGAAAATGAAGTTTTGGCAGTTTGGAACGAAGGAACGGAAAACGAATGCAGAATACTGTAGCTAAACAGATTAACTGTTATCTATCAGGTACTTAGGTATTGTTACTAATAAAAATGTTTACTTTCGTTGTTTCTACATTCGGCAACGTTGTGAGAAACGACCGCATGGTAGTTGACATATGTAGCCATCTTGGACGATGACTGATCGACATAGGCGCCGACTTTGCGTAGGAAAAAAGGGTTTTGCCCCATTTTTAAAACATCGAACTAGCTTTTCCTTAAATGTTGAGGCATGGGTTATCGATGATCGCTTGATTAGATCATTCATAGTACTAAAACAAATGGATGTGGTTCAGTATCTCAAGTTCCTACGAAACGGTCTGCCTAGACTTCTGGAAGATGTGCCCTTTGTTGTTTGAATCCGAATGTGGTTCTGTCATGTTACTCTTATTTTCGAGAAGACCGTAATGAATTTCAAGAGGTACAATGGATTGGACAAGAAGGACCGGTACCGTGATATCCACGATCTCCTGATTTAAATCCTTTCGAGTTCTTTTCTTGGAGATATTTAAAAAATGAAATGTATCGCGCCGAAGTGGACACTAATGACGATTTACGCAAACATATCATAACTACTGCCAATAACTTACGAGTTCAAAACAGACAAGAATCAGAAACATTTGTGTGAGTTCGTAGAAACGAGGTAAGATGGGCCCAAATATGTTTACCTGTGGGTTTGATCAGTGTTGTAACATAAGGTATACCAAATTATTCCATTAGTTAACACCACAAATTAATTATATTAATTATATTAATTAATAATAACAATAGCGACAAATAAGTGATATAAAATTTTAATTTATTTATTTCCTTGGGAAATTCTTAAATTTTTTTGTCTGTTAACTTTTTATTACACTTTGCCGCTGTGCTGGTCGCTGACTGATTGCTTTGCCTTACCAAGGTCAAGTTTTCCAGTGGACCAGTTTCCAGTGTCGTGCAGAAGTATATTTTTAAATAATTTTCGAAATGCCTTTTTGATTTTAAGAGTCTCCTGTACATTAATTTTTTTTTGGATAACTTCAGAATCACGCAACAAGACAAAACGACAAAAATTTATAATTTGTAGGTGCTTTATGTTATTCTATAGTATTATTTTGATATGACTTGTAAGCTAAAGTTATTTTGCCAAGATAATTGTCGTTGGATTAAACTTGCAGTATCATTATATTTTGTTATTTAAATACTTTTTATCAAACTTTCATCAAGTTCAGTCATTCATTAAATTTTTGCTTCCGTTCACTTCAGTTTAAGTAAAAGTTACGCTAACTTTGTTAATTTAAATGCTTTTCTTTGCATTTCCTTGTAAAATTCCACTTCAGTTAATTATTATTTGTTTTTGAAACGACGGCAAGATGAACGGACACGAAAATTAATAAATTTTCAGTGAAAAATAAATAATAAATGATTAATATCTTTAGTTGGTTACTTCTCGAAAAGAAAATTATTAGTTATAATTGTAAAAACTCGATTAATATGTTATAAATATAAGTTGCTAAAATATATATCAACATGTAAGTACAGATAGAATGAAACAGATATACTTATACGATTTTTTATAACTTAGAACGTTGGTCATATATATGACTTTTTTATGAGTCATGTTTCACCAAATCTGTATCAATTATTTTTACTGTTCATTTTTTTTAGCCTGCAACCAATAATTATGTACGTATCTACGAAAGCAGTTCTAATGAATAATAATATTTTTAAATTTCTTTTATAAAATGGCGACCTTATACATACATCTGTAAACCTATCTGCTTTTGAAAATAGAACTTTTAAGTGCTATACACCTAAACTGTATACTTAAAGTGGCAGAAACTAAGAATATTTAACTCTAGCTGTTATATTCATGAAACAAGTGCCCAATGGAACCAACCCATCAATTTAAACGTGGTAGCAACACTACCATAACGTTGTTTCACCACTTTACCTTAATTCGCCATATCCTCAAAATTGCAATATTTGTTCATGTAAACATCTCACATTTCGCGCACATTTTTGTATCTGGTGTATATATACAATGATTTTTAAAATAGTGTCTACAGAAGAGAAAAAAGGTATTTGTTTCCATACCATTAGGACAATAACGGAACATTATTCTGGCCAGAAAATTTAAACCATTTTCGAAGAGAAACTTTAAGTTGCAATCTAACTAGTGCTCCCGAACACACTTGAGCTTCGCGTGCAATTTAAAATTTAAAGGAAGAACATTTTAAAGATGCCCTTCTTATATAAAATTTTAATCTTCTGTAAAATGTAGTCAAATGCCGAAAAGTTTTCTTTTTGTGAGGTTTTTTGTTGCTATCTTCCACACAGACACAGGAAAGTTAATAATAAACTAATGTATTTTCTCTAGCGTTAGAAGATCATGTAAGAAGCAGATCACTATTGAGTAGAGTTACTCCATAGTGGATTTTGAAGGTAGTAACTTTGTAGTAATGTTGATCCCATGGAAAATGTGAAAATTACTTATGGATGAAGCAATAACGTACCAACAACTGCCACAATTGTATAATCTAATGCTGCCACATTAAAGGTTTGTTAAAAGTTCGCAATACGTCGCCAAAACTATTACAATCACTTTAAAGCTACCGTCACTTCGAATAATAATAATAATATGTCAGTGATATGGCTTGGTTGTCGTTACCTTTAATATCCACTGTGAAGACACAGAAGGAAGCAAAATAAAAAAGATTCAAGTTCCGAAGAAGATGATACGGCTAACGACCCATGTATATATTATTTGAAGTTAAATATCGACAATGACAAAAAGTGACAGCGTGTCAATGAATTAAATATGACAATACCTACTTGAATAATGTTCACCTTTTATGTAAAAGTTTTTATATATTTTTAGGTATTAATAATATTGTGTGAAACTAACTACTCAGTGGACAAAAGCCCCAACCTGCGTTGAATTACACCCACAACATCTACCCATATATTCCTTATTATTAGCTTTTGTAACATTTTTTACTGAATTAGAAAGATATTTTAAGCTAATATAAATCAAATATCCTACAATTCCTATCAATGAAGTCATATGTATGTTCTCTGATACCAAACATCTAGGTATGCTAATGAACAATTCCACAGACAAAGCTCTATTTAATAATTGTCAAAAGACATTAATCTAATATACTAGCCTGCTTTAATGAAACACTCTATAAATATCTAACTTCACTTTTTGGCAGTGGGAATACGAGAATTCAACCACAATAGATGAGATTTGACCTATTTCTGCATTTTTAGGATTGCTTCTTCAGGTGGCCTCCTTTAAATTGAATCAAATATCTAACTATAAAAATTATTATAAAAATTAAAATTATTTTAAGTTAAATATCGACAATGACAAAAAGTGACAGCCTGTCAATGAATTAAATATGACAATATCTACTTGAATAATGTCTACCCATATATTGGATGTAATTCAACGCAGGTTGGGGCTTTTGTCCACTGAGTAGTTAGTTTCACACAATATTATTAATACCTAAAAATATATAAAAACTTTTACATAAAAGGTGAACATTATTCAAGTAGGTATTGTCATATTTAATTCATTGACAGGCTGTCACTTTTTGTCATTGTCGATATTTAATTTCAAATAATTTTAATTTTTATAATAATTTTTATAGTTAGATATTTGATTCATGTATATATTGTCGTGAACGTTACTAAAGATGTATAAAATGCCTGAAATGATGTCACGAGAGCTGTACCGGACTTCCAGATGAAGAACTAGATGTGTTTGAATGTAGATCCTCCTGGCGCAAGTCTTATAAATATTTTATACAGGGTGTTTCAAAACAAATGCGAAAAATTTCAGGGGGTGATTCCTTATTGAAAATAAAAGGTAGCTTGTTATATAAATGTTGGGTCACAAATCAACCATTAAGAAGATATCGTGTTGCAAAGATGGCGGAAAAAAGAGTGTTTTTATGATTTTCTCGGAAATGAAAAGCGGGGGAATGGTAAAATTTTGTGGAAGTGTTACCATCATCGAAAGACACTTGTGACATATTTTTTCACTTTTTGAAAATAATTAGAAAGAGTTGAAATAAACTACTCCTTTCAGTATTTTTAACTATACTTTCAAAAAACTTCTTTAACGACATAGAAAAAAATAAATTAAGCTAAGCCGACTCATTTATAAACTTTTTTCTCTCTTATATTTTTTTGATAAAATTAACTATTTTGGCGTTAAAAAATAAAATGTAAAGTATTGCACGTCGGGAAGAGGCAGCTTTACTACACCCATTATTAGGAAAAACTAGTTGGCTGTTGGCTGTCAATTTCCGGATGTTTTCATTGTTGCTTTGACAGATGGTTTGTACTCTCCGGTGTCGGCCTGTATCAAAACTTCTTATTTTGAATTTTCCGGATTCACATAGCCTTCGATGAAGCTTAGCAAATATAATGTGATGAGGAATTCTACGATTAGGATACGCTTCTGCATAAAGGCGACAAGCACGTAAGGAATTTCCATTTGGTCGGCCGTACATAAAGTGCGTGTTTGTCATTTCTGCATTTGTGAAAATAACCATTTTTGTTGTATTAACTTAGTATTGAATCTCAACGTACTCCACAATCAAACGCATCACTCAATGAAAGGCAAATTATCCCGGAAACCACTCTCAAAATATTAAAATAGTACAAACCATTTGCTGTCTGTCAAAGCAACAATGGAAACATCCGGAAATTGACAGCAGCCAACTGGTTTTTCCTAATAATGGGTGTAGTAAAACTGCCTCTTCCCGACATGCAATACTTTACATTTTATTTTTTAATGCCAAAACAGTTAATTTTATCAAAAAAATATAAGAGACAAAAAAGTTTCTAAATGAATCGGCTTAACCTAATTTATTTTTTTTTATGTCGTTAAGAAAGTTTTTTGAAAGTATAGTTAAAAAAACTGAAAGGGGAACTTTATTTCAACCCTTTCCAATTATTTTCAAAAAGTTAAAAAATATGTCATAAGTGTCTTTTGATGATGGTAACACTTCCACAAAATTATACAATTCCCACGCTTTTCATTTCCGAGAAAAACAATAAAATCAATCTTTTCCGCCATTTTTGCAACGCAATATCTTCCTAATGGTTGACTTGTGACCCAATGTTTATATAACCTCATCACACATACGGTCATGCCTCGAGGGTAGGGGCAAAACCGTATTCTGTTATTAAAATTATTATCTCTTTTTTTTAAATTACCAAAACGTTGTAAATAATATTTAGTTACACTATATAGTAGCCCATAGAATAAATATTTGATTTCTTATTATTACGTCTTGCCTAAAATAAAAATATATGTATTATCAATTTTCTCCCATAGATATACGGTTCTGCCCCACATTCTCCTACTTACCTATTCGTTTCGTTCGATTTTCATATAATAAATAGGCATTTTAACTAAATGCACCTACGGAAAGTGTTATCAGCAGTCAGTGGCTGTAATGAGTGAAAATGTAGTTTTGCCAGTTTGTAATGAAATTATGAAAAACGAATGCAAAATACTGCAGCTAATTTAACTGTTACCTATCTATAAGTTATTATTACCAATACTAATTAATATTTATCGTTTCTACATTGCAAAAAATCGACCCCATGGTAGTTGACATTAAATACTTTCCTTTTACTTGTGAGGTTAGTTTGAAGTGATATAAGATATTCTAAGCCACTCAGTTTAGCTCATCATGCAAAAGGAACATAAATCGGCGAATTTAGCGAAGCGAACGCCTTTTGGTGATAACCTCAAAATTGTCAAAGTTCAGAAATGTCTAAAAAAATATTGATAATTATTAACAACAGCGCAAAAATCTCCAATCCTAACAAAAAAAATCCTACCCCCTATTTTCGAGGGTGCTGAAGCGAATCTGAAGTTAGATTTCGGCTCTCGTATGTAGTTTTTGAAAAAAAAAAATTTTAATTATTTTAAAATAAATTGGTTTAACAATAACCTCACTTTTAAAAAATCACAGAACAGACAGAACTTAATAAAAATAACTTGTGAATGCGGCATTAAGTATATCATCTAGAGGCATAAGCCAAATTTCTCAACTACAAGCCAAGCTCAAGAGGTTGTGCTGCATCGGTAAGGGGGGAGGTAAAAATTCTCAGTTAGGCTAACCTCATTATTGCAAAAGGAACGGCACTCATCTAAGCTGAGGTAAGAATAACTGAGTATTGTGGCAAATGGAAAGCAGCAATAATTGTTGGCAGATGTAAGCTTTATCTATGGATCTTAGCCATCTTAGTCGATGCTTATCATAGGCTCCGGCTTTCAGCAGGAAGGCGGGTTTTACCCCATTTTTTAAATATCGAGCTAAAATTCTGGAATAATTTTTTTATTGTCTTTTAGGCCTTCTTGAGCACGTGGGTAAAATGTTTGTACTTAATGATAGATAACCCTGTATACCTGAATAATACAATTCTTTTATTAAATACGCCGTATGAAGTTTTCACTGCACTTTCGAAACCTGCATTTGTAAACATTTCATTAAAAACCCAGCGCATATTTTGCTATTCATTAAACTGTAAATAGTTAAACTGGTAAGGCGCGAACCAGGCATGCAAATGCAGATAGCCCCCTGCATCTCCGCATAAGATGGGTTTAATTACTGCAAAGCGCTTCGTTCCCTATATCGCCTTACGTCGGCTCTCGCATACACACGAGAAAACCTTCCTTCTATAAGAAATTCCCCACGGAGCGTCGAGAAAAACTCCATTGCGAGTTGTTAAATGCAAATTCGAGGCATTTGCGAAGTTATTTTATAAACAAGTTCGCTGATTTCATTTAAATGTCAACGCCCTTCGCGGGCAAAGCGGTTTTTATACCGGCAGTGGCAGTGATTTGTAGCAGCAGTAGTAATAATTATTTACTTAAAATTCGTGGAATTGCAATAATAGCTTATTTAATTTCACAAGCTAGCAGAGCGAGAAGGAAATACGAATTGACATAGCGGGAAAATTTTTCACGAGTGCAATTTTTAGGAATTCAGCAGCAAGTAGTTTGATGTTCCTAAAAACTGACCAACCAGCAAAATAATTTTATAATTTTCAGGTTATACGAAAATTATGTTTTATTGACGTAAGTATTACTATTGCCTTCGAAATAAATATTTGTTTTATTATAGCGGCAAGTACCATTATTTTGTTGTCAGTAACTGAAATATTTTATAAATTTATCACAAGAACGATTTGGTAGTTAAATAATAAAACAGCTTATATAGTAAATATACAGAGTGAGTCAGAAAGAATGGGTCAACACTAAGCTGGAGATATTAAACACAAAAATATTATGTTTGAGCTCATCATATCTTATACGAATGTCGTAATAATACCGCCGCTGACTTTGTTAAATTTTTTGGAGAAACGGATAAACGGATCGTCTTCATTTTCGGTGTAGACGAACTACACACATAAAAAACGTAATAATTTTGTTAGTTCTTTTTGTAACTATTATTCGTTTCATGCACTTAATAACACAATTTACGAATTACCCATTTCGTTTTCCAAACAGTCTCATTTGATATTTCAATGAATTTTATTTGCATAAAATATATGCGAAATAAAGTTGCATTAAGTACCTTTATGTATTTATTTGCAAATGGATGAAAACAAAAAAAATATGTTATAGAGTTTAAGCTCAATGTACCTGTTAAATTAAAAACTATGGAATATGCATGTCGCATTTTGTTAAATTTTGTTTGTAAAATATATTCTTTACTACAATAATTATTAGTGAATTAAAGGTAATACTTATTTATTCTTCCCACTAACTAATAACATTACACTTATTATAAGTTGAGGGATCTCAAAAAACACTTATGTATACAGAGTGCCTTAAATTAGGAAAATGTTACGAATTTTTATACGTTTCAATTTTTTTTTAAAGAAATATGAAATATTTTGCATAATTTATGAAAAAGCGTCTGAAAAATTTACACATACTCGGTTTTTCATTCTGAGAAAATTTTCTTAAAACATTATGTCTCATCTCATACAGAAACAGCACTTTACTGGTGATAAAATTAGTTTTTTCCATATTTGCAATGCTGAATTTTATGGATTTGAAGTCATGGTTGACTTGGTTTCTTAAAAAAGCGGAGCTAAATCCCAGAAGGCCATTTTCAACACCAACATTTTTTGTATCTGACAAGAGTTGTTTCACCCTGTATATGTATTTTTTTACTGGTAACTATACTTTTCAATGATTATTTGCTTCATAATATATACTGCTTGTAATTTAATTCTAAGATAACATTTATGAGGTTGAAACTAATATTAAGAATGTTGTATTGTGATAAAAATTAAGGTTTGCATGCATTTTGCTATATTAAATTAATTGAATTAGCATAATTTATCAACCTTGGCTGATCTAAGTAAGTGAAAAAAGCATTTGTAACTTGTTTCGCTTTTATGGAAATTAGACACCTTTTAAAAAGACAATACCATAATTTTGTATTCTAAAATTATTTGAATATACTAGATGCTAATTCTACTTGCTAAATACAAGGTGTCCCCAGTTATTCGTTCTTATTTTTGGGGAATGATAAAACATGAAAGAATAATAGTTCATTTTCCTATAACATTGTTCTCTGATACTCTGTTTTCCTTATACAAGACGTTCAACTTTAAAAAAATATTGTATTTATTTTATATCTATTTAACAAATTAATATTTTTCCGTCAAACTTGGTATACAGTAATCGCAATAAAAGGTTAATATTTTGATGTGAATATTTTCTTTTGACCTGAAACCAGTGCCGTGGGTATGGGTCTTCTTCATTCTTGAATCCCCTAAACTTATACACCAATGGTGAAAAATATTTTTTAATATTAAAACTTTATTATATTTTCTGAGAAATAGTGCTCTTGAGAAAATTCACTAAGAAAATTTGTTTTTCAGATATTCTGACTTTTTCTAATCACTCATCTTTTCTTTTGAAATATTAAAAATTGCAACAAATAAAACTAATGTAAACAATTTAATTGATTCATTTTCGTCAATGCAACGATAGCATTGATTTCTTAGGAACGTTTTTTCCGAATTAGCTTGACATTATTTATTTCGCCACAAAACCTTCGAATACGATGTAGGTAATAGATTTTTTCTATTATACACTGGAGCTGCTTATTATTTTTTTCTTTAAAAACTCCTAAAGAAATAAATCTAGTGGATTAAGACCCGGTGATCGAAATGGCCATGTAACTGGACCACCTCAACCAATCCATCTTTTTCCGTAGACTGTATTTAATCAACTTATAATTTCAACATGCTCTAACCAAATAACAAATAAACTGATTTGACATGAAATCTATCATTTATATTGTTACAAACGTAGAACAAAGCAATGTCTATTAAATCTTATAATTTTTGTAAGATCTTAGTAATGACAGAAGATAACCCTGCTTAGAAAAAGTAAAAATATCTGAAAAACAAATCTTTCTAGTGAATTTCCCCAAAAGCACTTTTTTTCAGAAAATAGAACAAAATGTTAGTATTTGTATGAAAAAAATACTTTTCATCATGGCGTCGAAGTTTAGGGCGTCCAATGGTAAAGAAGACCCCATACCTAAGACACTGACTTTAGATCAAACGTTATTCATGTTAAAATATTAACCTTTTATTATGATAACCGCTAAGTTTGAAGAAAAAATATTGTATAGTAGAGAAAAAATAAAATATTTTGATAATAATTGTTAATCGCCATGTGTCAGGAAAATGGAGTGTGATAGAAAAGATATATCTAACTATTATTTTGTTATGTTCTATCTTCTTTCAAAGTTAACAACGAAAGATGTATACCTTGAATGATTCTTTTAAAACTAGAGACTTCTTTAATTTTCTTTTCAGTGACAGTGATTTTTCCATAAGAAGGTATTTTTAACAACAATTGTACTGTTTATTACAGCTTCCAACACTATACTTATATAATATAATATTAAATTTCGTATATCAAATTAGTTAAATATTAAAGTTAATTTAGGACTTGCTATGGATATTTTCCATCGATATATCCTTGAGGAAAGAATCACAGTTTATTTTAACAATTTTTCGTGGATAGCAACATCTGGCTTTGAAAAACGGAACGACAAAAATGTTCGCTATTCTCTTACGCGAATTCCACAAGAACATTTTTTAATTTTTCTACCCTCTCGAATGTATACAATCTTCTAACAGCAATTCTCTCGGCTTACACTTGTTTTTAATATGGACTGTTAAAATGCTAAGGCTCTTATATCAGCTGTAAAGCTTTTATCTGCAGCCCGCTTACGCTTGATATATTCGAATTCCTCTGGGAAAGACCGACAGCTCATATTTAGAATCCACCGCCATGTGTTGTGTTACATGCTTATCTTTTCTCGTTTTGTCTTAATATAGTTACTACAGGAGGAGTTTTTACGCATGTAAATAAGGTTACCATATGTATAATGCTTATAATTTAAATTTAGTCGATATATAAAATGTGTCGATCGTACCATTATACAGAGTGATATTAATGGTACATAGCTTAAGCGTAGATTGGTAACATCAAAATAAAGCGATTGAGCTCATCAATTGTTGCTCCTTTCCATTCTACAGAGTGCTAAAGATTTGTTACTATATTTGCCATATGTATGGATCGATTGTTTTGAAAATTTGTATTCTTATATTTTTTGAGGTGGCAATTATAAATCTGCTCAAAGTGTTGAGATCACGAGTAGGGGCACTTATAAATCGATAAACTCAACCTTTTTCGAGAAACAGACGATTTAGGTTTTTGAGATTCAACGGGAATTAAATTAGTATGACTGTAACTCTAGGATTGAGTACATCCCATTTACAGTCATATGTGAGTCAAAAAAATAATATCAGATGCATTTTCTAAAAAAATAATATTAAAATCATCCATTAATATAACAAATGTTATTCTCAAGAAAGTAGTCAAAACAGCTAAAATACCTAAATTTGAATAAGGAGAACCATATCTTACCATCATATCAGTAGGTTACAAAACATGCTAGATACTAATATAACTATGAAGTTTATTAAACTGCAAAATACATAGTGATTTCTAACGTCATGCATTTGGAACACTAATTTCGATTACGATACCTTTATTAGATATTTCTAGTGCAAAGTTAAGATTGGGTGAAGGTTGATGGCTCTACGTTTTTAATCAACTGCTCGTTATGACATTGTTTGATGCATTTGAACCTTTTGAATATATTATTCTATTCTCTATGTTCATGTAACATTTTTTCATTAAACCATTCTGCTAACAATGCGAATTTCGATTACATCAAAGCTAATTTTCCAGCTTTACATGAGAAATCACTGCTAACTGACTGGTCGAGTCTGTCTTTTATTTGCAAAGTGGATGACACTGCGTTACGAAACATTTTATCCATCATATATCTGTGAACTAAAGCAGTTTTTAACAGGCAATTTCCAAAATGGTTTACTGAAGAAATTATTATTGCTGAATGGGAGCAGAAAAATAAGGCTTATAGAAGGTATAAATCCACAAATCTTGTAAATGATTATATATAATTCAAAATATATAAGATCTACAGTCGAAAAACATCTTATACAATTAATAACACTGTAAATGTCACTATCTAACATGGAACTTAGTTGAAACAGTCAGACTTAAACAAAAACTTTGACTTACTTTTAAAATCAAACAAAACCCTGATATCGTAGCACCGAATTGAAATTAGTTAAGATGATTTGGCTTACCACAAACCAATCTTATTCTGGTAAATGTTATGGTTTTCTAGACTTCCATTAAACAGATAATCCAGAGGAGGAAGGAAAAGAGAGAGAAGGTAACCACATAACACTGATAATAATTTAATCAAGGCAATATACATCCAATATGGGAACTTGAGCAGGCAAATAACCGCATAGATTATGCTTATCAAATAATATGTGTAATGGTTTCTTCTACTTATCGTTTCAGAACACTTTCTCTTTAACATCCAACAGAAGCCAGCCATCATATTTATATCCCATCACGCATGGTTAATGCCGTTTCATTTCTTGATATATTGATGAATCATTCTCCTTGCTCTTCGCTGTAATTTGCAAGATTTTGTGGTAAGCAAATCAATTATTCAACAGGCAACCCAATCCCTGGTAATTCCTAAGTAAGGGTACCAACTAATTCCTTATAATTCTCACTTTTGTATATTCTCAATTACCTTATTAGATGTAATAAATGCGTCACTACTCAACATGGTACAGATCAGAAAGCTGTCAAAATTGCTACTTTTATTTTTTGCATCATATATTCTTCGAAAATTTTCACATCCATATAACATCGTTATCCAAAACTTTGACAAATTCTTTCATCATACCAAGTGTAATGTGAAGATATAGAAGGAGAATATTAGAAGCCTCTACTAAGAACTTACAAGGTTTCGTAGAATCTTTGGCAGACCAATCTATTTTGACGTAATGTTTGATCTCTGCTATTTCATTAGCATAGAAAACATAGGAAAGTTGTATAACTGATTACTGACCTAAAATGATAAGAATAATCACCACAGATTTGTCAGTCGTAATCCGAAACCATCACAATATATTGATTGTTCTCTGTAAGATACTGAATATTGTATATATATGAGAGCATTTGTATTTGTATCATGTACATGCTTTTGCAATAATAATGACACTCCCTCAAAACAGTGTTTTTCTTCTACAAGTTCTGAGCAGAACTTTCATTAAATCTCTATTGGGAAGTGAAACAACTAAGAACTAATGTTAAAAATTTAAAGTAGATTTCATTACAGATAAGTTCATTTTTAAGAGATTATTGCAAACGATTGTACACCATTCAACTTGACTTGGAGGAATCTATAAACAATTTCTTTTCATTAAACATCATGCAGCACATCAAGTTCTCTTCTTCACTGAAATAGTAAAAATGAATCACCTTTTTTCGATTAATTTGCGCTCCTGTTTTAGCAGGTGTTCACATTATTCGAGAGAAGGGGTTACAAAAACACAAATAATTATAATATAACACATGTTATGGTAATTTACCTGTCCAAATTTGAATACTGGCTAAATTGTCCCCAAAGTTATGTGGTGTTTTATAGACTCTCTTATACTTTGGATTATGTACTTTTTGAAAGGCTGCAAAACCATGGGGTTTGCCAGAACAAGAAAGGGGTCATTTAGCATATTTCTTATTGCAGTTTCTGAATGATTATGTAATTTTAGTGCCCTCTGAAAAAATGTTTTAGTTTTTTGACGCCTCCAAAGCATTTAAAATAATTTGAGAAAATCGCTGTGTGACGTAATTGTCTCCCATAGAATATCGGGTTGCGCTTCTTTACTTGCTTTAAAGTAGAAGGGCGTCAGCGCCGTTATGTAATCAAACGCTTCGCTTCGCAAGCGTTTAGTACTAATTTGACCTCGTATAGTTCTAGAACTACTTATCAGATGGACTTTAAATTTTCCCGTTGACCATACATCATAAATGTTTCATAAAAAGGCAGATAGTGTAATTTTAAGTGTGACCAAATGAGAGTGATGGACATGCCAGTCCAAATCATCTTAATTTATTTTAATTTTGTTATATTGTGAGGAAGTTATCTAATCATTAAGAATCATAAAGTGATCCATGGTTATAGTGTTAGCACGAAAACATCAAAGAATCCTAAGTTTGTCTGTTTCAGCCCATAACTTTAATGTTTGATAGTGAATTCTGCCACTTTGACTTTTCAGGGAGATTTATATTTTCAGACTCGATTTCGGGGAGCAAAAATATATGGGTATGTTATATATGCTATAATGCAGACCAATTTTTTTAGGTCGGTGTAGTTAGCAATTATTTACGTTTTTCGGAGAGGAGTATAGGTACATAATATGTATATTGTATATACCCATGCATGGTTTTTTCATTCATGTAGGTAATAATAAAAACCGCTGTCCATTGCCAATTGGCAAATATACACATTGTTCTACTGTGAAAAGGAACATCACTTGCAACATTTATAGCAGGATCAGACGATAATAAAATATATTTATGTGTGGTAGTAAAAGATATTGTGCAAAGATGTTGTCATATGTTTAAGAGACGGTGATAAAATTTAATTTGTTTATTTAAGAAAACTATTCGTTTCCTCTAAAATTATATATTATACTAGGTGACCCGGCAAACGTTGTTTTGCCATATGAATTATTTCTAGTGAATATTTTGGTAGTCGGCTTCGTTCTCATCCCTACTCCGTGCTGTTTACTTACGCCTGGCAGGGATAACTGATCTAGTGATAATAGATCAGTTATCGATTATAAAAATGAATAAATTACTAAAATTACTATTAAAAAATCGGGGTTTGTGATAGAAGGGTGGAAATTAAGTGTTGTATGTATTTTTTAATGCCACATCATAAAAAAAATAAAAAAATGTTATCCAAAAAATAAAAAAAAATGTTTGGGGTGGACCACCCTTATCACTTAGGGGTATGAAAAATAGATTACGACTAATTCTCAGACCTACCGAATATACATATAAAATTTCATAAAAATCGGTCTAGCCGTTTCCGAGGAGTATGGCGTCTAACACTGTGACACGAGAATTAATATATATATATATATATATATATATATATATATATATATATATATATATATATATATATATATATATATATATATATATATATATAGATAGATTTTATTTAACCAATTGTTTCATTCTATACTGTGTTTGTTACCAAGCTTAATGTATTTAAATGTTACGGAGCTATTTTCGGTACTCTTTTTATGAATGTTGCACACTTAAACTTGCTCCATCATTCTGAAATATCCTGATATCGTGGCCAGGTAAATAACTCGAGTTTTTGTCGGGGCAAATCTAGGTTATTAATGTACCAGTTGATTAAAAGTACAGTACTTCATATAAAACGAATCGAATTTTGCAAGAAAGTATCTCGAAAGCTGTAATTGTACATGTTGGTTTGCTTGCGTTGTCACCTCTTTTTAAGATGTCACTAGCCCGGTCTCAGATGTTATATAGTGGGAGCTAGGTCGTGGTTCGGAATAAATGTATGAATAATTTTTATAAATTTTATTTAGATGTTAATTGTTGAGCGCCACCAACCGTAAAAATAATGTCTCAGTTATCAAATTGTGGTTGGTCAAAAAAATAACTACCACTCGGACATTAATATTCAAGTTAATAAAATTTAAATATTAATTCTAACAAGCATCTAATATTTTCAGAAAAAATAGTTATTTTGTCCTTCACACTGTTTTAAATAATAAAATTAAATAGTTAATTAAATAGTGGTTTTACTGTAGTGGTGAGGCTCTTAGCCTCAAAAAAACAATAATATCGTAATGATCAAAACGTAATGATGGTTGCAGATTTTCAGTATGGCTCAAAGCCGCAAAATAAATAAATTCTGATCTAAAGAAAATCTGAACGATTTATAAATTTAATAATCAATAGGAAAATTTCAGTGTCTCAACTGTGTCGATCTCACCAAAACAGAAGCCACCTTGTCTCTATCCTTGAATGTTAGTTCTGCCTCGGCCACTATGAATTGCTTCCGTAGCTCTCGGAAGAAACCTTGACCTCCACTATCAGCCGCCTTATTGGTTTCTCAGAGTTGTTTTTCAACTTAGACCCAAATTCTAATTTGAACCAGTTTGACTAATGTATGCCCAGCATTAAAACTCCAAAAATCTCGTGGTTTTGGAGTTCTCCACTCACGCTATAGAGATTAGAAAAACAGGCCAACCCGCGTGCCAGTCGCAGAGCAAAAGGGCTTAGCTCATCCGTTCCTTTGAACAGGTGATCTATCGTGCCAACTTAAATGAAATCGTTATTACCAACCTTAGAATTTTAAATATTTATGTGATCCGTACTGAACTGATTGTAAATAAACAAATAGATAATTAACTTGACACGTGTGTGAAATAAATTATGACCAACTACCTGAATGAACCAATAAGATTTGATATTAAATAATTATTCTTAAGCTATATTTCTGATATTCATATAATAATATAATCGCTGATAGAGACAAAATGCCTGCTGCTTAAGATGACCTGTAACATAAAATAAATATTTTTAAATATAATTCTCAAAACAATATCTATAATTTACAGTAATTATTATAAATAATATTTTACACTGCAGATTATTATACAGGGGAACGTTCCCAGTAAAAATGAACGTTGCAGCGTAAATTTTTTATATTGAATTTCATTTAAGCTTGTTTTGAATGGAACAATAAAAGTATTTTATCAAATAACTTTCACTATTACGTTACAGTGATCCGTTATATTTTCTCTTAAATAATTAAGAGAAATTCAAGATATATCTATGTTCCAAATATTTATTAGCAATCATTGCATATTCTATGCTGTTGATGTTTAACTCAGAACTATTTGCTTTACTATTCTGTACCTAGTAAAAAAGGGATAGCAAATATAATCATATGCTTTCACGTCATAATACTGCATTAGTGTAGGAATGAATTAAATCTGGGAAACCCAAACAATATATCTATAGTAATTTCAGTGTTTATATACAAAGTGGATTGAAAAAAATTAAATGTATTATTGCAAACTTAACCTTACTATAGCTAAAGGTAAAAGTATGGAAAGAATAATTGTTAAAAATTTTTTTTAACGATAATGTTATTCCTGCATAGCAACATAGTTTTCTACCGAGCAGAAATTGACTAAATCACTTGATCATTGTGAGGTAATTGATTTAGCAAATGTTTTGATCAAATTTCTACTGTAAGGTTGTTTGCGAGGTGGGATTATTATAATGTTCGTGGGAAACTGCGTTTAAAAAATTAAGTCTATGGATATGTGAATCTTATTCTGCTACTTTAGACGTTGTTATGACACTGCAGCTGGATATGAAACTAACAGTGCACCTGACTAGACCATCTGGAGACCACCAGAAACAGTTTACAGCAACATATCTCTTGCCGTGTTACACCAGTTAACCGTCTTCACAAATGAAACACAAAACAATAACCGGCAGGGACTGTCATTCATAATGTCAAGTAATTCATTCATTAAATAATAAATTAGCCAATAAACAAGTAACAAGCATGCCAAGATACTCAGTGATAATTCACTTAATAATTGAACAAACATGTCACTAAAATTCCAATTATTTAGTCCAATATTCAATAACTTAGCACACACACACACACATACACCTTTCTAGCTTTCTTATAAAATTCATCAGCGCTACTGTAAAAAGAATATTAGGGTCTGACCAAATTCTTAAGACAACCCTCTCTTTCATTATTGTCAATGTTTATGTTAACGTCACTCCTACTCAGCAGGCAGTCACCTCGTCGGCCCAATAATTTCACTTGTTAAAAACATATTCCTGACAATTTCATATATCATTCTCATAACATATTCCTTCTTAACCTTCACCTATCTCATACTTATTCCAATAATATTAAGCTCATTTTATAATTCCTGACTATTTTTTCTTCGGATCCACTCCGTATTATTTTATCTTTCTAATGCTTGTTTAATATGATATTCCCAAAAGATAACACACTACACAACTTATAGATCTAGTGTATTAATAATGATATAAGAAATCATATATTCCTGGCAGTATCACAACTAAAACATGTGAGGCAAAAACAATGTAAAACTATGTGTAATGAGTTCATTCAACTGTTGAATTAAAATCTTATTCGTCTCTATCAGATTCGTTGAAATAGCTACTTTGTTTATCGCTGTGGGCTGTCGTCACTGAATAATCAATAATAATGACTTCACTGATTAGTAAATCAGTGATTATTAGCTTCCTCTTATACGTATAGATTTGATGAGGAATATTTTACGCCACAGGAACAAAGCAAAAGGACAAGCGTGAGAAAATGTATGCAATAAACACAAAAAGCAGCTATATAAGCTATTAAGTCAAATTAACTATGATGACCTGTCGACTACTTTTGCAACGAGTTATTGGCCTTGATATATGCAGATCTTTTTGCATTTCTTGCATCAATTGATTTAAAACGGAATTTTGAAACAGACTAATAATAATATTTGAAGGCAGTAAGAAAAAAGCTTGTTTATAACATGACAATGAAAAATTATTTGACATTTCAAGGTTGCTTTAGCTTTCAGGATGATATATATGTAAAGGATAAGAACTTTTTACTATATGGTACCATCACTTAGTTTCTTAATACATTTTTGGATTATAGAAACATTTCTAAACACTACTAACCTGCACGAAAATTTTGCTCTGAAAATTATTTACTCTATTAGAAGAAAATATAACAGGGTGTCTGTGAAAGGTTGGGAAATGTCGGAGCTACTGGTGACCAAAAAAAGTCGATTGAGCCAAATATGTCTTATCCGAATGTTGCTGGTTTCAAAAATACAGGGCGTTCAATTTTATTTTAAAATATCTCAATAACTTTGAAACCTGTCGGAGTTTAAAAAAAAATTGGCACAATTATGTTTTTTGGCACAGCAAATAAGAATTTTTAACTAATTTTGGCGTTGCTTATACAGGGCGTCAGTTATGCCCTGTTCCTTTGATAAAAAGGGGAAACATTTTTTTGTATTTAGAAATACGGACATCGTGTATTGAAAATAGGAAAAACCTGCTTTGTTCTTGTTCGATTTCGATATCTCGCTTGGTTATCGAGATATTTGCATATACAAAGGACAATGTTAAAAATAGCCGATTTTTGGCTTATCCGGGGGAACGCATAAATCATAAAAAAAACAATTGATTATTGTTAATTAACATTAGAAATGAAATGGCCCAGAAATACGTCAGATAGCTCGGGAAATGTCGCTACTACCCCTAAACCTATATAAGCTACCCTTAAATAGCTTTAAATGGATGATCATTAATTATTGTTATAAAATTCGTGTAAAATGAAAAAAATGCTTGAAAATGATTTGAACAGACAGTATGTCAATATATTTTTTTTCATTTTACACGAATTTTATAACAATAATTAATGATTATCCATTTAAAGCTATTTAAGGGTAGTTTATATAGGTTTAGGGGTAGTAGCGACATTTCCCCAGATATCTGACGTATTTCTGAGCCATTTCTAATGTTTAATTAACAATAATCAATTGATTTTTTTATGATTTATGCGTTCCCCCGGATAAGCCAAAAATCTGCTATTTTTAACATTGTCCTTTCAATGCATTTCGTTTTTTAGAAACTTGTAATCCTTAAATTAAATGAATGCGTCTTGACGGCTAGTGTGAAGCAAATTATTTAGTTTTTTAAATAGCAATTTAAAGGGAAAGTAAACAGTGATCGTATCATTTGAATAGCTATTATTTGTTATTTCCTGGCTATGGTGGAAACCCGTAAAATGTGTTTTAAAAATTATAACGGATTAATCAAATGGTTTTAAAAAATATCTGCACATAGCGTTACTATGGTTTCCATTGTTATGATACAATTAAAGTGCCAAGTTGACAATTGTTGTAATATTTTTAAAGTACTTAGTATACATTTACAGAATATTGTGAAAACCCTCATGGTATAAGGCAAACCCACCATCAAGTGCAATTTCAAATAAATTAATGGGCAGGCATAATTGGCCATTATTTAATAGAACCTGTCGAACTACCACCTAGACAGTTTCTCCAAGACCAACTACCTACTTTATTAGAGGATCTTCCCCTACAAACACGCTTTAATATGTGATTTATGCACGAATGTGCTCCTCCTCATTTTAGTTTAAGAGTTAGGGAGCACTTAAATAGGGTTTATCGATGGATAGGCCAATCAGGACCAGTGCCCTGGCCGCCTAGATCACCAGATTTCTACTTATAAGGTGACTTGAAAACATGTATTTACGCAACTCCTGTGGCAAGTCAACATGAACTGCGGCGAAGAATTTTCTACCATAGCCAGGAAATAAAAAATAATATTCAGATGATTTGGAGAGTACAACCATCATTAATTAGACGTGCTCGTGAGTGTATTAGGCAAGGCGGTGCTCATTTTAAACAATTTTTATAGTAGGCAATTATTAATTTTTAATCATAAGTAGATACATTTTTCTTAAGTTTCCAATTTTTTCTGTTTTGTTCGTATTTTTTCCTTAAATGCTTTTTATTTTCCTTTCCCTTTAAATTGCTATTTAAAATACTGTAAATAATTTGCTTCACACTAGCCAGCAAGACTCATTAATTTAATTTAAGGATTACAAGTTGCTCAAAAACGAAATGCATTGAAATTTGTATATGCAAATATCTCGATAACCAAGCGAGATATCGAAATCGAACAGGAGTAATTTTTCTATGAAATAAAGCACGTGTTTTCCTATTTTCAATACATGATGTCCGTATCTCTAAATACAGAAAAAAAAATCCCTTTTTTATCAAAGGAACAGGGCATAACTGACGCCTTGTATAAGCAACGCTAAAATTAGTCAAAAATTCTTATTTGCCGTGCAAAAAATATAATTGTGCCAATTTTTTTTAATACTCCGACAGGTTTCAAAGTTATTGAGATATTTCAAAATAAAATTCTAGTATTGAACGCCCTGTATTTTTGAAACTAGCAACATTCGGATAAGGCATATTTAGCTCAATCGACTTATTTTGGTCACAAGTATCTCCAGCTCCGAGATTTCCCAACCTTTCACAGACGTCCTGTATATGTACGTATATTAAACAGAACATCCGAGACGTTACTGCGAGGGGTGTTTCGCAGAGGCATTTTGGTGTACAACATTGCAGGTATTTTGAGACATTTTCTTGAATTCTGAGTTTACGGCATTTTGAGGAATTTTCTGGTATTTAGGGGCATTTAAGGGCATTTCGAGGCATTTTGGGGGTGTTTTAGAGGCATTTAAGAGCATTTTTGAAATAATTTTTGTATTGTGTGTGTACGCGTAATAGTTTGTCCACGAGGTGCTCGTTGAGATGGATTGTATAATTCGATATCAAGGCGTCAGGCTGACCAACTAGGCTCATGGATGTTGAAAATTGTACATTAGTGTCATTTCTTTGGTTCAAAATAAAAAATCATGTAAGTAAGTAACCACTTATTTCATTATAATAGTATTTTTGTTTTTTGTAAACTTTCAACCGGCCTTGAGTTTAATCTAACCCGAGACCTAACCTAATTCACTTCGACTCACGACTTCTATAGTCGTACACATTGTATAAGAGTTAAAAACGGATGAAAATAGGCAAAGCGGGTCCAGTGTATGTTTGTATAGGGTGAGTCGATAACTTGACAAAGGAGATTTATTGCAAACCAGAAGACTTTTCAAAATAATTAGGTGCATACATGCATATTATATGGGTGTCCGGAAATTATGAGCAAATATTTCAGGCGATTCAGACAAGAAATATGAAGAAAACTTATATAAACATCGATCGACAAACGGACTCTCAGAGAGCTAGAGCCTTCTAGGGTCAGTCCTGAAAGTGGTTTATATTCAATGACAGCGATTCGAGATAATGTAACGAAATTTTGAACAGTGACTAAATTTTTATGCCGAATTCGAAAATTTACACTAAATTGAAGTATATAATTCAAATATGTATTTAACAGCGCCGGCTTAGAATATATAAAGAATGGGCCAAATCCACTAGATTCTACGACAAAAATTAATGGGTAAAAGTCATATATCTACAATGTTGTTCATAAACGCTTAGTTTTCGAGATGTTGAAGTTGAAAAAATAAAAACGATTACCAGACATATCTCGGAGATATGTTAAGGGATTTTCTTCATATATGAGCCGAAAAAATCCAAATGAAAGCATTATACGACACTTTCAGCATGAGTTTAAGTTCAATATCAGGTTAGGAATATTTGACGATCAAATTCTTGGGCAATATGAACTTCGGTCATCTATCTTTAAACGGCCAACATTATCTGCACTTTTTACAATCTAATTTAATTGAACTACTAGAAGAAATTCCTTTGAACATTAGTGCTCATGTGGTAATTACATGCATTTAGATAACATATTTCGTCTTCGATGGATTGAAAAAGAAAATGAACATCTATGGCCGCCACGTTGTTCGGATCTAAATCCGATTGATTTTTTTTCTGGGGTTATATTAAGGCCATGGTTTATAGTGCTACCTCTATCAACAATAGAAATGAGCTATGGCAAAGAATAGTTTCAGCTGCAAATGCTATGAGAAACATGAACTCATCATTTTTCACTGTTTGGAGAAATTTCTTAGAAAGATATCGAACATGTCTTTACTCAAATAATCGAAAATAATCTTAAACATTATTAATGTTTAATTAATGTTTTTTTATAGTTTTTCTTGTTATATTTTATTATTTACTTATGCTACACAAAAAATATTTATATTTTTATTTTAGTTTTCTTAATTGTGTGATATATTTTACAACTGTAATGCTTGAAATATATTATGTAAACAGTATAATGTTTGTTAATGGTATTTAATTATCAAAAAATTATGTTTCTATAACACAAGTTGCAAGTTAATGGAGTTACGTAATCCACGAACTGCACATCCTTTCCTACTTTAAACGCAGTTTATTTTTTAAAAACGGTGTCTCTCAGCGATATTCAACAAATATACATTTTTTGTTGAAAAATCATTGAAAATTTTAAAAACATTATTTATTTCCGCTTTATGCAGTGGCGCATTTATTTTTTAGAAAAGAATATCGAAAATATAGTTTGCACGCCACTGTTTTTTTCATATTGACGTGAAGTCGCAGCAAATGAAGTAAGTTGCCATTAAAACTCCTCATACCCAATTAGACAAAAATACCTTAATGCATCTCCGAGATAGATATGCCTAAAAATCGTTTTTATTTTTCAACTTCAACACCCTGTATCTGGAAAACTAAGCTTTAATGAGCAACATTGTATAACTTTTCCCAATTAATTTTCGTCGTAGAATCTAATGGTAAGGTTTGCCTATTTTTTAACGGATACCCTGTATAAAAATGATAACAGTTAGGACAGAAAATGGTAACTAAAAACATAAGGCTTTTCGAGGTATTTCCTGACATTTAGAGGCATTTTGTGGTATTTCTGGTATGCCGGTAACATTTCGGTGGCATTTAGAGCATTTCGGGGTATTTCAAACATTTTTTAGCATATTGAGGTAATTCGTGGCATTTCGGAGGCATTTTGGTGCATTTTCCGCAAGGAAGGAATTTTGGTGTACAAAATCTGGACAGCGAAACGCCCCTCGCGTTACTGTTTTTAACTCGAAACTAAACTCTCTTTCTAAAAATAATATGCCATTTTAATTTAAAGAAAATGGGAAAATGTTTGTTATATTTTTTATTTGCACTCTAAAATGTCACCAGAAATATTCGTAAAATAAGTTTATAAAATTTTCAGTTTCAAATACTGATTTTTTACTGTTTTAGAAGGTATTTTAAGCTAATATAAATCAAATCTCCTACAATTCCTATCAATGAATATGTATGTTCTCTGATACCAAACATCTAGGTATGCTGAGTAGTTAGTTTCATACAATATTATTAATACCTAAAAATATATAAAAACTTTCAAATACTGATGTCGAATCAATGCGTAAATTTTGCAATTTGCTAGACGTAGAATGGAATGTGATACTGAAAAAAATACTAGGTCAATGATATTTTTTAGAAATTCTTAGCTCCTTCGATATCATAATATGAATTGTTGCAGTTCATAACAACGATTGGTAACAATATTGAGAATACTTTATATTCTTAAATACAGGCGTGGCGTATTTAATGCAGAAAACAATAAAATACGGATTTCTAGGAATATTGCCGCTATTATACACTGTTTTGTTACTCAAATCGAAATAGCATAACAAACACAACACAATGCAAATCCATAAATACAATAACACCGATCTGTTTCACAGAACTTGACAATTTCCTTCACATAACAGAAAGTTCAATAGAAAAGCAAAAAAACAACTAGAATGCTTCGCGTCAAGAATTCAGACATCTTACGGCACGGCCGACGTTACACATTTGTTTTTATTGTCAACGTAATTTTCGATATTTGGTCGCGTTAAAAACAAATAATTTTTGCAATTTAGTTCAATATATAATGCAAACTTTAAGTGTAGTATCTAGTTTTATTACTATCAGTTGCAGTTTCTTAAATATTTTAATGAAAATATAATGAATTATTCATTTGTTCGTATGACGTAAGTCGTCTGAATTCTTTTCGCGAGTATATTATAGTTTATAAAGTCGTATTGTTCAAAATAATGTCAAATGTCATTTAACTATCACGAATCGGGCATCTGCTCTACACTAATCTAATAACATTTTACTATGACACACTACATTGGAGCGTGATGTCCGTCTATTTATAAATCGAATGAACAAATTATAAAAAAAAAACAGAACAACCAAGTTAAAACAGTAAATTTTCAATATTTTAGTGATTTTAAATCTTTTCTTCACAGGGGTAATATTTTAGGTCAAAATTCTTCAATGTGAAGAATATATTCACATCTGGCAACACTGATGTCGTAGTCTTCACTGCACTCCACTCCACAATTCGTAAACTTTTTTTCACATCTTGTAATTTTCTATTAATTATTTTTAATAGATCTATTATGAACTATATCATTTTACATCATTTGCTACTAGGAATCTAGGTTTTAATATCCTGTATAAAAGGCGCGTTATTACATTCAAGTCTATCATTTTATTGTTTTATGGTTTTCATCTATTTGTACTGTACTGTACGTCGGTGCTCAGTGTTTGTATGTAAATAAATTCATTTATAATATAACTACGTATATTCCCAATCTGTCTGAAGTTTGTTTTGCTTTGTGATGAATTCTGTTTTTTTTTTTGTGAATTATCGTATATTAAAATGTTTGTTTCTTTTGAAGAAACAGTTATTTGTTTTTAATATTATGGTTAATAGCATTACACTATTAATAAAATAAAACTAAAATATAATAGAGTTGTGTAAAGTGTTTACTGTAAACTATAAAATGTAGGTACCTCTTTGCTAACTCACCGCATTTCTTCGTAACATTTTTTAAACTTGCGAAACTAGGTATTCGTGAACATATATAGATAGTTGTATTAAATTCCCATACACGAAGTTAATAGAAGAATATAAAACCTTTATGCAGTTAACTGTGCTACTTTCGTCGAGAAATCACGTCCAAGAAGAAAATAATGGGTACATTGAATCAATTTTTGTTTCTCGTCATCAGATAAGGTAAAGGACTATTTTTCAGATAGGGAAAATTTTATGAAAAGTTTTATTCAGCTCGGTATGTGATTGAAAAATGAATTCAAGAATACGTAGTTTCAAAAATAACCCTTGACTGTTCCGTTTGGCGCAAGGACTTCTTTAATTAATCTTTATTATTTTTTCAGAAGTGTGGCAAAAACCCAATAAAACTAAAGGAAAACTAAAATTATGCCACAAATAAATAGCTTCAGACAATAACTTATTTGTAACTTGATAGTAAAAAGTAAAAAATAGTAAAAAAATCATTCTTGCGTTTTTTACCATACTAAATAAACGTTTGAGCAAAGGTAAACAAATAAATCACATGATCAAGCTGAAATATATGCAATCTAAAAAAATATTATCTTAGCCAATTAAGTAATTTATAAACATATTTAATTCAATAACATTTGAAAATAAAAAAAAACAATATAAAAAATAATTAATAAGAAGAAAATTAATCGACAACGTCAATAAAAAAACTGCTGAAAATTGTTTAATATTGAAATAAATATTTCGAAACTTTAACTTTAACTTTTTTTTCTCTCTGGTGAAGATTTTAAATATAATAATGGAAAGAGTAAGTAAATTATAAAATAGAAATAAATAGATGTAGGTATTCTGGGTTTTAATGTTTTCAATATTTGTGAATATTATTATTAACACACATTGTATTATTATATACAGTATTATTAATTATGGCGCTAAAGGTCAGCGAGATGTAGCATAAAAAATATTGAACTTAATTGTTTAAACAAATGTTCATTTTGCATACATTTTTTTACATAATTAAGTTCATGAACTAATTTTGTATAATTATATAAAAATGCATGGCCAAATATGCATCACACACATCAGTTTTATCAATTAAACACTTTCTGACAATTTCCAAAATAAAGTAATAATTCTTATATGTCATTGTAAATGAAACAATAATGCAAATAATGGCATAAAAATACACAGGGTGTTCCATTTAAAAAAAAATGTATATGTGGGTCATATTCTAAAAGAGACTCCCTGTAGACAAATTACAAGTACGCCACTAAATACGTAAAAAACTTCATCAGAAGCAATTTTCACCATTCCGATATCTCAGCTATTCTCTAAGATACAAAAAAATCCTTAAAAGAAGTTTTTTTAATTTTCGCCCTGTATCTCAAAAATGAAGAGGTCTATGGAATTTCTGATTACAGCATCTTAAGACAAAAAAATATTCCACTGTTGGGATAACCGCATCCTTCTGTCTAGTTTTCAAAATACCCTGCAATTACAATGAAATTGGGACACACTGTAAGTCCTCGAAAAATTTTGGTGGATGTTACGCCCTCACACGACAAAAATTTAATAATAATACGTTGTTTTGATATGGTTCTACTGACGGTAAAAACTTATATTCTGTTTTTCTCAAAATCGATATTTTGTGATCTCCATATAGCTATTTCTAGATCGGACGATATGATGTCTTCCACATCTTCTGTCTGATCCCAGTCTAAACTGTTTAAACGATCGTGCACATTATGTCTGCATGAACCAGCATGGACCTGCACAGCATGGTCCTACAAAGCCGGTACATGAAGGTCACCATATTTTAATGAAGCATCGCATACTAGATCGTACCTGAATGGACCGTCACCTGCAACGACCGTCACTGCAGGTCGTATCGGTGGCCAGCAGTTTCTGTGTTTGGCCGCGCTAATCCAAATAGAAATACTCGGCAAGTTAAATTGTGAATGTATTGATGAACTGTCGGACACTCACGCTTATCAACAATCTCTTTTACTTTACTTTTGGCTTACCTTAAACAATCTGTAAGTTTTTAGTCAGATGACACTGCTTGCGAAATCTTGTGTCTTGGTGCTGTTCACAAGGATGATTTCGAAAAATTTATTTTTGTCTTTCGAAAATACTGAAAAATTTTTTTGATCTCTCTCCAGTTCAGAAAATAACAGCTTTCTCTTTTTATTTATATGGTAAACCCAAAAGATTATCATTTTCCTGACTTCTTCTCCTTCCTCCTCGTCATGCAACATCATTAAAATAAATATTTATTCTTCCGAACTACACTGAACTACTACTTAAATACTTTAAAACTTTGGCCGGTCAGTGGTCGCTCGGTTTAAGGCGTCAGTCCTTGAATCAAGGTGACTAGATCGATGTGGGTTCGCGCCCCGCTGCCGGTAGACCGTATATAAGCTATATTTGTGGAGAGGATTGGCACCCTCTATGGTAGGGTGGAAGAATGTTGGCTTGGGTTAATGTGAGAGATTGATACCGGTTGATGTTTGACTACGCCCCTAATTAATGAGGTTTTCCAGGTTTCCCTCATTCCTGCACTGAATAGTGGTTAGGGTCTACCAACGTAAGTCGTTCCCGGGCGCCAATGCCACCCCCTCTCCCGCACATGTATCCGACTTCTGGGCTAATCCCCGTGATTAGAATGAGGGATAGAGATATTATTATTATTATTAAAACGTCTGCCACATACATAACCTGCACAAAAAGTTGCTGGTCTGTGCTGGAAAAGTGTGCAAAGTCGTGCAGGTTTGCAAGTCCGTGCTAGTCTGTGAAAGTCCAAAGAGGCATAATGTGTGCTATCTTTAATAGACTACCTATATTTACAAAATTATGTCACGAAGGACACTTAAAAAATACATGCCAATTTCTTAGTCCACCTCTCACCATAATCTGCATATGTTTACAGTACAACACATGACTCAGCGCTCGCAAGTGTAAAAACGTTTTGTATGTAAATGAACGCAATTATGTCATTACGAAAAGAAGTGTATTAGAACTGTAAGACCTTGAAACTGTATAAGTGAAGCATATCCGACACCAATCAAACAGCCATCAGAAATAGAATAATAATAGTGTGTGCTTCTAATCTGGCGTCTAGAACTGTCTGTTTATTATTAAGGTAAATGGTTGGCTTTGTATAACACTCCCCTAAGTTACAGTGTAATTATGCAAATTCTAATGGGTCTCCGTGCCAAATTCTTCACTAATAATAAACTCAGGTTGAGTCGGATCCTCCATTTTAATAGTGAAATATTTCTTTCTTAAAAATTTCTCGGTAGTGTTTTCTTCGAGGGGCAACTAATTATGGTTATTTTAGTTTGCGGAATTTTGATTATAATTTCGTACAGGGTGATATAAATACATGATAATTTTATAATATGCAACGTAAAGTAGAATTTTGTATACAAAAGATTAACAATAATAGAAGATATAATTTTTAAATACAATTCAAGCAGCGCTATGAAATTTATTCAAAGAAAATTTAAGGAAACTTATATTTGTTTAGATTAACTATATCAAGCGGTACAAAATCAATTAAAGATATGTAAGTATGCAGGGTAAACTATGACTAAGTACAAATATTTTAAGAAGGAATAGAAAAACTTAAGAATAAACGGAATCGCTTTTCAAAAAAATTCCAAACTTATTTATAAAGAGATTTTTTTTTTTGATATATTAAATATTTATTGAACGCTGTCAAAGCGAGAATCAGTAGGCAATCAGCAAGCAAGGGTCATGCAACGGTAGCTGTCGCTGTCATGTCATAATTCAATTCCTGTGTTTACGTTGTAGTTTTGTGTTCTTCTTCAGTTTTTAGTGCCTTATTTTAATTTTAAATATTTTATAGTTATTAAATAAAGCAATAAGACAATAAACAAAATTTTTCGGAATTCTACTTCGATATTTAAAAAGCGGAGCAAAATCCTTTTCTCCGGAAAATCGACACTTATAAATCCTATGGTAACCTACGTCCGAGATGGCTTAGATCTGTCAACTATCATGCAATCGTTTTCTACAGCATTTCCAATTGTAGAAACGAGGAAAACAAACATTAATAATAATACCTGGTAGGTAATGGCTAATCCCGTTAGCTGCAGCATTGTACATTTGATTTTCGTCCCAAACTGACAAAACTGCATTATAACTCATCAAGTACAGGTCATGATTACCCTCTAAAACACACACTTTGCGTAAATATGCCCATTTATTTTAAGAAAATCGAACAAAAGGAATATTAAAAGATAATAGAAAACTTTGAATGCACACGCGTTAGTCATTAATTATAAAATTTTGTTCGATAACCTAGAAAAACAAACCGGTGAACTTTATTGTAGAAAAATATCTGTACCTGACACAAATTTCTCTATTTAATTACTATAAAACGTTTAAAACTGAAAAAAAACACATAACGTTTTAATTATGACAACAAATTGTTGATGGTTGCCTTACTCTCTAAATGCAAAACGTGCCGAGGGGGCTACCGGGTCTCAGCGATAAAGTTTGGTTTAATATGGTTTCAAAAAATTTTGCCTAAGTAAATA
This sequence comes from Monochamus alternatus, assembly GCA_037114965.1. Lineage (NCBI taxonomy): Eukaryota > Metazoa > Arthropoda > Insecta > Coleoptera > Cerambycidae > Monochamus > Monochamus alternatus. Next base: position 22,595,512 of record CM073426.1, on the reverse strand, counting down.
AATTTAGAAATTTTTTGAAGAGCGATTCTGTTTTGCCGCAACATAAGGGTTTCCAACCTGAATTATATGTTGTTTAAATTTTGCTTAACTGCTTGTCTAGATGAGTTATCACATGTTATGTGATACATTATGAATATAATTCCTATTTATAGTCCACCAGCTCATCCCTTTAACAGCAGGATAGTCTTGAGATTAGGAGGAGGAGCTTAGGAGGATTAGGAGATTAGTGTTCGTGTCCTTTGCCTTTCCTTTTTATTCCATCTTGTTTTTAAGCTGCACTGCGCTGATGAAGAGCAAGAACCCAGAAACAACGTTGTCCGCAGTTGCTTCGTTGTTCCTTCCATCTGTATTCTCTGGATCCTTTAGCCATTAAAATCCACCTGTTTCTTTTAATTATATCAATATCTGGAAGTGCATTTATTTCGTCACTTACTCTTCAATAGGTTTCATCAGAAGCATTTGAAAAAAATTTAGCATCTCTTTATAACATATGGTGAAATATTATCAAATGCAGTTCAGTTTTTTTGTCACATTTTCTGTAATCATACAACCTATAACAGATATATTGAGTTATAAAATTATTATAGCATGACTAAATTTTCAATGATATAATCCACGAATGAACTAGACAGATTTAAAAAATGGATTTGCTCAGTAGGTATAGTAATTTCGAGGGTTATTAACTATGCGTCATATCTGCAACTCTGATATTTCCAAGATTTATATTATAAAGTGAATTTATCTTAGTTTGCAAGGTCAATAAAGTAAATATAAATACACACACATACACATACACATAGATAATATTAAACCATTATTTACAGGTATTCCATACATTGATACATTAACGTAGGTACTTCAACTGTTTTTTTTACTTTCTAGTAGGTACTCTATTTTGTGTATTTTTTATCTATTGTTATTTATCGTACCATGCTCCATTAAGGAAATTGCAAATACTTGTTTTTAGTCAACAACCCGTAACTACACTATTAAAACGCATTTCACGCATTGTTATGGCTTCCAAAATTCCTGTAATTAATCAAAGATTGTTGATTGTAATGGAAGTCACGTGTGGGTCAACGACACTTTTACATGTAACTGTGTTCAAGGAATTAAAAGGAATTCCAGTTGTAACCATCAAAATATATTTATTTAGTGACGTGCTTATCATTCTTGAGTTTGATTTTTTAGGTACCTATCTAGTTATGTCGAGTAATTTGGTCTTGTGCATTTCATAACCATAAGCAGTCAATTTTCTAAGTACGTTGGAAAGACAACATTAGGCATAACGTATGTAATTAAAGTAGTAACATTACTCCTAGGACTATATTTTATACCACCTAATATATGTATACCAAATTTCGGCATCATAGTTTAGTTATTAACTTATAAATAATATATAATAATATATATAGGGTGGCCCAAATTAGAAGGTCATACCATAAACCACATATTGTTTGAACAAAAATAATGCGACTTTTCTTATGTCATTTTCTATTTGGGCGTTCCTGTTTCAATATACAGGGTTTTAAAGTTACATTTTAAAAAAACTATTTTTCTCTACAAAACTGTTAAAAGTGGGCTTTTTAATTGTAATTTTTGATGTTAAAAATGTCATTTTTTGACACGCGTGTTAAAAGTAAGTTACTTTTAACACTAGTGTTAAATGTGTTAATCCATTGGATTTTTTTTTCTGGGGTGCTATGAGAGATATGGTTTATGCTGCAGAAATAAATCACATTAACCATCTCAGAGGGAGAATAGTAGTAATGGCAGCTGATGAACTTAGGCAAAGGGAGAATATCTTTCCAAAGATAAGGTTTTTGCTACTTAACACACACATGTACATGTGTTAATGAGGAGGGTAGGCAAGTAGAACATTTGTTAATTTAGTAGTAATTAATTAATTATTTTATTTAATGTTATTTAGGTAAAAAGTTATTATGTTGATCGTTATTATTACTATTACTAAATGAGACTATTATTTTTTGGTTGATAAGAACATATTTTATAGCCATATTATTTTTTCAATTCATAAATATTCCTCATTTTATAAAATTTAGAATTATCCATTTTGTTTTAATTAGCAAATATTCATTTAGTAAGTATTACGATTTGCTAAGTTACCAGTGTATTGTAATGATAGGTATGTCCACAAAATTTCAGTTTCACTTGAAAATTATAGTAAATTATACAGGGTGTTCGGTAAGGAATTAATCCTACCTGCCTTGTCCCTAAAACTTTACCACCGCGCTTACCACCTAATCTCCAAAATATTTAAGAAGTCACATTCAACTAATCAACCACTAACACTAACCACTGGAAATCCAAAACACATAGATAAAAGTATTAACACTTGAACAATCGATTAATTGCATCACACACGTAAATAATCTACAGTTCACACGTTACCTACGGTCACTAGCCACTATCACATCGTCCATTTGCCGTTGAACTAAAAACTTGAGGCGCCAGAAATCGGGCCTCACTATCGAGCGGAACCATAACGTATAGACATGTGCGACGCAATTTGAGGCTGACCCGGACTCCCCACGCGGGTAGAAACAGGAACGGCGGGAAATTGAAATGTAAACCAGAGGTACGTTATAACATACGAGGGCTAAATATTGAAACAATTATTTTATTTCGTTACATTAATTTTTGATAAATGTAGTAGGCAATCGGATTGGAAATTATGGGGTATTAAAATATACAGTGAAAGCCAAATTTTACAGTGACGCCCGGCCTTAATTGCTTCATACGACGAGCCGCCACTGCTTTCGAGCCACACTCAACTACTACTTCAAACCTTGAAAACGTCTGCCACACACAGAACCTGTACAAAAAGTTGCTGGTCCTAGCTGGACGAGTGTGCAAACTTGTGCAGGTTTGCAGATCCGCGTTGTGCTGGCCAGTGCAAGCATAATATGGGCGATCTTTTAAACCTCTTTTATGGTCAATGGTCATATAAAAAAGTCAGATCGGTGGGAGGTAATGGTAAAACAATGAGAATATATCCTTGATCAGTTCATGCATTTTATTTATTGAAATGAAATAAATTTTTAATTTAATGAAAACCATATGACCTTGTGCACCAATTCAATACAAGACTGGTAATATTTAACAACGTATAATCAAACTCGTGTCGGGTATTGCATCATTTTACTCAATTGCTGTAGTAATTAAAAAAGCCCCCCGTCTTTATAGAATATACTAGGACGATATAGATTTGATTTTTTAAATCTGAATGATGATGAGCAGATATAGTAATATGTAAGTGCAAATATTAAAAATATTCACATAAATATGCACAGAATTTAGTCAAAATATGTACAAAATATTTAAAATATGCTATTGCAAATATTTAAAAAATGCCATTTCACTTAAAATGAAACTAAAAAGCTTGAAACTGTGGAAAATGAGTATCTAAAGTTAAATATACAACAATTATTACGAGATATTTATAAAAAAATAGTAAAAACATAAACCGCCAAATTTTCTCAAGTTCTCAATAAAAAATGTTTGTCTTGTCAAAAAATAAAAAATTAATAATGGAAAAACTTCTTTCCACATCAACCGATGTAAGAGGGGCGATTTTAAAATTTCTCAATATAGAAGAACATATATTTATTCTAATCTAAAAAAAATAAACTTTTAGGTCAGAATATGGTGAAAAAAAATTAAAATGGAAAAATCTCATCGGTCGATATTTAGTGACATTGGGTAAAACCGATTATTAAGATGAAATGTATCAACATTGTCGAGAGTATAGCAACCTGTATATTCTGGATGCACTGTCACACCGCACATAATGCATAATGAAAGCCACCATTCTCCATTTTTTCCAAATTCATCGCATAAAAAATAGGGCATCGTTGTCACTTCCCGCTTGTTTTTCTTTTTAACAGCTCTTTCTCACACCTTGTTCTAACAGACTTCATTTAACTTGCTATTTTGCTAAACCTGCTTCATTGTCTTTCAGTTTTTTTTCTTCAAGTTCATCTCGGTTAGAGGTCGACGTGAAGATGAGCTTCATTTTTGTTTGCTGAGGATGATGTCTAATGTGTAGTGACGTCAACAAATTTATAAGTAAAATTTTATTTGAACTGGTTTGTTCTTATGGTCACCCAAGATTGGTTATCATTAGTTCAATGGATTTTGAGTCTATGGAGGAGTTATACTCCGGCGGCTTTTTCTTAGAATTTTGAAATGTTTTCTTCTTAGTAGGTATTCCGATTGGTGCAGGTTTAAGAGAATCGCAATTTGAATCTATTACAATTCCTATATTTTCTCTTGCTTTTTTTCTTTATCATTTACTGATTTCTTTTTGTTGGAGTTAATATCGCCAACTTTCGGTTAAAACCGATCAAGTTGATCGATATTACCCGAAAATACATCCACCAACAAAAGCATATTGTATTTTTAAAGTGTGGTTTTATAAAAATGCAATAAGTACACATGCATATTTTGGATTACTTACCTGTTCTGTATTCAAAAACACTTATAAAAGTATACAGTTTAACACCGTTTCGTACTGTAAACTGAATAATACGGTTATCTTTGAATGGGGAAGTTGCACAAAATTATTATTAATTGGAAATATTCAATTTCAAACATATTGAAAGGTCAGAACATGTGTCTGGCGGAAATAATTACATAATAATTAAAATATTGACATTAATAAATTGTCATAGAATGTAAACAAAACCACGTGGCTGAAAACGCGATAACATTGGTGTAACATTACACGCCGTTCAGCGCGGTTTGTTTCCGTGGATACAGGTGCAGGTTACGGTGTTGGTGATGTAAACATGCGTTTGTTTCTTGTATTTTCGCGTTCTTGTGACACTGGTGGGTCATAGATGGATAATGTAAATACTGTGTAGGTAATGCGATTATTATTAGTGGTGATATGGTGAATTTCCGGTATTGTTAACCGTAACATTCCTTTTTTACAATATACAGGGTCATTCATTAATAATGGGACAGAGCTTAATGGCATGTTGCTGACCTCAAAATGGAGCGATTAAGCCAAATATGCCTTATCCTATTGTTGCTCCTTTTGGATCTACAGGGTGTCAAAATTGAAAAAATAAATCACATTTTCTTTATTATTTTTCGATCACATCGATCGTATTTTATGAAATTTGGCATAGGGCGGTTGCTTGGGACTAGAAATTCGAATATGTCGACGATTTTGGTGTATCTGCTAGAGGGCGCCACCAACGATGGTTTGGACCCCTTTAAATCGCTACGACTTTTTTGTGCTACACTGTATCTCATTTTGGACTGAAAAAATTTTCTTCCCTATCTATCTTTTCTAGTTAAAAAAGATACACCTTGTTGATGTCGCTAGAAGCAATGGTTTCTGAGAAAAACGCATGATGCATGCAATTTATTTAAAAGTAAAGTAAAATTGTTGCGTAAGTAATGGGCCATACTGTAACAACATAATACTGTGATCAAAATATATAACTGCGTTATCCGAAAGCATAGAAATCGTATATCTATATGAACTAAAGCACACTTCTGTAATTAGATGTAAACGTGCGAACGGCATCTGACGTCACAGGTCTACACTGTGGCGGCGATAGTTTTGTGGGGGTGTGGTCAGACTAAATTTTGAAATACCGTTTTTAGGCATAATTTTCCACGAAATTATCTGAGACGAACGCCATGAAAAATCATACAATTTCCCATTGCTTACCTTGTAGATGTGGATATTGGCGGCTGATTTATATGAAAATATTGTTGGTTGGTTCAACCCGCGTGGTCGGTATTCCCGTCTTTCCCGTACTGAATTTTGCCATTTTTTGAAGTGAATATGTTAATCAAATATCAGTCGGTTAATTTTCAAGCGATGGCTGATAACTGAAATATTTGCTAATGATTCAGTTTCTGTACCACGAATGAATGCAAATTATTTGCAGGCGAATGATATTTAAAGCACTCTAATTGACTTAGTCCTGATTGTGCAATTCCACAGATAATTGCTGCTGCGATTGGAACGCATACCACGTAGTTGTTACCAGTTTATTATGATATGGGGATAACTTGGGGAAGTTCGAAACCGGGATTGCTGGTGGGAGAGCAATTCGTACGGGTGACCGAGTTCAGAAATAAATTTTGGTTAAATTAACCTGCTCGATTATGTATGATCTACCTGAATATATGGCGTGTTCACTGAGTATCATGAGCTCATAGTTTGGCATCCGTGTAATTGCTTTAATCAATAATGCTCCTGCATAATTTATGCATGTAATTTGCTTGTGAGTCATTAAACCAGAGGACTCTTTGATGTTAAGATTAAGGAACTTGTAAATTAGGAAGTATGTCGTTCTAGTTAAGAAAATTCTAAGGAATCCAATAACCGTATAATTACATCGAGTAAGCTCGATAATTGCTTTAAATTAATAGGAGTTCTTCCAGAAAGAATCCTTTTATTAAATTTTAGTCACTGGTATATGCACTGACAAAAATTATAGTAAATTTAGACGTTGTTCACATAATTACTGTAAACAACACCACATGCATACTGTACTACAAGAAACTGTAGGTAAATACAGTAGAATTACATGATTCTTGCCAAATAACATAATTTTTATTAAAAATACGTCACCATATTGTATAATTGTATTTCAAAACGTCAAAGTAAAAATTTGAGAAGTGCGAATATATTTGAAGTATATTCGTTGTGTAATCAATTAGTGACAATAAAGTTTGTTTTTCTACGTAAAGTATTTGAAGTCTAAGTCACCGTAGATGTTACATTTGTATGAGAAGTGGGAAGTTCCCCAAAGAAGACGTTTGGAGTAAACAAGTGAATGCCAGCGACCAAATTTAGAGCGACAGAAATGGAGGAAACATTCAAATAGTTAATGGAAATGATGAAAGACAAAAAAAAAGTTAATAAGATATGAAAAGGGGCCAAAAAGATGTGAAGAAGATCGAGAAAGATATGAGGGAAAGCTTAAAAGAAATGAAAAACAGTCAGGACAAAATAAAGGAAAACTTGAAAGAGATGAGGAACAGTTAGGGTGAAATGAAGAATAACCAAGACGAAATTATGGAAGATTTGAAAAGAGAAATGAAAAATAGTCAAGAGGAAATGAAGAACAGTCAATAGGAAATGAGGAACAGTCAAGAGGAAATGAAGAACAGTAGAGTAGAAAAACAGTATAGAATAAATGAAAAATAATCAAAAAGTAAATAATAAAAAGTTAGAAGAAGTAATTAAGATCGTGGAAGAAGAAATTAGTCTATTGAGGAATGAGATGCAAGATAAAGTCCAGGTCGTAGAAGAAAGTATTAGTAAGTTACATAATGAAGTCGTCAAAGTCCAAATCATAGAAGAAAGCCTAATTAAGTTGGAATATAAGATGTGACAAAACTTTAAAGAAACTATTGTCTTTGCGAGACAAGCCAAGCCCTTCTCAAATTTTAGAAGACTTGTTGTCTCAGCCAATACTACCTACGCCACTGGCTTTAGTTAAACATTCTATTAACGTCAAAATATTAACTTTTTATTATAATTACTACATATCCAGTTTGAAGGAAAATTATTTATTTAAAAGAGAACGCCCTGCGTCAGGGAAACGAAGTGTCACAGACAAAAATGTGGTGGGCAAGACCCCTGTTATTTGCTTATACTGTAACATAACATTTCCCAAAAGAAACATCGGAGATACCCTGCATTGTTTCTAAAAGCATGTTACGATTAAACTGGCTACGTCAAGTTATATAACAGCAACACGTTTAATTGTGTTAGTCATTCGTCATTCCAGATTTATAAACGAGCTTTAAATTGGAATCTCACGTTGACAAGCAGGTGGCAATATGTTACTGTGTCACAGTCGAGACCAACATTGCTGTATGGTAATCTAAAGTCCAACGAACTATACTTATTACATTTTATTAACCGGTCAGTTTGGTTTAGCAGTCTTTTTGCGAAATATATGCTGCCGTTTGACTAAAATTTCTCCGCGGAGACTTTATCTAATAAACGATCGTCGTTATTATTCAATCTTAGTAATTGGTTCAGTTTTAATCCATTATTTATTGCTCGCGACCTCAGAACTGCCTTAAATATAAACCAGATCATTAATACTGTTAGGTCTTGCCATACGTGAAAACTACGTGTGGGACATTCCTCTTCTAGAACTGTAGATGTAGCTTTGCACATTTTATCTTAAACGAATAGCATACAGGGTGAATGGCGCCTTGTTACAAATTTTGTCTGAATCATTAGCAAATGTTTCAGTTATGTATAGTCTGGCGTGTTGGTTAATTTAGAAAAATTTTGAGTGTCATTATCTGAAAAATAACCGACCGATATTTTATTGACATATTCACTTAAAAAAATGACATAACCCAGCAGGGGAAAGACGGAGAATACCGACCCTGCTGGTAATATCAACCACCAAGTTTTTCAAATAAATCCACCGCCAATATCCACATCTGTAACGTAATAGTATAGGATCCCACCATAAAACGACCTTCACCGAGCTGGTTAATGGATGAAAAGTATTTTATATCCAATTGAATATGTCAATAAATACATTGCAAATGGGTTGTCTAAAAAATTTGAGTCCAGAATATTATTAATTAACAATTAAAAATTATTTTTTCTTTATACATTTCACTGGTTTGGTTAATAGACAAATTCCATACCAATGAAGCCCATAGAATATACAAACGTTAGGTTGACTATTTTTTTCCCGTCACAACTCCTGGGTAGGCAGGTATAAACAGGTAAATCGATACTAGTAACTTGCACCGGTGTGGTAAATAAATTAAAGTTAAATTAAAATAAAGATTATTTCATTACCAACATGGTGGTATAAGGTTGTCTGCGAAAAATCAGTCCTGAATTCCGGTTGTTGAGTTTTAAAAAATGAAATATTCCCCAGCGAACCATTCCGTGCGATAGAAGAGTACACAGCATTTCAGCTGTGTGTAGTTCGTCCATACCGAAAACGAAGACGATTCGTTTATCCGCTTCTCCAAAAAATCGAATAAAGTCCGGGGGCGGCGGTACCTATTATTATTAATCTGCCCCTAGGAAGAAGAAGAAAGCGACGCTTTAAAAAGGAATATAATATACTTTTTTTGGTGGATGTATTTTCGGGTAATATCGATCATCTTCAAAAGAGGTGTCAGTAAATGATAAAGAAAACGAAACAACAAGAGAAAATATAGAAATTGCGATGGATTAAAAACATATTCCTAAACTTCCACCAATCGGAATTTCTACTAAGAAGAAACCATTTAAAAATTCTACTAGAAAGTCGCCGGCGTATAATTCCTCCACTGCATCAGAATCCATTGAACTGATGATAACTAATTTTGAGTGAGCATGAGTACAAACCAATTGAAACACAATTTTATTTATATACCTCTAACCGAGATGAACTTGAGGCAAAAAAAGTTCTAGAATTGTAGACATAGCTCTGCCCATTTTATCTTACATGAATTGCGTACATTGTGAATACCTTTAAGCCTTGTTACAGATGTTGTCAATAAAAAATAGGCAGTATATTTTTTTATTTCATAAATCGAAAGTACTAGTGAAAAATAATGGATCTGTAAAATATTTGAATTTTATAGTGGAGTAAAATCGCTTTGCTGTCTCGCTTATTTCTGGTAATTTTTTTGGTGGACAATTTGGCATTCAAAATGGATTTCTACAATTTTCTCAGTAGGGAGGATCTTTTTAAAATCGGAATTATAGAATATTTGAAAAGAGAAATGAAAAATAGTCAAGAGGAAATGTAGAACATTTAAGAGGAAACGAAGAATAATCAAGAGGAAACGAAGAACAGTCAAGAGGAAATGAAGAACAGTCAAGAGTAAGTGAGGAACAGTTTAGAAGAAATGAAAAATAATCAAAAAGTAAATAATAAGTTAGAAAAAGTAATTAAAATCGTTGACGAAGAAATTAATCTGTCGAAGAACGAGATGCAAAGTCCAAGTCATAGAAGAAAACCTAATTAAGTTGGAACATAAGGTGTGACAAAACTTTAAAGAAACTCTTATGTTTGCGAGACAAGCCAAGAGTTTCTCAAATTTTAGAAGATTTCTTGTTTCAGCCAACACTACCTACGACACTCACATAAAATAGGTTTTTTCAAGAAAATTTGTTCCAAAGTCGGCACCAGCAAATTTGTGCCATCTGTTATATCGCTGCAAATGTAGTGTAATTATAAAGTTTACTTCGCTAGGTGCTACTGTTTTCAAGAAATTGAATATTGTATGTGCGCTGTGTGAATAGTTAAGTTTGTACTTGGCAGTGCAGAGTATGTTTATGGAAATAGAACAGTGCATTCATTCGACGGATTAGTTAATTTTGAGAAAACGTACGTGTAAACGTGTCTAATGTTTAATAAATCTATTATTTTGTAGTACATGCGGTGAAGATGACAGATTCATAAAATCACTATGACTCAGAAAGGGAGGCGCTCGATACTCGTACTTCAATCATCCGCTTGCTCGACTGTTGGCATTTCCGGCACATTCAGACGCTACTGTGGCATTCATTGAATATCGGCATTGCCTTACGGCACAATTAGAAGCCCACATGATTGACTGACTCGGTTTCTCGGAGTAGTCGCATCTTCCATTCTATTAGCTGGAGTATCGCTATTTCTATTCTTGTGTGTGAAAGGGTTATCAACTTATCACTTAAAGCTAACGGGTGCTGACAGCTTCAAACAACTGCACGAGCACTATATATTGGATATGTTTTAGATAAACAAATTGAATTAAAGTCAGAGGTGGAGATATAACATTACATTATAAATACTATGCACTTTGGTAGTTTGCTGATATGAATTGAAAGTTTGCTTATCTGCCACAGTTATTCACAAACAGGGCTCCCCCATTTGTTGATAAACTACCAGCTTGCAACAGATATACGAGTATATTTTATACAGATCAGCAGTAATGGGTAATAAATTAGATTGTTATGTACTGCTATCAGTTACTATAAATTTTATACAAACGAATTGCTGACGTTTTACAAAAATTATACCATGTTTATTGGTTTAGTTTAATTTGGTTTATTTATTGGTGCCCAAGTCATGCAAAGTATTTACTCATGCCAAAAAAGAAACCAAGAAAGAAAGGAACAGTACACATAGTAACATAACTAAGACAGTTTTGTAGTAGAATAATGTAAAAGAAATTACATAGTATAATAGTATAGTATAAATACATATAGTTTAAACATAGACAGAACATATTCATTGATAAACTACCGTTAAAAAATTCCTGAGAACTGTAAAATGTCTTTTTTTTGCGAATAAGATAATATTATTATAGACACGAATGTCACCACCGTGAACAATGAAACCATAGTATCACAATTTATCTACCAGTATTGAGTGAGATACACAGTCAAATGCTTTAGTCAGATCTAGGAATTGAAAACAGCGTGAAGCAGGTTTGTCGGTGAGAGAAATTTCTTGAAGGACTAACAGGTCCTTACGTACCATAATACGGTGTACGAGGAAGGAGATATGGAATAATATATGGCTCCACCACTTCCTTAATGTAGCAATGGTCTTTCATATTTCCTCTACTTAATGAAAACTAGTGGGGATCTGCTACCATAAGCGATAGCACATAATACCGTAACGCCTACTGTGTGATGGTCATGATGCTTTTTGTCAAATTGTGGATCGCGTCTTTCATCACGTCGTCTTCCCACCCTTGCACGACCATTGTGTATCCCCAGGTAGAAACGGATACATCACTAAAGAGCATCTGATTCCATTCTTGGTTCCACTGAGTCCTCTCTCTACATCTTGTAAGCAGTCAGCACAATGTTGGCGAGTGAGAGGCAGCACCCAATGTGGACGATAAGACAAGATGCCAAAACTTTGCCGACATACTGTACGCATACCGCTCATCCCACATGTTTTTCAACTACTGATTTGCAATAATAGTCCGGCTGCTGCTAAATCGGTCTCTGAGAGCAAAAAGTCGCAATCGCGAACCTTCTGTGGTTCATTTATGATAGCCGCTGCCTCTCGCTCTATGTCCAACGCCTTCCTGAGTCAACTGACACCCCGTGCTATGGTTGCCAAGAATCTGTCCTTCTGGAAATTTCTTTCACCAACAAACTTATTTCGCGCAACCCAACAATTCGCCTCCTCTCAAGCTGGGAAATCTGCCCAAGTACTCTACGCAAAATCAGCTGTAAAAAATGTAAGCAGAAACTTAAACGGATAAACTTAACGGATAAAAAAAAGTGAACGGAAAAACTTGAAAATTAAATATATTTTTTTTACTTTCATCGAGAGAAGTAAACATGCAAAAAAATTATCAAAATAAAATGATAGTTGTTTACCCTTATTTGTCACCTAGTATAGTTTTCAGACAGGTATTGATTTTTAATAATTATTAGGGTCAACTTGTGTATTGAACATCTTTCGTTGAATTGGAAAATCCTATTTAACTTTATTTTCGTTGTTTATTACAGTTAGCTAGACCTGGTGCTGGTAGATAAATAAAGTACCTCAATTAAATCGAACTTGATTAATTTGCATTATTCATGAATATGATGTCAGTGAAACTGGGGATTAAATACGTGTCTAGTTAATAGTTACTACATTGCATTTTTGGACAGTATATGCATGTTTAAGCTTTAATTGCCAAGTTCGATGTAACATTATTGTATACATAAATATAATTATATGAACTATATGTATATTGTAGTTTGATTGTAAAGCTACAGTCTGTTTTATATTACAATTATGTGCAATTTTCGAGGATGACGGGCAACATGAATAAACTAATTTACAGGAAAATTTAGGCTGTATATCAGTTTCTGGTTTCATTCTGTTATTTTACAATGCATCGATATGACAATTTTAGCAGAATTTAGCTTTTGTTTGGACATTTATATGTTACGTGATTCAATTTCTAATTACCATGCCATCTGTCATGTAGTAGATGTTTAAAAATGAATTAGCCTCGAAAATACTTTTACATTTTCTTTCAAAAATTGTGAAATAATTGTACTACGGAAAGTGCACAGAAGAAAGCTTTACAGCATCAAGATTAATACACTTATTCCAACACCAGCTTACTTTCACTATTCCTCAAGTAGAGCAATAGGTATTTTATTAAAAGATTGATTTATTCTTGTTTCATAAGAACATATATTATTTTTTAAGAATAAAAATTACTTGAAAACTAATATACTTAATATGAGATGAATTTTCGTTTCTATAAAAAATTGTTTTGTTTTATTTAGACTATAAGAATTACCTAAGACAACAATTCAATGTGAAATTATGTTTATCTTTTATTTGAAGTGTGACTTGAAAGAATTACTGCAAATATGTGAAATAATATTAAATAAGTAATTTTGAATAAAGTAAATAATAACTTTTTTTTACTGTTTTAGAAAGGTATTTTAAGATAATATAAATCAAATTTCCTACAATTCCTATCAATGAAGTCATATGTATGTTCTCTGATACCAAACATCTAGGTATGCTAATGAAAAATTCATTCAAAAGCCCCAACCTGCGTTGAATTACACCCACAATATCTACCCATATATTCCTTATTATTAGCTTTTGTAACATTTTTTTACTGTTTTAGAAAGGTATTTTAAGCTAATATAAATCAAATCTCCTACAATTTCTATTAATGAAGTCATATGTATGTTCTCTGATACCAAACATCTAGGTATGCTAATGAACAATTCCACAGACAAAGCCCTATTCAATAATTATCTAAAGAAAATAATCTAATTTACTTACTCTATAAAAATCTAACTTCACTTTTTTGGCAGTGGGGACACGACAAATTCAACCACAATAGATGAGATCTGACCTATTTCTGCATTTTTAGGATTGCTTCTTCAGGTGGTCTCCTTTACGTTGAACATTTTTCAAGTAGGTATTGTCATATTTAATTCATTGACAGGATGTCACTTTTTTGTCATTGTCGATATTTAACTTCAAATAATTTTAATTTTTATAATAATTTTTATAATTAGATATTTGATTCAACAAAAAAGTGAAGTTAGATTTTTATAGAGTAAGTAAATTAGATTATTTTCTTTAGATAATTATTGAATAGGGCTTTGTCTGTGGAATTGTTCATTAGCATACCTAGATGTTTGGTATCAGAGAACATGCATATGACTTCATTGATAGGAACTGTAGGAGATTTGATTTATATTAGCTTAAAATACCTTTCTAAAACAGTAAAAAAATGTTACAAAAGCTAATAATAAGGAATATATGGGTAGATATTGTGGGTGTAATTCAACGCAGGTTGGGGCTTTTGTCCACTGAGTAGTTAGTTTCACACAATATTATTAATACCAAAAAATATATAAAAACTTGTAAATAATAACATTGCATTTAGAAAAAATAAAACATAAAGTACATGATCAGTATGTTTGCTTTAATTTAAGTGTATGTTGTTTCCATTTCTAGTTCTAGAGTAGTATTTAATTATTAATATAAAGTAAGTAACATAAAACAGATGCCTATAAAATAAATATATGTAAACACCTGAAAGACTTATAGTAATCTTCCAAAGCCATTCCTTCAGACATCAGACATATACCGCTTTCGAGCTTATTAGCTCTCCTTAGTATGTCATAGATGCAGCAACCAATGACTTAACTGACAGAAACCTGAGTAGATGTGATGCAGCAGTTAGCTATTTTCTAAAAATATTTAAATAGTTGATACCTACCACATTCTCTTCTATTATAACAAATTGTCGGAAAAATTTTGTTTTCGTGTATGGGATCACAATATGATTCAACATTAGTTTAGTTAATTCAGACCCCAAAAATGCCGATTATCACTGCAACCTTCATGAATAGATATATTTCATCATCTACAGTACATAGAAACTTCTGAATTTTTTGGCTTTGTTACCTTCTGAACTTCGTTTCAAAAATTCGATTAGTTGAGAATGTCTCCTTATATCTTGATATTTCTTAACTGAAATCGTAGTCCTCAATATTGGGTAGTGAGTCCATATTGTAGATGGTTTCTGAGAGCGTTGCTTTCCGGAAAATTAAGCCAACACGATTTTCTGAGACACCTCCTTTACCTTAATAGCTTTGCACCAATCTTCAAATTTTTGGTACTCGAACTCATACCTCGAATTGGCTTTTGCCGGAACTAGACTTGAAATCGCTCCGTTTGCCGCTGCGTCTAAATCAGAGTGTAAACTTCCATCAGAATTACTCAGTTTGAAAAGCGCTTTTTATATTTATGGGCTTGTTTGACAAAGTTCTGACAGTAACCATGTGAAAGGTAACATAAGAAAACCTGATCCGTAAATTTAATCGTAGGCACTTTTTTCTGTTAGGAAATACATCAGCTTCTTGTCACGTCAGTTGGCACTTTTGCCAAACATATTTGTTTCGTACAATATTTGTACAATATTTTTGTTAGTAGTATTTTCCTGACCATGTAAATAATAATTTCAAATTACAACTCCTAGGAACAATAGGTAAAACAAAAAAACAAACACAAATAATCAAAAAATCTGTATTGTTTTGTGCACGTTTCGGGTCATTTTTATACCATCTTCAGAAACAATGTTAATCATACAGAAACATCTTATTTTCTTCCTTAGCTAATTTTATATTCAGTTTTTCATACTGATGTAACAGTTTTTAGTAGCAGTATCCAATTATAGAAAATTAGTAGTATTTTCCTGACCATGTAAATAATAATTTCAAGTTACAACTCCTAGGAACAAAATCTTTTAAATATAAAACTGGCTAAGGAAGAAAATAAGAAGATTTTGTTGTAAGATTAACATTGTTTCTGAAAAATGATCGGAAACGTGCGTAAAACAATACAGATTTTTTGATAATTTGTGTTGGTTTTCTTTGTTTGACCTATTGTGTCCAGGAGTTGTAATTTGAAATTATTATTTACATGGTCAGGAGAATACTATTAATTTTCTATAATTGGATGGGTTAAAAGAAGGCTAAATGGAGTCCTATGAAACTTCCCAAACAAAAATTATTGGCTAAGGAAGAAAATAAGAATATTTTTTTGTATGATTAACATTGTTCCTGAAGATGAGTATAAAAAATGACCCAAAACGTGCGTAAAACAATACAGATTTTTTGTAACATACATCTTTACAACATTTATGCTGTAAATAACTATTATTTTGTTTGCTACATGATATTGCAGCATTAACAAGAAAAAGATTTCCCTCAGTGCGATATTATTTAGTCCTAAGATATAGTATGTAGTTCTTAGATGCCAACTCATATTTTTTTTTGTGTTAATATAAATGCTGTATTCTTGTACATACCGTCATATTTAAAGCATCACTAATAAAGTTTTATCTTCTGTTTCAGGTAAGATGAAGCTATCAACAACCAAATGGTAAATATATTTGAATATACCTAAATAGTTGATATATAAAATACCAGCCATATACCGGATTCAAGTTTATTAGCTCTCATCAGTATACCAGAGGTCAGGTAACCGGCAAATAACCCTGGGTGTTTTGTTTGGCTAACACGACAGAACGAATCATGAATACGCGAAATGTAGCAGAGCTACATCTAGTGGGCACTAGCTACTCCATTCTGGACCTAAGGGGCCACAGACAAATCCTTATATTATCATAAAAGTTATTTAATTTAGAAAAACAGATTTTTATTTTAATATGTTGAAGGTATCTTATTACTTATCAAGGAATTGCTACAAAGCATTCAATCTTTTGTCCTGATACTTGTAAACAGGAGATGCTTTCGAAAGATATTTTACATTGAATCCAATCAAATTTTTCTATAGAATTTTCAGGAGTAAAATTTTATTATAAATGTTTACTGTGCGCTTTAGATATTAAATTCAAAGTTCTAAGGATCAAAGGCTATATGAATATTTTTCTACAAGGACATTCTCTTAAAATTGTTTACTATTCTGTTATAGATAGATATGACAGTGCATGTATGTCATTAAGTTTGTATACAAAATGTTTTAAAAATGATTGGGCTGGATAATATTTGACTCAAATTATGAAGATTTAACAACCTAAAATACGTAGAGGCAATATGCCTCCTTACTAAAATACAGAATATTCCAAATTTTTGTCATGTCTATCGGATATTCGTACTGTTATTATATTTGGCAGAAAGTTTAGATACTTCAAGAAAATCAGTCTACGTAAAAAGTCATTTCTCCTTACTACTAAAAGAATTTATGGTAGTAACAGCGGTAAAGTATTATCCCTTTAAATATCTTTAGAATCGTAATTTTAGCAGGATTTTGATTATTTCTCGAGAATTATATTTGATTTGAAATTATTGACCAGTTTTAATTTCTTCAGTGTACACCGAAAATTGTTTTCAGTAAATAATTCAATTTGTTTAAACAGAGTTTATACTCGGGAAACAAATCTTTTTTGGTACGGTGATCATTTTTTTGTCAAAAATAAATTGATTTATTTGAAAAAAAAATAATTTTTGACGAATATTTGTTTAAATGAAATAAATAGTTACTCCATTTGATCTTATGACAACTTAATTTTAAAAAATTATTTTGAAATAAATATTTCTCTAAACAATTTGTTCGAATTTGTATAAAAATAGCTGTTTAAATAAATAAAAAAAATATGATTGAAATGAATGTTCATGAATGAAATAATACATTTCTTTAATTCAAAATTGGATATTTTTAATTGAGGGATGTGAAAAAGGAAAATATGTATTCTGTTAATTCATTTTGTAATAAAATTTTGATGGGGTTATATAAACTTTTGAAAAACCGTAAATTAAAAAAACTTCCTAATATAGTCGTATCGTAGAAAAAAGTATTTGTTTGAAAGGAACAATTTTATCAGTTAACTCACCACTCACCTGTGAGGTACTGATGAGATCCAATAAGCTCGAAATCGGTATATGTTGACTATTTGCTATATATTTTTAAGGTGTAATTCTATGTTGGTCGGGGTCATCAGCCCGCAGTTGTTGCCTAAAAATCCTGAGCAATAAATTGTTGACATAAATAAGCTGTTTTAATCGGAAAACAATTCTTTGAAATATACAATTACTGTTTTACCATAGAATATAATTAAATCAACATTAGAAGTGTATCAATGAAAAGAAAATAATATTTTTTATTGGAAACAAATGCTTCCTTTCCACAAAATAACTGTATTTCTGTATTTTCAAAAAAATTATTTGGCATGACGAAATATTTATTTGGTCCTATTCAAACAAATAGTTTGTTTTCATGAAAAAAAAAATGGACGTGAGGGAAATTACAAAAGGAAATAGTTATAACAGCCATCACATTTTTTTTCGGTGTGGATCAAAGAAGAACTACAAACCTGTTTTTCTGTTGGTAATCGCTCTAAGTCGTCAAAAATTGTACTTTGGTCTGTTTATCGTACTTGAAGCTGTTGACTGTGACTGTATCTGGCCCTGTATAATACGAGAAAGACAAATGCGAATACGTGAGAAATGGGAATGCATATGAGGTCGACTTCTGCCACCGAGGTTGAATATCTCATTTGTCAAGGAGAATATTCATATCACTGTTAGTATAACTATTTCCTTTTGACTATTGTAATTCTCATCACGTCCTTTACTCAATATTTCAAACACCTAAAGGAAATCGTTCACTTTCCAAGTAATACGGTGATTAACAAGGATTTTCTTAGAGACGCAAAATCTTTTTTAATGATGAACGCGATAAAATACTTATACCTACTTAGACGATAATAGCGTAGGCAATTAATTTCATTCTGTAGCTAAGAAAATATTTTAAAAACAACAGTAATATTTACTTAGAAAAGATAATATTTTATATTAATAAAATTAGCTAATAAAGGCAATTTAAAGTTTTATTTTATTTACTTACTCTATTCAACAAGTCAGAGATCCAGTTAGGGAATAAGAAAACAAAAAATTAACAAAAAACATAGATAAAGCAAATTACACAATACTTATACATGACACACATGTGACAAATATGAAAAATAATCAATCTAAATATCTAGATAAAGACAACAACAATTACAAAACAAGTCTTTTCAGAGTTTAAATATTACAATCCATAAAATCAACGGACAACATAACTTCATTATACAGAGTGAACCTTAAATAAGTACAAATATTTTAACCAGCAGTATAGTTCACTGAGTAGAACACATAATTAACAGTTTTTTAAACAAAAAAAATCAGAAATAAAAAAGTGAAATTTTAAGTAAATTTTGTAATTTTTCTGTAGAAAACTTGTTGAGGACCGCTGTCTTACATACATTTATGAGTCATAGCACTGCAGATTGAACATGTGGTCCACAGTGTTGTCAGTGCTTTTCTTGTTATTAAACGCATACGTCAAGCTGCTATTTTGTTATTTAATATTGTGTGTACCTTTATTTTTAAAATTTGTTTCACTGATTAAAGTGCGAAGTCACTTTATGGTTCTGAATTCGAAATAAATGGTTAATACCGACTCATTTGGGGTTATGTAGCGAAAATTGAATTTAATATGCTGTGTGAAAATCATGGTTTTTCGTTATTCTTCATAAAATAACCTAAACAAATTGTGTTTTGTGTCTCTTTCTAAAAGTGTACAATGGCATTTAACTTGTGAAATGTGGATTACTGATTAAATAGTTAATTTTTTAACAAACAGGTAAGCTTGTGTGTACGTTTATGTATAATTTTTGAACATTGGACATAGTAATATCACGTAATATCTTAATCCTAATTACTTTACGGTAGTATTTAACTTGCGGAAATTTTTAATCGTTTATAGTAAGGTCAGTTAAGCGGTTTAAATGTATATTAATATTGCTGCGTATCATACTACATACCCAATTTTACTGTACTTATGCTTCAAACAAGTATCTTTAAAATAGAATTAACTGTATTACTTTACTATTACCTTAAGGGAAACGTAATATTTATATTAGAGAAGATATGGCAACCTCGCAATAAATCATATGGTTCATTAGGTTGGTTAAGACAGCGGTCCTCAAAATGTGGGTATTTAAAAAAAATATCTCCGTAAGTATTAGAAATTTTTAAAAATGGCTTTCACTTGACTGATCTATATGACGAACTACACCAGCAGTTAAAATATTTGTACTTATTTAAGGTTCACCCTGTATAAACCGCACATATTATGAGGTGGAGAGTGTCAGAATATTTGCCCTAACAGGTGACAAATAAAACATGTTAAATTGTCTAGCTTCAAATCTGAGAACATGAAAGCTTAACATTTTCAAGATGACATTGCAATTAATGACATTATGCATTACTTTATGTAAACAAATTAAATAAGCCCTTTTACGTCGATTTCAAGACCAAAACTATTAAGCATTTCTAATTGAGGGAACCCAACAGAAGGATACTCTCCATTGGTTTTAAAACTAATATATTCAAGAATTTTCGCTGAACATTTTCCAGAGCATCCATATGTACAGCATTATTAGGATCTAAACAATTGATGCATATTCACAATTGCACCTGACAAAAGTAGAATACGAAATTTTCAAAGTGTTAGAGAACTCCGAAACTGTTTACTATTCCTTTTAGTGAAACCAAGAGATCTATAAGTCCTTGTGGCTACATAATGTAGAAGGCTATTAAAAGACAAATATAACACCTAAATCACAGAAAGTATTAGGTCTAGAAAGCGTGTGTTGCTCAATGGAATAATCACCAGAATTAAACTATTTCTTTGTAGAAAAAGTCAGTACATGGCACTTACTAATATATAGTGACAGATTATATATCCTGTACCATTAAAGAATGATATTTAGATTATACTGAAGTTCAGCAGCATCATCCATGTTTTTAATTATACTAAAAATGTTCAGATCATCTGCATACATCAGACACGGCACAGTTAAATTATTAAAAATGTCACTAATGATTAGGCTAAAGAATAAGGGCCCCAAATTAGACCCTAGAGCAACCTCTGAGGTGTCTCGTACTTCAGTAGACTTTCAACCGCGGTAAACAACATGTAGACCTCTGTTGGAAAGATAAGCGCTTGTAAGATTTAATATGTTGTAAGAGAAACTAAAATAATTGTCTAATTTATTCAAGAGTATTGTGTGATCAATTTGTCAAATGCCTTTGTCAGGTCAGTGTAAATCATGTCAGCTTGAAATCCATCTTCTGGTATTGGCTAAAAACTGTGTAACACAGAAGAGATTTGTAACAGTAGACCTGGCCTTAAAAAACAGTGCTGCGCCTCCGTAATTAAGTGTTTGGTGTGATGAAACATAAAATTATACAACATTATTTCAAAACACTGGGTAAAATTTTTGATTATAACAATCGGCCTATAATTAGTTGTCTGATATTTCACCGTTTTTGAATACTGGAGTTACCTTAGATATTTTCCATTGCGACGGAAAAGTACATGTAATTTATGCTATATGCCGTCAGTGGCAGAATGATATTGTCCTCGGCTCTTGTTGTTGTTGTAAATTAAATTATCTTTGCGTGTTTCTCTAATTATTCAATTTGTATACCTAATTTATGGCGTTTTATAGTTTTGATGTCGCCTAGTTTCTCATCATTACTGTCAATTATATTATATAATAAGCTAAATTTAAAATACACGCACATGGTTATCGTGCTGATATTGCACAATTTTTTATTGCTTTCGTAATTTTACTTTATATAGAGGGACCTGTTTCATATTCTAAGTAAAGATTAATTTTACATTTCCAGAATAATGCAGTGTCAAGAGCTATTTGATCAAATTGCTAATGAGAAAACAAATATATTTACCTAAATTGTAAAACGATTTTGAAGAAAATTTGTACTGTAAGATATTGTTTTTTAGAAAAATGTATGTGTACATCAACTGAAATCATTATTAACTATACAGAGTGTTTGGAATATCAGTCAGGGATAATCCCTTGGTATTAATGCTAGGACACGCTCTATATGGATTGGAACATTCCTTGTACTCGTTGAGCGATTTCAGGAAATCTCTTAAATGTGTTCCTCAGCTGCTGCAATACGCCATGGATGCCCTGAACCCCCATCTCTTTTACAATTCGATTGCAAATTTCCCGTGTCACATCCAAGTTGCACCAATGCGGTAAAAGTAACTGTATTTGGCAAATATTTTCGGGGATATCATTCTGCGTACAGACGAGAAGCTGTTAAAGCATTTTGTCCTACTTAGTCATAAATTAAGACGTTATCCATCAACTACGAGTTGCTATACACGTAAGTCATTTGTGACACTTGGGAAACTAATGTAAACACTATCACAAAAACTCCATTCTTCATAACGCATCTATTCCAATTTTTTTTGGATAAGTTGTGAATCAACCAGTATATGTAGGGGAAAGTTAAAATTTGAAATTCCTTTAAAATTGTAGCTTCTTCATTTAACTTTGAAGAAGCTACAATTATTGGGAAACAAAAAAATTATAAAAAAAGAATTTTTCATGAAATGATTAATATTAAAAAACATAAAGATTCTGCTAACAAAAAACAAGATATTCAGAATTTAAACACGGCATATTTCAATTTGATAGACTTAATCGATAGAATTAAACAATAAGCAATAATTACACTACCCGGTATATATAAAACATAGCATATTTTGTGTTTTCTTTTTCCATTTCTACTTACAGAGAAAAAAATTACTACGCCTCTGTCACCGTATCTAGTCGATACATTATTTGAATAAAAGTTTCCGATTCTTATAGATTGTTTCCCATTGATGTTAATTATAATTCTATATATAGGTATATATTGTCAATACTTTTCACTTGTAATGGACACTTTTAATAAACAATAAATTTTTATATTAAATTGGACGAAGAAAAACTTAACTCCTACAGGTAATTTATAAAATTGTTAATTGTAATTTGTTTTCAGCTTTATTTATGTTTACCTACATTGTCCCCTTTCTTTTAAAATGAATAGAATAAAAATAAATATTACTAGATACTTAACTTGGTCTAATATTAAGTTAAAAATTGTAATTTTAATTTGTAATTTTCAATGTGTTTTGTTTTAATTTATTGGAATTTTATGTTAGTTATGTAAAACATTTACATTTCTAGAGCTCTGAAGATGGCTTAAATATAAACCGAAACGTTGGCAATTTGTAAAAAATTATTTTTCTACTGAAATTGACCTATTACCAGACTAAACACTAAACAACATCAGTAAAAACGTTAGAGTTTAATGTGAAATTGCCCCAAAAATAGACAACATACCTTTAACGTTAGTAAAATTGTGCATAATATAATGCTTTAATCTGTCCTTAGACATGGTTTAATATTTCGAAATAAATACGAAATTTTGGATATTAAAGCGTCACAATGCTATTTTGCATTTAGACGTCCATCGAAGCACTACGACAAGCTTAGTATTAGGGATTAGAAGATTATTAAGTATTAGAGAAGATTGATATCTGAATTGTCACATTTCCTTTGCCTATTGTGAAATTGTATTGCTTAAGCTTTCGTAGGATTCATATAGAACTGATGTAGACTGAAATAATTATTTAACAATGTCAAAATATACTTGCAGTTGTATTGGATTAATTCATCAGAAACAATAACAATAACAGAGACATCATCCGCATACATAGTGAAATGTGCAGAAGATATTATGTGTTCAATATCATTTATATAGAAAAGAATGGGGCCCAAAACAGATCCTTGAGAAACTCCCACACTTATATGTGAACATCAACATGTCCTGAAGTTCATGGTTACTAAAATGTACCATTTTTGTTTAGGTACACACACAAACATCAAACAGGCATTAGATACAAATAAATGAAAGCCACTATGCATAATAGAAAGGAGTATGCACAATCATTTTGATCTAATAGTCTGCAATTGACACTACCTGACACATTTTTGTGGGGTTATTTAAAGAAATAGACCAACCACTATTTTAGAAATTTAAATTAGAATACAAAAAGCTACAATTATGAATCATAATTTGTTATTACATAAACAAAATATGATTCATAATTGTTGAAATAATTTGGAAAAACGATATAGGTTTTGCATAGGAAAAGAAATGAGTTTTAACAATTTTTATAAACTATTCCCTAAATTGCTCCATGAATTGGACTCGAATATGGTTTTGAATAGAGAAGTGGAGAATTAAAAAATATAATAATACTAAATTGATATAAATATCCCTGTGGTGCGGTGCTTTATTGTTTGTTTGACAAAAAATTGAAATCCTTGTAAAAAATTAGTCACTGAATGCACGTTTCAATTTTCCGATATCTCTTAAAATAACAATGTTACAATTGAATCTAACGTTTACGTGTGATCATCCTGTACATATTTGTAAAAAACTGTTTACATTAGACACATTTTATTAAACATGAAACCATTTATTTATTTAAAAATTTTTCAGCCTTTATATTATTACACATTATATCATAAATTTATAAAAACCTACCAGTGGCAATTTTCAATTTCATTTAAATGAAGTACTAATAATATAGACCACAATGAATACATTGTATTTTGTGGCTGTCAATAGTTTCAAATACCAAACCTGCAGAATGTAGTCAAATTCCTGTTGAGGTTAAAAAGAGCAATGTAATAAACGCTGTGTAAAAACAAAAACATATATTTCAAAATAAGCTTATTTTGATTAAAAGTTGTTTAAAATTAATTCAACTTTCATATTTAAAAATCGATCCAAAATAAAACTTTAAAGCCGTTAGCAAGAAATTAGTGATGTTACGAAATAATGAGGCCTATATATAAGCGAAGAAAGTACTGGTGATGTATTAAATTTTAATAATGGAATAGACTAACGGAGAATATAAAAACAAAGTACTGTTACCCGCAGTCTGCTTGTCTCGGTAACATCGTAACCTTAATTTCTAAAATATAAAATCTATAGTGCGGTAGGTCCGATCTCCAATCGAATGTTGTTGAATCTGTTACGAAATTATAGTCGAACTGTTTATTTTAACAATATATAGGGCATGAGGTTCAACAATGGTTTAATTTAAAAGCATCTAGACTCATAATAGCACCAATTATGCTATAAACTGAAGGAGGCCAGTGTCAAGGAAAATTTACACAAACCCATGGATTACTATAGAAGTGGTGCATGGCCAACTAGTTCGATCAATGTCAAAATAATTAGTGCAGTAATTATAAATCTCAGCCAGTTAATTATAGTTAAGACTATTTCCTAGGATAACCCTGACTTTTCTATAAATGATAAATTAACTTCGTAGAGGATGGATGATAAAGTAATTAAATTAAATAATATGGAGGGAAGAGCATTTATGTGCATCTTACAAATTATATTTTGACAACTAAATGATACAATTGGTTATATAAACTACATATAAACTCAATGATAATACAGTACAAGTCGGCAGCGCATAGAGAACGATGTATGCGACTGATTTTGTAGAAAACCGTGATCAGCTTCGCATGGAACGGTCCGCGGTGTGTCTAAATCGTGATTTCATAGTGCATTCATTCCTTAAATGTCGCAATCCTAAATACGTAGTGTAATCTTCATGTAGCTATTTTTGCAAAAATCGTATCAACAGATGTTGAAAAATCTTTTGACGGACAAGACATTTTACTTAGGAAGAATTTAAATTTTGTGGTACTTTTTCGTCGTTTAGTACCTGTAGATGATGAACCATGTAATTTTTACTGTACTTTTTGAGGGTGTAGTAAATTTTTTGCCTCAGTATACTTCGATACAGAAATGATAGAAAATATTCAACACGCATGGTAGGTAATGCGATTACATGGACGTATCATATCCTTATAACTTTGTTATATCCAAATGTCCAGCAAATAGGTATGTACTTTTTTGTTTGTACTTACAGAGTTTTTTGGTATTGTAAGGCATAGTCTAGCTTTTTCTAATTCTACTCTATTTGCATAGTGTTGTAACAGTGTAAGATGATATAAAATTACTAAAACCACTAACACTCCTAAAAGGACAAAATTATCTCAATTATCAATAAAAAATGCCATTATAAGCAGTAGTGAAACTAATAATTACTGTTGCCACTATCACTGTAATCAACGCTATGACTGCTGTCACAAACTATGATGACTAGATCTATTATAACTTCACCTTCTGTCTCACACAGGTCTCACATTGGCTTTTCTCTATTCTCTATTTCCTAATTACGTCTATTAATTTCAGCACGTAAGTTATTATATTTACCCAAATTAGTTCAATGAGGTTTAACTCACAATGGTATGGATACAATCGAAGAACTGTAACACCACTGGTTTTGACCATTTTATCCACTAGATAATTATTGTATTTGATTCTTTTAACATCGTGACGTTTATATATATATTCAATGTGTATTTTATTAATCCTTCCATGATTCTCCTTTTCTCCATGCAGATATTGGCAATTTTTTCTGTTCATCGACCTTGGTAAGAAGTATTATACATAAAAATCAACTGGAAAATAGGTGTGAACCATATTTCAAACACCCCACTGTTCTGTTTGTCTCATCGAGATAACAAAGTCTTCCTTTCCATATTTCTTTTGTATTAGCAGCATTTCGAACTATTTACAGACCTTTTAGACCCAGGTCTGCGTTATTTTCCTCCACTCCGGTCTGTTCGTCACCTTACTTTTCTAAACTGTTACATTTCTCTCCCTTAGATTTATTGCCACTGACTCTCTCCATCTCTTCCTCTTTTCTCTTGTAGTTAGGTTTACTTCCTACAATTATTTGCTGTCCTTTTATCTTCCATACGATCTAAATATCCTAGCCACTATACTCTTCTGGCTTTTACAACTTTGTCTATTTTTGGTACCTGGTACATTGCATATATTTAATAATTATTTATCCTTATAGCCTTCCTCCATCTTTTATTCTCTAGAATTCATCTGAAGATCTTCCTTTCCCACATCAACAGGTTTTCTCTTGGCTTCTTATTGACAATCCAGGTTTCACTGCCATATAACGGTGTCCCGTCAAAATTGTTTTGTACATAAATTTTACTCATTTCGACAAATTTTTTGATTTCATTAAGTAGTTGGCTGTTGCGGAACTTCTGTTTGCTTTTATTAATCTTCTATTAATTTTTTGCTTCTTTTCACACTTTGTTGTTATCAGCGCCCCCAAATACACATATTATTGAACTTCTTCGAACTTCATCTCTCCGTGCTGCATTCTCAATTTGAAATTGGTATTTTTTTGTTTTCCTATTCTTAAAAGTTTACTGTTCTCTTGACATATCTGCAATGTGTTGCCTCCACAAGTTTTTTCGTTACTTTTTCTATTTTCCTGCTGTCTCTTGCAATTATGGTCGACATAATTTGCATAACTTACTTTTTGGTGACTTTTAATATATATAATATATGTGTCCTTCTCTGTTCAACTGACTATCTCTTATGACATTTTCTAGTACTAAATTAAAAAGAAGCGTTGAGAGTGGTTCTCCTCGTCTCACTCTTGTCAGCAGTAAAACCTTCCGAACATTCACCTTCGTACTTTCCTTTTAGTATTTTCTAAGGTCATTTTCAATAACCTAATCAGTTTAGTTAATATTCCAAATTGTTTCAATATACTTAGTTTATTATTTTTGACATAATTATATGCTTTCCTGAAGTCCACTAATAAGATTATTATTTTAATCCCACATTCATAGCATGTAATAAGGATTTCTTTCATCATGAAGATATGGTCTGCTGTTGATCTCCCTTGTATTCTTTAAAACTTCTATAATTATACCTATTTCCTTTTTTGTAGGCTCTTCTACTTCCACTCCCTCTTCTTTTACCGGTATCATCTATTTCTGATTATTTTGTTCCCTTTCGCCTTATTCATTCAACATCTCTGCAAAATATTGCCTTCATTTTTGCTTTCTTTAATTGCTAAATATAGAAGTATATTAAATACAATTGTTGACAATGGATCTCCCTGTCCCTTCTCCTTTATCTTAAGGTCTCTCATGGATTTATATAGTTTCTCTCTCTTTACCATAACATATAAAATCTAAAAAAATCATGTAAAGAGGTAAATTCTGATCAATGCTGTTGTCAACTATTTGTCTCAATAAGAATACTTGATCTGTCGTTGTTCTATTTTTCCTGAACCCACACTGATATTGTCCTATTTTCGTTTCTATTTCTGCATTTATCCTGTTCTTTATTGATACCCCCAAAATTTTATATACCAAATCCATAAGAGCAATTTATCTATAGTTTTCACAATTTGTCCGTTCTCCTTTTTATATATGGGACATATCAATGACTCTCTCTCATCTTATAGGTATGGATTCTTTTTCCCATACATCTTTTATTATCTCATATAGATTGTGTTCAAATTCTAGTCCTTCTATTCTTATTATTTCTGCAGAAGTGCCATTTTCTCCTGAAGCTGTTATTCTTAAATGTTTTATAATTTCTATTATTTCTTTAGTATCCGGAAGATCCTCTTTCATACAATGTATTCTATCTGTTAAATTCAGTCGTTAATGTCTTAGACGATACGTACTATTACACGTATTTCTCCTATAATCAGTCTAAATTATCAAACGATAGATAGTAGCTTTTCTATTGATCATTTCAAACAAAATAAATATATTTTTGGATTTACTGACCCCCAATGTTCAGGGTACCGCCATTAGTTTAAGCAATACGTTTTCTATTAAATCTTAATTATCTTATATCCATATAATACAGGAATACTATCTTGACTGAAGTTACCAGAGATAAATGCCTTATTGCTATCATAATGGGAAATACAGCTAGCGGCTAGATAGGAAAAATGGTGGATGTAAATCTTCCTGGACTACCCTCTTGGGCACGTCAGAAGCAGATGTGTGAGGCATGAGTTTGAATTAATTATAATGTGAAGTCGCTGTCTAACTCGCATTTGCTGGGTATGAGTGCACTGAATTTATACAATTTTTTAAATTATTTGAAAGATACAATGCAACCAAGTATGAATTTTATTAATATACATCATGGGTCTCTATGTATTTTTCAGTAGCCACCGAGTAGTGGGAAATTTAATAAAGAAACTGTTTTAATCAATTCTAATTTATGCTATGTAATTCTATGTTACTTGTGTAATAATTACTTACTTGTTTCTACCACAGTTTCTATTTTACTCAATATTCGTTTGCACCCAAATTGTAATTTGAAAAAATATTTATTTACAACCATATACCTACGTCATGTTGATATTTAAAACTTATACTGTTTGAACAAAATTTATTTCTGATTTTCGCATGTATCTAGATGGAGAGTCCCATTTACCAGGATGAAAACATTCATTGAAAAACCAAACTGTTTAAAAAAATATCTTATTGTACATTCTTGACAAATTTTATTCACGTGAAACATTACAAATTATTTTACTAAATTAATTGTTAACATTCGATTGGTTATAAGCGGCAACATAAATTATTGATAATCCATGCTGAACATCCTGCGTAGAAATGGTAATGTCTTTAGTTTGTCATTGCGCCAGATAATTGGGGATAATTTTAACCGGAAAATCTGTAGACTTGTAGACGTACCCTTCCGCTACGGTAGAAGACTTTCATACCCCTAATCTCTTCTACTGGAGAATATCACCACCGCTATTTACCAATAGTGTGACTGGCGTTTTTCGGAAGCAGTGCTCTGTATATGTTTTACAATACTAAAGCTTTAAAAACACTGCAACTTTTTAGGAAACCTAGAAAATCTCATTAATTAGGGGGGTAGTCGAATATCTACCGGTATCTCTCACATTGACCCAAGCTAACATTCTTCCACCCTACCATACCCGCAGAGAGGATGTCAATCCTCTCTACGAATATAGCTTATATACGGTCTACCGGCAGCCGGGCGCGAACCCACACCGATTTAGTCACCTCGATTCAAGTACTGACGCCTTAAACCGCGCGACCACTGATCGACGTTTACTGGTAGGTTTTCGATGTGAACCTTATTTTTCACGATATTAACATCAGTCAATTTCATTTTATACAGTTCATCACTTCCACATGCACCTGATACACCAATTATGAGTGCAGCCTTTATAGGTAGCATATCATTAGACGTATTCTTCAAAAACGGCGCAATGTTCTCAATGGAGAAAGTGCTTGATGTCTTGGACATAAATCTTATATTTTGTTGTTTCAAAAATGCCAATAACTTTGAAAATTTGGAGATATCTACTTTATCTTTAATATTTAAAGTAGGACGTTTCAGAAACAGCTTTCTGAACACCTTTTTGCGAGCATCAACTCTTGAAAACATTGTAAACTTTATCGTACCTTGCACGATTCTTCTTAGGTAACAAATCTTTTTTAAAATTTTGTATATTTGTATGTTTGACTTTTGTAGTACCACAGTAAGCATTGTCAAAATGCCAACTTGACGTTTTTATATTTGCAATTTGGTTATATAGGGATGTTACTTTGTTAATTTTTCATGTAATTGTTTTTGTTATAAACACCATCACTTGCATTTAAAAAGTATGGTTGTAAATAAAATAGTATACAAACCTTGGTGAAAAGTTTAATTCTTGTCTCGAGAAATCTTTTTCTCTAGAGACAAAAGAATAAAACTCTTTCCACCTCGGTATGTAATATACTATTAAGATCTATGCTATACCTATTGGAAAAGATAAGCACTTTTCAGCAGGAAATTATTACACAATAATTTCTCACACACATATATTGGTTTCTCTAACCAAACATTGGGTTGATAAGCTCTTTTCTTTGATAAAATGTTAAACTTACTCAAGATCCTAATCAAAATAATTTCACTGATATTTAAATGAGTTTGAATATACGCAATGTTATTTTACTGTATGCTTTCTAAATTTGTTGTAGAGTTATTGATTATCTAAAGATTTTCATTTTAATTTCCATCTATATAACATTATCACTTAAATTAAGGTCAAAGGTTCTTGTGCTCATAAATGTTTTTATATTAATTTCACCTTGAACTTGGGTGAAGGTAAATGTTACGAAATAAGATTTAAAAGGTCAAACAAGCTATATCTTTCTTTACCATAATATATTAATAACACATTTATATCTTTTATTATTTAAATGAGACATCGAATTTATGGAAAACTACTACTGAAAAACACGATGTCAATAAGAATTTAATATGATAACTGCGGAAGACGTTATCATCGCTCTTAATTGAAAAAGTCACGTTCAGCTTCTATCAGTTTAGTATAGTAGTATAGTTGTAGCTGTAGTAGTCTATTTTGTTGCTAATTTGTACCACCAATTCCAGTTTGTAATTACTTGCTGTGTTAACATTCCTTTAAAATATTATGTAAAGCAAATGCGAAAACGTCATAAATATTTCTATTTCAATATTATTAATATTTATGCACTTGAAAACAAAATCTGTATTTAATAATACTTGAAATAATGAAAGAAAATAATTATTGTTATAAAAAGTATTTACTTAATAGAAAAATGAACATATGGATTATTATCATATCATCATATCTTGACTAATTTAAATTCAAGAGCAGTGGTGAATGTAAGGATATCATCAAACTTGTTATACTGTCCATGCTCTACTAATATTAATTAAATAAGATCGTCGATACCTCACTTTGTAGTTTTTGGTTTTGCAAAGTCAAACATAGATACAATTATTGTTCCTCCAAGAAAACAAAAAAAGAATGGACACATTATTGTCTGACACCTTTGTTTATAAATCTTCTTTCGGAAAATAAACTAAAATCACTGAAAGCAAAACCAGAAAAGTTTTAAACTGCACAAAAGGATGAGAAACAAACACATTATTTTGCTTCCATTCCCAATAAGATTAATTTATTAATTAACAACAAAAATAAAGGAAGTTTCATTGATAGGGTGTCTATCTTTGTTGAATATCATTATTTATGCTTCAACGAAAATACTGTATACTCGCAGCAATATAAAGGTTTCCATCCCGAATCAGTAACGTATTTTGATAATTTATAAAGGCTTAATCATTTGTTCGTCACGTATATGCTACACAACTGTTTCACATTCTACAGAAGGGTCATTTTGGCCAAATTACATCATTTTGTTCTGTTATGTGACTTTTTTAATTCTACTTCATGTCATAACAAACTCGTAACTGATAATGACTAGTAAACTTATTTAAATGTTTGTTATCAGTCATTTATGACGTAAACAGAGTAACCTGCTGAGCAGACATATCCAATTGCTGTTTCCTTTTAGATAGTTCTAAAGAGAGTAAAATATACATCCTCGTGTGCTTAATAAAGAGGAGGAAAGAAGTATCTAAAACAGTAGTGAAATATAATACATTTTCTTTTCTTCTCTTATGTTCTAATGTTATCATTATGTGAATAATAAAACTTAACTTTAATCTTAAAAAGTAGTAACGGTCATTTACACACCGATTTTTCAAATAATTAATTTAAATTGTGCTTCTTTATCTCTATTCTAGGATTTCCATATTTACTTTAAGAGGTTATGCTAGATGCAATTGTACAAATTCGTCCAGCTGCGTCCCGTTGAGTACACTATAACCGTATGGCTGGAATCTGGAATTATGGGGATGGTAGCTTAGAGACTATATCACTTAAGCCTTAGTGAGCCCTTTGTATTTTCTCCCATTATGAGATCAATCCGCCTGAGCCGCTAACCAGCCTAATAAAGAGAAAAAGATGGTGAGGTCACTCAGGGGGATATTTCTAAAGTAAGTCATAGAAGGCCATCGTTCTCCCAACATGGTTTCTCTTGTTAACGAGATGGCAGTGCACTTACAGAGTGCATGCAATTCTGTCTCGTCTTCCTGTTCGTAGCTCCAACAAAGAGATAGTTCACACTTCCTCACCGTAAACTTATTTGCATTATCTCTCATCGCCTGATTCTATTTGAACGTAAGCGCTTACTCAGAACTTTGTCAGTTCCAAATTGACAAATTATTTTCAGAAATAAAGTGTATATAAATTAATAAAGTAATTCGCCGTTTCTAGGATGCTCATTTATATTGTTCTTTTTACATATTAAACCCAAGTTTATTAGCATTAAAAAAAACATGGTTTAGGACTTCCTAAACACTTATTTTTTCTAAGAAAACTGGTGCAAGTCGTATCGAAATAGAATTATTATTACTAGTTTTAATACATCTAAAGTTATTTTGTTTTCTTTGTGCTTATAAGAAGTCATGGTCGTAGGCATAGTTGATAAAAAATTGTATTTTTTTTATGATCTACGACTTATCTAATTTACAAAACATTCAATGGTATTCAAATTGGGATATTTCTAATGACAATATCTTTACCGCTAAATACATTTGTATACCACTTCGATTAATTTTTGCCCTTAACATTAATTAGGTATAATAACTATGGGCCAAGTTTCATCAATCAAAATCTAACATCTTCAGTAAGGTTCAGTGAGGCTTTTTGATTTAAAATAACTCAGTCCATGTTATCACTCAGCTCCCTGGATGTATGACATGGACTTATAAAGTACCGTGTATATTACTTTAATCAGCATAATCCTTTTATAAAGTCGGCTATTTAATTGGACCAATGATTATTCGAGTTGATGATACCATAACTATAATAAACATCGTAAACCTATATATAGTGTGCGTGATAATGCCACATTGTGTATTTTATTGATTTTAATTTAATTGACTTCGTCTAATCTATAAAAATAATTATGTTCAAGTGCTGCTTGACTGTAATATTCACATTATACATAATATCTTGAAGATGGTGTTAGTAGCTCCAAGAACACCTAGAAATACTTAGTAGTAATGTACATTAGCAAAAGCGAAAGATGAGAAACTCAAAACTAGGATAATTTTCAGTTCATCTTATTCTCACCATTTGAACCAGCTAAGCAGCTATATATAGATGATAGTAACAAACATTGACAGTTACAGAGAAACAATGGACTAACTGGTAACAATATTGAACATTAATTATCTCCAATGCCAGTTATAGAGTAGAACGAACGAAGAATTTGACAACTGAGTGAAAGAGAAGAAACGTAGAGCTTTTTGTTTAATTTGTAAACCGGAACTTTCAATAATTTTGGTTTTAAATATTAGATGGTTATATTAGCTCAGTCTTAAGCTATGTATACATATAACGAACCAAAAAGAAGCTGAACTGCAGAAACCTTGTTTGTAACATCTGTACGGCAGCTCCGAGCTACTCCACATGTGCTCAATTTTGGCCTGTCGGTAGCTCGTCGCAATGCAGGTTCTGTTGTTTTTCTCTCTGAACACAAAGGAATTTATAGCATGCTCGCAGTAGAGTTTGTTTATTTCGTTTAGGTCTTATATTTTCTACTGTTTCGTTTTCCACTTGCCTTTCTTCATGAGTTTCTTTTTCTTGCCGCAACTCTTAACGATGTCGACTTCTTATTGCATTATCCTGTTGTCCGAACAAAATATGGTTTGGATTCTTCTGTTTCTTTTTCTACCGTTCCTTCACGCTGTATGTTTGCTATCCAAACTCTGTCCCCTGTATTTAAAGTTTCCCTTTTCTTTACCCTATGTCTAGTATCGTAATTTATTTTCTGCTTCTCCTTCTCCTTTTCCATATTTTGACAGCGGGGGATTGTCAGTTGTTATGATAGATGTCAATGAATAAAGTATTAAAAATATATACAGGTGTCTTGCAAGTCGTTACAATAATTTTAGGATGTGATTTTGAGCCGATGGAAACAAACATAACTATATACCATGTGTTACAATATTTGTGACAATTAATTTTTTAATATTTTTTAATTTAACCGTGCTTTTCTACAATTATTGAAGTGTAGAAAAAAAACAAACCTTTTTATAATAGGAATGAATGGATTATTTAAATGGTTTAACCAATAAAATCCAAAGTTCTTACCTAGAACTTCATAAACATGGTTTTTCTACTCTGCAAAAGCAAAGAGTCAAATTTAAACGTGGATTTTATTTAAACCTTTGTGTCAAGGTTTATGGAGATATTATATAAAACTTACCTAAGCAATGCTTTTTCAGTTCTTAGGAAAAGTTTCTTAATAAAACCCCTAAAAATTAGGGAAATTAATATTAACACATTTTAAACAGGACAGCCGTTCAGTATGTAATAAAAATGGTTTGAGAAATGAAGATATTTGCACTTTACTTGACACTTTACCTGAGATTCGAACGTATAGTTTGACAGTCGATTTGCATTTACGGTTGCTATGGAAACTAAGAACAATTGTTTTCTCATGACATTCCAAGCTATTTAATAGAAACATTGCTTTTCCTTTTTACACCGTAACTTTAAATTACTAAAAACTGAAATTCTCTAAAGCTTGCGTTCTTGTTAGCAAATATCTTTATTTCTTAAACCATTTTTATTACATATAAACGGCGAATGCGCTCCCTGCATACTTAAACGTGTTAAGATTTTTCCTAATTTTTAGAATGTTTATCAAGAAACTTTTCCTAAGAACTGAAAGAGCATTGCTTATGGGAGTTTTTAATAATATCTTAATTAACCTACACACGAAGATTTAAATAAAATCGACGTTTAAATTTGACTCTTCGCTTCGAAACAATGTTTATGAAGTTCTAGGTAAGTAGCGAAGCCACTTTGGATTTTATTGGTTAAAATAATCCATTCATTCCTAATAAAAAAAAAGTATAGAAATATTTGTTATAGAAAGGTTTATTTTTCTTCTACACTTCAATACTTGTAGAAAAGCACGGTTAAATTAAAAAAATTATTATCACGGATATTGCAACACTTGGTATATAGGTATGTTAAAATTATTGTAACAATTTGCAAGACACCCTGTATAAA
Organism: Monochamus alternatus; assembly: GCA_037114965.1. Lineage (NCBI taxonomy): Eukaryota > Metazoa > Arthropoda > Insecta > Coleoptera > Cerambycidae > Monochamus > Monochamus alternatus. The sequence goes on along the minus strand of CM073426.1, from coordinate 22,559,762 downwards.
AGAATGTTTAAACTTTAAACTATTATCTTTAAATTATGCTTTTATTTTATACTTTGCTGATACCCATTTTGATTGACGCGAGTGATTGACGCGTAGACTAAAGCTTCATTCTTGAAGTTTGCGATCTTATATCGTCCCGTACAACCAGTTAATAATTCAGATAGAACAATATTTTCTTCTTGCCTCTTCAAACGTGCTCGACCCGCATTACTCCCACATACAAATATTTATATAGGAAGTGCGACTGAATACACAAGTCGCCTTCTCTGAGTGATGCCTCCATATGAAGAAGAAATATAAACTTTATATGTTAGAATTATGAACGAGCAATGTACTTAAACTAGCGAGCGGTATGCAAGAGAGCGGATCCATCACTTCTTGACCCTTTTTTATACCTACATACACTTTCAGAAAATCGCTTCCAGAGTGATGGATTCCTCGTCCTTTATCGGTTTTAGTTACTACTCATTCCTGAATTTGTTCGTCCTGTGTACTTGTTTGCACAGGATATTGGCATATGCTCCGAATGAACTTGTGAATGAATGGAAGTTATGAACGGTTGAAATGGTAATCTTACAGGAATTGCCTTCTTCGACGATTTATTCTCAAAGCACCTGTTTTCCATTCTGTACACTAAAAGAATTCCAAAGCAAGACAAGAAATATAGGGTGAATATTAAGCAAGGGTTTTTTTTCTGACACGATATATTCCACAAAAAAAAACTAAAAACAAATTCTAACGTAATGTTTTTAAAACCAACCGAAATATACAGGGTGTTAACCAAAACCACCAGCAGAAAATAAGCAGAAAAGTCTTAATAAACATGGGTGCGCAAAGTAACGGTTGCGGAGATATATATGGACCACTATTCGTTTTTCAAACATTTTATTTTATTAGGAATAAATCGACAAAGGAAGCTCTTAATAAACAAAAGACAAAGTTACAGAAGATGTTCAAAGTGCCCTCCGTCCAAGCAGGCACGACATCTTCGTCTCAACGATATTCGAACTCTTTCGAAAACACCCTCCTTGGTTTGGATTTCTTGACACTTTTGATTAATCCGTAGCTGCAGCTCTTCCAGGCTATTTAAAGGAGTACCATGCACTAATGTCTTCAAATATCCCCAAACAAAGAAATCTACAGGGTTCAGATCAGGTGATCTTGGAGGCCATAAAACAAGCCCGGCCCTTCCTACCCATCTATGTGGAAAAGTTTGGTGTAAATGCTCTCTAACGGCCATGGAAAAATAAGCTGGAGCACCATCATCCTGGAACTACATTTGTTGCCTCTGATTCAAAGGAATGTCTTTCAAAAACTCAGTGTGTTCTATAGAAAATTGAGGTAAGCAGCGTCTGTTAATCGCTTTGGTAACACAACAGGGCCTAGAAACCTGTCACCTACAATACCCATCCAAATATTTAATGAAAAACGTGCCTGATGTCCAGATTATATTAGAGCATGAGGATTTTCGTCGGCCCAAATATGCGTATTGTGAAAATTAAACACTCCATTTCGTGTCAACACGGCCTCATCAGTAAAAAGAATGTTTGCAAGAAAACGTGGGTCTTCAGCATCATGACGTAGAAACCAGCGGCAAAAAACCAAACGTGCTTGATGATCAGTTATTGGATTTAAGGCATGTACTCGTTGCACATCGTATGGATAAAGCAGTTGCTTGTAAACTATATTTTGATAAAACGTGGTATTGCTCTAGAATTTATTAGTTCGTACTTGACCAATAGAACAACAATGTGTTTACTATAGGAATAGTTTATCAAATTACGCATCTATTCGACATGGAATCCCTCAGGGGTCACTATTATTTGTTATTTATATTAATTACTTATACGCATTTATCCAGATGGTGTGTCTGATTGGCAGATGAGATGAGACATGTCTCATAAACATAAAGATACCGTTTTGAGGCTGGCCGAAAACGGTCTATTTAAATTATGGTTTCACTTAAACTTTAAATAACCTTAAGTTAAATAATGGTAAGACACCAAATATATTTTCTAGTAGCATTCTATATGATGATGTGTATGTAAAACTAGTAGACATTGAGACTGAAGGTGTTTTTATATTAAAAAAAAAATAAGTCAGATATGTTTAATAAGAAAACTCAGGAAATGTCTGGATGATTTAATATTGGTTAACGCCTAATACGATATTATGCATTCATTTTTAAGTTATGGAGTAGTTCTGTGAAGTAATGCTCCAATGGCTAATCGTGTTTTTAATCACCAGAAGAAAACTATACGTATAATCGTATGGTAAGACCTTCCATTACTTTTCATATTTTCTTCTTTGATTGAAATACATAAAAATATAGCACTTAATCAACAAATTCAGATTTTTACAATTATTCAAAGCGTAATTCACTAGATCTAAATCTTTACAATAAACTTCCTGTGCATCTAAAGATGATATACGGTGTCCAATTCAAAATCAATATTACGGGAATTATGGTCGACCATTGTTTGTATTCTGTTCGTGAATATATGAATGCTAACACAGTTCATTTTTAATATGTTTTACACACTTATTTATTGTTAATGTGTAAAACATGTTTAGTCACTTGTAGTTATAGGTCGTGTAAATATACAGTGCTTTCGAAAAGTAACGAATAAATTCACTATCTTTGAAAATGAGAAGTTTTCTAAAAAATCCCCTGGCACGTCAATTTTCGCTCAACAACTCAAACAACTATGACGTTACAAATGTGGGTCGTATGTCAAAAAGTGCCTTTTTAAAAAAAAAATCGACGTGCCAGGGGATTTTTTTCGAAAACTTCTCAATTTCAAAAATAATGAATTTATTCGATTTCGAAAGCACTGTATGTTGTTGACGTAATTGCAGGCTATTTCTGAAACTACAAGAGATTGAAGGCTGCGGTTCTCGTTATACTTTTTCGCAAAACTTAAAATAACCTTATCAGAATTTTCATAAACCTCTTAGTTTTTGAGATACAAGGCTAAATTTAAAAAAAAAACTGATTTTAAAGGATTCTTCGTATTCCAGACAATAGCTGAAACATAGGAATGACGAAAATTGTAACTTATACACTTTTTACGTTGCAGTTCAGAGGCGTACTTGTAATTTCTCGACAGGGTGTATCTTTTAAGATATGATCCAAACATACAGTTGTTTAAATGAAACAATCTATGCATTTTATGCAATTCAATTGTATATCTAAATAAAAGTACGTTCAGAATTACATAGTGTTCAATAAAAACGGAACATTTAAATTATTCAGTAAAGTTAACAGAAATAGTGTCCCAATAAATTATCCCGCATTATTATCTGCAACTTATATTGTCATCATATTTCACCTTTAGAATCGTATGCTTAAAAAAAAGTCGGTAACAATATTGAGCCATCGTTAGAGCTGGTGAATTTTTCCATGAAACCTGGAGTAAATATATAAATTGAAAGGCATAATGTGAATATGACATTCTTTAGAATAATGGCATTGTGTCTCTTTTATCAAAAGTATCAGAGAATATTTGTTGCCGAGGTAACATTGACGTTTTTGAAGTATTATTTTAAGATCGACTGAGATATTCAGCATCTGTCTTTCGGTTCGTATACTTTCTTATAAAATTCCATTACAATAACTCCAGTGACCGTAGAAAGTGAAAATTTAATGAGTTGCCAAGAAGTAATTATTAATTTTAGAAACTGTAGAATGAGAAATTCGCCTAGCTAATTAATATTGTCTCGCATAAATTTTTAAAATTCGGCCATCCATAGCTAACTTCTAATTTTAACATTCATTCATTTTCGTAATTTTAGCTGTGGAAATTATGAAATTTGAGATAATAATATATTGATGTATTGGTAATGTCCTTAAAAGTGTGTTTAGGATGAAATAATCCGGAAAAAGGGACAATACAGTTAATGGTCTAGACTTTCTGACTAAGCCAACGTTTCGATTTTATTTCAAATCTTCCTCAGGGCTACAATAGGGAAGATAAGAATTATAGAAAATATTAACAATTTAAAATTTAAAACGAAACAATTAGTTATACTTTCATATAAACAATTTGAAAAAAAACATGGATTATTATTATTAATTCAACAACCAAACAAGTAAGACAAAAAAATTAAATTAAAAAATTAGTAGCAACTTTGTCCTTTTTTCCAATTATTCCATTTTAGATAATTTGAGAGTATTTTTCTTTATTATGAAATATTTGTTTCGAACAAAACAGTTTGAATATATCCTATGCAGTGCACTACTGCATATGAAGTTCGATGTAAATTTTATGTATGGTTTCGATTTTGAATAATTCTATTAATTACGTTTGCTCAGTCAGGGGAGTAATATATTTTCCTTTATCTGCATGGAATATATTGTGCTTCAAACGTTCATACAAGTTTCATAATCTATTACATGTGCAGTATTGTTTGTGTTTAATTAGATAATTTGTTATTATTTACTAATTGGAAATGTTGTTCTGACAATATAGGTTATGCTGCTTTCCGGCATCTATTGTTTCATGGAATTTAGTAATAATAATGTAAATTTTAATGTAACACTGCATACCAAACGTGGAAAATAACAGAAAAGCTATACGTATCAATAGTGGTGTCAAAGTCATAAACAGAAGAGTCAGTCGAGAAAATATAAAGAAGTGCAGTTGCAGGAAGCGACTTACATTGCAGTAGGTACCTACTGGTACTTACTTGGTTGATTTTCTGCTGTCTTAAATAGATAGTGATACGCTAAATATATCTACATTGGAACATAAACTATTGTTCTGATTATTCTGTTTAACGGTGAATTTTGTCCAAAGTTAGTGTGGTAAAAAGACTCTTGAAATAATATATTACTTCTAAAATTCGTGGATGGTGCATAAATATTTATGAGATCTACTAAATTTTGAGCATCAGTCAACTTGCTTTCTTTTATTTTCCAAAAACTGAATTTTAAATGTTTGTTGTAAGAGTACTGAATTCTCAAAAGTATAAACCCCGGTCATTTTAAAATTTAAATATCTAAGAAATTTATTTTGAATTGCTTCAAGACGGAAATTATGAACCATATATTGAGGATTCCAAATGGTTGAAGCAAAGTTTATATTACTACGTACAGCAAAATATAATGATTTTAAAGAATCCACTTTTCTAAAGCCTTTAGATACTCTAGTGATGAAACCAAAAACTTTACTGCTTTTTAAAGTAACGTAATCTATATGTAAAGAAAAAGATAATTTCCTGTCAAAAATAATACCTAGACCCTCTATCTCTTCTAAGTAAGAAGAGTACGTTACTGAAGTTATAGTCAAATCTAAATATATTTTTATTGCGAGTATAACAAATCTCACTTATTGAAAATTAAATGTAATTTATTCAGTAGCAGTACCTATAGAATGAATCAAGGTCAATCATTTATATAAATAAGAAATAATATTGGTCCTAAGTGTGATCCTTGATGTACACCAGAAGTAGTTGTAAAAGGAAGTGAGTGGTAATCGTTGATAGCTACCAGCTGCGATCTATTGAAAATATACGATATAAGCCATCTTAGGAAACTTCCATGTACACCGATTTCAGTCAGTTTGGCCATTAGTATGTTACGATTAATTTCATCAAATGCTTTGCAAAAATCGGTATACACTGAGTCGACCTGAATCTGACAATCCATGTGATAATTAATGTAATTAGTAAATTGTATTAGATTTGAGTCAATTGATCATTTAGCGTAAAAACCGTGTTGCTGCCTAATTATTGAAGATTTAACAGTGTCAAATAAATGATCATAACTCACCTTTTCCAGTATCTTACTAAAAATATTTAATTGACTGAAAGGACGATAGTTTTTTACCAAATTTTTTTCTCCAGATTTAAAAATAGGAATGACAAATGCCACCTTAACGATTTGTTAAATAAAAGAGTTAGTGGTATATAAAGTGAGTTTGCACATTTTTTTACAAAGAATGAAGGAATTCCATCACGATCGCTAAGTTAATCAAAGTATTCAGAACTTGTTGGGAGTCAACTCTTATACTACTTATATTATTAATATTATTTCCCGAGTTAATTTGTAAAGCAGTTTGACTATAGAGTTCATATACGATTTGAAAAAATAATGCAAACTGACTACAAATAGCGCCGCCATCTTTGACGCAAGTGTCATTGTACAGTATAACATTTGGGATACTTGGCCTAGCTTTTTAACTGAAACATACTGCCAAAACTTTTTTCTATTCTCAGGGATTCCATCCCCAATAGATCTTACATAGTTATTATAATCAGTTCTAATCATTTTTTTAGTTTTACGCCTTAAGTTGCAAAACCTACTATAGTCAATCTCATTTCGATACCTTCCACCTTGTATGAACCTTGTTCTTCTCTTTAATAGTTTTTATTGTATTATATTTAAAATATGTAGGATATTTTTTATTTGTTTTTATTTTTGTAACGAAATTAGCGCAGTAAAATTTATTTTTTTGTAGAAATGATTCATTGACAGGTTTATCTAAAAATATATCAAACCATAGACCATACATCCCAAATGCTTCATAAAAATCAGGCTAATTTGAGGTTTGTCCAATTGACTCTATTACATAGCTAGTAAAACAATTATTATCCCTTGGTTGTGAGTGTTGGTTTCTCTTTAATAGAATTTATTGTTGTAAATAGTTTTATGCTATAACTGCAAGAGTTTATCCTACTGCAGCTAATCATTTAGTTCAGCATAATTCTTTGCATCTAGATAGTTACTGCATTACAGCGACCTCCACCTGATTTGTAAAAATATAATCAGAGTTTCAAATGCAATTTGATTGGATATTGATGGATACAAGAACATATGTTTTTAACGAAATGACCCACTTTTGTTTCTAAAACATTTGTAGCTTATATAGTGTTAAATATACAGGGTGGTAGGAAATGATGAGTCAATAATCCGGGTAATTGATTCTATACGAAAAATTAATGACACAAAGCCCTATGACATATTTTCCGAAAACTCAATATTAGCAGTCTACCGATTTTTACTAATTTGTACACCTATTCCTATCCTATCGTTTCTAATTTTACGCATATTCTCCAACGCCAAAGGGCCTAAACTATCCTTGGCCTTCAAATAATGGCTTAGAACCCTTTTATTTCAACATTTTTATAAATTTGGATAAAACGTAATTAAATACCGTCAAAAGATCTTTGAAATAGGTCCTCTTATCGCACGTTGCGTCAGATATTTTTCTATAATATGATTTGCCGATTTGTTTTTCTAGGTTATCGGACAAGATGCGGATGCATTCAAAGTTTTCTATTATCTATTAGTATTCCCTTCGTTCGATATTATTAGAATAAATGGGTATTTTATTTAACTGTACGCGAAGTGTGCTTTGTTGTTAGTGGGTAATTCTGACCCAATTATAATGAGTGAAAATGTAGTGATGATAGTTTCGAATGAAAAACGAAAGAGAAATACTGCAAATAACCGAAATAAAAACGTTCATATGACAGGTGCAAGCCGTCTCAGATGATACTTATCGTAGGTACATATTTTCCGGAGCAAGGAGGGTTTTACTCTATTTTTTAAATTTCGAGCTAGAATTCCGAAATATTTTTTTTATTGTCTTTCAGGCCTCTAAGAGCTCATAGTTAGTGGTAGTTTTTTTATTTATTTATTTAAACTTTAGGGACACAAATGGGATTAACACCTGAACAGTATCCACAACTAACATTAAAAAACATAAACACCATAGTGATTAATAAGCAGAATTACAATTACAAATTGAAGAAGACCAAACAAATTATAAGGTTAAAAATAAATCAGTTAACAAAGAGTTCAGTGAGTTATCAGAAACTGCAAACAAATCAATATCAGAACAAAATCTGTTGGAAGAATGCATTATTCTATATATAAGGCAATTACTAGTATAATTTGTTCTTCTAAATAGTAGATAGAAAAAATCATAATGCCGCGTACCATGGGTGGGCACATTAAAATGTATTGAAGATATAAGATCTGAACAATTGAGTTTATTATTCTATACTTTATATAAAATTAGTATGTCATTCAAGATGCGATATTTCTCCAATGATATAAGCCTAAATTGTGTCCTAGTTGCATTGTAATTACTATTTTGAATTATGAAATGAGTTTTTAAGGATATGAATCAAATAAATTTATTCTGAATGGCTTCTAAGCGATTTACATAAATATTGTATTGTGGATTCCACCGAAGACGCAAAATTTGTATTACTAAACAGATAAGCATAATATATTTGCTTAATTGGCTTAACCCATTTTAGCATTTTTTCCACAATGAGCACATCTTCTCTCTTTTTCTGAATATTCTGGTAAATGGTTTATATTTTCATATCTCACATCATAAATTGGTTTTGGTGTAATTTTTCCTTTTATAGATTTCTGTCCATATTTTTTCAAAAGGGTTAAGGCCAAGTACCTTCTAAATTTCAATAAACCACTTGACATTTCGTGACCTGAATGAACTTTTCGAAACAGCAACCAAGCATTAACAACTGATACATCAAATAGGTAAGAAAATATGGGCCACCACCGTTTCCTTTGCCTCATTCTAGTTCTATACACTGCAACCATGCCATCTAATTTATCTACGCCTCCCATACCCTTATTATAATTGTCAAATATCTTGGGCTGGAATACTGTTATTTTAGATTTGCTCTCTCTGCAGTAACGTGAGGTGGTTTTAACTTCAGATGATTCAAAATTCGATGCTGCAGTGACACTTTGTTGTCTTTCCACTGAAACACTACTACACCTTCACTACTTGAAAATGTATAGGCACCACGTTTTTCTTTTGCTATTTTTTTTTGTTTTCTAAGTGGACAATTTCCCAATCTATTTTCTCTCATAGTACCTGTTGCACAGTAGCCTAACGTTGATAGATTACTTAAAAGTTTCAGTGATGTAAAGTTATCCATAAAAATTTTATATCCACAGTTAGGAGGTATTTGGGCTAATTCTAATAAATTTAATACTACTCTACCCCCTAAACCAAATACTTCTGGTCTATTTTCATTTTTTTTATTTTTCCCGGTATATATATCAAAACTGAGCATATATCCATTATTTGTACACAATGCCCAGTTTTTGAAGCCAAATCTTATAGGTTTTCCTTTGATAAATTGTTTCGCAAAATGCTTTCCATAATATGGTATCATGCTTTCGTCCACACTTATGTGCTCATCTAAACCACCATAATTCCTAAAATTTTCATTTAGTTTGTCAATTAGAGGTTGTAGCTTGTACAACTTATTTTCACTGTCGATTTGGTTGTTGTAGTTCAAGTGTATATGTCTCAAAATAGTTTCAAATCGATTTAGTCTCATACTTTCTGATAATATTTTTGGTACATCATTTTCGTTTGACCTATACATTCTTTTGTTTGGGTATTTGCCATATCCAGAGAGTAGTAATCCTTCAAACACTACAAAAAGTTCAGTTCTGCTCATTGCCAAAGTATATTTTTTTTGCTGAGCATATAAATTGGTTTGGTTTTCTATATTTACTAGAACCTCTTCATCAAAAAACAATTGAAAGAATTCAAGTGGGCTATTTTTCTCATACACTTCATTGGATGGATTCTTCTTGCTGCATTCTTGTAATATATCAAAACGAGGTTCTTGATCAGTCCAAGTTACCAATTTCCTTGTTTTTGATTCATTACTCATTGAGGACAAACTCGATGTTGCATTTGAATTTGCAAATAAAGTGGCGAGAGGTATTTCATCTTCTGAGTCATATTGTGCTTCAGTCGGTGTTTGATGGCCAGGTAAATATTTAGGAATAAATTCGCTCTCGACTCTCAGCATAGCAGGACCTAGATGATAAATTTCCCCAACATGGTCGTCATCAGATAGGTCACTATCAATGTCGGTGTCTTGTCCATCTTTGGGCGGAGTAATATATATATTACCACCTTCTACATCATCTTCTTCCAAAAGATCCATAAGTTCAGAAAGTGCGAATCTATAAAAAAAAATATTTGTGTGGCCATTGGGAAAAGTTGATGAGAGGTATAACGTTCGATAAAACAAACATGAAATATATATGCACATTCTTCAGTCAAAAATAAAATTAAAATGTCACTAAATACTAACAATAATTAGTGTAATACTTGGAGTATGTTATTTTCTAGTACTAATAATTTTTTTACAAAACATACAGTAAAAAAAATACAGAACTGCCTTGTATTGTATAAACTGGGATCCATCACTTTTTATAACGTCAAATTAAATTACTTAAATCAATTTAAAATACGTCTTAAATACTCAACTGACATATTTAAACTGCAAATAACATATTTATAGTAAGAATATATAAGAAGACAATGCAGGAATCTGCTTTATCGGCCTAAATATAAATGTTCTATAAAACAAACATTATGCACTAATGGGTTAATATTATGAAAAATCTTTACACTTACGAAGAAAAAAATAATTGAATTAATGTGATCATTAAAAGTTATTTTGGAATCAAAAATTACTCCAAGATCTTTTATCACGAATACTTTGTTTAAAATTGAATCAGAGACAATACTGAAAAACAACTGGATTAATACTACCACCAAATGTAATGGCAGAGCACTTAGACATATTCAGATACAATAAATTATTTTCAGAAAAATCAACTATTTAAATCTGAGTTAACCCTGTATACACAATCACATACAATATTTGCTAATTTTTGATCTGAATAAGACATGTTCTCACTTCTCCTTTAACCACTGTGAATTACTCGTAGTATCCTAGTTAGTGTATTGTAATCATTTGAATAGGGTTGGCTTCGATTTGTCCTAATAATCCCTGAATCCCTGACATATGCACATTAAATAATAGATTGTTCAGTGAAAATTGTTTTTCATAACTCTTTAAAATTATATTCAATAATTACAAATAATTATAAATTAAATTTTTATTCAAAAAATATATTTTGATCCAATTGCAGCGCACGCTTGTTCGCTAATTATCTACCAAAATGTTGCTCAAATATTAGAACATTTTGCGATGTTACTGAATTGAACAATAAAAACGAGACATTCACTCATATAGTATACCAGTTATTCAAACTTTTCAAATGTGTAATAGTTTCAGTACAGTTGAATTAGGAGCATCTTCTATGTTTTACAAATTTCGATGTACCTACCTACCTACTTAGATATTTATGTAGGGCTGTTTCTATGATCACCAACATACGACCCAATTTGACCGGTTCAATCTGTAGGGTAGGGTTGCTTGGGATCCGTACTTCGATGAGCTCTGAAAGAAATAGAATTGACATGCCTGGTGGCATGTAGAAAGGTTAATAAGAGTGATATATCCGAAGGGCAAATAATAAGGCCGGCCACATACCAAACAATCAGGATGTAGAGAAAGCAATGTGGAATATGTAATATGAAATTTCGGTGCGATTTATGCTGAATGAACATGGGTGTAACAAAAAAATTGTAGGGAGTATGCTACTGCACAAAACAAGAAAATTATACAGATAGAACATGAAAAAATAAAATAACAAGTCGTTTTATTGTACTTAAGCTGCTTTTATGCTTAGACCGTATATAAGTTCAATAAGGAGATCAGTCATAACACCAAAACCAAAGCTAAATACTGGAATGCTTATAGATATACAGGGGATATATCGGCTTTTGAGAAGTTCAAAACTAAGATCAAAAGTGATGTCAATAGATCCTATCACACGTTTATCAGAAGCGCGGAAGCATCTATTAAAGATAATCCGTCTAAATTTTGTGTCTATCAGCAGTAAAAAAAGATCTATAAATATATCACAGTGTATGCATAACAATAGTCAAATGATGAATGAACCAAATGATATTATTAACGCGTTTGATGTTGAAATTCATAGGTCCTTAAAAAAATTAAACCCAAAATGGCCATTGGCACCGCTGATGTTTCTGCGTTTATGATACGTGATTGTGTTCAAGTTCTTTCTAATTCCCTAAAAATATTATACAACTTAAGCATTTCTCATTGTCAGCTACCTAATATATGGAAGCTCTCTAAAGTGTGCCCTATTTTTAAAAAGGGTAATAGATATGATGTATTCAACTTTCGTCCTATCTCCATCATCTGTAACTTCTGTAAGGTTTTTGAGATCTTGCTTTATGATTCTCTTTACTGTAACATATTATGTAATATAATATCTCCTGCTCAACTCGGTTTCTTAAAAGGTCGCTCTACTGTTACAAATCTGGTTTGCATAACACAATTTCTGGCTGATTCTATGGATAACAATTTGCAAACCGATGTTATATACACAGATTCACAGATTCCAGTTCATTACTAAATTCATTTCAATATTATCTTCACAGTAGGACGCAATATGTGGTTTATAACAGTTTTAAATCAGATGAGTACTTAGCTACATCAGGTGTCCCACAGAGGTCAATTCTTGCTCCTTTACTTTTTGTCATTTTTATTATCGATCTTGTTTACGTTCTAGATGTAGAAGTCTATACGTACTATTGGCGACTGCATTCATCTTCAAAATAATCTTGACCAGGTCTAAATTTGGTGTGATAAAAATAAACTTTTGTTGAATACAACTAAGTGTAATATTATATCTTTTTCAAATAAATTAACTGGCGTAACATTTAATTACAGTTTAATAATATTATGTTGTCGCGCCCAAGAGTCTTTCGAGATCTTGGTGTTTTATTTGATGAAAATTTGTCTTTCAGTGGCTATATTGATGCTGTTGTCTCTGATGCAAACAGAGCATATGGTTTTATCATTCACAATTGTCGTGACTTTGCAGATAGTAACACACTTAAACTTCTTTATTTCAGTTTCGTTATATCTAACCTGGAATACGCCTCTCTTGTGTGGTCCCTCCATTGTGCTGTTCATATTAATGAATTATAATCAGTTCAACGAAGATTTTTAAAATATTTGAGCTTTAACTCTGATGGTCTTTACGCTCTCAATGAATTTCCACACGATGAGCTTTTAAAAACTCATTCTGTCCCTTCTCTTGAACTTAGACGTAAATATTGTTCTCAGGTTTTTCTTCATAAAGTGATACATAATTCAGTAGATTGCCAAGAGTTCATGTCCCTAGAGGAGGCCCATAAGTCGAAGTCTTGTGCGGGAGAGGGGGCGGCATATTATTATTATAGTATAGGCAGGCCGTATTTGCGTCCAGGAACGACTTATGTTGGTAGGCCTTAACCACCATGCAGTGCAGGAATGAGGGAAACCTGGAAAATTTCACTAATCAGTGGGATAGTCAAACATCAACCGGTATCAATCTCTCACATTGACCCAAGCCAACATCCCTCCACTCTACCATACCCGCAGAGAGGGTGCCAATCTTCTCCACGAGTATAGCTTATATACGGTCTACCGGCTGCGAGGGTCAATTCAAGTAGTGAGGCCTTAAACCGCGCGACCACTGACCGATATTCTTAAATATTCTCCTCTTTCTGTAAACTGTAACAATTGTAATGTCAACAATATAGATATTTTTAATTGCAACCTTAATAACATAAAATCTTTTTACTTAAAATGAATAGATTCTAATTTTAGTGTTTGTTTGTATATGCTTATTTTGTATTTTTAACTTTTATTTTTTATATACACATATTGTATTGTTCCTGTTGAACAGTGTAATGTAAAATAAATAAGTATCAATTTAGTAATTAGATATTTTTGTGAAAGTAGAAATAACTTTAGAGAACGTATTTTTTAAGCAATGCTATAATTTGGACATCGTTAATTCAACGCGTTGTTTGAGTTAGCTAGTTCTTTAAATTACTATTATTTTTTATACTAATGAAATTACTACTAAATTTTACTCAAGGCCAACCCATGTGTAGCAAAAACGAAACGGTTTCTTCGAGCATGAAAATGATATGATAAAATATCGTGTTCCTTCTACAATAAATGCAAATGGAGAAGATATTTTATAAGCCGATGGGGAATATTTACAACAACGCGAATTTTCACACGCATCAAAAACACCGCGAAATATGTTTATATGCACCATAAATTCCTGAACATTCTTGGCAACTCCTAGTTCATGTTAATTATCCGGAAAAGAAACATTTTCAGCTTATTGATTTCGAATAAATTGTAGAAGAGCGAGATAATCTTCTAATGCATGTTAATTGATATAGAAACTCAAGAATGTTCTGAAAATAAAATAGCTTCTGTAAAATATACGTGAAACGACTAATCACAATCACGCAATCTCTTGATCAAGTGGATCTGCTTCTATTCTGTCAAAGGCGTAGGTAGTTCTCCAATTCATTGCTACAATCCTGCAAACTAAATCAATTACAGACTTTCTATTCTACATATTGGCTCGTCGAGTTGTTGAAAAGCCGACGTAAAGTGATCACTATCTTTTCTTGAAGAAATATGTTCTCCTCTTTCATAAAAGAATCCAGTCTGGAGAGTATGTTGGAAGTTTTGTTGGAAAATTCACAATATGCTTTTATGAAACATTTTAATTTAAAATCTCTGGTAGACTGTAACTTTATAGCTTAAAAGTAATTTTCTGTGAAACACAACCCGGAAACATTTGATATACAATTCACTTCACATAAAATTTTGCTCCTTCTGTTTCTCACTGGCCACTCTAGTATTTTTAAAACATGAGCTGTTTCTTGTTTCTGTATTGAAATGGTCTTATACAGGGTTTCTGGAATATAAGTGCCGATACTAAAGGGAATAGTGCGTTTCGTTTGTCTCTAGTGCTTCATTGATACTTGTGAGAGTACATATATAAAAATGAAAAAATTTATAGTAATCATGATCAGCTGCAAGACATATTATGGCGAATCTGGTAAAACTCTCTGGCTACAAGACGTTTGTCTAGTCATCATCGTACCTAAATTTTCGGGTATCTGATATCATTTTTAACAGCAACAACGATACAGAGCACCTGGTCATGATCCATTTGAAGTCTCCTCATCCCACTTTTAAAATTTTGACTCCATTCCTCCATTGGGGGTTTCCATATACTACTTGAATTCGCTGCTGTTGCTGTTAACCTAAAAGTAATATTAGTTTTTATAGTGCTGTAGATAGTGTGTTTCGTTTTTCTCTAGTTTTTCATTGATACTTATGAGTGTACATAAACAAAAACGAAAAAAAAATATATAATAACCATAATTAGTTGTATAATATGTTAATTTATAGCAAATTTAGGAAAAACTCTCTTAGAGGTTTGTACAGTAAACGCTTTTTACAAGCAACATAAGTTAGCTCTACGAAAACCATTCAGAAAAAGTAGATATGTTTAGGTGAATTTGTAATTATCATGTACAAACACCTGGCAATCCTGACATAGTATGTGAGCGACAAGCATATTCAAGACCTGTTGGCTAGCATAATTCTGTTACCATTGGTCAGAGAAAAAAATGTTAAGTCAAATAGACTGCTAGCTTTTGCATATAGCGTGTGCCTGTTGAGAACTCTCAATTACACAAGTCGTCATCGTATCTGAATTTTTCGATTATCTGCATCGTTTTTAATAATAACCTGGTCATGCTCCATTTGAAATCTCCTCATCCCATTTTTCAAATTTTGACTCCATTCCTTCATATTTGGATATACAATACATTGGCTTCCGTATACTACTTGCATTCGTCTATGGACTTATTTTGAGCAACAAATACCGTTTTAAAGTTATAATGTTTACTGCCACTATAAAATGTAAGCAACAGAAATTAAAGTAAAAGTGTAGCTACTAGAAATATCGTCAGCGGAATGATTCCAGTTGTTTCCAAGGCTAATCTGATTAGGAATGGAATTCGACTGGACAAATCTGATATTGAATATGAGCTAGAATACTCAGTATCAAGTCCCAAGTCAATATTTTAAATGGTTCATGAGTATGTGATCAAAAAAGTGCATTTTACTTCAATGTTAAATGATCGTAGATTCCAAGATAATTATTTAAAGAATATAGTGACATTTTTGTTATTTTGACAAAAAAAATATGTTTACTCTGTTCAAAAGAAAGCTGTTACACTCTGTATATTTGATACATTAAGCTGTTTATATAACGATGACATTCCAGGGGTGATATTATAGTTGAACATATTATGGCAGATAACGTATATGAAACAGCAGGACTGCTGTTAACATAATTAATACTTTTTGTACCCATCCTCCTATTACATCAAAACCCAGTGCCAGTCATTAACTCCTCACTGTACCCTTCCAAAGGCTGATGTATTCCCTTTTTGTGCCGTGGCATTGTCGGTCGGCCCTTATGATGTGAATAATTTCCTCACTTGCCTCGAGTAACACTTTCGTCTAATTGCTTCGTTGATCCATGTCGTTAACGAACTTCAAAGTTAAGTTTTTTCTCGGTCGCACTGCCTCGTAGCCTATCTACATCTTTGCTAATTGTGATAGTTCGCATTAGCCTTTAAATCTGCGAAAAGGTATCAAACGGGACAATGACCGTCTTTGCAGATCAAAGGAAAAGTCTGTTGATATTTTACCATTGTACATGTAACAAAAAAACGTGAATATATGGTTTTGTTAACATCTAACGAACTGGAAAACTTCATCTTTTGTAAATTAACATATCCATAGAATTTCTAATTTTGTTGTTATAGGCAATAATAAATAACACAATTATTGCTGTTATCTTTTTAAATTATTATTGATTAGAAATAAGCAGTGATATAACAAAATATTTACATGATATAAGAATTATTTAATAATTGCAGAAAGATTTTTCTTTAGATTATGTCCATTGGAAGTATATTTGGAGTGAACTGGCAATTTATTTTTTTTTTATAACAGCTGTAACAGTGATTTTCCGGGTTGTTATATCGTGACCTCGGTAACTGGTCGCTCTCAGGAACAGAATTAAAGTGCACATCCCTAGCATTAACCGGAATTCTTTGACATACCCTGGTTATTCTGGGTTTAGACTCTGTGGAGACAGATACGCTATCGAATCTCTAGGCCCGCCCATATATTGATTTCGGCTCCTATTGTTGGTATTACGACTGCTATGGACGGTATTTCCATTGCTTTTGTATAGAGCAACTCAATAAACATTTGTGCGGTAGACAATAATAGTTATGTTCCTAACGTTTCATAATTTAAATTATACCATAATACTGTGAATATCTTGTAGAAGGATCTCAAATTTTTCGATAAAATCAAATTTTCCACATCCTTTGCGGAACATTCAAGCGAATCACTCATCTATATTGAGTTGGTAGACATGAAGAAGAGCATCGGTTGAAGGAAATCTAAGAGGAAGTATATAATGGACCAACTTATTTAAACAGTGAACAAAATGAAATCAAGCAAATAAGCAGTCTGGCAACGTTTGTCTGACTGTCTTAAGACATTATTTATTTATTTATTATTGAAAGCTAGAGGAAACATTTGCACTTTCCAAATCAGTATACTGTGCTGACCACAGATTCATTACAAAACTCGTGGCAATGATGAAGAAAGAAATAAATAAGGCAATGCAAGGCATTGGTGCTATTGACCTTGAAAGAGGTGCGGATATGAGAAACACACAGGTCTGGTGACTTATTATGCATACTGCTAATAATTAAGTTCAGAACAAGCAGGTGGTACTTATGAAGGCTAGTACTAGCTCTGTTGGAGTTCTAATATTCTCAGGCATACAAATCGTTAATAATAAACAAAGAAATTTAAACCTCGCCACAAGCTCTACTAAATCGAAATTGTGGCACTCATTCATCTATGGTGATATTCATCTATTGCAGTAATAATGTCAGTCCCTCAAAACAGTTTTAGAAGTATTGGAAGTTCTCTGTGTAAAGTTCAAAACAAGTCTGCAAATTTGTTTTAAAGAGTCCCATTATTTTTGCAATAGATTGTACCTCTCTGCTGTTTTACTCGATGTTCTCTACATTGCATTCTAATTCAAGAATATTCACTATGGTGTAATTATACCCTCTCCAATACAGAGAAGCACAGGGTGAATTGAAACACTGAACACATGTTGTAATATGAGTATACGTTTTTTCTACTCCCCATCGTGTCCGTAAAGCTATTTTTTACTTTCCATATTGTCATCTTCAATATATCTATGACATTATACGCTTTGTAGCTTTAATGATTTGATAGATTGCTTTTATGAGAAAAAATATTTTAATGAATAATATTATTCATCAGTAAAATACATTACTGAAGTTTTTTTTGTTTAAAACTGAATATTCAATATGATACGAAACAAATTTGAAAGCATTTTTTTTATATAAGTCAGAAAGTCTATTTATTTAATGCTATTGTATTTAGAAATTAATGTGTAGTGTTGTGTCTGTTTTCAACTTTGAAGAAATACAGATTATTGTTGTTATAATCTATAATACTATAGAACTAACTGAAAAATTGTTTTATTTGTTGTTATTTTAGTTTGTTTTCAACTATATATTATTTATTGTAAATATGATAATACCGAGAGGTCTATAGCATAATTATTTTGAAAACTAAGAACCTATAAAAAGGGAAACTTACTTACTATTAGGCCTTATACAGTGTGACGAACACTATAATACATATTTTGTACTTACACTTAAATATAATTAATAATCACTATTCCTGCACAAACATTACTTCCTGCTCATAGATCATAGACATAAAAAATATTTATAAGAATTAATAAATTGATAAAATTTATTACAAAGCAAGCATATGTTTTTTTTTAAATAAAGAACAGCTTCCAATTTTTCGTGAGCTCAGCGAGGACGTATAGCAGGGGAACAAAAAATATAACATCCCTAGGCTGAAATGGCGAACTGTCTGAAACATTTTGTGGTCTCTTTTGTACCCATTTTCAGCAGCAGGATGCGGCTAAAGTGGGATATAATATTTCGTGTACATATATATGACTTTTAGTTACGTGCCCGGAAAGACGACCCATTTAACAATGTTTATTTGTGTTCCTATTTTGTCATGTTTATGTCATGTTAAAGACGATGGTACGTACGTACGTTATACAAGGTGGTTCTAAAAGGAGTACTATAAATTTAACTGCGTTTTCTAGACCCTAAAATAAGAAGAAAAGTTTATACAGGGTGACTCTTACAAATTCAGCTTTGTAAAACTAAAATCAAAAAGAGCAGTTTCAAAAGCAATTTAAAAATACACGCACGACACTGGAAACTGGTCCACTGTAAAATCTGATAAGACGTATAATCGGTGACCTGACAAAAGTTTGAATGAAATTCCCAAGGAAAGAAATACACAATACACAAATGTTTCTACTTCTTGTCCGTTTTGAACTTGTAAGTTGTTGGCAGCAGATATGATACGTTTGCGTATATCATCAATAGTGTCCACTTCGGTGCAATATACTTCATTTTTTAAATACTCCCAGAAAAATAAGTCCAAATAATTTAAAAACAGAAGATTGTGGCGGCTATGATACTGGTCCTGCTCGTCCAATCCCCTGATATTAATGCTTGGACACGCTGTACATGATACATACATAATTGAGCCGCGTGTATAATACGCCACACTGCTGCAATACGCCGTGGACGCTCTGGACCTCATTAGATTCCACGATGTGTTTGTGCTACCCTTAGTACATGTTTACGGGGGAATCGTTTTGCTAAAGCATTTTTACTTCATCTTAATTAAAGCTATACCCACCTATACACTGCGAGTTGCTATGCGTAAGTCATTTTTTATATTTGAAAAAACAGTAAAAATACGATAAGTAATTAAATATTTTAAATCGCCTGGCTACAGACTACAGTAGCCCAGCGATGTAAAGGTTGAAACTAGGTACCAGAACTTCATTAATTTTTTTCTCGGAAACTATAAGTATTTTACAAAAAAAAATGTTACGATATTGATTCCATTTTTCATTTTTTTTTTTTCATGTATCTATTCCCAATTTTTTTTTGACAAGTTCTGAATTGCTCTGTATATCCTAGAACGCTTCAATTTCTACACAAAGGGTGGTGTGAAAAGTTAGCTTCTGACGATGGTTTTTAATTAATATTACCCAAATGCATAGAGATAAATCAATAAAGAAATGACCACAGTTTATCTAGCGGCTGGTAAAGCTTCAAAAATACCCAAACCTTTTTGTGTATATTTTTCTTCATAGCACAAACTCAAACTCTAAAATTTTTAAAATAATATAGGTACCTACCTACCCTTGTTGAAATTCGATGTGGGCAACAGTTTTCCATAAAAATCAGTTTTAACTTTTAATTTTTTAGTTTTTTTCACCCTAATAAATTCCTACAAAATGTTAGGGTCGTTGTCGTTGTCATTTTCGAACAACCGAGAAAATTTGATTTTTTACCTAAATTTGATCACTCTGAGAGCAAAATAAAAAGTATGTTGTATTTACATTTTTTTCTTAAAATTTTGTAAGGAGAGTATTCCTGAAGTATGAATGACTATTTAAATTTGACTCGCCCGGTATACGAGGAACTAACTAGTTATTATTTCTAAAAACGTATTCAATCTACTACTGCTTAACAAATTATATAAAAACCATGTAGTATTATTATCCTTTAGTCTTCAACGATATTTCGCCGAATCTACATTTCGTTGAATTTACATATCAACTTTATAACTACATTATCCATTATGTTAATGGTTTTTTCCACGGTCGGGAGTAGAAATCAGTTTCTATGACATCAAAATTAAAACAGAAGTAGTCGATTATTCCCAAGGGAGTGTAATGCTCCCAAGGGAGTTTACATTATGGAGAACGGGTTTCATGCAAAAAAAAAAGATAACATTGAAATTATTTATTGACATTTAAATTAAATGTTACATTTGTACAATTTTCACAATAAATATTAGAAGGAATATTACTTTCGCTTACATTTACAGTTTTTGTGATTGCGCTAGTAGTGGTACCTACTAAAACCTGATTAGCAATTTTGGTCTTATTTTCAATGGAGTTCTCGACATAACCCTCAGCGACTGTCGTTGATTTCCAACCAGCATGATGCTTTATTGTCGTGATATCCACACCAGCATCTGCCAGTAATGTCGCTGAAGATCTTCGTAAGCAGTGACCAGTATAACATGCAGCATCAGGTAATTTTAAATACGAAGCTACTGCACTCGGAATTTTTCCCATGGTATTCTTGCCAACTGGCTGCGAACTACATTTTCCTGCTTTGTAGTACAAAAAAGGCGATTATGCTTGACGTGGGGAGGACGAAGGGACAGGTATTTTCGAAACAATTTAAGTTTATTTCCCACATCGGTAACCAGAAAGGTTCGTGGAATCTTTGTCATAGTGTTTGGAATTCTTTCAATCAAGGAAGAGCCTACATTCATCAGTTCGACAAGCTCCGGCAATCCCCAGAATTAATCCAACCTAAAAAAAAACAAAATACTTAATAATTGAAATACCTAACAACAAAAGTAATCTTACCTTAATCATTAAGAATTCATTGTCATCTGCACTTTATAGAAAACGGTCGATTTCACCTTTTGTCAATATTTTCGATTTTCTCGCTTGATATCCGTCACCGGTTCTTTTCAAAAATGCGATCAGTTTGGGGAATTTGCTTATATCTATGTTGTCGTAAATTATCAAGCATAACATAACCATAGAATATTGCGCCCATAATGTGGAAGACTTGTAATTCTTTGCATTTTCACTGAAGTATGCCAACAAAACATTCTCGCTACTTGAACAATTTTCTCGACGCACCACGTTTTGAACCTATTGTAGGCTATATCGCATAAAAAACTTGACTTCGTAGGCATCAAATTGCTTATTGCAATATTTGCAGCCTCCACAATCTCTTCCGACTCACAATTATTCATTGTGCACTAAACAAACTTTAAACTAAACCAAACTAGCACCTTAATTTGACAATTCTTTTTGTTTGTTTATTTTGTAGTTATGACAATAACTCAACTACTACTAAATAAATGCTCAAATCCGAATACAATAATTCTGGTGCTACTTACTTCATAATGACAAAATATGTGTTTTTAAGTTAATGAGACTGTGGAAAAAATAGTATATACCATTCGGGAGAGATGCTATTTTGTCTTCGGTGCATTGTAGCCCTCGGGCTTCAAATTGCACTTCTGCCAAAATAACGCATTTCTCTCCCTTATAGTATAATGTACTATTATTTATATACAAAAATGTATCGGATCTTATTTTGTTGTCATCCAACCATCCATCCGCATCGTAATTCTGTTTGGATAAACGTATGACAAATTAATTTTAGCGTATTCATCTGTAAAATATCACCTATCACAGGTCTTCCAAGGTGGACCATGTATGTAGTATCGAGAATATGATTGTTTTCGATGCTAGCTAGTAATGCTGCATTTGATAAAATTTATTTAATCAATTATTATTGACAGACCAATTCCAGTATGACGAATTTTAATTTTTACAATAACAGGTTTATCGCGGTTTATCTTATTTATTTATTTAGCATATTATCTATTAAATCATTTATTGATATCAAATGAAGTGGGTCAAGATTTGATGCTTGAGGCACCCCTGGACCACATTCCGTTTCTCGACTCGACACATATCGTATCATACGACGCGATTGCCTATGAATCTTTATTTTAAATGTACGTAAGGGTCACTAGACTGCAAAAATCACTAGATTTATAAAAATAGAGCAAATGGAATCCAGCCCCTGATATTGGAGCCTTAAGACCTTCAATCTCGATAAACTGCTGACGGCCTATCACATAAGATCGGAAGAGAGAAAGTATAAATTATAGCTATAATTTATGTAGTACTACAAAACCAGTTTAAACGTTCCCACATGAATTGCAAAAGAGTAACAAGATTTGTTATACAAAATCAAAAAACATGTCATTAAATATAATATTATGGATAATGATTTTAAATGTTCTGGTAGAAGTGCGTTATATGAGGATATATTTATTTATTGTATTAAGAATAATATAAGATATTTTTGGTCATTCATTTCTAATAAATCAAGTAATAAGCGTTTTCCAAGTGTTATGAATTATGACGGTCAGGAATTGTCTAATGATCAAGATATCTATGAAGCATATTGTCAATACTTTTCTTCAGTATTTGAGAAAAATGCTCTTCAAATGCCTTAACCTTAACTGGCATTCAACATTTCAGTGTAAACATTAATGATATATCTGTCGAACACATCGAGCAGGAATTTGACCGACTTGATATTCCCCCTATATTTATAAAATCTTATAAAAATAGTCTCTAATTTTGCCGTTGTTCGTTATATTCAAAAAATTCTTAGCTTTTGGTTGTTTTCCTAACTTTTGCAAAAGAGCAGTAGTAGATCAAGTGGTTCAAAAGATGAAATCAGTAAATATTTGTATTTGGTAAAAAAATGTATTCAATAATTACTAAAGAACTTTTTTAAAACTAAACATTTAATAAGATTTTTTTTTTTCGGGGCAGAAGTATTATTATACTAATTTAATGCCTTTTTTACAAACAATTCTTGATGCTATGGACAATAAAATGCAGGTGGACGCTCTGTATACCAATTTTTGATAAGCGTTCGACAAAGTACATCTTTCGACACTATGAATTAAACTTAAAAATTTCGGTATTCATGGTGAATTGCTTCGCTGGCGGGAGTCTTATATCACTAACAGAAGTCAATCTGTTAGATTAAGCAATTAATTTTGTGAGTACCTATTAGATATAGTATAACCTCTGGAATACCACAAGGTTTTCATCTGGGACCTCTCCTTTTTTATCTTTTTATAAATAACATTGCTGCTTCAAATTATAATTTATTTGCTGATGACCTTAAATTATCAAAGATAAATAAATATTTCTATAATAATTAACTTAATTATAATGTCAAAATGTCCTAAACATTATTTAGAGATGTTAAACTTATGAATCTTAAGATGTCAAACAATTTTATTTCATTTTTGTATAGAAGCTTGCATAGAAAACTAAAGCGTTTATTTTCAAAGTATGCTTTGTTCATTCTGCAAATGAGTGTTAAGTTAGCGCAAGTAAATGTTTATTTTAACGTAAAGAGGGTCAATTTTAAAAATGGTTTAAAGCTCTCTAACTGTATTCTATCCAGGTACATAAAAAAATTCAAAGAAAAGTGTCCTAAGCCATTATTTTAAGACTAGGGGAGAATTTAGGCCTTTTGGCATTAGAGAACATGCGTCATATTAAGAACGTTAATACTAAGGAACAGTACTGATAAGTGTACAAAATTCTAAGAAAATGGATACGATTGTAAAAAGTAATTAGAAAAAATTAACCACACATCTAGTAGATTATGATATAATCATTCTGCTAAAGAATGTAATATCTACATGTTGATTGAAACAATATATGTGTGTAACAGGATATTTTCTGATACGATAAATGTGAAACATACTTTCAAAACCTCTTACTGTTTTACGCAACAAACTTGATCTGTAACGTAACATGTAGATATATAAAATTTCAATCGAATATTTCAAGGAGTTTTATGCTTTCAGAATAATTGCCCTACATAGAAGTATGATAAGAAATAATATTGATATACGTAACCTGATGAGAAAGGATCAGCAAATGCGAGTAGTGAAATGAGAATCTTTCGGATAATGGGGTTATTCAACATTTTTTTATTACATTTTTCGAATAATTTTGTAATTTTAGTGCGATCTGAAAACAATTATTTATTTATTTTCTGAACTCACACAAACCGCTGTGTGACGTCACTACCTACTATAACATATAGGGTTGCGCTCGCTACCCTTTAATTGCATTTAGAATATGAAGCGTAGGTGGGTCATCTGCGGTTTTCATTTCAGTTATGGAAAATTAAAATTTTGAAGATGTTATTAGAAACGCTAAAATAAAACAATCAAGCTTTAGATATTTAATTGTACCCAAATGTCCAAGTACAATGATAAAATGTCCAGATAGCTTACCCGGAGAAAAAACATTGTAGCGCAAAATATATCTTATACCCAAAACAAATAAAGATGTGTATGATTATTTATAAATAATGTAGAATTTATTCTTGATTTTTTGTTTAGTTAAGTTTACATTCTTAGCTACATATACCTACATACCTTTAAAGCTAAATAACATATCTGCCTATTAAGTAGGTACGACATTTACAAATTTCTCTTTTATTTTGAACATCGGCACTGCATTGTTTCCTTAGCTCTTTGGTAAAATTGTTAATTAATTTCTTTGACATTTTATATTTTCTTATAATACTCATATTAAATATTTAAAGTCAAAAATAATAAATTTGAACGTTTATTTACACTCTCTGTATCCAAAATAACCAAACATTAAATAAATTTAACTTTAAAGATTCTGGCTAATAGGTGCATAATAAAACAAATGTTTTCTTTTGTTTTAGGTACTATACAAATAACTCTTCTTAGAAACCAAAACATTTTATTTTATTATGAAAAACCTAGCTGTTATTTCATCTTAGAACTTACTGTTAAATTTTTACACCTCTTTTTTCAGCACTTACAAATTGGTGATCTACCATATGTAGATTAGACGAATATGCTTTAAAATAGCATGTTGTGAATTTTAGAAATAGTTAGTCTATTTTAATTTAACAAAAAGACCCTTGCCCAAGTTCGAGGCGGTCGAATAGCGAGAAGCTGTAGGAGGCAATGACGTCATGCCTCTCGATCTGTGGTGAGGCAGTTTGACCACATACATTTCGAAAACTGCTTATCACATCGACTTTAAATTTTTTGGGTTGATCATATATCAAAAACTAGGCAAGGTTTGACCCTATTTCCAACAATCACATTTTATTTAAAATAAACAAACAAAAATTTCTAAATTTAAACCCCATTCAAACATTCTACCTTCAGTTAGATAAAAATAATAGTGAGTGTAGAACTATATTTGGCTTGTATATTTCTCGAGAAGCGAAATAAATGGAAACAGTTAACATTTTTATCAGAAGATCTACTTCTTCATTTAAACTAGAATGCTTTAATCAAACAGTACATTTCAGATGACACCATGAAAACAAATAAATTTATCCACATTATACCATTAATGTTGTCCATTAGCAACTAACGACGGTGGGAGAACAAGCAGAAAAAATAATGAATCAAATTTATTTCTCCACTTCTATCTCCATTTGTCTTGTAGCAAGCGGTTCGATTTATGCTTACTCTTTCCATTAAGGGGTATGAAATATTATACCTATTTTTCACCGCACTAACAAAGGCCTGTATTAGCCTTAATGGAGTTCTAATAAAAAATAAATTACATGCTGTGGACTTGGTGTAAAGCGATGGGGGACAAGTTTTAAGGAATAATTAACTTATTAAAGAAATTTGCCTGCATTTATTTAGCCATAGTTTATACGTAGTGTTTCGCAACTTTCGACCATATTTGCACTTTTGAACAAGAAGTCAATTTGACTTGTAATAAAAAATTGAAGAGAACCAAAAAAAATAGTTAAAGTTGAAATAATAGAAAATAATAAATATTACTCTGTTTTCCGTTGTATTGTAGTAAAGTAAACACTGCAAGAAAAAGTGACAAAAAGAAGGCTAATGTTAATACTGCGATAAGTCGAATAGAGCAGGTTTTATCATTATCCTGGGTGATCCAAGTAACGGTCAGTTATGTGAATAATTCATTGTTTATACGAGCTTAGTGCTAATTATTTATACTAACCACTCGCATTTATATATTGACGAAATATTAGTACGAATCGTTAGTAAAAATGTAAGTAAGAGTGAGCAGAAGCGAATTATATTTTACTAATGACAAGTAGGTTAGGATTAACCACTAACGGTACGGGTTCACACTTCCAACTAGTGTGAACTTCTAGTTTTACCATAAAAGTCCTTAATCCTTAGGGCAACTGATTAGTACTAATAATAAGCACTAAGCTCATGTAAACAAGGCATAATGCATTAAATTTATATCGTAACGTGTATACCAATCGTTTGTAAAAATGCGAATAGAATAGATAGCGGATCCTATTTTACTAATGACCAGTAGGTATCTCACTAGCCCCGTTGTTCAGTTACACTGTGTGAACGGTCAGTCTGGAGATGTATTAGTGATTAGTGATAAGTGATAGCAGGTAATTGATATCTTTGTACACTAACCACTAACGGTATCGTGTTCACTTCTTCAACTAGTGTGAACTTATACTCTCACCATAAAAGTGTTTTAGTGCAACTGATTAGTACTAATAATTAGTACTAACCTCTCACACTGATATAGGGAAATGTAAACCCAAAGTATTAGTTATATATATATATAAGTTAGTTCGTAGGCTTCCGCGGGTGTTATATGTGGTCGTAAAATTTTTCCGGGTTCCTCTCCGCGATGAATTTGCATGGTCTTCAAAAGAACCATTTGTTTGACAACGTTTCGGTAAAATCTCATTTACCATCTTCAGGTCTTCTTACTTCTGCTTGGCGTTACTACGTTCGGCTTACCGAAACGTTGTCAAACAAATGGTTCTTTTGAAGACCATGCAGATTCATCGCGGAGAGGCACCCGGAGAAATTTTACAGCCATATATATACAGGCTGTATCACATAAGAGGGCCACTCCCATATATCTCGCTTAATATGTGAGACACGTTAAAAATCTTTAATTGTTTTTTGTTGCATTTTTGGAGGCCTTTGTGCTCGTAAAAACAAATTTGAGATCCATGGCCAACTTTATGAGTAATAACAAAAAAACCTGTTAAGTGCCCAAACTTCAAGGCTGTCTAACTTTTTTATTTTAAGAGATAGAGAAAACTTATTGGTAATAAATTTTTATTGCAAAATTGATACTTTCCACCTGATATAAACAGATTTTTTAAATATCGTATGTGGTTCGCTGCGCCCTCTAGGCGGATAAAAAATTTTTTTATTGAAGCAGGCTATGGCCACAAAAAATTGTCTGTTTTTTCGTCTTTCATGCAATATACTACATGTTGCCCTTATCTTTCATATTTATTACATTTTTTCAATTTTAGTTAAAAAAAAAATGAACCTAAATATTTTCGTGTTGCTCAAGATAATGTAGAACCTGTTTTAAAGACGCCAATCGCAAAAAAATAATAAACAGAATGTATTTTTTTATGCAAAAACAGATTTTCTTATAATATTATTTTATTACATTGTCTGTGTCAAAATAATTTTAAAGACCCAATTGCTTCTAATGTGAAAAGCAATATATATATATATGTGTGATGGGTCCGCCAGGCGGTTGATTAAGCCGGGGGCACATGACGTTAGAGCAATGTGTCCCCAGCTTTACTGTTTAGTGACAAATTAGGACGAATAGCTCCGATAATATTGACTTTTCACAAAACTTGACTTGAACTAGACACATTTTTTTGAGTCGTATTACCTTCTAAATTTCTACGCGGAATTTCTCGACACCCCATATATAAACAATGAATATTTGTTGTTCTTGTTTAAAAACAAATCATAAGAAGTTAAATATGTAGCTACTATGTCATAGTGATTACATCAACATCAAATTTAACTTTGAAAATAATTTATTTAAATCGAGAATTATTTGTATACAGATACGACCTATATTTCAGTTCAGCTTCCACTCTAGTGGAATGGGATATATATTTTCGATACTGCCAGTTATTAATCTGTTCCATCCAACCATATATTCAAGTGATAAAACCGCAGTAGTAATATACGCTCTCAAAAATTTTCCGAGTTTTACCCGCGAGATTGATTCTGTTTTTACGTGCCATCAGACCGGATGCTCTGGAATAATTTCGGAGAGCCTTATTAAAATCAAACCTTAGAAAGTCACATGACGTCATTTGTAAGAAACCTTTGTAGATCCCTAATTTATCGGAAGAATGCTAATTGGCTGTGAATCCATATTAGTAGTACCTAATAAATGATCATTGTTTCTTGATAAAACACTAATAAGTATATTTTTTAAATAATTGTTAAATTATTACATTTGCATGATATTATGGTATACAGGATTGTTTCTTATTAATGGATCTCCATTAGGATCTAAACTGTAAAATATACAGGGTGGCTGAAGTTAGGAAAAAATTTCGCTTTTGATGGCCAAGCAGATTCAAAATATTTGCTGGCGAAATGTTGTATAAAAACTGATTTTAGAAAATGCCATCTAGCGTCATTATTTTTCAACGGAAAGAGCTGAAAATTGGTACAGAGGGATAAGAATATACGACAAATCGATTTTCATGAAACGGACATTTTTACATTAACATATGTAACATTCAATTGTTTATTTTTCTTATGGGAGCGTGCCATATTGGATCTTAACAGTAAACAAGTGGAGAATAAAATTATGTCAATACGTATCTTTACTGTTTCATTTGAAGAATAATCCATAAAACTAAAATAACACAAAAATTGAAATAAAAAATGTAGTTGTTTTTTGTGTAAACCTAAAACAAACAAACATTTTAACAGATTTGTTATTTGAGAAGTATTTAAATATTTTAAGGATAGAAATGGAGAATTATAAGTATTAGAAACTTATAAATGGTTAACCAATATTTAAATAGACACTTTCCAAATATGTATATGGATTGCCCTATTGGGTGTATTGCTTAGTCTCCACGTTGTCCATGTTGAGACCATTAATTTTTTTCTTTGGGATAGTCTGAAAGATAAAACCTATTATAATCCCTGTGAAAATATACAAGACTCATACGACATATGCTCTGCTGCTTTTGGTTTATTTCACAAAACATTCAAAACATCGTGGATAACATTAGATTATGAACTGAGCTTTTACATGGACGAAAATAGGCGTCACTTTGAACTATTTATGCATTTGTAGAATATTTTTCGTCAGGAACAACTACATTTTTTATTTAAATTATTGTATAATATTTTTTAACTTTATGGGTTATTCCTCAAATAAAATAGTATTGTTCCATATTGACCTATTAGTAATTTTATTCTACATATTTGGTGCTCATAAGGAAACAAAAATTCAATTTTGCATAATCGGAGCTACTGGCCGTAGAAATTTTCTTTCTTGATCTTATTTTTCTTCAGCGCGAAAATGTATCCATCCATATGTCTGTAACTGTAGCCTTCTATGACGAATCTGAAAATATTAATAATTCTTGTCCTGAAATGGTAATTTAGCTCCAATAAGTTCAACTGTTTTCAAATTGTTATTTTTAAAATAAATTTTTTATATTCAACAACCTATATCTCTTAAACGAGTTACATTTTACTAAAGCATTGACTAAATCTTATTATTTCAACGTCTAATTTACAGTTTCTGTACATTATTATTCACCACGAGACACCCTGTATAAAAAAGTTTTCATTTTGGTTCAGTATAATCAAATGGGTATAAAAAAATGTCTCTCAAATCTAGTTTTGACTCTATGTGATATCCTGTATGTGTCATAAATTTGAATACACCATTGAGTGAGAGTTTATTATTCTTGTCGAGAAAATAGAAATCAAAAGACGGATTTCTTACATAACCAGCCGTGAGTCAACATGTGACGAAGAGAACAAGAATGTATAATATGTAACCTTTATATTAAATTACAACAGACCCAATGGAATTTATGATACATTTGTGGGTGTATATTTTGCCAAACACGAAATAGCTTCTGTAGCATCAAAATAAATTGGAAGCCATACTCTTAATTAAAGTTTAAATTAATAATGAGGTTTATTTTAAAGGTCACAGGTTCAGTTTCTTTTTCAGTAACGTTGATGTTCATTACTAAAAAATATTGTGCTTATACAGATGCAGTGATATGGCTAATATCTGAATTAAGCCTTGTCTTCATTGAAACGAAATTGTTAATGGCAGGAAAGTGTCAACTTTTCGGCAATTTTGGAAAACAGGAATATTAAACGCTATTTTCATCATTATGTAGGATTAGTAATTTTAACTTGAGCTTCTTACAATCTACCATAACAGTCAATGACAGTTTTAATAATAAAAATGTGGAAGATATTGCAGTTGGCTTAATTGGCTAAGTGTTGAGACTTTTCCCGCCATTACATAATTCGCGCGAATTTTCGCGTATTTCGTCTCCATGAGGCTTATGTAGCTAGAAGTTGGTTTGTTTTGACATAGTTTATCGTCGTCATTTATCAAAAGGTTTAGGTTAGTATTTAAATCTCCTAATAACTTTATTTACCTATTAAATCTATACCTGTCTCGCAAAAATCATATTATTTGAAATTAAATATCGACAATGTCAAAAGTGACTAACCTGTCAATGAATTTTAAATTAAGCATACCTACAAATAGCTACTTAAATAATGTTTACCCTTAATGTAATCGTTTTTGATAATTCCTACCAATTTCGAAAAAACTGCCCTAAAGATTTCTGCTTACACGCGACATGCTATTGAAGGTAGGTATCAATAAGTCGTTTATTTTTTTTAAATGTCCAGAATAACTGGAAAAAAACTCATATTTGAAAAAATATATATTTACTTTTATTGACAAAAATAACAACAGAGCAGTAAAAACAACTTAGCCCTTGAGCAAACTCTCTCTACCTCTACATGTCTTAATTAATTAAACTAATTATTACAGCTAATTATAGTAAATTTTCAATATGGCCTTCCACTTCTATACAGTTTTCTAATGTTCCTAAGAGATTTCCTCACGTCGATAAATACGTTTGGTTATTTTAGTTCAGTTTTCTGGAAAACGGTAGGAATTTCGTTAACAAAAAATAAGGGAGAAATTGTCATTATCTGGCATTGTTAATGATCTATTTGTTTTAATAGGTACCTACTACATAAATTATAATTAGTTTTCTTAAAATATGTTTCCCTACAAAATTTTATGGCTATCTGTTGAGCGATTCTAGTTATTACAAAAAAAAAAAAATGAAAAAATAATGTAAACATGTATCTTTTTCCACAGCAACATTTTTAGTAAGGCATATTTAGTTATATATTCATATTTTGCTCCAAAGATGTCATTAATACTCTGGCACATTATTAATGGTTTACTTAAAATAATAAATAAATTTTGAACCACATTCTTTTCTGATGAGGCCTGTAAAGTTCACAAATTATTTTTACTAAAAACATTAATTAAATTTATTTTGCATGCGCAAATATTAAATTATTTGAATTTTTAAATAAATTTAAATTTAATTTTAATTTAAAAATTACTCTTCAAAAAGACTACAAAATAATATTTATTTCACACCATCATAAAATTATACTTAGACCAAACATTGAAAAAAGATTTGTATACTTATTCTTTTAGAATTTTTACTAATGAATTTTTCTTAAAAATATTTAATTTTTCTCAAAATAATAATGCATCTTATGCAGTAAGAGAAACCCACACGTAATCAGTAGTTCTATATATCTCTTTATAGAAGTAGGTATATCGAATTCATTTGAATTATCTTAATATGTTTAAAGGAAATAAAATAGAAACTGTAAGTTTTGGCATATTGCTGAAAATATTAATTAACAGTTCAATTTTTTACTTCTCTAACGCAATAAAATAAACTGCTTATGTTTCAAACTTTATGATCTGTGGTTTTAAATATAAATATATTGCCACAATCTTATTATTTAGGCAGGTATATGAAAAAGGGCCACGCGGCCACGCCCTCGAAACGCCTTCGCAGTTTTTTGCAAATTAAAATAGTAGCGCTTTATTTCCTTCGTTTGAATAAATGCGTATTGTTACACAGTACGACATCTAACAGAAATTATGATAACTATTTAGATCTTCATTAAGGACTGACTCTCTTGATGTATATACTCAAGGGTCATACTTAATCCCGTATAAAGAGCTATTTCAACAACAAATTGATTGTATTCAGGCGCTTAGACTCAACTATTACGTTGCAAAATATAAATTTTGAGTTTACGGTTTTTTCGATTTTTCTGCAAAACTTGCCCTATCAACTCCCTATCTGCACAGCAAATTAATCGTTAAGACCTAAGTTTTCATGCGATACAATACGATAAAATTGCTATTTAAAAAATAGTACCCCTTTCTCTTTGCCACTGGCGATATTTTTAGAAATTGAACTCCACCAAAGTTCATGTCTGTGTATAATTTTAAAAAATTGTCAGTTTCGCAAGACTTTTAAGACACGCTGTATAAAGTTAAGTGTAATGGGTTTTAGTTTTTATAAACGTTTTTCCTTTTGTGTACTACGTTTGAGCTACCCTTTGTTCGAATTTTTATTATTTTGGCCGGAAAACATGCTAATTCAGCAACGCGGTGATTATATCGCCCAACAAATTGCAAAATTTCATTCAAATTATGATAAATTGTTCCAAAGGGCCGTGATTGATGAAGCAAATCCGCATGCTGTCGGGTCGTATTTAGATAATGCGAAATACCTGTTCCGCGTTGCCCGTGTCAATTAGTGGACATGTTATTGCAAAAATGCAGTAAAACGTGTCCGTTACCTTTAGTCTGTTCTGCACAAATCCGCCGAAGAGGCGGACCGATTAACGGACACGTCAAAATGCTTTTTGAGTTATGAATGCCTTAGCGGGTTGCTGCTGGAGTGAACTTATCGTGGAAGGCTTTATCCATCCAATACAATTAGTTTAAATAGCACTTGAATGTGAAATGTGCCATTATGCTGCTTTATTAAGGATGAAACGTTTTAAAAGTATGTACGGTAATGGGGACCGAAGATGTGCTTCATTGAATTCAAACTGACAAAACTGTAAGGAATTAAGAACAGTAATTTTTATAATTTTTATTAAATGTTTAATTAGGTAACTAGTTCGACTGATTTAGCTAGTAACGGTAACTATGTGTCATACCTGTTAGTTTCAAGTGCATGGTATTTCAATAAAAAAAAGTTAGATCAACATTTTTTAAAGTGTATTGTAGTGTAACATACTCGGGTCCGATCAAAATTGTTGAAAGAAGAAGTATTTGGCCAATAATATTATTTATTAACTTACCTCGAATGTGCTACATATTTACGAAATTAGGGAAATTTGAGTAGTTTTAAATAAAACAAAAACAAATTACTAAATAGTCTTCGTTTATTAGTTTTTTGTCAACGGTGTAATAGCCTTCCTAACCACCTATCAGTGCAGTAACTTAGCCTTGAAATCACGAGGGTAAAGAGCACGGCAGAGAAAACCCCAATCTCAATTCAAAGAATCGCTGTCGCTATTGCAATGGTAATAATAGTGATAACAATAATAAAATGTATCTATATTTCAGTACTTGATACCACAGTGATATAATCATAATTCTACATATAAAACTGAAGAGCGTTTTGGTTAGTTAGCCGTGACTTGCATCAGAAGGTACTGACACAGTATAGGGAGACCAGTAAAAACACTCGGGCCGAAATAATAAGTCGTACATAGCAGCTCGCGCATCCATTTCAAGCTGCAGAGACCTCAGTTTACATCCAACTCTGGGAGTGTGAGCATCGGTTGTACAGAGCCGTATTAAAGCAATATATTGAGTTTGATCGAGGAATGAGTCGCTGCGCAGCAGTTAGATGTTTAAATATATCATCTATAAATAGTAATTTAAGTTTCTTTAAATTTGCTAAAGACATAAATAAGTAATAAGTACAATACAATATACTGTACAAACCATAAATGATATTTTACTGCTATTGCCTTACCTATTAACTTATTTCTTAAGTATAACATTGGAATATAAATACTTCTCATGAAAGTGAAGTTTAAAATATACATATTTATATTATTCACAAATACAAATTTTTATTTTAGAGCAAAGTTCTGTGCAGAGGCTTCTAATAGAGAAGATTTATTAGAAAAGCTGCTCAGGATTAGTAATAGTTCATGCAAACTATGTCAAATGCATGTTTTCTAACGATTCACGCAATAGATTACGCAAAGAGGCCGTTCCAACGTTTCCTGCACAAGACGGCTCATCTTCAAATTATGTAGATGATCATATTTCTTGTAGTCACTATAATGAGAGTGTCTCAAAACAAAATAATAAAAAATAATTTTTTTCCAAATTTACATTTTACTGCACTTTTATCTGCAATTTAACAATTTTCAAAGTTAAGTAAACATAATTTCTCTGTTCTGAAAAATACTTGTCTTCTGGTTTACGTAGATCATTTGACGAAAAAAAATCATAATAAATTGTTTGTCCACTAAACTTCAACGTCAAATTTTAAATTTAAAAAAATCACAAAAAAATGTAATTATCACTAATAACAAAAAAAAGTAAGTAAATAAATAAAAATGTTTTGTAGTGCAATAATATATATTTTAAACTCTTTTTTTTAAAGAGTCCAAAGAAGTAAATCAAATTTTCACATTGTATGTTAGTAGCAGTAAATGATGTATAGTACATGTTGAATTACCCATTTATAACTGTATAATGAATTATTACATAATGAGGATAGATATAACGTAAACTTTCATGTGGAATAACTACGCTTTCACGCGCAAATAAAAATTTCTTATTCCGGTCCTGATCACCGATTCTGTCAATTCTATCGGATGTGCTATCGCACTCACATATGGAGGTCACCGCAGAAACTGAAAGCAGTTCAAAGTGCCGACAATGGAGTGAAACTGCTGGTCTACCTATGCTGTGGTAATGAGGTCCCCAACGGGAGCTTACCCAGCTAGTAGATGAGAGGTTGGACAAAAATCTCAATTCATATCTCATGCAGCATATGTTTTATCGGATGTTTATCCAGACACAAGAAAAAATAATAATATATTCACCAAGGCTCTTACAAACACCTGACAATCAAACCAATAATTCAAGTAATAAAGTAGTAGTAGATGATTAACAAAAACTTACAATACCAGTAAGTCTTGTCTTACCTCAAAATTATAATAAAATATAATAAAACTGTAACAAAATATTAAACAGACAAGAAGATGATAAAAGGAGAACAATTACATTCAATCTTTAAATACAACATACAAAAACAAGTTACTGACCTTTAAAATTTGAACAAATGCAACACATCAACATTCACTGTCTTAAAACCCAACTAACTACCCGCCGAATCTCTCCCCGCGTTCCCGTGTTTATTATTGGTTCGTCTGCAGTCTCCCCTCTAGCTAATGCGTATATAATATTCTATACAGAGTGTTATTCAATCAGCAATGCAGAAATAACAAAATAATATTTAACTAAGTGGATTCCTACATTCCATTTCTTTAGTTATCGGAAATAAAGGAAAATATTTAAAAAATGTACGAGTCTTAAAGACTACAAATAAGTCACTGAGAAAGATCTGCTTGCAGATGGTTAAAAACTAACCATTCTGGAATTCACCATTGAATAGTTGCGTCTCTTCCACATCCAATTAATTGATTCGGAAAAATTATTACTTAAATATTGTCTAACATTTAATACAGGATGAGGTGGAGCATCATCAATTTACATCCACATATTTTGACGAAGAAAGCGTAAAATTGTCGAGCAAAGTAAAAAAACATTTTGCAGAAAATTTAAGTATGCCGGGGCATCTAAACTTGTTAATAGACTATGTGTTTAAGGTATGTGCAGCAGTTAGTGTAAATCTGTTTAATAACTAATACTTATAAGTTTCTTAAATCCTTGTTTTTTCCTTAATACACGAATTTACATTGATAAAAAACATTTGTTTGTGCAAAAATGACAGATTTGGCTAGTTTTGTATTCAGAAACACTCTGTATAAAATAAATTAGAACACGTTGCTCAAAAATCGAATTTATCTTGAAAATGAAGAGCATTATAAGAAATTGCCAAGAGCAATAAAATATTTTAAACAAAATTCTACATTGCGACATTAAAGAAAATCATACATTGGCGTACGTCAGAAGAAAGTGGAGGAATAGAATAACGCCTTCCTCTCGGTTTCTACAATTCAATGGTCTTTCAATTATAAATTAATAATAGTCTCTACTAATCTCTGGAATCAGTTCTTTGTTATTTTTTCAGTATTTATTTACTAGGTTTATTAACATATGCATTTTTAAATTATATAAATACTGTTGATAATACGGTTCAGGCTACATAAAGTAATTTAAAGCGTGTTAAAATTAATGCTTAATTATTATTAAACAGAGAACTCCATTTTATTTTAAAATTTTATTAACGTATTTATTAAAAGTTTCTAAGATGTTTCTGTAAAAATTTAAGGAAAAATTGATTTCTGAATTCGTGCGACTATCTTCAACTAAAATGTGTAAAGAAGGAAAAAGAAAATAGGCCTAGAGACGCAGAGACCAATAAATCTCCTAAAAGGGAAAGTCAGTAATCCTGGCTATATTTTGTTTACTTTCTCAAGGACTACTTGAAATATTGTGTAAAGAAAATCCCTGGCGGGAAATGTCTACATTATGTCGCATCGCTGAAAATTTACTGAAACTCTGTAAAATAAATAAATAAATCTTTATATCTACAGGATCAGTTAATATTTATTGAGATAATGATTTTAGTTTAGTTAGTTTTATTTTATTTACATTGCATTTTACTGTTTATATTAATTACAGCGTAGGCGGTAGCCAAAGGTTATATTTTATATTGTTTTCACGATAATACTACGTATTTGTAGTGGAGCGACCTCAAGTCGGTATTCAATAAAATAAAATATTCCAAACCTATAGCAGGACACTGTATCAAACGTATCAATATCAGCGTATCAAACTGATGAAAAGTCAGCTAGCAAGGGTTGATACGTAAGAGGAATTGCGTCGGTAGGAAAGAAATTTTAGTTCCATTAACTGATTTATTGTAATATTTTTGGACAGTAGAGGTGGTGGGTGGTCGGCAAAGAGCTATGAACGTGTACATTGTGTGGACCTGTGCAGTTCCATCTGTTGTGTCAAACCCCTAAGCTATATTTATCCTATTCTGTTTAATTTCTGTTCATGAATAATGGAGATGGGCGAACTACCTCAAAATGATATTTCTCAAAATTGCTACCTTAATGTCAGAAACGACTCCTTCCTTTCTTATTAGACCGAGAAAAAGTTTCCGAATCTTAATAACTTCACAAGGTGCAATTGGAACTTCAATTTAATCCACACGTATGTACTTAACGAATTTAGAAATTCTCATAGTTATCTTATAGCCATAGTTCTCTTTGTTATACAGGGTGTTAAAATCGTGTTAAGGAGGTAATAGTATGAACCAAAATAAGCAGGAAACTCTCAATAAACATGGGTCCGCAAAGTAATGGTTGCAGAGATATGGAATGTTTCATGTTTTTTAACCCTTTTTTTATTTTGCAAAAACGTTGTGTATTTTCTTATTATTATGTGCATATCTTACATATTCACCAAAGATTGCGTGATACCGGTTCCTTGAGCAAACAGTGCTATTTATCCGGAAGACCAAGGTCGGTATCCACTCCTAGAGCAGAAGAAGAAATTCTAGCACTGGTAGAGCACAATCCAGGTACGAGTATGCGGAGAATATCAGCCGAGGTAGGAATTAGTGGTCCTCTTGTTTGGAGAATCCTTCACGAGCAACTGCTTTATCCATACCATGTGCAACGAGTACTTAAATCTAATAAATGATCATCAAGCACGTTTGGTTTTTTGCCGCTGATTTCTACATCATGATGCTGAAGACCCTCGTTTTCTTGCAAACATTATTTTCACTGATGAGGCCGGGTTCACAACAAATGGAGTGTTTAATTTTCACAATACGTATATTTGGGCCGACGAAAATCCTCATGGTCTGCTTAATAGAATCTGGACATCAGATACGTTTTTCATTAAACATTTGGATGGATATTGTAGGTGACATGTTTTTAGGTCCTGTTGTTTTACCAAACCGACAGGCGCTGCTTGCCTCAACTTTCTGTAGAACACACTGTATGAGTTTTTGGAAGACATTCCTTTGAATCAGAGGCAACAAATGTGGTTCCAGCATGATGGTGCTCCAGCTCATTTTTCCATGGCCGTTAGATAGCATTTACACCAAACTTTTCCACATACATGGGTAGAAGAGGCCGGACCTGTTTTATGGCCTCCAAGATCGCCTGATCTGAACCCTCTAGATTTCTTTGTTTGGGGATATTTGAAGACAATAGTGTATGGTGCTCCTGTAAATAGCCTGGAAGAGCTGCAGCTATAGATTAATCAAAAGTGTCAAGAAATCTAAACCAAGGAGGGTGTTTTTGAAAGAGTTCGAATATCGTTGAGACGAAGATGTCGGGCCTGCTTGGAAATGGACGGACAGCACTTTGAACATCTTCTGTAACTTTGCATTTTGTTTGTTAAAAGCTTCCTTTGTCGGTTTATTCCTAATAAAATAAAATGTTTGAAAAACGAATAGTGGTCCATATCTCCGCAACCGTTACTTTGCAGACCCATGTTTATTAAGACTTTTCTGCTTATTTTGGGTCATGCTATTACCTCCTAAGATATTTTACACTCTTTTTTTAACACCCTGTATTTCGGTCTGTATATCAGCATCATCGTCTTAGTTGTTATAAGTAAGATTTTTCTTTGTTGTGGTGATTTCCTCTGTATGTAGCCTCATTTCAAATTATAACAATATTAATCCAAAAGCTTGTTATATTGGTTTTTTATTATTCGTCTTTCATCATCCACCATTTCCTTTTCATTTTAAACTTTTCTTTTCATATTTACTTCACTTACTTCGTTGACCATTTATACCTTTCTTAATTTCATACTTTCAATTATAATTGTTCTTTTTTAATATTAAACGTTTTCTTTGAAGTTAGAGCTTTAAAAGAAACTTTTTTCACAGTAATCATAAATCAGGAAAATATCAGATGAAGCCTGTATAAGAAATTACACTTAATTAATCTCCTGCTACAGACATTTTACGTATCCACAGAAAAAATAATTTTCTGTGAGGTTACCTCTATATCAAATTGCCTGCCAGATCGACTTTCTTAGTCTGCGATGGAATCATTTTTTGTTTCAACCTTGAGCATGTCCGTCCCCCCCAGAGCGATTATGGATAATTATTTCAGTGGCTGCGATCAATGAAAAATTTATCAACGTCATGGGCCAGGGGAAGAAAAAAGTTGCGAAACATAAAACGTTTGACATCCGGAGAACTTTTGTCATTACAGCTTTATTTGTCTTCATAGATGGCCGTTTAAACTGCCCTTGTTATGAAAAAATATGTGTATTTTATTATTTTGATGTACTCAATTTGTTGAGCTAATGTTTTAACTTATTTAAGGTTGTATTATTTATATTAAGTCTTACATCAGAGCTGCCCAACTTCAAGTGATGTAAGTACAATTGAGGTTGTGAGAGCCATATCATAATAGACTTCGTATTATAATAATAAATAATAACAATAATTTATTTTATTCACAATCGGTTAGTAATATAGACATTTCTAACCTTTAAAACTGTAGGGAAATGACTCATTATTTACCTTTACTTCAAAGTGCTTTTCCGGCTAGAATCATGTGTCACATTTCCGAAATATGGCAATGTCATGTTAACCTGGTTTTCAACAAAATATGCAAGCAGTATCGTTTCTGAAGTATGCTGCACACCCTTAATTGCGCACCATTTAATGTAAGACGAAAAAATTTTCTCGTACCTTTCTTTGCTTTTCTCCAGAATTATTCCGTCAAGCGCAGTGTCCGCAGTTTCTCGGACTTCCGGAGGAGTACAGGTTAATTTAAAATGAGACATTATGTACTTGTTTAAGCAAAAAAAAATAAAATTTCCTAACGGAAAGAATATTTTTTGACTTAATTGTCAAAACCAATAAATTAGTAATAATGCCTAGCAACAGTTTCATGGAGTTCTTTGTTGAAAAAAATATTAAATTATAATAACAAATTTTAATAAAATTAATGTTTTTAAAAGGTTGTAAGTAAGAGATTGTAAATAAAATAGTATACATACCACGCGGGAAAGATAATTCCAGCCACGGCTTTTAGCGGCTCTAACACAGCCTGGACTGTAATGATATACTTCCCCGCTGCCCGCTAGGTATGTAATATACTATTCCTCTCAGACGTAACATATATATTTAGGAATAGTAAAGTTTACAACAGATAAATCACCTAGAAGGATAATATTCTATAATGTTGTTTTAACTTAACTTTAAATAAAGATTGAAGGTTTATATTTCTTATTTCTATTGGCAAACATTTAAACTATTTTAGTCCTATAAAGTTAGGAGAATTAATAGTTAAGTTTAATTAAGCATATGCTACGTTAAAATCATGTTTTTGCATCGTAACATTATGAAATATATTATTTACCATAAATTTAGTCTTATTATTGAAAATAAACACAGACCTCAAAAATATAATTGAGCTATGAAAACATGGGGCGAAAAAGTTTAATCACCCCAGAAACACCATATCTCAGTCTAGATTCGACTTGGGCATAGTATAAACAGAGGAGTTGATCTATACTAAGAACTGTCTTAACGTTTCGAAATAAATAAGTTACTAATATTCGATATGACACTATTACAATGATCCTTCCAATTAAGGCGAACATACAAATTTAATCCTAAACATTTTACGATTTCAGTGCGACAAGAAAGAGGGGTTTTATTAATTTTCAAATTCAATATGTCGTATTTCATTTTCTGACTAGTGCAAAATCGAAGTACCTCTGTTTTTTTCGATATTAAAATATAATTCTGGGCAAACAAGCCACATAAGTTATTGAGTAAAGTAAATTTTAATGTCGGATATGATTTACTAGATATTATAAGAGACGTATCATCAGCTTAGTAAAGTTAGATGAGATGGTATCTGTATCGTTTATATACAGTATGCGCCAAAATTATGGAATTTTGATCGTTTAATTCTCTATCAGACAGTACTAAAATATTGCCCTCTTACATAGGAAAGTTTTCGAGTAAATGACAATTGAATGTTAGAAAACGTAAATTTTATCCATAAATAAGTGATAATTCTGAGGTATGTAAAATAAAATACAATTGATTAAATTTTATACTTAAATTAAATGTTCGAATTGCCATCCACCATCTTCTTGACAATGCGCAAGTCTGTGAAGAAATTCTTCTTGCACATTATGAATGATTTCTGGGGTAACTCTGCGTATTTCGTCCCGAATGCGATTTTGAAGTTCTTCTAAATTACGTGGTTTATTAATGTACACTTTTGACTTCAAGTGTATCCCCACAAAAAATAGTCAAGACGTGTAAGATCTGGCGATCTTGCAGACCATTCTATCGGTCCGCGTCTGCTGATCCACCTCCCAGGAAAACAGTTGTCCAAAAAATCTCGTACAGGGCGCGCATAGTGCGGAGGTGCACCGTCTTGCTGAAACCATATAGTATCGTCAGGAATGTCAGGGTCATTATCGTTAGGAAAAATTACTGCAAGGGCTGGAACAAGGTCATTTTCTAGAAACTCTAAATATCTTTGTCCTGTAAGGGTTCCTTCAAAGAAGAAAGGCCCTACTATTCTGTCGTCAATTATTCCAGCCCACACATTTAATTTTTGAGGGTGTTGGGTATGTGCCTCTGCCATCCAATGAGGATTTTCCCGACTCCAATATCTGAAAGTTTGACGGTTTACTATACCATTCAGACAAAATGTGGCCTCAGCTGAAAAAAGTATTTGCCGGTGTAAATTTCTATTTCCTTGATATATATCTGTTAGAATTTCGCAAAAGTGTAAGCGGCGATCGGGATCATCTTCATTGAGTTCCTGCACAAGATGAATTTTGTAGGGATGATATTTTTCCTTCCTCAAATACGTAGCACTGTGCTCTGACTAGTGTCATTGTTTAATGCAACCAATCGTGAAGAATTATGAGGATTATCCACCATACTCGTTAATACTTGGACGTTCAGGTTTTGGAATATTTACAACATTGCCAGTTTCTCTAAATTTAGACTCTACCTTACTGACTGTTGATTGGATGATAGGGCGATCTGGATATATTTCATTAAATAAATCGCAAACTTCCTGCTGAGTTCTAGTCATATTCCCGCATCCGATAAGAATTAAAATTTCAATTCTTTGAGTAACAGTTAAATGTGCCATAATACTTTAAATTGACT
Organism: Monochamus alternatus; assembly: GCA_037114965.1. Classification (NCBI taxonomy): domain Eukaryota; kingdom Metazoa; phylum Arthropoda; class Insecta; order Coleoptera; family Cerambycidae; genus Monochamus; species Monochamus alternatus. The sequence continues at coordinate 22,516,881 of CM073426.1, read as the reverse complement.
AATAATTTCTGTCGCTTACAATACTTATTATAAAGTCGGTGTGCCAATGACACTTTGCAGAGATTTTCACCTACGTGATCCATAAAAGAACTATGGAATTCGAAAAACTAAACTTGATAACGTTTTTGCTTTATTTTAATTGATTTACGTTTTCTAACATTCAATCGTCATTTACTCGAAAACTTTCTTATGTAAGAGGGCAAAATTTTAGTACTGTCTGATAGAGAATTAAACGATCTTTCAGAATCAAGGAAAAAAATATGGTGTTGCCATTTAAAAAAAAATCGATGACGTCATTACTCGAAAACAAATGACATTTGAAAATCGCATTTTACGCTAAAATATGTATTTTTTAAATTAAAAATCGACCTGTTCGAAGATTTTTCCCAAAAAATAATTGTTTCGTTTTTATTGAATTTATTCCGTACTTTTGGCGCATATTGTATAATAAAAACAATACGGGGCCTAAAACAGATCCCTGTGAGACACATAACGCCACCGAAATCCGTTCAGGGTTATATTTACAATTAACGTTCGTATAATTGATGCTAACAAATTGCTCTCTTTTTTAATAAAGCTAATTATGGTCAACACAGACGAATGCTCTGTTGAGATTGCAAAAGATCCTAGCAGGACATTCTTCTAAGAAGTGAACATTTTCATATAACGAATGTATAGCTGTGGTCGTACATTTTTCGGCTCGCAGTACATGCTGATTATTAGTGAGTATATGAAACTTATCAATAAAAGTGAATATTCGCCCAAGAAAGCAATATTCACAAATTTTTGAAAATCCGTGATGCAGTGATATGCGTCTATAATTTTCCAAGCCTTTTCTTGTATACCGGAATAATTTTAAAATTTCTGGAAATGTCACAAGTTCACAATAACTTACGTAAGTGGTAAAATAATCGGCTGAACAGCTCTCTTAATAAGAAACACAGGGATGTCATCAGGCCCAGTCGATTTTCCATTTTTCAGTTTATTTATTAGTAAATTCAGCAGTATGCAACTCTAACAGTGGTTTTTAACAAACAAAAAATATTATTAATATTAACATTAATATTTGTTGTTGACAAACGAAGCAACTGAGTAAGTGACTTATCAGACAGAGAACATCTATATTTTGACTTTAAGATTTTGGAAAAGCTGCTTTCGCTAAGATTCGTACTTTCCAGCATTGGCGCCCATCATAAGGCCTAAGCTTCACAAGTTGGGGTAACGTTCTACTGGTATCCTTCGTGTCCTTAAAAAAGATTAATTCTATTTCGGTTCTTTCCTGATAAAAATGATCTAATTGCAAATCACATAATTCCGGTTGTAGGTCTGCTTTGTTTACGTTCTTAACAAAAATAGTAAGTGGCTAAGTAAGAACTGAAATGTCTCCTAAATCGGTATTCGAATTCTTCTGCAATTATTTTTGTCAATGTATTTTATAAAAGTTAAATATGATACTTTCTCAAGATTGATTCTTCTCTTCAAAGTGCTCTTTATAGCTTGGACAAAATGAAAAATCATGTTTCTCTAGTGAAGACTTAATTTTATTTTTAAATCCTTTTATGTGATCATATAAATTGGCAATCTTCTGCTGCTTTCCTTATAGTTTCAAATTTCGTTTGTTAAAATAAAATGTTAGATCTATTAAAAATGCAAAATCTGATAAAAATTTTCCACATACCATTTGATTTTCCAGTGCCGCAGTATCGGACTTCACTTGATTTTTAAGGAAAATAATAATCTCTTTGCCTAGAGCGAATAAACGTTGCAAACAGTTTCCGGCGTTTAACCAAAGTTCCCATACAAGTATGTATCATCTACTTCGGCCACAATGCTATGTACGGGTTTTACAAGACAGTTGATATTGATTTGTTTTAAGAGCTCTGCAAATCTAATTTCAGTTCCTATCATAGTTCTGGTTCCATCTGTGACAATACAGGCATATTTTTCGGCAAAGCGGCAACACTGTATTTGTTATCAGTGTCAGTCTATTTGAAAAAAGGAAGTTTGATGTCTTAGTTTTTTCTCATAGCGATACAATTTCTAGGCTCCCCTGTATACTGCTAAAACTTTGTCTCATGTAACGTAGTATAATGTCGTTTCATATTATATTTTTTAGAAACTGATCGTACAAACAATGCACTGAAGGTTATTATAGTTGTTTGTGATTAAATAGTCTGTTCCCCAACGGTCATTATAAACTCGATGCTCATTCGTTATTTTTCTTTTCTCTGAAAACATATTTCACTTAAAAAACATTAAATTGACTTACTGCATACCGTCCACCAGAACAAAATAACTACAATTATAAACATTTGACCGCAACAATTAACTTTGTATACCATATTCAACGTTTTTCTGCCTAAAAATCTCTATTCTACACTATTAACTATTAACTCTGCTCTTTTCGTTTTACGCCCTTTATTGCAATATTCTGTTATTCTATTTCATCATGTCATCGATAGTGTGGCAATGATTCGCTTGTGTATATTTTCGATTTTAAAACATATTTCTATATTTTTTTGCGGCGGCAAAAAATGTCGTAGCAGCCCTGACTTAAACAGTTTATCAGTTGATTAAATGAAGAGAATCATAGTCGGCCTAAATTGTACTTAATATAATTTTTGATTAATTTTCTGAAAAGAGTAAAATTTTTCATAATATGTTGCAGTACTTCTAGTGTCATTACTATAAAGTCTATTTAAATAAACTTATTTATCGATTTTAATTATAATAATAGATATGTCGCTTAAAATAAATATTACATTGCTATTTCATCTAATTTTTTGAGTACAAGTGAATATGTAATATTAGAAATTAGCAAAATTGAACCTCTCTAGGTAGAATACAAATTGCTGTAAGTTTATATGGTGATTTTCTGGCACATTCCTTTATAATACCCCTGTTTAGAATAGTATGAATGTGTACTTTTTATACATGCCATTTCAGTCGACTGTGTTGTTAAATAAGTCTCACGATATATCTTTGAGTTAAGGTCAAAGGGTATTCAAGGGTGAGACACTACACATATAGATGTATGCAGGTATAAATATCTAGTTAAAATTGAAAATGTAATAATTATGTAGATACCAATGATAAAAATGCAATGTGTACATAAAACAAGGAGTTAATTTATTGTCTAGAAGGAAAAGCGTTTTGGAAAAATCCTCGGACACGTCAACCCTTGTCTTAAGATGCGTACATCTTGACGTTCTAGTCGCATTGGTCATTACTGTTCCAGATATTTTTTACAGTGCTATTTGAAAGAGATATTTTATCTGTACACCGCACATCAAATGTTTTGTTATGCTAGATAAGAAAATTTTCGAGAAAGTTAATGTTATAATGATTTAAAATTAATTTATTTTATTCAGTTAATTCAATAATTTAATTAATTAAACTCAAGTCCTTCCAGAGGCTGGCAGTTTCCAAGACGGTCAATAAATTCTCGTTAGACCTTACAGACAGTTTCTTGAGAAATATGGTTACATTCATTTGTAATCCTAGTTTTTAATTGCTCAATATTGTCTGGTCTAGATCTGTATACGAAATTCCTTAGATGGCCCCACAGAAATAGATTAAGGTATGGAGATCTTGGGAACCATAACGTATAACCTATCTATCTATTGGGAAAGAGTTGGTAAAGATACTTTCTAACATTACCTACGTAATTAAGTAAAATGTAATTTTTGCGATAATAAGAGTGATGTTCTACGTTTAGAAAATACGTTCTTACTAGCAGCGTGCTAAAAGAGACCTTTACAAAACTAGGAAGGACTTCAATTTGAACACTTAATTAATTAGTTTTTTCAATTATCTGAATAAAGTAAATTACTTTTAAATCATTATAACATTAATTTTCTTGAAAATTTTCTTATGAAACATGACAAAACTTTTGATGTGCTGTGTGCTCTTTCAAATGGCACTGTCAAAAATAGAGGCCATTTGAAAAAAATTTCGATAAAATCATATCTGGAACAGAAATGACGTCACAAATGCGATTTTAAAACAAAGGTTGACGTGTCCGAGGATTTTTCCGAAAAGCTTTTCTTTCTCTATATAATATTTATTCCTTATTATATGTGCACACTGCATAAGCGGTATTGAATTCGCTGATCCGCTCCACACATTATCGTAAAAAGAAAAAGACCGTGATTTTTATAATAATTTGCACTAGAAAATCTTCTTAACTTAACCTTTTGCTTGTTTTAATTAAACGCATCCAACTTCGTAAAAAAACATCCATTGGTCTCTTTGTTAAAAAATTTCATTATAACAAAAAGCGTAGCTAAAGACGTGACAGGAAAAAAATATTGGGGTTCCGTATTAAAATATATAAAGCAGGCTTTTCTCTATAGCTGAGTAATTGAATCCTTGACAGCTCACATCCCATCCCGTTATGAAGCCTGAGGTAGACATAATGCAGACAGACACTGCACTGTGAAGTCTCTCGTGATTTATATTAGGGCACTAGAGACCAACAATGGGTTGACGTCTTAATATAGGTTAAACTAAATTACATGGCAATCAAATTATGATAGGTACGTGAAAATTTACTAAACACATATTTTAGATCGAACTTGTTTTGATTAAGTAAATTTTCTATTTATACGGGGTGTCCGGTAACTACGGGGACAAAATGAAGGGTTATATAGATCAGGTCAGTACTAGTACTTTATATAAACTTTTTACCTACGTGCCATTGTTGAGAAGTTATTGTCACTCAAAGTAAAAAATTGAAAAATGAATATTGTCCGTAATTTCTAAAGGGTTTTTTTGATTAACTTGAAATTTGAGGGATCGATGCAATTCATTGAAATGTATCTTTATACATTTAAAATTGAATCAAATATTTTTTATTATAAAAGGACGGTCGAAATTATATTCTAAAATTTATGCAACTTTTCTACAAATAAGGTATACTTCATAACTTATGACAAAATGAACGGTTACCAAGATAATTAAATTTCTGTATTTTGTGTATAGCTACAATCGGGGACATAACGCAACAGAAAAAAGTTAAAAATGAAACATATAGATTAAAGAAGTTAAGAGGTTACTTCAGTAAATTCTCGATATGTCATCCATCTAGTTCAATGCACTTCCTTATTCTTTTAAGATTATTTTGTTGCACTCTAAATAGCATTTGTGGATTCCGTTTAATTTCATTACAATAATGTTCTATTCTTGTTATCAACTCTTCTCTTGTATAAACCGGAGTTGAATACACCAATTCTTTTAGGTAACCCCACAAGAAGAAGTCAACGGGGTTAAGATCTGGTGACCTAGGTGCCCATAAGTGTGGTCCGCCTCGACCAATCACCAAATGTTGCGTTGAGGTAATTTCTAACTTCACGACTGAAGTCGGGTGGTGCCCCATCATGCATGAAATACATTTCCTGTCTTGTTTGCAATGACATATTTTCTAGTAGTAGATTTAGATCGTAATGTAAAAAATTCAAATATCGGGCACCGTTTAATCTATCCGGAAAGGGGCCTATTAATTGGTTACCGATTATTCCTGCCCATACATTAATTATGAATCTTTGCTGGTGTTTGCCTTGAATGACTAAATGAGGCTTTTCATCACACCATGCATGTAAATTATGGGAATTCATTCTTCCGTTCCGGGTAAAACCTGCCTCATCCGTAAACAATACAGATCCAACAAAATTTAAATTACGAAAACCAATTGCAGTAATTTAATCTTGCGGCATAATCTTCCGGTCCCATTGCATGTACTTTTTAAATATGATAAGGATGCAATAATTGTTCTTTTAGAACTTGGTGAGCTACCCACTGAGTGGTTCCATTTTGCGTTGAAAGTTTTGTAGGCTTGTTAAAGGATCTGCTTCTATTTGATCCAAGATCTGTTCTTCAATTTCTGCGTTTCTGACATGTCTAGGAGCTCCTTCCCCACCACGTCGTGGGAATATGCTTCCTGTATAGCTAACAATTAAAATACATTTCTATTTGTTTATACCTGTTTTCCTTAGGCGACGATCACATATTTGAAAAGTTTTCCGATTTGGTACATTACGATCTAGAAATCGTACCGAGTAAATTCTTTGAGCTTCTAAAAAATTGCAATGCGCTTCTCCATAAATCAAGTGCATATCTGCATATTCTTCATAAGAGTATTCCATTATTTTATTTTAATTTTTCAGTAATTTTAAACTGCCTTAATTCTTGTCATCTTTTTCCCGTCTCCTGTCACATTTAGCAACCTACTAATTTGATTATAATAATGTGATAATTAATTCACCTTTACACAAAATAAAAAAATGTAATTACCTTGGCAACTGTTCATTTCTTCATAAGTCATGAAGCATACCTTTTTTGCAGGAAAGTAACAGGGCTATCTGCCTGCGGGGGCGAAATGTCAAATTTGACAGCTCCGTCAAAGTTGCGTAAATTTTACATAATTTCGTTGTATAACAAAAAATATTTTAAATGTACAAAGATACATTTCAATGAGTTGCTTTAATCCCCCAAATTTCAAGTTAATCAAAGTAACCCTTTAGAAATTATGGACAATATTCATTTTTCAACTTCTTACTTTGAGTGACAATAACTCCTCAACAATGGCACCTAGATAAAAAGTTTATATGAAGTACTAGCACTCGTTTGACCTGCTTTATATAACCATTTATTTTTTCCCCGTAGTTACCGGACACCCTGCACTTCCATAGGCAAGAGGCACTTTAATAATGTAAATAAAGTAGTATCTTCAATAACCTACCGAGGAAAAACGGTTTATTTATGCTTCTTTCTTTTTTTCAACTACACAGGATGCAATTTCTAGTTTGGTTATTTATTTAGGGGTTATAGTACATACACGGAAAATAGGTTACACTAAATTACGTAGCAATAAAATTATGGTAGGTACGTGAAAATTTAATTATGCACGTATTTTAGATGGAGCTTGTTTTTAGTAAGTAAATTTCCTATATACAGGGCGAATCTTAAATAAGTACAAATATTTTAACTGCTGGTGTAGTTCGTCATTTAAATCAGTCTAGTGAAAGTCATTTTTAAAAATTTCTAATATTTACGGAGATATTAATTTTTTTAAAAAATACCCACATTTTGAGGACCGCTGGCTGATATTTCATCCAACAACGTAATGAAACATATGATTTGTTGCGAGGTTGCCATATCTCCTCCAATATAAATATTACGTTTCCTTTAACGTAATAGTTCTATTTTAAAAATACTTGTTTTAAGCATAAGTACAGTAAAATTGGGTATGTAGTATGATACGCAGCAATATTAACATAAATTTTAACATCTGAACTAACCTTACTATACTTCAACGATTAAAAATGAATTTCCGCAAGTTCAATACTACCGTAAAATATTTAGGAAGATATTACGTGATATTACTATGTCCAATGTTCAAAAATTATACATAAACGTGCACACAAGCTTACCTGTTTGTTAAAAAATTAACTATTTAATCAGTAATCCACATTTCACAAGTTAAATGTCATTGTACACTGTTAGAAAGGGACACAAAACACAATTTCCTTAAGTTATTTTATGAAGAATAACGAAAAACTATTCACGCGTTTTTTATTTAAAATGGAAAAAATGTCAACTTTTAGCAAATTTTATTGCTATTTTCATGCATTATGTGGGGTTAACAAGTTTGACTTGGGCTTCCGATAATCTGTCATGACAGTCAATGACAGTTTGATAATAAAAAACAATATAAAATGTTACACTTGACAAAATTCGCTAAAAGTTGAGATTTTTTCTTCCTTGAAGCAAAGACATTTGTGTAATACTGGCAACACTGTGAACCACACGTTCAGTCTGCAGCACTATGACTCTAAAAAGTATGAAGGGTCTGTCTAAGCCAGCGGTCCTCAACAAGTTTTCTGCTGAAAAATTACGAAATTTATTTAAAATTTCACTTTTTTATTTCTGATTTTTTTGTAAAAAAACTATTAATTATGTGTTCTACACACAAAACTATACTGCTGGTTAAAATATTTGTACTTATTTAAGATTCACCCTGTATACAGATAAAAGAGGCACTTTAATAACGTGAACAATGTAGTAGCTTTAATAACCTACGGAGGAAAACTTTTTAGCTATGCAGTGTGCAACTTCTCGTCTGGGTTATTTTTTCAGAATAATAGTACATACACGGAAAAATAGGATATACTAAATTACGTAGCAATAAAATTATGGTAGCTATGTGAAAATTTAATTATTCCCATATTTTAGATGGGGTTTGTTTTTAGTAAGTAAATTTCCTATTTATAAAAGAAGCACTTTGATAACGTAAACAGTAGTAGTAGCTTCAACAATATACGAAGGAAAAATGATTTATTTATGTTTCTCTAATTCTTTAACTATACAGGGTGCAACTTCTCGCCTGGGCTATTTTCTAGAGATAATAGTACGTACACGGAAAACAGCTACTAAATCACGTAGGAATAAAATTATGGTAGGTACGTGAAAATTTACCTAAACACATATTTTAGATAGGCTTGTTTTTATTAAGCAAGTCGCATATTTATATAAATAAAAGAAGCACTTTAATAATGTAAACAAAGTAATATATTCAATAACCTACAAAGGAAAATTGATTTATTTATATTTCACTAATTTTTTAGCTATACAGGATTCAATTTTTAATTTGGTTTATTTTTTAGGGGTAATAGTAGGTACATGATAAAAATAGGTTATACTAAATTACGGAGCAATAAAATTATGGTAGTTACGTGAAAATTTAACTAAACGCATATTTTAGATAGGGTTTGTTTTTATTTAGTATATTGTATATTTCCTACTCATAAAAATAAAACGTATCTTCAATAACGTAATGAAGCAAAAATGATTTATTTGTCTCTCTTATTATTTAGCTATACTTGCAACTTCTACTTTAAGTTATTTTTCAGTTGTTAGGTTATACTAAATTTTAGAGCTTTTTTTATGAAATAAATTATTTATACAAATAAAAAAAACAGTTTAATAATCTAAACAAAGTAGCATCTTCAATAACCTATAACACAAAAATTGATTTATTTATGTTTTTCTATTTTTTTAGCTATACAGAGTGCAACTTCTAGTTTGGATTACTATTTAGAGGTAATAGTACGTACATAGAAATAACCTAATCTGTTTTTATCTATACAGTATGCGCCAAAAGTATGGAATAAATTCAATAAAAACGAAACAATTATTTTTTGGGAAAAATACTCGAACAGGTCGATTTTTAATTTAAAAAATACATATTTTAGCGTAAATAGCGATTTTCAAATGTCATTTGTTTTCGAGTAATGACGTCATCGATTTTTTTTTAAATGGCAACACCATATTTTTTTCCTTGATTCTGAAAGATCGTTTAATTCTCTATCAGACAGTACTAAAATTTTGCTCTCTTACATAGGAAAATTTTCGAGTAAATGACGATTGATTGTTAGAAAACGTAAATTTTATCCATAAAAAAGTAACAATTCTGAGGTATGTAAAATAAAATACAATTGATTAAATTTTATACTTAAATTAAATGTTCGAATTGCCATCCACCAACTTCTTGACAATGCGCAAGTCTGTGAAGAAATTCTTCTTGCGCATTATGAATGATTTCTGGGGTAACTCTGCGTATTTCGTCCCGAATGCGATTTTGAAGTTCTTCTAAATTACGTGGTTTATTAATGTACACTTTGGCAATTCGAACATTTAATTTAAGTATAAAATTTAATCAATTGTATTTTATTTTATATACCTCAGAATTGTTCCTTTTTTATGGATACACTTTACGTTTTCTAACATTCAATCGTCATTTACTCGAAAACTTTCCTATGTAAGAGGGCAAAATTTTAGTACTGTCTGATAGAGAATTAAACGATCTTTCAGAATCAAGGAAAAAAATATGGTGTTGCCATTTAAAAAAAAATCCATGACGTCATTACTCGAAAACAAATGACATTTGAAAATCGCATTTTACGCTAAAATATGTATTTTTTAAATTAAAAATCGATCTGTTCGAGGATTTTTCCCAAAAAATAATTGTTTCGTTTTTATTGAATTTATTCCATACTTTTGGCGCATACTGTATATTAATATACTTAAAATTTTAAAGGACAATGTTAAAAATAGCCGATTTTTGGTTTATCCGGGGGAACGCATAAATCATAAAAAATCAATTGATTATTATTAATTAACATTAGAAATGGCCCATAAATACGTCAGATAGCTGGGGAAATGTCGCTACTACCCCTAAACCTATATATACTACTCTTAAATAGCTTTAAATGGATAATCATTAATTATTGTTATAAAATTCGTGTAAAATGAAAAAAATTATTGAAAATGATTTGAGCAGACAGTATGTCAATATGAAAAGTGATAAATGACTGTAAAAGTGCCCATTCAATGGCGAAATAGCGCCAATTGTTCTCACTTTGCGAGCGCGTACTGAAAAAATGGCAATTTATCCATGCGCCCATTTTTCAGGTCGCAATAGTATAAATGAACCTTAAAAGTGATTTAAGCATTTTTTTCATTCTAAACGAATTTTACAACAATAAATAATGATTATCTATTTTAAGCTATTTAAAGGCAGTTTATATATATTTAGGGGTGCAATTAATATTTCCCCACTTACTTAATGTACTCTAGTATCAGTTTTTGCATTTTTTGACAGTAATCTATATTTTTTTTCTAGCAATGGGCGTTCCCTTGAACATTTAAGCATTTATCTATTTTTGATGTCGGTGTAAGCTCACCATTAGCTTTTGAAAGTCGTTTTTTTAATTTTTAGGGGTGGAATGGACATTTTTACAGTTATTTATCACTTTTTATATTGACATACTGTCTGTTCAAATCATTTTCAAGCATATTTTTCATTTTACACGAATTTTATAACAATAATTAATGATTATCCATTTAAAGTTATTTAAGGATAGTTTATATAGGTTTAGGGGTAGTAGCGACATTTCCCCAGTTAGCTGACGTATTTCTGGGCCATTTCTAATGTTAATTAACAATATTCAATTGATTTTTTATGAGTTATGCGTTCCCCCGGATAAGCCAAAAATCGGCTATTTTTTACATTGTCCTTTCGCTGTCTGTGTATTAATGCATTAATAAAGTATATTTGATATAAATTTTTACATATTATTGACATCCAAATATTCTTGTACTTAATACACCACTTTTTTTTCTTAAAATGACAATAATTTTTTGTTAATTATTATTAAATATAGAATAGGTTAATTGCTCTTTAAATTATAAGTTTATAGATTTGTACAAAGTAAAATTATTCTTACTTTAACACTATTTTTATATTTAACACAAGAAATTTAATATTGATTTAAATTGTTATTACTAATGCTAAGGAACAGTTTCACTATGATCACCTCGAGTTTCTATACATTTTCTTAAATTTTATACAGGGTGTCCGGAAAAGACGTGTACAACGGAAGACCACAAACTTTTGGGCTCAAAATAAGTCGATTTAGCGCAATTTACTTATTTCCAAAATTGCTTTGTTTAGCCGCTAGAGAGCGCCAAAGTTCGCGAAAAATTTCTGTTTATTCCGAATATTTCGAAAACGACTTCATCGATTTTAACGATTTTTGGGCTACGCAGTTATAAGTCTAACCCACACTTTTTGACATTATTTAAAATCTTTTGCAGTCATTAGAAATATAAGAAAAATTATGTATCATGCAAATATATGCACATATTTTTTTAACTCCCTGTATAATTACTCTCAGTTTTTATCTATTAGTAGCTGACTGTATTTAGAAAGTTTTTTTATACAGAAAAAGATGTACATACTTCAGTATGTTATTCTACGTTCAATTTTAAGCAAAAAATTTCCTATGAACTTAGATCTGCAAACGCTTTGTTTATAATAATCAATTAATTTTTTTTTAATAACTCGACTACTTTGACTTAAATTCATGAAATTTTGTATGCGGAGCTTTCTTGCGACGGCAAATTCAAATTTTATACACAATTGGCTGTATCTCCAAGAGGGCGCCACAAAAGGCCATTAAGATCGTTTTAAATTGCTTCAACTTTTTTCTGCCACGGTGTATGTCATTTCGGAATAGAAAAACATTTTTCTACACACCTTATTGAAGTCTCTAAGAGCAGCTGTTTCCGTTAAAATCTCATCTAAAGATGGTCAGGTTTTGTACATTTTGTTTAGAGATTTTATTTTTTCAATTCTCATAAAAATTCAGACTGTTTTGATTAAAAGCTAATAGTTCTTAGTCTTTAAAGTGTTATGTCTTGTTTTTTAGATAAAAGTAACGTATCGTTCTAATACATAATTTGTATGCATGATCATCTTTACATGAGTTTTTAACGAAAACGGCTGCTCCTAGAGACTTCAATAAGGTGTACATTTCTTAAGTAAAAAAGGTAGAGGATTTTTTTTATTCTGAAATGACATACACGTGGCACAAACAAGTTGAAGCGATTTAAAGAATCCTAATGGCCGCTTGTGGCGCCCTCCTGGATACAGCCAATTGAGCAAAAAATTTTAATTTGCCGGCGCAAGAAACCTCCGCATACAAAATTTCATAAATTTAACTCAAAGTAGTCGAGAGTTATTAAAGAAAATGTAATTATTCTTTCTAATTTGACATCCTGTATATCCTAAACAAAGCGTTTCCAGACCTAAATTCATAGGAAATTGTTTGCTTAAAATTGAAAGTAGAATAACATACTGAAGAATGTACATCTCCTCCTGAAACACCCTGTTTTTAACTTCTTACTTGGAAGTCCTGTATATCCGTAAGGAAGCCAGATAGGATAAAAATGTACTGACGTACTGACATTATTTTGACTCCCTTCAAATATCCTATCACTTTTGACCCCTAATTTTTGAACACCCTGTATATATTTAATGCGATCCATAACTAATATGTGTAAACACCTTTTAAATATTGTTTTGTATCTACATTGTGAAGTATGTTGCATTTATATTCTCGAGATTTCCCGCTCTATGAAATTACCAAATTCCGAAACTTTTCTGTGCTGCTTTAATTGCGCCATTAAAAACTTCATAAACTGCAACTGTATAACTCGGAAGTTAAACGTTCCCGGAAGTTTTTGGAAAAATTAATCGTCTTGCTTTCTGGCGAATGGATTTATTTACAGAAATTTGTAGGAACTTTATGAGATTGTCTGGCTTTAAACTAGTTTTAAACTTAGAGCGGCGGATATTCCTTAGACTCTGTGCGATAGTTTTGATTGGGGCTTAAATATCGAAAGTTTAGTCAACTACTGTGTAGCAGAAACTGATAGAGGATAAGGGGATGAATATGGCTCTCTATATTCACTATTGAGAGTTTTGACAAACACGACGATCTCAGTGTTTATGAAATGTTGCTATGGGAATGCCCTCTTCCCATAGCAACATTTCATAAGTACAAGTATATTTAAGTCAACATTAACTGATCAAATATATATTGCATATCTATTATTATTTATACAAAAAGTAACCGTTTTGTATGTCTTATAACGTCTACCAATCGTCCACTGTCGTCTATCGACCACATCAATAGTTAGTAATACTAGTAGTAGTATTAGTTCCGAGTGGAACCATACCCGACCGAGAGTAGCTACGACTGTTACCAAATTCATGATAGTTTCATGCACAGTATACTAAGCAATCAGTACGGAATCTTAGACAATTTATGAATGAAATACGTCTGGCAGTTTTTAAATAGCCCCACTCTAGAAAAAGTCGCCAAGAATATGGCGGATTCCAGAGAACATACGAAAAAATTGCTAATAATTTGGTGTAAACATAACCAAAGTTGTTTGTAGTTTTAATACTTTTGCATTAATTCTTAATTAACTGTTGTAATCCAGTGTAGTTTCATGTAAATTGAGGTTTTGGTCACATTTTGTTTTAATTTAGGTTTCTAGCAGATATAATTTGAATTTGATTATTGGTTTTATAATCAAATTCAAATTATATCTACCCCCGTTGCTCTATTAGGTGTATGGGGTGGTTTTTTTCATTCATGTATGAAAGCAGTCTCTTTCCTATTTGGAGTTAAATCCTTTGCCTCCTTTCATGTTTTAATTCTCCTTTAGTATTTTCTCAATTAAGCTATCACATCTAACTTGGTCTCCCATATATAAAACTGTTTAGTTTTTTACAGCACATTTATTTCCTCCCATAGTTTATTTATTATTTACTGGGTATAGCTCTACTAATAAATAATCACTAATATAAAAATACAAATAACTAAACACTCAACGCGACATACAAAGCAGGAATATAAGTACAATAACAATAACGAGTGGATAACCGTGTAATAATGTCAAAAATTCAAAAAACCTAACTGACACAGAAATTATAGTAATAACTGTCAGTCTCCAACAAGATGGCGGATTTGTGCAAGACGCGGGAAAGCTGTGTTTCCCTACTGATTCCTTAGTATACTGTGGTTTCATGTTTCATGTTTGTCATTTATACCGGGTGGTCCACTTTCGAAAGCGGAAACTTTAGATGCAGACAGAGAACCACAAAATAATATTAGTTTGTATTATAAACTATATTCGAAAAATGCTTCGTTACAAAGATACAGGGTGTCAAAATTTTGATCAAAACCTTTGAATAGGTAATCTAGATACATATTTTTACGTAAAAGATATTATTTTTCTTCCAACAGTGGCGTGCGTACGGACAGATCTTCGGGAAATTTTAATGAAAAAAATGGTACGCCAATGTTTTTTTAGAAACAACAACTATTTTCAGAATCGTTGTTCAATTTACAACAGAAAAAAGCTTCTTCCTTTTTTTCGTTTGACACGCCGTTTGTTAGTAAAAAATTAATTTACCTAATGATTTCTAAAAATAATTAAGTAAATAAAAACGAAAATTAGAAATTTAATTTGTGGCTTTCAACCACAATAACAAAAAGAAAGAAATTTGATGGTAAAATTACAAAAATTACTGGAAATGTAGCAAAAATGGATATCTGCCTATTCGTTGTTAGAAAAAAGCATTTTTCAGATTAATACTTACACAACACTAATAAAAATGTTAACAATAACTCAAAATTAAATTACCTGACACAATTTAATTACTGTCATTATAAAATGCAAAAACACTGACAGTAGTAGTCTTTTTTGTTTCATGGCCTACTACGACAGATTAAAATTTGTTTGAATTCTAATTGCTTAAATAATTTTAATTTTTTACTGGCAAACAGTGTGTCAAATGAAAAAAGTAAGGAGCCTTTTTCTGTTGTAAATTGAACAAGGATTCTAGAAATAGTTTTTGTTTCTAAAAAAACATTGCCGTGCCATTTTCATCAATAAAATTTCGCGAAAATCTGTCCGTAAGCACGCCACTGGTGGAAAAAAAATAATATTTTTTACGTAAAAATATGTATCTAGATTACGTATTCAAATGTTCCAAATTTCATTTAAATATCTAAAGTAAATTTTAAAACCTTCTAACATTATTTTCTTGAAATTTTTGTTAAGTAACACAATAATTATTCATGATGTATGTATGTAGAATGACACGCTCTTTCCTCTTTCAAATGGCATGGTCAAAATTGGGGGTTGATATTTGAAAAAAATTGTCGATGACGTCATATCTTGAACAACGATGACGTCACAAATATGGGTCCTATGTCAAAAAGTTTTTTAAAAACGTTTTTAAAATCGACGTGGCAGGGGATTTTTTCAAAAACTTCTCAATTTCAAAAATAATGAATTTATTCGTTACTTTTCGAAAACACTGTATAAATAAATGAATGCGAGTTTATCAGCTTATAGGTACATACATTTAGACCAAAAATAAAAAATATAAATGCACTACTATATAAAGTACAAATACAAATTAAATTAAACATCTCAAAAAAGTTGAGATTTTACCGATAATATTTCTCTAAGAAACAAGTATAAAAATTACATAAATTTGAGATTCTGATTAAAATTAATAGACGTAACATGAACAGGAGATTTCATACCTAAATTAGTCCTATTATCGCAAGCATTCTTATAGTATGTAATGGGTAAAAATTAAATCGCTCTAATAATAAATTGTGACTATATTCTCTTGGTGGACAATCAACACGGTAGGATAAAGACTTGAGAAAACGTATTTGAACTGATTTCATAACGTCAATACATATTCCATATAGGGGGTACCGAATGAAGCTACAATATTTAAATTTTGATTGATTTGACAAATCCTAATGTTCTATAAGCAGTATTAACCATTTCACTGATGCGTTTGGAGAAAGAACATTTTTTATCTATGATCTCCAAGGTCTTTAACACTATTGCGAAGTTTCAGAGTAACGGTGTTAAGAATATAGTTAAATAAAAAGCTGAGTTTTAAAAGCAAATTTTGCACTTGGCAAACATTAAGAGTCCGTCGCGTGCTTGAAATAAACCGATGTTTTATACTCGGCCGTAAGACTTATTTAGACAATGAATAAACATAGCGGTTCAAATAAAAATACAATCGAAAGACAAAGTTGTTTCCTAAGGCTGCTGTGTAACATTTTTTTCAAAATTAGTTTTTAATTATTTAAATTTAATGAGTAAACTGTATATGAGTATTTACATAAAAATAAATGCTTAAATCGAAAATTGGTTACACGAGGGAAGTAAGTCTGTCTTTTAGCTTTGCAACGATACCAAAATTATATCGAATTGATAAAAATTACTCAAAATTCTATGCTAACTGCCGAACGTCTACAACTTCAGAAACGAATATATTTTAAATGCTGCAACCACGTGTGTTTCACTCAGTGAGGTGGGCTTAGAGATTGGTAAATGCGGGCAGGACCGGAGTTCAAAGTTGAGACAGTATTGAATGAATCGATCTTATGGAGTTCGATGCTGACTCTTTTGTTGGCGGTGGTGTCTAAACCTTTCTTGTAGAATACATTTTTTCGTTTAGACCAACAGTTCCGGAAATATAAGAAGTTCTACTTGAATTCCTTAGGTATGCAATTTTTACATTGCTTATTAAAACAATGTCATTTCTTCGTAAGTTCCAAATTGAACAAAATTCTCCGCAAATTAAATACGTATTTTTCATATTAAAATAATAAAGAACATAAAACACTGAAATAAATGTAGTCACTATATTTATTTTATATAAAAATTTACCTGTTCTCAAATCTTTGTTCACACAATCACAATATGTACGATATAAATGTTTTTCTTATTATGGAAAATATAGATATTTTTAACTCGTCGAATGAATGCGCTGTCCTATTTCTGAAAACATCTTCTGCATCACAAGTATGCACACGGCGCACAAAGTTAAGTGCAACACCGTAAACTGTTTTTAATTTTTTTTTTTATAGTTTTGACTACATTTGCTCAATATAACTACATATCAATAGTAAATAATTAATATAAGTTTGTAATGCAGAAATTTGCTGGGCCGACTTATTAAAAATTGGTGTGTACCGTGAGAAGTACTGTAGTTTTTTATATAAGCTGTAAAAAAAACTACAAACATAAGTAAAATCGTTGATTTACAAGCGCGATGTAACGATAAACGTAATATTTGTCAAATAATGTCCCAAGCATCGATAATTTGATTTTATTTTTATAAAATGCGGCCTTACTAAAAAAAGTTGTACAAGTCCATTTTGGATACTACAAATGTCCTTCTACAAGATGATTATATTTTCTTAAAAACAAAACGGCATATTTGCTTGCCGATTTTACTCCACTACTACCCGAGGAGTGTACAGAGAACGGACTCTCAATTGGTAAGTGCTTCTCTAAACACTACTCCTCAACTATATCTATACATTTCTGTAATTTTATGTTTTCAAGGGCATGTATATTTGAGAAAAGTTTTAAATCAGCAGCAAAAAAACAGGTGATTAGTATTTAATGATATAGATAAATCATTAACAACAAAACAAACAGAAGTGTCCCAAGGTTTGATCGTTGGGGTACACCAGAAGTAGCTAAGAAATTATTAAAAAAAAATATCGAGTTTGTCTATTAGTACATCGTGATTAATTTTAATGAAAGCCTTTGAGAAATCTGTATACACCACATCTACTTGACCTTTATATTCAGTGTTACCAGAAACAAATTAATAAATTCAGTCAAATTTGATAACGTGAAATGTGACAAAACAGATCTGTGTTAATTTGGAGAAATGAAATTATTTACTCTGTCAAAAATAATTGTTTATAAATACAGCCATCTCAAAGACCTTCGCAAAATCAAAATCTGTTTGAGTCTGTTATAAAACTAGCTTGAACAGATGTAAGGTAATTACGATAGGCATTTAACATAAGTGTTTTTATAATAATTCTCAAAATCTCTTTAAATTCATTCTAATATAAAATAATATTATTTGAGCTTAAAATTTTTGATAATATTTGATGAAAATACTTGCGTATAAATATTTTATATGTATAAAGAAACAAACTAGTCAAGTATCTAACAAATTTTGTAATAAAGAAATAACTTGTATACTATATTGACGATAGAAAACATACATTTTTATTTATTGTATAAGTATAACAAGCTGCAGTTACAAAACCACTTAGGAATGGAACGCAACATCACGTAGAAGCATTTTACTAAGTGGGTGCTTAGAATTTAACTAACCAGTACTGCAAGTTAGAAGTTTATATTCTACTCATGACGTAAATTCAGATTAGTATTATATTACCAACATTAATTCTGAGTGCATTGTAAAATTATTTTTAGAAGATTTTAACCGCTTTTGTAGAGCAGATGAGAGTTTAAATCCATTTTTATTATCTATGAATTCTCAACAGCATTACTAAATTATTACAATATTAGTATCGTAATATTGCTCTTTCATTTTCAAGAAATAGTTATCTCATTTTTGTCATGTTTCAAAAGCTTCGAGTGAAAGATGAATATTTACGTTAATTTTTTTGTTTGGTTGACAGTCATTGAATTAAGTTTGTGATTCTGGAATACCATTGTGTTTCATATTTGAAACGTTTTGAGTAATAATGAAATTAGGTCGATGAACTTTTCTATATGAATTAAATAAGATGCCTAAAATTTAAATGTACATACTTACCTAAATTTTTGAGAATGTATATTTGATATTCATATTTTTTATTAGATGAAGCAAAATTGTAAGCGAATATTGTACGGAATTTTTCTCGACTAAATACATTTCTTCAAAGAGATTATTGAGGACAATTTTTATAATGAAACCTGTGGTCTAAAGGGTAATGCATTTCACAAAATAAATCAAGAACTATTATTTAGGCCAACTTTCTTCAGTTAATTAGGCCATTAGTTCTAGAGTTTTTCATGTTTAATGACGTATTGGCAAATGCAGACTGATTTAGAAATACCGTATTCGAATTATGAATTGGCAGATATTGGTGTGAGTATGTGCCTATGTCTGCCTATGTTGTATATTTGCTGCAGACAATGGAATTAGACAAATGTAGGAGTAAACGCACACACAAGTTGTAGAATTTCACTCTTTTCTTAATTTTAGAATTTACCAGTAGAAAATTTTTTTAGAAGTAAAGGTTTCCAAACGACGTCCTTGATAGAGCCAGATGTGCTCTATAGAGCAAGGCTGGTTTAAAATTTTCTTGAATTTGACAATTTTTTTTTTGAAAATTTTAGACCAATGTTTGCTAACTAATTAGAAGTTTGTATTATGTTTCGTAACCATGATAATTCAAAATATTCCCGGAAATTTTTTTCATCCTCCTTCACGTAAGCTGCATGTGATTACACCCCAACCAACCTATCGGACAGACACATTTTATAGTCCAGTCATTTCAAGCATTTTAAACCTCAATCTGCGGAAAAATTCCTAGTGAGCTGAATTTTTGTATACGCTTTTATTACGGCGTTGTAATGAAGATGTGAAAAATCGATATTGATATCGTGCCGGCTAAAAAAGTTATAAAGATCAAAAGGTCACGAAAATCAGTTTTTCGCAAATATTTCGCCACCTATTGCTCCGAAGGTCAATAGAGGTTATTATAAAAATTGTTTGTCGTGAAATTATCTACAAAAAATGCATATACCAAGGCGTAAACTCTATTATTGCTTTTATTCATGTTTGTAAGTGTCTTCCAAACTTCTATATGATACTTGGGCGTTTTGTGAAAAATATACTTATATTATAGAGGTTTGGGAACTGAGTAAAATCTACTAAATATTACCTACACTGGCAGATGTTCCGTATTTTATTGTCTCTTTATATCTGCTACTGCCTGTCGGACTGTTTAGCTCAGTTGAAAATTATTTCTTGAGTGTTAAAGACGTTATTTTAGTAGTTTCATGCTCTTGAACAGTTTTCATAATGAGTGATACATGTTTTATATGCAATGAATTGTTATCGGATGGTGATGTAGTAGAAGTTAGGCGTGGTCTACAAACATTAAAAAATGTTCATAGCAATTGTCGTAAAAATTATACGAACAATTTGAGTATTGCGGCAATAACAACTTTATTACCATCAGCACCCGATGATCTACTGAACACTAGAATTGTACAAAAGGGTGTGCCGGCAAATGTGGATGCAAAAAAATTGGATTAAGATATTCAAAAATTTGTGGATATTGTTATTTGTGGCCAGTCATGGTTAAACGCAGAGTCAACCAATGATGAAAATGATGAAGATGTCGATTTAAATAGGAAGAAGTCCACTAGACGTTTTGTCAGCAATTGTTAATAATATAGAATCTGAAGATATTGACAATGAATGACAAAAAAAAATTATATACTAAAGTTTGTTTCTTTTGTATTTTTCAGTATTCAAATAAAAAATTATCCACTCTTCAATAAAAAAAACCTCTTATTACATATCATGGATTATGCCTACGGGGGAAACCATGTAAAAAAAATTCGCCTCGAAGGTGGTGAGGAAATGAGTGCTTTCTCAGTGCTCTACTCCAAAAACGGTTAATTTTACAGGAAAATGCAAGAGGCATTTTTTGTAATGTAATAATAATAATAATTTCACGACAAACAATTTTTATAATGACTTCTATTGACCTCCGAGCAATAGGTAGCGAGATATTTGCGAAAAACTGGTTTTCGTGACCTTTTTACCTTTATAACTTTTTTAGCCGGCACTATATCAATGTCAATTTTTCACATCTTCATTACAAAGCCATAATAAAGGTGTCTACTTAAATTTGGACAATTTTGATAAAAATATTTGTATTATTTTTGGACAAAGAAAAACATTGCACTACAGGTAATAGTTAGATTGTTTGATCATTGTAATTTTTTTGTTCTTACGTTTGTTATTAATTAAATTTTGCTCACCTTTACTCTTCTAATCAAATTTATTTAATAACCGAGGTAATAATTATAATTTTAATGTGTGTAAAGTGTTTTTTTATTGTTTTTTTATATTAATTATTTGACAGTAATTTTATAAAAGTTTTATAACATATAAGTAAAACTTGTAGAGTCCTGAAGAAGGCCCTATACCGGGTGTTCCCTCTAAGACTTTCAGTGGTTATATCTCAGAAACCATCATAGCCAGTGCGGTGAAAATCGGTATACAAACAGTTATACAGGGTGTTGCATTTTTCAGGACATGGATTTAATTTTGATTTTTTGGTAGTCAACCCCGCTAAAAAATTATGTTTAAATTGGAATATACTTAATTATAAACACATTCTGAAATATAAACATTCAAATTTTAACATAAAAAACGTCTCTAAAAAGTGTCCAAATTTTATTGTTTTGTCATCTAAAACGTGTATAGCCTTGAGCCAGGTTTAAACAGAAGAAACTAACATCGGTAAACGTCAAAACTATGAATTGTCAAATATTAAGGGCATAGAGTATTACTACGTTCATGCAAAAAACAAAACTTTATTGAACTATATTTAGTGGAAAAAGTGGTTCTTTATTGCACTAGTGCAATAAAATGTGTATTGCATTCATCTGTCATTCTACTACAGCGTTTTGTCATCATGACAAACATAAACGTGCAAATCGACGTCACATTTTCCTAGACTTAGTGTCATCTAAATATCATTTTTTGGTTTTTGCATGAACGTAGAAAAAATATTGTATGCAACTCGTACAAAAAGTCTTTATTGCACTCGACGTGACGGCCTCGTTGGACAATTTCACGTCACGTGCAATAAACACTTACTTTTTGTACTTGTAATAACTTTTATTGCACATAAATAACGCTAAATAATGTATTTAGTAGAATTTACGTATGCACTATGGTGTTATTGACACTTGATAAAAACTTAGACTTGAGTTGAGGTTTTTGGAGCATTGGGGTCGCTGCGCAGCTTCGTCAGTTTGTCGGAAATACTGTGTAAAATATTTGTCGATATTTTTAAATTGTTCCATTAAAATGAAGTGAAACTTCAGTAAATTGTTTTTTATGTTAGTACCGTGTACATAATAATTAAGTATCCATATTTTTT
This sequence comes from Monochamus alternatus, assembly GCA_037114965.1. NCBI lineage: Eukaryota > Metazoa > Arthropoda > Insecta > Coleoptera > Cerambycidae > Monochamus > Monochamus alternatus. The sequence continues at coordinate 22,494,484 of CM073426.1, read as the reverse complement.
ATTACAAAATAATTTACAAAAACGTGTAAGTAAAGAATATTCCTTTTTTCCAACTGTTATAATAATTATGCTTCTGATGGAAAAAATATATCTAAAAAGGACTCTACATTTGTAAAATAGTAAACAGTGTACCACAATTTTTGAATTTCATATGATACAGAACTAAAATAACTTGTCTCTGCTTGGAAAAATCACCTGTACTAGACCCAGAAGGTACCTATCACATAGTCATTTAAAACTAGACAGTAATTTGTAATTATTGTTTTTATTTTTTAGGTGTGCGTGTAGTGCCCCAGATTACATTGAAACAAAACCATTTACAACATCGGACACCAAACAGAATAAGCGCAAAATATCACACATACATTGTCTTAAAATTAATTCTAAACATGGAATGATGGATAGTATTATAAAAAAGTCTTTAACTCATTTTGAAGACATTAAATTCGATGGTTGTGTGTCGTAAGCTTTAAAATTTCTAAACGAATAAAATTAAGAAAGATAAACTACTTTCATAATTCTATATGCAGTATGAAAACTTCTCGTTAGAATACACATCAAATGTAATGAGGTATCGAACAATGAAATGGCAAGATTCGTTTCTAATCGTACGTGCACATATGACCATCTCTCAGATTGAACATTGCTCTGTCAAAAAAAAAAAAAAAATAGAATACAGAACAATTGTTTAACATAAGATCACTTAAATGAATGCGGATAAGTTTTAGCGAGGTTGACTAGCATAAAATCAAAATTAAATCAATTTCCTGAAACATTCAACACCCTGTATAAGAATTGGTATTATCATCAGATTCTACGCGCCATGATCTGTATACCAAATTTCGCCGCACTGTATATGATGGTTTCTGAGATATAAGCACTGAAAGTTTTAAAAGAAACACCCGGTATAAGCCGAAACGTTGTCAATATGTAAAAAATTATTTTTCTTTATAAATCTACTGACCCATCACCAGAAAATGACTTCTACATTTATTATTGTTTATGTCCATTATATCATCTGAAAAACTAATGGCAGCCAGTTCCCTCTTGTATTAAAAATGTTAATTTTATATTCCGGCGGGTAACAATTCCCCAGAATTGAACGATTTCGATATAATTTCATCTCCATCGCCGCATTTTATTGTTTAATAATTCATCCAGCGTCGACCTCGTTCAGACCTCGAGCAGACTATTTGCATTTCTACCCTTATTTCACACTCCGTTAGAATCGAGTGGGAAGGGCCCTGCGTATATAAAACAAAAGAATCGCATTCGCCCTGGAACGTCATTGTTCGCTTCTCGGTCAGAGGAAGTAAAATCACGGCTGGATCGAATCCTTAGAAAACAATAGATAATTAAAGTGCAATTCTACGGCCTCGTCCTGTTATTATATCTTAGAACAAAACCTTCACGCGTCGGGTCAAAGGCACGGTATCATATTTGAGAATGATTTCAAAGGCGAAATCGATTCGATACGTTTGAACTACGGCTAGAGCAAATATCATTCTTTTAAAGACCGAAAAGTTTTGTGAACTGTGAATATTTTTAACTTGCAGTTACAGTCCGTAAACAACGACGTTCAGATAGATTATAGTGTGTTCCACAAGAAGGAAATGATTAAATGTAGATGTTGAGTATGACTCTTTGAAAAATTTAATGAAGGAGTTACATTTGAAGAATGTCCAACTCAGCAGAGATGTATATTTCTTGCTAGGTATTTAAGTAAATTATCGAGGAATGTAAAATATTTATCTGTGAAATGAATCATATATTTGTTCTATACAAAGTGTAACAAAATAGCAGGTCATCCCGTTCACTGCGTATTTTTCGCGACAAAATATGTGATTTAACCATATTTACTCATATACAAAAACGCCTCCCTTAAAATATACTAGGTGTTAAAATTTAACTTTTTAAATTGTTTTTTCCTTATAATTTATGTTCCACCTAAATTGGAGTATGGAGTAGTTATATGGGACCCTTAATGTGATATCCATATTACCAGCTTGGAAAATCTTCAGAGCAAATTTGTTAAATATTTAAGTTTTAGACTGGATGGTGTTTTTCCTTCTCGTGGCATTCCACAGTTTGATCTATTAGCCAGGTTCAATCTTAACGACTTAGCATCTCGTCGTGTTTATTTTTCTATCCTTTTTTTCTATAAACTTTTATCTAGTATGGTAGATTGCACGGACATTTTGATTAATATATTCTCTAACATTCCTCATGTTCAGACTCGCACATATTCATTGTTCTATTTGCTTATTTATAGAACAAACGTTTTTAAAAATTTACCTATTCATAGTATGTGTACTAATTATATGAAATATCACTCTTAGTATAGGATTCCACTATAAAACGACCTTCACCGAGCTGGTTAATGGATGAAAAGTATTTTATATCCAATTAAATATGTCAATAAATACATAGCAAATGGGTTGTCTAAAAAATTTCAGTCCAGAATATGATTAATTAACAATTAAAAATTATTATTTTTTTAAACATATCACTGGTTTGGTTAATAGACAAATTCCATACCAATCGAAAGTATGAAGCCCATAGAATATGCAAACGTTAGGTTGACTATTTTTTTCCCGTCACAACTCTTGGGTAGGCAGTTATAACCAGGTAAATCGATACTAGTAACTTGCACCGGTGTGGTTAATAAATTAAAGTTAAATTAAAATAAAGATTATTTCGTTACCATCACGGTGGTATAGGGTTGTTTGCGAAAAATCAGTCCTGAATTCCGGTTGTCGAATTTTAAAAAGTGAAATATTCCCCAGCGAACCATTCCATGCGATAGAAGAGTACACAGCATTGCAGCTGTGTGTAGTTCGTCCATACCGAAAACGAAGACAATTCGTTTATCCGTTTCTCTAAAAAATCGAATAAAGTCCCGGGGCGGCGGTACCTATTATTATTAATCTGCTCCTAGGAACCTCTAACGCCATTCAATGACAATAGAACAACATTTTCGATCCTACTAATGATATGTCGAAATCGAAAACCGTAAAAAAATAAAATTTTCTAATAATCCATTTGCCGCGCCGAATTACGTTTAATTTTTTTTTTAAGGAAACAATACATATAATCATAAAATTTTATTAGACTTTTTGATAGGTAAGGTGGAGAAGAAGTCACAAAAAAATTTCAATGATTTTAGATAAATTTTGTGTTATCAAGGGCCGCCCTCGGAGGGGCGACAGGAACGTCATATTATCATTTCAAGTCACTACCAGGAAATAATAGTCTATACCGAAAATGAAGACAATCTGTTTAGCCGTTTCTTCAAAAAATCTAATAAAATCCGGGGGCGGTGGTATTTTGCCGCCCAACTCGTAAACCGTTGATTGTACAAAAAATTCTATAGAGGCATTTTTTTATATTTTCATAAAAAACATTCGAATATGTATTCGAAGTGAAACAGAAAAGGTCGATTTCTCGAACTCGTAACTTCGAGACTCCACCCCTCAGTTATGAATTCGGGAAACCTCCGATCCCGTCCCACAGCCACCTTTTACCTTGCCTCATGTTCGTCGTTAGGAGTAAAAAAAAATTCCGCACATCTCACGGCCACAAATCGAATCCGATCGACCTCAAATTTTATGTACGTATACTCCGCGATAAGGCGGGGGCGCATCCGGTAATGTACCGAAAAATTAAAAAAAAAACGGGATGCCGCCCCCGGAGCCGCCCCCCAACCGATCGAATCGAAATTTTAAAGACACGTACTCTTTGAGACGCGGAATCGAAAAAATTAGTCCGTCTTCGCGTTAGGGGTTCCTAGGGGTAAATTAATAATAATACCGCCGTCCTCTGACTTTATTCGATTTTTTGGAGAAACAGATAAACGGATCGTCTTCATTTTCGGTATGGACGAACTACACACAGCTGCAATGCTGTGTACTCTTCTATCACATGGAATGGTTCGCTGGGGAATATTTCACTTTTTAAAACTCGACAACCGGAATTCAGGACTGATTTTTCGCAGACAACCCTATACCACCGTGTTGTAATGAAATAATCTTTACTTTAATTTAACTTTAATTTATTAACCACACCGGTGCAAGTTACTAGTATCGATTTACCTGTTTATACCTGCCTACCCAAGAGTTGTGATCGGAAAACAATAGTCAACCTAACGTTTGCATATTCTATGGGCTTCATACTTTCGATTGGTATGGAATTTGTCTATTAACCTAACCAGTGAAATGTTTAAAAAAATAATAATTTTTAATTGTTATTTAATCGTATTCTAGACTGAATTTTTTAAGACAACCCATTCGCAATATATTTATTGACATATTTAATTGGATATAAAATACTTTTCATCCATTAACCAATTCGGTGAAGGTCGTTTTATAGTGGGATCTTAGACTATCTCAGCTTGATATTTTTAATTGTTCTGTTAAGACGATGTATTTGGAGCTGAATTTTTTTGTTTATCGTGCACTACTACAGTTTGTATTATTAATAGTTGATTTTTTTTGTTTTCAATTCACTTTTTACTGTATTTTTATACTTTTTGATTTTTACTGTTTGTTTTTTCCCTGTTATATATTAACTTTAAAGGCGCCGTCACCGTGTATTAGCAGAGTAGTCTACAAGACAGTAAGATTTTAAACCCTTGACAGATATTGCTATCTAGTTATACTATTAGTTATACTATTATGGCTCAAAAAATACCGATAACTGTATATTAGATCATCTTACTATGGCTAGATGTGCCGATAATCAAAACAATGTGCATCTCGACAATTTTAAGTTTACCTTTCCTTTCTACAAAAACGTTAACATTTTTTTTACTGCAGCAAAATGCACATAAAGGATGAAAGGTTTCTGTCCATTTTTCTTACCTTGGCTTTCAAATGTGGAAAATTAATTGTTGAAATTTATGTAAGAATTCTATAAAAAGTGCCACTTTCAATAAATATTTTAAGTATAAAATCGCTACATTTTTGGCAATATAAATACTAACACTACCTTAGTTGAACTTTCTAGTATCCAATAATGTATAATTCTTTTTGGTAAGTTTAAAATTCCTAACTTTAAAATTACATCGACCTTCCACTATTTTGGGCCACAAATATGGCAACCTTAAGAACGTCAAATCATATTTGTATGTATCTATTACTGTTTTGGTTTTTTATTTTATATTATTTTTTCTCTTTTCCTGTAATTCCTGCCCTATAATTGGATTTTTTCTGTCTGGACAGTTGTAGTCCTAAATAAAATAAATAAGTAAAATTGTATTGTAGAGATACTTCTTGTCATTATCCAAATCCTCAAGCGTATTATTGTAAGCGGTGTCTAAAATAGAAACGTAGAAGCGAGAGGACTTTTTTATGACGTACGCCTATGGATAATGTCATGATGTCTATGTTTAGAATATTTTATTACTGTTGATAATTTTTCGTAAATTTCTTTATTTTCGAAATAAATTCAATTCTTGAGCATGCGACGTTAGAAATAGCCACAGCAAAATGAGTAGCACTTAATATAACATTTTTAAATTTCAAATTACAAAGAAACAATTTGTAATTTTCTAACTTTCTGTAAAATGTTCTAACTTATTTTATACAGAGCATCTCTGAAAATATGCTCTTAGAGATACAAAATATTTTACATTTTATACCTATATTATGCTCCCCTAGTAAGAACAACATGTTGGAAGTAAATCATAAAGTTATGATTTGTAAGATAAACGCATCTGAGTCATATATTATAGCAGCATCGGAAACCCTCGGTGTGTTTGAGATTCTTTGTTATATGTTTAAACTGTTAATGATACTACTATCAGTATTGCCTAGCAACATACATCCACATTGAAATTATAAAAACAATTGAAAATTCAAATACAGCTAACACTGAGTTGGATGATGAAAATCAAATTAAATACCATCCACGACATCCTCTCTTAAAAATACTGCAATGCTATTGGAGGAAAGTTTGTAGGCACCATTATATTTGTTTGTGTCCATTATATCACCTGAGAAAATAATGCAGTCGAGTCCCTCTTGTATTAAAAATGTTAATGGTAGATCGGCCCTATAAAATATTTTAGAATACTTTAGAGCAAGTATCATCAAGTGCAACTCATTTTGCTACGACAATCACCAAAGTTGTTCAATGGTGGAGAATCGAATTTATCTGAAAAATTAAAAGTTTTATGAAAAATTATCAAGAGCAATAAAATATTCTAAAAAAATCGATATTGTATTCTATAAACATTTACTTAAATAGCTTTACAATAAAGAAAAAAATGTTTCCCTTTGCCTTCCCAAAATTAAGAATGAAAAATCGGGGACTCATCGCAAAGCAACTACATTTACAATTTAATTGCAGACATGCTCAAATTTTCATATGTAATAAAACATGTTATTTAGCGAAATTACAAAATTTTAAATTAACACTGCTCATTACTTAGGACCTTTATCCGGAATAAAATATTGTTTTTCAGTTTGTGAAATATACTAGCTCTGAAAACGTTGAAATTACTTGTGTGGACGAAATACACGATTTATAGCTAGACATTTTCATTAGGAACACCATATAAAGTTAGCGAGCTTTGTTTACCTGCTGACATACACACTGTATCATTTAAATGCAAATTTCGTTATTTGTACCCGTAAAAACCAACTAACATGTCCAAATACGGAATTCATAACATAGTTGGGGAACGGTATTTTTTATACATCATATTCGGTTGCTGTAATAACTTAGGTATGCTTTGAGACTCAAAATAATGTTGCGCCTGTTTTGGCTGGACAGTTATGTGATGTGGCATGTTTGCAATTCAATTGTTATTAAAGGTAACGATCAAATAAACAAAGAATAAACATAAACGTGAGATTTTGATTTCTTAACCTACATTTACTAATATATTTTCCTTTGTTAAAAGCGATTACAAAAAATAGAAGAACAGTTAAATATCATAGTTTTGTTTTACCTTCCTTGTACCTCTGTTGCCATGTAGATATGTGCAAGCAATTTTAACCAAAATAAAATATATTTTTTATATAAAACATCTACGAGGTACTTGATCAAAAAGAAGAGATCATTCTGCTTTAGAGATTTTCTTCAACGGATATTTAAAAATGGTTGCTTGGAACAAAATTAAATATGAATTTCTGAACATGTTTCATAAATACGCTTTTGTGTTACTTTACAATTTCATAGTTTTGTTTTTATCTATTTCAAGCATCTTAATTTGATTATAATTGTTCCAGATTACAAAAAACATATATAAAAAAATGTTATATAAGCGTTATTGTTCATTGTGAACTTTAAGCTATTGACATTTCAAATAATAAGGTATTTCCCATGTATTAACAATAAAGAAACGAAATTTGTTCAACGTTTTGGAGCATTCTGTTAAAAAGTTTTACATTAATAAAGTGAGCCTGATATATACAAGATGTTCAGAAACCAGTAGTCAAAAATGATAGGGCATACAGGGGAAGTAGCAACAATATCAGTACTTCATTTCATATACATATCCTAGCTGGCTTCCTTAAGGATATACAGGGGTTCCAAAATAAGTCCCATCGCCCTAGACTCAAGGTCATTCCAACGTCAAAGCGTAAGATAGATATTCAAGTGAACGAGACTATCATACATTTATATTTTTGGAGTTGCCGAATCTGGGATTTGTTGAACCCCATCAGGTCAGTTTCAAGGTCAAATCGAAGAATAGATATCCAATTGAACCAGACCATCATACATTTATGTTTCTATAGTCACTGGATCTGAATCGGGGACGCATTTAACCAGATCATCCTAGATGCAGGTTTTCGGAGTTGCTGGATCTGAATCGGGTATTCATTTAACCCTATTAGGTTAGTTTCAAGGTCACAACTCTTAAGAATAAGTAATTTTATGCATCTTCATCAAGTTTGAAGAGTTTCAGTCTTGTAGGTTTATAACTTGCTATTCATTATCTTTCTTTATGTTAGCTACCTCTCACACTCAAAGGATCTGTGAAAAAAAATTGGTAGATACAGACAGCATTCATCTTCTTTATTAAGAGCTTTCACCCATTGCTTATGAGTTGAGTTCTTGATGTGAAGAGGTGGGAACAGGACTTTGGAAAGAGGAACTAATGCTTCTCTGATGATATTGCTAATACCTGGTTGAAATAAAGCTCTTCTTTGCCGTTCTTTTCTTACGTAGTAGTATATCTCTGTTATCCCGTCCCCTTAAAAAGCACTGATTTTTGTGAAACCAAATTGTTGTCTTGATGAAATAGTGAGAATTTTTACAAATTTGCCATCTATGTTCTTTGTAGTTAATTTGTTCAAAGACTGACTTCGTGCATAACTACTGGATGAGCTACTGGAATGGAGGCGTATACATTAGTTTCATGAAGCAGGACGGCTCTCAGGCTTCGAGGAATCAATGAACAATCTCCATTCAGTGGATTTGCATCATCCAAGTTTGAGTTTGTTCAGTAATCGGTTAATATCTTTACAGTAATCTAAAGAAAGTACATCATCTTTTTGCACTTATATGCATTGGTTACAGGAGTTATAGAAGTTTTGATGTTGACCTGACCCGATGGCGCCAAATGAACTCGAAATTCGGATCCAACGACCCCAAAAATGTGCCATGAGTTACAACTATCATCCAAATTTCGAGGTTGCCAAGGTAAAAGAAGAATAAAAATATATCTATATGAAGTACTAACATTGTTTTGACTCCACCTATGTGCCCTACCGTTTTCGACCGCTATCTTCTGAACACCCTGTATATCGACCAGTAAAAATATGACAAAATAAATAATAGAAATATTCTCTGTCTACAAGTTTTATAGGCAGTTTAATAATTAAATGATGAAATCAATCCTTATTAGTTTAAAAATGTACTCATTATTTTCTGAGAAGAAATTCCATTTTTTTTATATACAAAGCAATTGTAATTATCATGAATGAACAGTGAATGCCATGACCTTACTTTGTGTACCTATTGTTGCGTGAAATTATATTATGTATAAATTAATTTTTTATTATTCTTTCCGTTCGGCGTAGCGGAGCAAACAAAGGTTACATAAACAAGCAGCAGATTTACCAATTATTATTATATTCTTGATTAAATGTTTTGTAGAACTTGAATTTAATTATTTAAAGACTGTCCTTGCCATATGGCAATAGAGACACTTCCATTCCATGTCATTCTTAACAAGTAATTTTAGACATTTAAGAACTGAATAATGGAGAGCTTAGCATATAACAAGAATGTTATCTCATGCCACCTGCGAATATTCAAAGGTTCCGAAGTAAAATCAATACACAGAGTGTTAAAAAAAAAGTGTAAAATATTTAAGGAGGTAATAGTACGAACTAAAATAAGCAGAATAGTCTCAATAAACATGGGTCTGCAAAGTAACGGTTGCGGAGATATGGAATGTTTTATGTTTTTGCAAAAACGCTGTGTATTTTCTTATAATAGTTGGTTGATGTTTAGTGAAACAAACAGTACGTATTTGACAGTTGTTCTCAGTGCACAAGTTTTCTTTCGTTACGGCTGGTTACTTTAACGCAGAATTAACAGACATGCATTTCATGTACGGTCGTGGAACGCCACCGAAGCTCAACGTCTTTATGTTAACTCTTATCCAAATCACCAGATTCCTTCACAACACATGTTTGGAAGAATTCACCAAAGATTGCGTGATACGACCAGGGTCGGTATCCACTCCTAGAGCAGAAGAAGAAATTGTAGCACTGGTAGAGCAGGTAGACCAGGTACGAGTATGCGGAGAATATCAGCCGAGGTAGGAATTAGTGGTCCTCTTGTTTGGATAATTCTTTACGAACAGCTGCTTTATCCATACCATGTGCAACAAGTACAGGTCTTAAATCCAATAAAAGATCATCAAGCACGTTTGGTTTTTTGCCGCTGGTTTCTACGTTATGAGGCTGAAGACCCTCGTTTTCTTGCAAACATTCTTTTTATTGATGAGGTCGGGTTCACAAGAAATGGAGTGTTTAATTTTCACAATACGCATATTTGGGCCGACGAAAATCCTCATGCTCTAATAGAATCTGGACATCAGGCACGTTTTTCATTAAACATTTGGTTTAAATTTTTAGTATTTGAAAAATTATTCCAGTTACGCAAAAAAACACGTAATTTGTTAGCCGATTTACTAATTTGATTAACATGACTAGTTTAGAGTCAAATACACCATCACACCAAGCCCTTTAAACTAAGAACATCGTTCAAGAGTATAGCTGTTGATTATAATCAAATTAATCATAATTCTGTTTTCGACTAAATGTTCTAGCTTCAATTTAATTTTAGAAAGTTATTATCTCACCGCCAGAGGACTGCATTGATTTGATCTTGTAAGAAAAGGCAATCATTGATGCTGTTTACGCTATTATAAATGTTTAAGTCATCTGCAAATTAAAGATGATGACACTTAATTACAGACATGATATCATTAATACACATTAGAACGGTAACAGGCCTAAATTGGATCCGTGCGGGACACCTGAAGTTGTAACTTTTAGATTTGTAGCCTCCATGCTCAACAAATTGTTTGTGAAAATAGATAGGACATGAATAGCAATATCAAGTTTTGGAAACAAACCAAATCCCTTTAACTTACGATAACAATAAATAATAATCAATTTGCCAACGATACGTCAGATCGACACCGATGCCAGCGGCCAGTAACAGTCTGAAAAGAGAGTTTGAATAATGGTTTGAAATTATTTTTTTATTACATTAATTTTTCTCTATCTCCTCTTAAAATTAATTACACTATGACTTAATCACCCTGCATAAGTAATATCGTTAGCAAATTATTTAAGGAACTTATTTGTGTAATTTGGATATCTTGGTTATCAACTACATGAAATTTCTTCTTAATAATTCGTATATTATTACAAAACATATGCTAGGCACACATTCGATAATAGTAGAAAAATATATAGCGATACAAGTTTGAGCTGTAAAAATTCTACAAGAAATACACCTCTAACATATATAGCAAGATTAATGGACGTCAGTAAAAATAAAAAATGGCTCAATTTAAACCAGAGTCATAAATTTTTCTTTATGCCATTCGTACCGGTATTTACAAGGTAATATAAAATGTTTCATCCGAACAAAATGTTAGTAGCAACAGGTTAGTCGAACGTAGTAGCATATTGCTGCTCACTTGAACTATTTAACATATGCCGTGCGATTTACGATGCGTTTCATCATGTCTAGAGGTCAGAGAATCATTTTATGACGAAGGTGACGGGAGCGTGTTATTATAATGTATGTCATATTATTGGCGTATGTAGGTTTGAAGGCTTTTTATTAGTCTATTTTTATTCTATCTTTATGTCTTAATTATATCCCATTTGGTGCACTTGTTTATAAAGCTGAACTTGTATTAAGGCGATAATAACATGATAAATAAATTAATTAATTTGTTTGTTGTCTTGGTGTCTATTTTTGCATATATATACGGGATGTAACAAACATGTAACTCTATAAATTATCAGGAAATATTTCACTCTTTAAATAAAAAGTAAACGGAATGCCTTTATGTTCATTCAAATGGTACGTAAAGGTAAAAACAGTTTTTATTTGATTATCCAAATTTACTTCAAATTGGAGCAATACAAGATGATTCAGAACTCATAAAAAAAGTTTGTAAAAAAATCAAAATAATTTAAAAATTAATTTCTGCACAGCACTGGAAACTAGTCTATTGTAAAACCTGATCTTGCACAGGGCAAAGAATGTCGGCGCGGCGGCAAAGTGTAATAAAAAATAAACGGACAAAAAATTGAAAGAATTTTCCAAGGAATGAAATAAATACAATCATGACACCTATTCAATCAGCAAATTCAACTGCTCTTGTCGCTATTGTCATTATTAATAAAATTAATTTGTGGTTTTAATTAATAAAATAATTTGACATATTTACCTAATGTTACAACATCTGTTAAAATGTTGTCCATCGACGTGTAACACATTTGTACCTATATTATCCAGTTTCTACGAACTTACATAAATATTTCTAGTTCTTGATAGTTTTGAACTCGTAGCATCTATGATACATTCCCCTAAATCATCACTAGTGTCCACTTCGGTGCCATATACTTCACTTTTTAAATATCCCTTCAAAAAGACGTCAGGAGATCGTGGCAGCCATGGTAACAGTTCTCCTTATCCTCCATCGACAATTTAAGGAAAAGCGTTGTTGGACATGATCGCGTGTGATTTTCAAAACCCCAAACATCAGTATTATAATGGTTATTAAAAATGTAGATCTGAGAACATTTTCAAAATTTGAAGCAGTTAAAACTCAGAAACTCAAAAATGTGACTTAATCACTTTTTAACTTGACCCCTTCTATTCTAATTTGACGGGATGTCCGTCGCCAAGATTTTATTTGGTTTGTCTTTTGCCGTGTTTAGTAGATTCCTTCAAGTGACATTCGGCAACAGATGTTGTTTTCCAATTCCCAAGTTATTTCTTGGTCACAATCGAACAATATTGAAGCCGAGAATCAGTGAAAACTGTATCCTGTGGACAAATGTGACTTAGGGAGTTTTAAATAGGCAACGATTCAAGTGGTACTTTTAATAAGTTGCATTGCCCATATTTTGTCTGTATGGAGTGTGAGACTTACACAAATCTATATATCTTCTATACAGGGATATAAGGTTTCCATTAAGTATTTATTTCATTAGATATTACAGAAGCTGAAAGTGAAAATGGCAACGAGTTTTATAATCAACATCATCAGGAACTTTGTTAATTCTTATTAAAAAAAGTGCCTGGATCTAGATGAAGATCCGGTGCTTCATTCAGGGCCTTTGTAAATTTTTCTTTATTAGAATTTTTTGCTTTTTTGGGGTCTAAGTCCCACATTTTGTTTTTTAATATACGAAATTACTTTAAATAAATTGATTTTGATTTTTGTACCACAAATGTGTTCCGTTTACAGACATTAAGGTTGAAAATTAGCTAAAAAGACTTTGTCTTTCGTCCTTTTTATACCCTTTTTGACAGCAGTTCATAAACACCGCTTGCTCCTTCTCATATCTATATAGCAGGCAATAAACCCAAATGTTCGGTTATTGCTTCTTCCAAAATACATTCTGGTAGGTCTTCATTCTGAGTTATCCATTTGAATATCTGTTTTTTAATTAAAAAGCTAGGCTAGGCTTTACATTAAAACAATTCTGTTGCTTGATTTGACGTTTTTTAATTGTTATGCAACTATCAAAATCAGGCAGTCATGACTACATTGTTTAAAGTTATAAAGGTTTCTTCAAATTGCTTTTTCACTAATTTTTATAAAAGAGGAAACTATAAAAGAAAAACTTTGGCATATTAACTAACACGTCAAAATAGAATTATAATTTGCTCAAAAGAAAATAAAACAAGTAAAAATATAATTATTTTTCTGTATTAGTGCGGAAAAAATTATTTATACAAAATTTCGGTATACTATTTTCAATATTTTAAAGTTAAATAATGGAAATATAAAGCATACTTATTCATCTTTTGTGACACTTAATCCCTTATCTATCTATAGTGAGTTGGCAATTTATTTGGCAGTTCAATATCAAACGACTACAGATATCTACAATTGGCATTTCTATTAAATTATTTTTTAGATTTTTTGTTTGAATTACTACTTCCCATTTAATCCACAGAATTTAAGAACTTGGAAATACTGAAGAATAATTGTTTGTATTTGCTACCGAAAGTTACTTTACATGGATACTATGTTTGAATAAAATGTCTACTAAAAAAATTGACATGAAAATATAATTCATTATTGCCAAAGATGCTCCAAACTCTGACATGAAAAATTTATTAGCATACATATATGTATAAAAAAAATAACGTGACATTTAAGCATTGGTCGCTGACTTTCAGTCACCGTAGGTATTTTTGGACCAGATAAAAAGGAGCGATTATCTGTGTCTATGACTAGTGGTAAAAATGTTAAATTGAGATACGTTGTAACCGATCGTTGAGCTGGTTTGCTACGTCATCAGTTTAGCTTTCTTGACATTTCGAGATACACTCCATTCTTCAAACGTGATAAAACCAAATTATATGAAAAAAAGCAAATGTGTTGCCTAACACTCTGCAGTTTATAATTACATAACTGGACAATGGTTAGTAACGATTCGTTAACACTAAAACGATATGGACTAGTGCATACATCAAATATTTATACCGATTAAAATACATGTAAAATTGTCATGAAAATTCATACTGCTGTAGCTCATATAGCTTCCAAATACAGATAGGGTTAGACTTTGTTACAATGTAACTAGAATGTACTATGTATTAACTACCATTATTTGTAATTTATATTCTAGTAATATCCTAGCAAGGTTTGACAAAACTTACTTAATTCCCAATTTCAACTTATTTCTAAAGTAGAGAGCGGATATATAGTCAAGAAACATAATACATTGACGTGGAAATTAATACATAGTGATTTTCCGAGTTGTTATTTTGTGACCTCGGTAACTGATCGTTGCCAGAACCAGAATTAAAGTGCACATCCCTAGCATTAGCCGAGATTCTTTTACCTGCCCTGGTTGTTTTCGGGCTAGGCTTTGTGGGGGCAGACCCGTTATCGGCATCTCTGAACCCACCCATATATTGATTTCGGCTCCTATTGTTGGTATTACGACTGCTACGGTCGGACAGGTAAAATAATTTCGGCTAATGCTAGGAAAATCACTGTGTTAAATGATATGACCGAAAGCCTAAAAACCACTATGACGTAGAAATTGTTTACTGGAATGTTTTCCTAGTATAAACATACATTTTTTATATCACTTCCAGTATAGAACTGAGATGTCATAATTCAATGTTTCGGTGCCTTAATATAATATAACACAGCCCCACAAAAAAAAAGTTCATACACAAGAGGGTGACATATGTATTCCCATGTATTTTTCGACGCTGAATCCGATCCCGAGCTCAGAATTGGGCCTACACGTCTGGAATTGGCCCCAGGGGCCGAAAATGGCCTGAAATGCGGTTCCCGGGATAAGACGAAGTCGACGCTGAATTTTGGAGCTAAAGCCGGATTTGTGCTCGAAAAGTTTATGATCAACTGAAATTCCGGGTTTGGGTCCGGGAAAATGACCTCTTGGGGCGGGAAAATCCTGTTTTGGACATCCCGGTCGCGACTGTGGTATTTTCGTGTGTTTTTCAATTCTGGACCTGAGACTGGGTGTGAAAAGTTTTTGGTCAGCTGAAATTCCCAGTTTGGGTGCGGGAAAATGGCCCATTGGGGCCGGAAAATCATATTTCGGACGTACCAGTCGCAAAAGTGGGATTTTCATGTATTTTTCAATCCTGGTCCTTAGAGTATGCTCAAAAAGTTTTTGGACAACTGAAATTCCCAGTTTGGGTCCGGGAAAATGGCTCATTGGGGCCGGAAAATCATATTTCGGACATACGTCGCAACAATGGTATTGGTGGTTTCGGAAGTAGTCAGTGGTATTTTTGTTTGTATATGATTTCCTTCTATTTAATTGCACGATATTCTTTTGTACCAATGTCTCAACTGAGACGTACAAAACACGATTTTCAGACCCCACTGTTGCGATTGGTATGTTTGAAATATAATTTTCCGGCCCCAATGGGCCATTTTCCCGGACCCAAACTGGGAATTTCAGCTGCTCAAAAACTTATTCAGCATACTCTAAGGACCAGGATTGAAAAATACATGAATATCCCACTTTTGTCACTGGTACGTCCGAAATATGATTTTCAGGCTCCAATGGACCATTTTCCCGAACCCAAACTGGGAATTTCAGCTGACCAATAACTTTTCACACCCAGTCTTAGGTCCAGAATTGAAAAACACACGAAAATGCCACAGTCGCGACCGGGACGTCCAAAACAGGATTTTCTCGACCCAAGGGGTCATTTTCCCGGACCCAAACCCGGAATTTCAGTTGGCCATAAACTTTTCGAGCACAAATCCGGCTTTAGCTCCAAAATTCAGCCTCGACTTCGCCTTATCGGGATAAGGCGAAGTCGATATCGGTTGCCGGTTCCCGGAGGAACCGCATTTCAGGCCATTTTCGGCCCCTGGGGCCAATTCCAGACATATAGGCCCAATTCTGAGCTCGGGATCGGATTCAGCGTCGAAAAATACATGGGAATACATATGTCACTCTCTTGTGTATGAACTTTTTTTTTGTGGGACTGTGTAATTGACCTTCTTCTTTATTGGAACGGATTGAATTGTTACCTTTTGCAACTCATCAGTTGCACATTTTCATATACTCGTATCTAGCACAGCGTTTATCATTTAATGCTTGCCGTTGCGGAGAACCCAATTACAAAGGATAACACGACCGTTAATGAGATAACTTCCTCAGGCAGTTGTGCAGAAATTAGCTATGATTAATCTTTGTGAATACCTAAGAGATGAAAGACTTTTTACGAACCGCACAAAGCTGTTTGTTAATCTTTTAGCATCTCACCATTGTAAAATCAAGCAGCGCTTATATTTTCATTTGTACCTCGTCGGAAATGTGAGCAAAGTTGGATCTAATTTATCATCCTTTGGCTCAAGCTTACCTTAAAAAAAAGGGGGAATATGGTAGATATGGATTTTATTAATATACTTGCCTACTTGTAGATCGATATCAGGAATAGCTGTTTGTTTTCTACAAACATCAATAAAATTATAATTTTCAACGGTGTCAGTGTGTGTTAATTTACTTTTAAGGCTGGTACGAAAATAGAAATCAATTAAGAAATTTTAAATAAAGAGAGAATAAGTATGTATGGCTGATCTCAGTAATAGCTGTAGTAGTAAATTATTTCTGTGAAACTTGTACCAAAGTAGGGAGCAATGTTATCCGCCGAAATTTTGGACTAAATTTGGCCCGTGATGCTTTCTTTGTTCTTTTATATGACCCTCAGCTACTGTACTGGACTTCCATCCATTGTGTCTCTTAATTGTAGTAAGATTGTCACCAGAGTTTGCCAATAAACTAACAAAAGATTGTCGGAAGCAATGTCCAGCTTATAAGTGAGAATCAGGCAAATTTAGAAATTCAACAATATTGGAACGCTCTTATTAAATGTGTTGCTTCCAACTGGAATGGCGCCACATTTATTCCTAATGTATTATATGAAAATTCTTGAACGGTCAATGTTCGCTCAACAAAGAAACATGTACTTTATATAATGGTTTAAATATAGCGTACCAATAATAACGAAAGTTCGTTGCACATTATTTTTTGGATCCTGCTAGGTATATGCACAAGTAGTAAAGTTCCCAAATCTTCGGTATTATTGAATGTTAAATTACACAGTTCTTCGCGACGATAGGCTCCAAATACAGCGAAAATTACGACAACCTTCTACATGAGATGTGTTTCATCCTCTGCTTCTTTGAGGAATTTGCTGATTTGTTTACTTCGATTGATATCCTTCGCCCTTTCGCTTCAAAAAAAGCAACAAGCTTGTAATATTTGCTAGTGTTCTGATTCTTTATATGCATCATCGTCTTCAGTATGGAGTAATTTGGCCAAAGCGTTGACGAGTTCCATATTTTAGACTATTCTTCAAAGTTTTCCAAAATCACTTATTCACTGAACTTGCCACAACAGTTTTCAGATCAGACCAGAAAAAAATTGTTAATTACAATAATGTTCATTCAAGGAATATCAAATCCACATCATCGAAACTTAAATAATTAGAAGCTTACTTTTGTAATTCCATTAATTAGTAAGAATTTTTTTCTTGATGCTTTTAAAATTTAATTTATTTCTAATACTTACATACCCAAAGAATTTTTTAAATTTTTTATTTTATTTTGATCTTCTATAGTCCACACTTTTTTTATTTAATTCTAGGGCCTTTTAAATAATATTTGTTGATTTTTCGGTATTTTAAAAAATTAGTAGGAAGATTATGTATAGCTAAAGGTAATTTTATTAAATTTGGGGCTTTTATGAGATGGAGAACAATGGTTAATTGCCAAATGTTCAATAAAAAAAAAAAATCGTGACTATCTGTTTTAGTAAAATTATTTCGAAAACATCATTGTAGGCCATGAATTTTGAATTTGACAATTAAAGTACGTTTGCTGAATATATATAAGGCTTCGATGTGCAAAAAAAAATACTGAACAGTACAATTTAGAAGGATAAATTTATGTTACATCTTAACACACTGTACATAGAGAATGATTAAAATATATATTATATATGAATTGTATTCATCGCAAAATACAAGATCTGGCAGTTAATATTATATATGAATTTTACATCTTTCTTAAAAAATAATGAATAGTAATATTGTCAGATGGTTTGAGACATTCTAAATTATTTTTAAATAATATATAAAGGGTATTTTTCATCAGGAAGGTCACAACTTATTAAGGTGAAAATTTTGAGAAGTTTAGAACAATTTTCTTATGTACCTATAAATTTTACGAAAAAAATACTTTTTATCTATGTGTGTCCCATTCCCATTCAGGTTTCAGGGTTTCAGGGAGATATTATATTCTACTAACTATTTTGTTGATGTAACAAAAATCTGGCCTACTGCGATTTTTTGAAAGGGTCGCTTTTTAAGAAACTGGTATTAGGCATTTTTTTATCAAAAAGATTATATTATCAGGATATTCAGCACCCATCAAAATACGCATATACCAAATTTCATCAAAACATATCTATATTTTTTATGGGTTGCCAAAGTTCTGAAAAATCAGACAACTAAAAATTGCAATAAGATTAGAGATTGCCATGAAAATGAAAACAAATATGAATCGAACAAAGAAAAAATACATACAGTAACACTTCTAATTGCAGCCACAGTAAAAATAATGAACGTGCAAGAAATATAATGAATTATGGATACTAGACTTACACATTTTTCCAATCGTTTTTTTAAATTTAAAAATTATTTTATGCATCTACAGTAAAAACAATTAACGTACAAAAAATGTATTGAATTATTAACACTTATAAAGATGTTAGCAATGTAAAGTAATATTAAATTTAAGCAGACGATTGGTGTTTGCTTGGAAGGAGGTGGAGAATACTAAAATTTAATTTGGATTAACTTTTTCTAATTTTCTCTAAAAATTCAATGTTCATAATTATCTACATTTTGTGCACGTTAATAATTTTTATGGTGGCTGCAATTTAAAGTGTTAAACTTGTAGTGTATGTGTTCTTTGTCCGATTGGCATTTGTTTTCACTTTCATGGCAATCTTTGAAATGCTTATAATAATTTTTAGTTGTCTGATTTTTCGAAGATTGGCAGTCCATATATAAAACATTGGCATATGGTTATGGTGATGAATAGCCGGCAATCTTTTTGATAAAAAATGCCTAATTCTACTTTCTGGAAAAACGACCCTTTTAAAAAATCGTAGTAGGTCAGGCTTTTGCCATTTTAATAAAATGGTTATTAGAATATAACCTCCCTTCATAGTGCTAATTGTAAAAAAAATGGCTTGCCCAAATTCCTCAGTCTTCTTACATTTATAGATGTGTTAACCTGAAAAATGGGACACACTGTATTTCTAGGTAATGTTTTTTTTAGTTTTATTTATATCTAAACCTGATGAATTTAGCATCACTTTCGCGCTAACGGATTGCATACAACAACTCTTCAATCTACATTACAGGGCATAATAGGACGACATAATTGGATACTGTAACATCAAGAAACATGTGCTTGTCTCTCGAATAAGGTATTGCTTTGTGACTTTGAGGAGAAAGCTCTAAGCCCTATATCCTTCAGTGTGATGCCAAGATCTAATATAATCTGAGTAACACATGTCACCCCGAGATATTAAAGCTTAGAAGTCTCGGGTCAAAGAGCATTCGTCGAATGCTTAGAGAGATGAGGACGGGCAACTGCGCTAATCTGCGAAATAGCGAACGTATTTCAGTGTTACACTCTCAATAGGAATTTCGAAAACTATGCGGTGTTATTCTTCACAATGCTAGACAATACATGAAATTATTTAGATTAGTTTCAGAAATACTAACTCTATAAAGTTACCATATTTTTCTCTTATGTTATATCCAAACTACAAACTGCTGACATATGAACACTGATAGCTTTATTCTTTATTAGAATTCAAAGCACCATTATAAGAACATTGTATACTATATGTGACAGATCAACAGGCGAATAATGAATTAAAACGCGTATGGTTAACATAGATGTATAGTGACTATACACCATACTCTTTATTAAATTATTGTATAACTGATATTCAGCTATTGGTAACACACTATACGAAATAGTAGTTATACCTGTTATTAAACTGTTCTATACTCGTTATTAGAACATCTGGTACTAATTATAAGTTATGTAGTAATAATGTATTCAACTATTTTATACTCTATATGAGAAAAAGGCAAATAATGTTGTTAGCTATTATGATACATATTTAATACGATGTATATTCATACAGGCTGCCCCAACACGGCCATACTTGAACAACAAATAGATAATGTTTTTCTGAATAAAAAATATTTAATGAACAAGTCCGGAAATGCTATATATATACATAATCATTATATTTTATACTACATTAAGTTTTTTTTTTTATTGATTTAATTTTAGAATATATTTCTTTTCCTCAAACAAACATTATTTCTATATTAACTACTGCGAAATTGAGATGATAAGGGTAAAATGAAATGTTTACATTAAAAAAAAACATATATTTTCCAGTTACAGGTGTATTTTAACATTTAAAACGTACAAAAAAAATTCGGCAAAAAAGATTCCAGGTCCCATTGGTTTAACAAGTTTTCTATTGTCACTAGTCAAATCTAATTAGTTTAATTCAGAATCAGAATCATTTATTTTACCAAAAGATATTACAAATAATATATGGCAATTGTCACAAATAAACCAACAAACTAAGACTAACGCTAAAAACAAATAAATTAACAAATACTATGCATACATACACTTATAATACATATATCACGTACATGTGCGATACACAATAAAATTATTTACAATGTAAAAAATTCTGTTAAATTATAAAAACATTTTTCAATTAAAAACTTTTTTAGATTTTGTCGAAATACGACTAAGTTATCACTTATTTTGATGTTATCAGGCAAATTATTATAAATTCTAAGCCCTAATGAATCTGGAGACTTTAACGAAAGTGAGTATTTAACAAAAGGTATATAAATATCATTTTTATGTCTAGTATTAGTCATGTATAAATCCTTATTCGACATAAACTTATGCTTGTTTTTAAAGATATAAACACTTATTTCAAATATGTACAGAGAGCTCACGGTTAAAATTTTTAATCTTCTAAAAATATCACGACATGAATGTGTAGTACATACATTAGCAAGATTACGCAAAATACGCTTTTGGGAAATAAATACAGACTTATACAGGGTGGAGCCACCCCAAAAACAAATACCATAACGCATGCGCGATTCTGCCAAAGCATAGTAAACGGACAGTAGCTGCTACATTTCAAAAACACGTTTTAAATTTCTTAATACAAAGTTAACAGAATTTAATTTACCGATAATATATTGACAGCCAACTTAGGAGTTCATCAATTCTGATTCCCAAAAAGTTAACGGTGTTTTCGCTGGTTTTCATAGCTGAACCGTTAATGTTTAACTCTAAAGGGGGACAAATTTTCTCGAAATTATGAAATCTAATAAATTGAGTCTTTGAAGCATTAAAAAACAATTGATTCTGGTTGAACCACTCGCACAATTTATGAAGAATATTAGTACAGTTATCGACCAAATCCTTCTCCTTTTTATTTGATATAATTAAAGAGAGGTCATCCGCATACATTGTAAAAAATGTATCGCCTATGTGCTTCTCCAATTCATTTACATAGAGTATAAATAACACAGAGCCAAAAACTGAGCCTTGAGGAACACCCATGTCAAGCTCTACAAGATCTGATTTTATTTCTCGAATACAGTTTTTGTCAAAAGCCTAAAGAGATACGTATTGTTTACGAAAAGCGAGGAAAGAAGAGACCCAACCCAGTGCAACACCCCTCACACCATATCCGTACAGTCTAGATATTAAAGTATCGTGATTGACGCAGTCAAATGCCCTGCTCAGATCACAGAAAATGCCGGCAGGACACTCGCCCGCCTCAATACAACTATTTCGGAATGAAATGATTGAACAGCTGTCATAGTCGATCGGCTATGTCGAAAGCCAAGTTGTTTATTCGATAATATTTGAAATTTACTCAAAAAAGTTACCAACCGATCGAGAAAAGCATACTCAAAAATTTTTGAGAACGTATTACATACTGCAACAGGTCTATAATTCCCCATTAATGACGGATCTCCCTTCTTAAATATAGGCCTCACCTTTCCTATTTTCAAAGAATCAGGGAAAATACCGGTTGAAAAAGACAAATTAATTAGAAAAGTAAATGGCTTTATTATAATTGGAGTGACACGTTTTATTAAAAATATGGGTATATCGTCGGGCCCCGACGACTTTTTATTTTTCAATTTATTTTTAATCAGATTCAATAATTCACTTTCAGTAAAAGGAGTTAAAAATAAAGAATGGATGTTAAAATAGTTACGTGTAGGAGATTGTATAACACTAGGCGACACACTTTCACACAGACTCTTGGGAGCGTTTATAAAGAAATCATTAAAAGCTGAGGATACAACATTAGGAAGGTCAACTTTTTGGCCATTTAAATTTATAGTTAAACTTGTTTGAGTTTTCTCTTTATTATAATTTTCAGATATTATTTTCCAAGCAGTGCGCGTTGGATTCTCAGAATCAACTATTTTATTGCGATAAAATTCTTTTTTCGTATTTTTCACTAAATTACAATGTCTTCTCTTGGATGCGTTGTAAATAGTAATTAACCCAGGGTTAGAAATTTTTTGACAGTACAAATTCTTTAATTCCATACTAGACCTTTTTATGTCGTCGTTTATCCAATGTTTCTTAGAATTAATGTTATTGTAATATTTCCGTTTAGGAAAATGTACTTCAAAATAATGAATAAAAATATTATAAAAGCTTTTAAACGCGTAATTAAGGTCATTCATCAAATACAAATTGTCCCAGGTTTCATTGAGAAGTGATCTCTCAAAACTAGAGATATAATTTGCATTAAAAACTTCTTCTCAACCTAAAAGAATTTTTTCCAGAATTTGTGTTTATGGAATCCAATTCCAGAAAAACTGTTCTGTGATCAGAAATGTGATTGTCGAAAACACAGCAAAGACCATAATTATTAAAATTTACGAAAACATGATCTATCATTGTACATGTTGTATTAGTAACCCTAGTTGGCCGCCTCACTAAAGATCTCAAATTATAACATGATAACACCGCGCACAACTCACCAAAATGTATATTCTTATAAAAGTCAAGGTTAAAATCTCCGCAGACTATAAGTTTTACGTTCGGTTTGTATAAAATATCTAACAAATCAGTAATCTTATTCAAGAACATAGATAAATCTCCTGAAGGAGTGCGATAGCAATTTATAACAACAATTTTTTCATTATTTATTGTCAAAGGAACGACACAGTATTCAGTCTTGTTCCACACAAGGAACATTTAAATTAACAGAATTTGCATGCAGACCATTCAGAACCCAAGTTCCTACTCCCCCACATTTTTTTAATGTTCTACAGTAAGAGTTAATTAACGTATAACCCTGATATGCAATAAAGAAATGACATCTTCTTTTAAACCGGATTCGGTTACACATAAAATATATACATTATGAAAGTTGAGAAGATCCTCACACAACAAATCTACTTTTACGGGAGTAAAACTGTCAACATTGTCTATATATATATAGTATATAACTATCAGAGGTCACTATATTACAATAAAAATGTAATTGGTAGAAGTAGAAGCTTAATAACAGTATACAATAAACTAACTTAATTTTATTTGTGGCTCACTGATTTTCATGTTTTAAATTTATAATTAAAATGTTTTATCACAATTTTGCATATATAAAATCTCGTATAAAATATACTACATATGTGGAAATATGTATATGTTTCACATTTCTCATGATGATAAACGCTTAGTCTTAAGTAAAAATAAATGATATTCAAAACTTTAATACAAATTAACACAAATCATTGAGATTGTTTTATTAATTCCTAAAAATTTAAGGCTGATACTGCAATTTTCTTTCTTTTTCTTCAATATAACTAAATTTACATATTAATAATCGATATTGAATTAAAACTGTCGATTTTTTTTATATATTTTTAGGTATTAACAATATTGTGTGAAACTAATTACTCTGCTGACCAGCGTTGAATTACACCCACAATATCGAATTCTTTATTATTAGCTTTTGTAACATTTTTTACTGTATTAGAAAGGTATTTTAAGCTAATATATATCAAATTTTCTACAATTCCTGCCAATTAAGTCATATGTATGCTCTCTGGTATCAAACATCTAGGTATGCTAATGAACAATTCCACAGAAAAATTTCTATTCTGTCTGTTGGAATGTGTTAAATAAGTTTCTTGTATAGCACGTATGAAACAATATTTAAAATGTCTCTGTATAAAACACTATTGTACTGTCCTTTTTAGTGACCTTTGCACACCCTTTTATAACAAACTTCTTTCTAAAACATTTTATTCTGTCGGAATGGAAAAGGATCCGGCAATTTGCGTATTCCCCCAGACAGCATCAGACCTCATCCATATTCAAGTTTTCATTCACCCCTGGCTTTACTGTGCACCCTTTTTAAATATCCAGGAGCCCTATAAATCAATTTAGTGTTTTTTGTTTTGATATTGCTCAATACATTCAGTTTTTATAACTTTTCTCATAATCTATTAAAAACAAAAAACTCGATTTTCAATAAATCACTAATACCAGGCTTCTTACGAAACGGATATGAAAATTTTGCAGCAGTTGCATCAGTAGCAATTAATTAGGTATCTAATTTTAAATGGTAACTAGTGGGTGTCTGACATGTTACCAAAATATATACTTACTCTACATTTGTTGACCTATAATGTAAATAGTAGATATATAATTTTAACAATAATTTTTTTCAAAGAAATAATAAGATAGTGGAAGAGTACGATATTATTTTCGTAATATTATAGAACTTATATCATTTTAATGCATGTTTTGTATAATAGTATAAGATTAACTATAAAAGAAGACTTGTAGGGACCAAACTTTATGCAGCGATAAAACATTAAAAGGTAAGATACAACTTCATATAAATATGGGTCGGAAAATGCTTAGTTTGTATAATAAAAATTTTGAAAAAAAAATTTATTATTGACCTCGATTGTAAAATCAAATTAACATAACTTCAAGACTATAAGGCATACGTTGAAAAACATTTGGACGGGAGAAAGGAATCGGATTCCCTCAATTATAGGATTCTAAGTAGCCGTATAAGGTATGTATACATAAGTTTCGAATTTTTATCTTTATAATTAATTTTCAAAATATTTGATACCCTGTATCTCGGATATTAGTTTTTTCTCGACCCATATGTATATGAATTTCTTTTCTCATTTTAAAAAATTCTTTTACCTGGTAAAGATTAGTCCCTTCATTTCCGGACACTCTGTATATGTAATACAATAACTTATATTGCTTGAATACGGTGAAGCATGGTACATTGTACAGGATTATTTTTAAAATATTGACATATGTATAATGTTTTAATATTATTCTATAAGTAAACTATGTTGATTGTATACAATTTTTTTTATTTACATTTATTTCAATTTAATATGTAAATGGTGTTAGTTAATATCCTTTTAAGCAGTTAATGCGACAAAATAAGGATTTTTACAACCTTATTAAACCTTTTTACTGCTAATAGCGAACAGCCTTGCGGAAGATAGGTGATAACAGAAAATGGTAATGTTATTTTAGTGCACCCGAAAGAATTAGTGTTAATTTCTGTTTGGGACTATGCAGCGTATTAGGTTCACTGAAAAATACGATTTATATTGTATAAGTATACGTGTATGTTAATAAGAATAGGTATCGACAAAGGGCCATCATAATCGTCATCTCGTAATAAAGCGAAGACGAGATGTCTAGTCCACGATAACACTCTCATATAAAGTCGATGACTTTCATCAATATGTTTTCCAATATTGTTCATTAAATCTGCAGTTAGCTGAGGTGCATTGGCACAGACCCTAGTTGGCTTTCAGATAACCTCATAACCACAACCGTAAGACCATTAGTCGCAGCCACTTGCTAGCTAATTTCAGCACCACACGAAATTACGGAACCTTCAATTTTTTCCTTGTGATGGTTTCATATAGAGTACTGCTGTTTCATTGAAGCTAAAAGACTAAATTCATATCATCCAATATGAATCATAAATATTTGGTTACCATCGTCAAATTTAGCGTCATTAACAGTCAAAATGCATTTTAATAATTTGTACAGGATGTGCAATTGTGTAAATATCTATGAAAAGTGATACTAATGTCACTGCAAATATGGTAACCAGGCGCAGAGTACATCTTTATTAGAAGACTCTTTACAAAATAAAAGTTCCATGTTTAGTTTACTTTTTGTTTTATTTAATAGCATACAATAAAATAATGAAGGCATTTTTACTATTGAAAGAACCATTAGCACCATTGTAAACAAAACTTTAAAGATGCATTACTTACAAATAGAACGGGCTCATCTTCTTGCAGCAAAATGTTGAGAATCCTTAATTTATCGCTTAAGTACCTTCTAGTTACACGAACATTCACAATACACACGTTTGGAAACTCCAGAATCCGCACATAGTTGAATGGAATCACTTCCAGCATCGTTTTTTACTGAATGTTTGGGCAGGAATTGTTAATGAGCGCCTAATTGAATCGTTCATTTACAATATCTCGAATTTCTTTGGAATGACCTGCCCGCCCCTCTTGAAAATGCACCTCCAGTTGTCCGACATCGTATGTGTTTTTTACATGATGATCGAGACGTCACATTGGTCAGATCTATATATCTTTAAGTTTATTTTAAAGTAAAAACGCTGCAAATATTTTTTACACTAAGGTCGGTTTAATGACATATCACATAACTTCAGAGGTTTTTTTGTGCGTTATGTGACATCATCAGTTTGCATTGTCACTCCATTACAGTAGATCAGATTCCAGCGTTGTGCAATTAAATATTTTTAAATAGTTTTGAGAATGCCTATATTGCCAATTTTTTTTTTCGTTTAAGTTCTGAATCGCCCTATAGTATCCAAGGCTATAAATTCAATAAAATATCAGCTGATCTTGTCATTAACTGAAGTATATACCATCAAAAAATATCTTATGGATGCTCAACTTCGCCTATTTCCAGATTCCAACACGAAAAACTTTCCTTTAAATCAATGTACAAACTTTCCAACATGCCATACAGATGACAAATTTTATTTTGTTAGACCCTTATACATAAATGTGATAAAATATGTTTCCTAAAAACTTTTCTTTGCAAACTTGGAAGGTGTCAACGAGGAACAAGGAGAAAGTTTCACCGTGACATATGCCAAACAGAAGGACGTTACCAAGGGACACACGGAACATCCTGTTGAAAGGCGTGTTTGCAAATGTCTTACATTATTGATATTCCTTTAAAAAGGCTTTTGTATCTTATTTAATAATTTTAGAAGTAATCAGCCCTTTTCAGTATTTTATTACATTATTCATATTGTAATGGGATACAAACAGTAATTTCAAATTTGTATGCATGCAGAGAACTTTTAAAATATCTATCACGGACTATTTTTGGTTTGATGGACGGGTATATTAATTTGTTTATTTGTTAATTGTATTTATGTATAAAATAGTTCCACACACATTATTCGCTTGTTGCAAAAAAATCATCAATAATTGATGATGTGTATGACGCCACAGCTATAATGGTAAGCTTTGTCAATTCCATTTATGGAAACAGTTAATTTCACATAAGCAGGCGAAACCATTATCACGTACTATTTGCGGTAGACTATAGCAACTGATGGCATTATCTAACGTAATCAATTATTCGTGCAGCTCATCAATGTTAAGGGTAACTATCATTTATAATAGCGCTAGAAGACTGGATAGTATCTAATTATAATTTATAATAAAATAATTGTTTGCTGCTAATAACTAAAAACTTTAATGTATGACGTATTTTGGCACAAATATATTAAAATATACAGTATGCGCCAAAAGTATGGAATAAATTCAATAAAAACGAAACAATTATTTTTTGGGAAAAATCCTCGAACAGGTCGATTTTTAATTTAAAAAATACATATTTTAGCGTAAAATGCGATTTTCAAATGTCATTTGTTTTCGAGTAATGACGTCATCGATTTTTTTTAATGGCAACACCATATTTTTTTCCTTGATTCTGAAAGATCGTTTAATTCTCTATCAGACAGTTCTAAAATTTTGCCGTCTTACATAGGGAAGTTTTCGAGTAAATGACGATTGAATGTTAGAAAACGTAAATCAATTAAAACAAAGTAAAAACGTTATCCAGTTTAATTTTTCGAATTCCATAGTTCTTTTATGGATCACGTAGGTGAAAATCTTTGCAAAGTGTCATTGTCACACCGACTTTCTAATAAGTATTGTAAGCGGCATAGAAATTATTATTCAATTTAAAGTATTATAGCACATTTAACTGTTACTCAAAGAATTGAAATTTTAATTCTTATCGGATGCGGGAATATGATTAGAACTCAGCAGAAAGTTTGCGATTTATTTAATGAAAAATATCCAGATCGCCCTATCAGCCAATCAACAGTCAGTAAGGTAGAGTCTAAATTTAGAGAAACTGGCAATGTTGTAAATATTCCAAAACCTGGACGTCCAAGCATTAATGAAAATCAGAAACAGAACATTTTGATAAGTATGGTGGATAATCCTCATAATTCTTCACCATTGGTTACATTAAACAATGACACTAGTCAGAGCACAGTGCTACGTATCTTGAGGAAGGAAAAATATCATCCCTACAAAATTCAACTTGTGCAGGAACTCAATGAAGATGATCCCGATCGCCGCTTACACTTTTGCGAAATTCTAATGGATTTATGTCAAGGAAATAGAAATTTACACCGGTAAATACTTTTTTCAGATGAGGCCACATTTTGTCTGAATGGTACAGTAAACCGTCAAACTTGCAGATATTGGAGTCGGGAAAATCCTCATTGGATGGCGGTGGCAACACTCTCAGAAATTATGTGTGGGCTGGAATAGTTGATGATAGAATAGTAGGGCCTTTCTGCTTTGAAGGAACCCTTACAGGACAAAGATATTCATAGTTTCTAGAAAATACAGACTATTTTTTATAGGGATACTTGAAGTCAAAAGTGTACATTAATAAACCACGTAATTCAGAAGAACTTCAAAATCGCATTCGGGATGAAATACGCAGAGTTACCCCAGAAATCATTCATAATGTGCAAGAAGAATTTCTTCACAGACTTGCGCATTGTCAAGAAGTTGGTGGATGGCAATTCGAACATTTAATTTAAGTATAAAATTTAATCAATTGTATTTTATTTTACATACCTCAGAATTGTTACTTTTTTATGGATAAAATTTACGTTTTCTAACATTCAATCGTCATTTACTCGAAAACTTTCCTATGTAAGAGGGCAAAATTTTAGTACTGTCTGATAGAGAATTAAACGATCTTTCAGAATCAAGGAAAGAAATATGGTGTTGCCATTTAAAAAAAAATCGATGACGTCATTGCTCTAAAACAAATGACATTTGAAAATCGCATTTTACGCTAAAATATGTATTTTTTAAATTAAAAATCGACCTGTTCGAGGATTTTTCCCCAAAAAATAATTGTTTCGTTTTCATTGAATTTATTCTACACTTTTGGCGCATACTGTATATTCCATTATGTTTGCCTTTGACATTTCTGTTATCAGTAATATATTTCTCAATTCTTTAAAAATATTTTAAGTATCTATAGATCTAGGTATGTCAGTCACACCAAATGCTATATTAAAATTAATATCTATTTTAAGATATGGGATCACATTTCAGCTATCAGTTACCAATATACATATTATTTATGACCTACATTGAATAAATTTTCTTTCAGTCAAGATTATTATTTTGATTATACAGGAAATCAGTTTTGAAATGATGCAGTGTCTTAGCCGCTCTACTGTTCAATTGGCTAGTCTTCGTACTTATAAATTTGTCTACATATTGTGTGTGAATTATTTGCAATAGGAAATAAAAGGTCAAGTAGAAAAACGAACATTTCAAGAGAGGAGTTAAGGTCGTTTGAATGAACCAATCAAGATGTCACTTCCGAAGAGAACGCCACTAGAAAAAGTGCAGTAGTGGTTTACTTGTTTCGAATAATGCCAAATCGTCAAAGATAGATTGAATGCTTTAATTCATGGTGGTTCACGTCAACCAACCTAGGAATTGGCCAGCATCATGAGTCTGCCAAATCATCATTTGCAGTACTTGCTGCAAGGAGGATAGGAACCATATATTTTGAAAAAAAAACAATAAAAATGAGTGTGTTAACGTTTAGGTGTCGTTTCTGCCTAATCAGTATTTAGGCGCCAACAACATTTACTGTTTTTGTTCCAGATTAATATTGAAAAATTATTCTTTTATTTCATCAACGCCAAGAACAGAAACGAACGGCTAAGCCTTAACAAAATTTGATATCTCTATTATCATTAGCTTCTAAGGAATGTAATAATCACCGCTAAAGTTTTTACCAATAATTTCAACCCCAATTCTAGACAAAAATCGGAAATATATTGTCAAATGGTTTTTGAGCAAGATAAGGTCCTTATACTGCTAAAATCGCAAAAGCAGTATTCAAGAACTTGACTGAAAGGTTCTACATCTGTTGATCAAACCACTGTATTTGTAGATAATATATTCCTATGGAAACTTACCTACCTCCTTAGCTTGTTCAATTAAGTTTCTTATTGCTTTATTTTCTGGAAAATTCCAGACTGCATTCAATTTGGTTCAAGATGCGATCTGTGGAAACTTTGAGAACCTAAAAAAGATTTAAGGTTACTGACAGTTAAACACATTTAATAATAATAATAATAATATCTCTACCCTCATTCTAATCACAGGGATTAGCCCAGAAGTCGGAGACTTGTGCGGGAGAGGGGGCGGCATATTATTATTAAGCAGGCCGCATTTGCGCCCACTATTCAGTGCAGGAATGAGGGAAACCTGGAAAACCTCATTAATTAGGGGGGTAGTCAAATATCAACCGGTATCAATCTCTCACATTGACCCAAGCCAACATTCTTTCACCCTACCATACCCGCAGAGAGGGCGCCAAACCTCTCCACGAATATAGCTTATATACGGTCTACCGGCAGCTGGGCTCGAACCAACTCCGATCAGTCACCTCGATTCAAGTACTGACGCCTTAAACCGCGCGACCACTGACCGACAATTAAACACATTTATTAG
Source organism: Monochamus alternatus (assembly GCA_037114965.1). NCBI lineage: Eukaryota > Metazoa > Arthropoda > Insecta > Coleoptera > Cerambycidae > Monochamus > Monochamus alternatus. The sequence goes on along the minus strand of CM073426.1, from coordinate 22,463,032 downwards.
TTTAGTTTAGTTTAGTTTATTAAGTGAAAATTTTGTATCGGGTTAATGACAATAAAAGATGTTTGGTTACGTGGAATTATTTGCAAATTAATTATAAAGCCTTTGGTTAATTCATACAGGCAATAAATTTTAAAATCAATAAAATTTTTTATACACCAACACAATGTTGTGATCTCAAAATGATTTAAAAGTAAAAAGTACAGCAGAACGGGTTTTCATTTTTAGAGAATATTTTAATATCATTTTGCCAGTACTAAACTTATCACAATATTTTTTGACACATTTTTTATAATTTTTCACTGTGTTTTATTACTGTAAATTTTTTAGTGTTTGGTGCTAGTTTTTTCTGAAGTATTATGGGTGGAAACTACCATATTTATACGTGTGACTTGACCGATGAACAATTTATAATTCGAACTTTCAGACTGTAGATGTAAAGAACATTATCTATTAATTAATGCTAGCTTTGTATTTTGATGGTAGTTTCAGTTAGGACTATATATATCGTATGCAAATAATTTTTTGTAAACTTTATACTGTATGTATCTTGATAATGAAACTATAATGCCAGAATATAAGCTTAATTGCTTTTATTAGTTAGTGTTGATTCAACATTTATTCATGTACATAACATAAATTTATTTTGCAATACCTAAATTGGTCTTTATTGGAATTTCAATATTTACATTACAGATTTGTATGACGCAAATGATTTGTTATTATAATTAATAAGGGATGCAATTAAACTTTACATTAAATCTATTAAATTTTAATTTGTTATGTATTCATTATCATTTGATTGCCGAAGAATAACTTACTTTATGTATATTTATGTTTTTTATATAATTTTATAATAACTTTACTATTATACATCTTTTTTGTTGCAGGTAAGATGGAGCTTAGAACCTCATGATTCTAATGGTAAACACGTTTGGATATATACTTGTAGGTATAGGTGCTTCGTTTTCTACAATTCTGCCGAATAATTAACTTTCTGCAGTATTCAAATTAAATAAAATAATATCTTAAAAATATATAAAAAATTATTAAATAACTAACAAAAAACAAATAATGATAAAGAAAAACACGAAATGAATTAGATTATATAATCAAAACCCGTATACCGTTAGGTATGGAGGTGTTTTTTTTTTCATGAAAGTATGAATGCACTCCATTCTTTCATAAGCGTAAGATCCTATCTCTTCCACGTTTTGTCCTTCTCGAAGATTTTCTCAGTTAATCTGTCCCACACATTTTTATCTTCTTTTTGGCCACTACCCTTGCGCTACAAATCCTCCTCGTCGGTCTGTTAGTGCTCATTCTAGTTAAATGTCCTCACCAGTACAATAATTGTCTTTTTCTACGAACTCTAGTATTGATTCGATTTGAAATTCTTCTCGTACTAACTCATTTCAAACTCTGTTCAGTCTAGTTATCCCTTTAAACTTTCTTAACTACTTATCTTGCCCTGCTTGTATCTTACTTTTCTATTTTCTGATTAATACCCATGATTCACATCCATATGTCAGTATGGATCTGTAAATTGCTTTATACCTTAATCTTTGTTGCTTTTGTTACTTCTCCTTTATTTATAAAATTTTGTCATTGCACTTTCAAATCTTGTTTTCCTCGCTCACCGATTTACTTGTTCTATTTTTATACCATCTATTACTATATTTAGCTCTAGGATTCCATCTGCAATACTCGTCACTTTCGTTTTACAATTATTTAGCTGCATTTCTGAATTTTTCATTTTCTGGCCCAAAATCATTAATTTTTCTAGTTCACTACCCGCCATGACGACCACATCATCTGCAAAAGTACATTTGTGTATTCCCATTTTTTCTAAATTTCTGTATCCTACATAGAGGTTTCTACCCTTCTGATTGCATTTCTTTATTATGTCATCCATAAACACAGTGAACAGTGTAGAACTCATAACACCCCTTTGTCTTTTAAACCTTCCGTCGTTCTCAACATAGTCAGTTTAATAGTTTTACTAATTAGGTACATATACGTAATTCTTACTATTACTATGCGAACTGCGGATTAATCTTATCAGCCTCGGTTCGACACGTCTTTTTTCTAAACATTCCCATGATTTTGCCCTCGGTACTCTACCAAAAGATTTGTCGACTTCCAAAAATGCCAACTATCCTCTCCTTTCTGGTTTTGGTATTTTTTCTGCTATCTGTTTAGTGACAAATATATAGTCCTGTGTACTTCTGCCCATCCGAAAACCACTTTGAGACTCGTTCAGTGTAGGTTCAATGTTTTGCCTCAAAAGTTTCTCTAATATCCCCTCAAATAATTTCAAACCTGTAGTAAGTAACGTAATAATTCTATAATTATTACATTTTTTATTATCATGTTTTTTTTAAATTAGAGGTATTTCTCCTATTTCTCAATTCTCTGGTATTTTCTCCTGATTATAAATTTTAGTAAAGTAGTTAAAGTATTTTAGCATATCTGTCTGTCCAGTCCTGGAGCTTCCCCATTTTTCAATTTCTTCATAGCTTTTTTGAGTTATTCCTCTGTGATTTTTTGATATTCAGTATTTATTAATTCACTTCTTTTATCATTTGCTTCGTTTTCACCTTTACTTGCTTCACAATTCAGCAGTGATTGAAAGTATTGTTTTCATCTCTCCATAATTTCCTGTTCTTCTGTTATTATTTATCCTTCTTTACTTTTTATTGTTCTCGTTTGTTGTGTTTTTTCGTTCCTTCATGATTTCCTTTGTTCATAATTTCTATTCTGTTTCCAAAGTCTGCCTAACATTTCTTCTTTGCCTCCTTTGTTTTGTCCTTGACATTACAATTTGTATACATTGTAATTTTCTTCTGTTCTATTTCCAATATATTTTCCACATCTTTAACTTTACTTGCGCCTTGATACAGTCTTTTTCTGTTGATGGCTTAGCCTGTTAGTCCCACATACTGCTTTTGCTGCTGTATCATATACTTAAATGTATTCCACGTTTCATTTACTGTTTAATTTCTTTGGGTATATATATTTCTCCTAATTTATCTGCTTATTCTTTCCTTGTATGTGTTTGCTACAGTTTCATCTTTCAATTTATATGCTTTTATTACCTCTATTTTTTATTACTATATTTGTTTTCACATCTCCTAAATTATTTTTAACATTTAGCAATGATCACTATTAATTGATGATCACTTCTTTTTATTCTTTTTATTCTTACGTCTTTCACCATTTTCTTGTTTTTTTTTTGTTACTAAGAACTAATCTATTATGGACTTCACATATACATACTAAATTATTTAATTGACAAAATCCCAGTAATCGTATCCCATTATTACCTCTGGTTTCTTTTCTGTATGGTCCAATGACTGACGTGCAAAATCTGTCCTTTTCTTTATGCTTCCATTAAAATCACCTAAGATAAATATACATCCCTTACATTTTTCTACAATAATATTTTAGTCCTCTCAAAATTTGTCTTTGACTTCTACTAATTCATTCTTATCCCGTGCGTATACGGTTATAATGGGGAATTCCACTAAATTTGGTATTTTGCACTTTTAGAGAGTACTCTGAAAAACGTTGGATACTTGTCATAGGATTTGAACTAATATGCAGTTGTATGAGAGATATTAATTATTTAAAACAACATGACGTCACGTGTACATTTTTACCAGCTGGCAACAATACATGACAATAAAACCACTAAACTCAAACTGAGGTTATGCCATGCCATAGTCTATGAATTCTGTCTTGTCCTGGTCTATGGTCCGTGATATTCCTAAGCAAACATAACCTCTTTGTAATTTAGTTATATTTCTACACTCTGATATATCTTGAGTTTTGTCTAGGCAGAAAAATAGGTTATGTGATATTGATGGAAGTGACAAATGATGTTTACAGGCACTATATCTGTCTCTATTTATACAGTACTGCATTTTATTTATTTTATTCTAAGACAAGTTGCATGCTATTGCTCTGTTGCCGCGTGTTAAAAATGTACATCTGACGTCACATGTACATTAATTTGCTAATAAATTTTTAAAATTTCATTTAATTTAAAAAACAACGAATATGGTCTTCATATCCAAAACAATGTAATTTACTGAGTTTCCAAAAACTTTTCCAACATAGTGGTATTCCCCATTGTTTTGATATCCCTGTTATTTTCTTTGGTTTCTACTGATAATATTCTCTTTGAGTAGGCTTCCCATTTGGATCTTGTTCGTTAAGTTTTCATGTATAATACATCCTACTCCAGATTTTGCTCTCGTGGTTCTTTCTACATCAAAGTATTAATGTATGACCCTCTAAATTTAATATCTCCTGACCTTTGCTTTCAGTGTCTGTTACTATAGCTAAAATGCCACTTCTATATTAGTTTCAAACTAATAATATGTTCAGTGAACGTGTAGCTTGATATTATCTTCATAAAGTTCATAATCATAATTTTTTATTAATTTAAAGTATATGTTAATAACATGCTTCTCTTCTTAGAATCGCATTTTACTATTTTGTTCTCCTAAGCTGTCTTATAACAAAAATATTTTACCTTTATTGCCTTTTTTATGATGGAAATGGCTTGCGACATATGAATATATGAATACATATTTGTTGTTATGAAATACTAAAGAACAGTTATGTGTGGCATCCCACCACTTTAGAAGATTATACATGGAAACGTCTATTGTTCAGAAAACATATCTCTTGTAAGAATTCATAATAAATACACTCCGAAAGTTATTCCTCCGCATACATATATAAAAGTAAGAGGAATGCTATCGTTTTACCATCTCCACGTCAGTTCTCTAAGATAACATCATCGCAAATTGATAGTCTTGTTTTTATGAATGGCTCCACTTCCTTAGTTTTCGATCGAGCTGAATAAATGTAGATACCACAAACAACATAATAATTTACTCAAATGTACCCGATAAATGTCATTTAATGAAGACCGATTGTTGTATAATGTGGAAGCTACGTTATTGGAAAATTGAATAACAACTGTCTTATTTTCATAGAAAGAGATAACTTTATAAATTATTTTAAAAAACGATTAGAAAAGATAGGAAACCTTCCTAAATAATAATTAATTAAATTTATATAAACATTTAAAGTAGTCGCTAATGAATGAAGATAATGTTGGTGGAGAGTATGCTTTCATAGACGTTGAATACCTACTGTCTAAAAAACATAATAGCATAAATTAGTAAAAGATCAAGGCACATTATAAAATCAGCAATCATCAGACAAAACTCTTCCTATTTACGTATAGGATAGGTATAACTGGTTAAACATACCTCTAGTAAAGGCAAAGAAGAGATTAAATAAGTATCCTGCAGATTCTACCCTTTTACTATTCTAGGGCAAGTTCAAGTATTTCTTCACAGTATTTTTTTATTTTTTCCACTGAAAGTGCATTTGTTTTCTTTGATTTTCGAAAAGCAATGAAATGAGCAATATCTGCCAAAAATCTATATATAAAGTTGATACTGATAATATAGGCCATCTCTCAAACAAACAAAATGTGAATACGGTCTAAAGTGTCTACCAAGAAGATAGGGGTAGTCTTGAATACATTGTATTCGTGAGTAGTATTCAGTAAAATATTTTTGTGTAATCAGTATTCAACTGTTGAATACTTACATCTGTCGGTATTCAGTATTTATATTTATCACATGTATAAATGTATTTATGACGCAGTACAAAATCTTACAACACAAGTAAACAAATACGTTGAATAAAGATAAAGAAAACTGGGATTTATGTAATATACTCAAAATCTAATATTTGATTACGGGATGGGCAGACTAAACAGAGCCCAAACAGCGCAGTAAATATGCCTTACTTCGCTGCGCCGTTTGCTTATGTACGACTACAGACTAAATAAACTGCACTCTACAAATTTAACATTTCCTTCTTAATATATTTCATAGTGCTAATCTAAAACACCAGCCGCCACTTGTACTGTGACTTGTGTTCTCTAGTCGTATGTTTTTACTATTAAATTTATTTACAATTCTATTTAAATATTAATCCACATATTCTAAATATTCAGCAACGTGTTTATATAATATGAATACTTGAATACAAGTATTCGTGTTTCAAGAACTCTTAATGTTGTATGGGCGATTCAAGAAGTCATTAATACTCCTGTATATGAATGCAGCTCTGTCTAATACCAACCACAAGATTAATATACTCTAAGGTCTTATGCATCATTGGACAAATATGAAGACACGTTAATACGAGATTGAAGGAAAACGGAAAACAAGGGTTACTTAAGGAGTAACAAAAGTACGTAGGTGCAGAACATATGACGACTACATAGCAACCGACAAAATTATAATGAAGGAAAGAAGAGTCTGGTTAAGTACTCAATATTCATGGATTGAATACCTTTCCTGTTGTACTTATCCTACTCATATGCAGCTCTACTTAATATCAACCATAAGAGTATTAATATACTTCAAAGTCTTATGTATCATTGAGCAAACATGAAAATACTTTAACACGAGGTTGAAGGAAGTTACCTAAGGAATAACAGTAAGAACTATGTAGTTGCGAAACATATGGCAACTACAGAGCATTGGACAGACAAAATTATAGTGAAAGAAACAAGAGTCTGGTCAAGTACTCAGTATTCATGGCTTGAATAGGTACTTTTCCTGTATTCATATCCAGCAATGCTTAATACCAACCACAAGACATCCAAGGTCTTATCCATTATTGGACAATCATGAAGACACGTTAACACGAGGTTAAAGAAGAACAGAAAGCAAGTGTTACGTAAGGAATAACAAAAGTAAGAATTATGTAGTTGCGGAACATATGGCGACTACAGAGCATTCCACAGACAAAATTGTAGTGAAAGAAGGAAGAATCTGGTCAGGGTTCTACAGAAAGGCAATAGAAATCCAAACGAAGCGAAATAATTTCAACTGCAATTAGGATGCAATTTGGAAACGATTTATATGTTTAATACATATACAAGAACTAGAACTTCACATTACAGTGACTTAGAACCATGCACCTTAATCACTTAATCTTCAGTTTCAATTGTACTTTGAAAGAAGATCTAAAATTATTCTCAGCCATTATCCAATGTTACGGAGGTCTATCAACCAATTTAAGTTGTAATATTGAATGAGAAACAAACGATAATTTAGATAATGTGAATAAGAACTTTTAGTGCAAAATGTCCAAAGATCAAGCTGTCTACATAACTGCGTTCTTAATACATTAACCTCTTTTAATGTTTCATATGGTACCGACAAGAATTTAAGACTAATTGCGGTGCAAACAACCGGTGCCAGTTTCAGGCGCGCCTGAAATTTCCATTACAGGCTCAAATTACCTTATATCGCGGATAGTATTGGTCGTTTCGCTCTAAGGTTATCATCATTTACAAAACTCGTTACGGTAGGCTGATAGGCGTTCTGATTAACGATGTGCTCGCCACATATGACACAATTAACTTTAGTGTTCTCCCCGGTTTAGACGCTGTTTTAAATTTAGCCAGGGAGGCTTTTTATTGCGATTTATAATATCTGCGGTCGACGGCGTACCGAAAATGGCTTTGAGCTGAACAAAACAATGATATTATTTATGAGGACTCATTGACATATCTGTAAGTGTAGCACTTTCATTTGAGCGACGGAGAAGTCTACAAATTCCGTATTGTACTTTGCACGTTAAGGGGTCGTTTCTTTCTCTAATTTCTTTCCGATATAGTCTCGAATGTTTCATAAAAGTTGTTCATGCTAATATAGGGTGATTCAGTCCTAATTTCATTACTTTTAAGATAAGATAGGGAAAAATGAATATAATACTAATACGCTATTTAAAAAATAAATAAATGCATATTTACGCCGGAAAAAAATATTTTATCATTATTCAACTCGGTGTCGGTCTGATGCCACGTTGACAAATTTCAATATTTTCCTATATTACTTGTAATTAATGTTATAAATTATTTTTTAAAAGTATGCAATGAACATATTAAGTTTCAACAAAATGTTTAATATTGAAATTAGAGAACTCCAACGGAACAAAATAAACCATTTACATTTCATTACATAAATAGTGAAATAAAATCCAATACTCACTGAAATCTTTTTTTGTATTTAACAGACAATACTATGCCAGACAACTCGACCGTTCCGCTAAGACCATTGCAACTGTCTAACTTCCCTTACATCTTCTGTCTTTGCCTGTCTCTTATTTCACCTGGTACTATTTGAACGTAAGCGACTCCTTTAGCAGGCTTTAACTTAAAACTTTCTTTCTTAGTTCCAAATTTACAAAGTTATTATCAATTATTTTTAGAAACAAAGTGTGTATAAATTAGTAAAATAATTCACCGCTTCTAGGACGCCCATTTATTTTGTGATGTTCAATTAATTTAGGAATATTAATTTATTTTCTTTCAGTAGAACAATTTTTTTCGTAATAAAATTCGATCTATTGATATCTGTCGGCGTTCAAAATTCTTGACGAAAATGAATTCTGCTTATAGTGGACTTCTTTAGCAGTGAATACTTGCTTAGTTTATTCAGTCCAGTGCAATGGATCATACATTGTGCAAGTATAGACGTTCCATGAGGTTTATCTTTTAGATTATGGTTCATAGTAGGAGAAAAAAGTTATAGGTAAAATAAATGTAGTAAAAGTAAAAACCTTCCCAGCAGCACGCCAAAGAATTATTATGAGGGAATTCAGTGTTTTAATTAAGACCCAAATACCATTATGAAAAATTTAACTCTTTTGTTACTAACGTATTCATTTTTCCATTGAGGAATTGCTACCATTATTTTAACCTATATAAAATACCTCTAGAAGTTTTTTCACATACTTTGCAAACATCCTGTACATAAATGGATGACAGATGTTTTGAGAAAATGGAAGTTTTTTGAAAATGTTTAATTTTACTCTAACTAAATCAATTTTTCTTCCAGGGAAACTATCTTAGGTAAAAAAATTAACTATTTTAAATATAGACATGAAATTGAAAGTACACACAAATCACGTTTTTATTTGAATAATTTTTCCTCCAGATATGTAAAGATAATTTCTGGATACCATTTTTATCACAATTTTTAAATTAATTAATTTACATATTTTATGAAATTACTGCCCATAGCTTTATTGAAAAATTATTCAAACTTTATTATAAAGTAGTTAATGTTTCGTTAAATAGACAATTATTATTTTGTTGAAGAAATTTCATCAGTACGTAACATCATTGTCGTGCAATCAACGTTTTCCTTCCCCAGGAATTACAGTTCATAATTAAAAATTTCACTTTAATAAAAGTGAGGTAAACAAAATTATCTCTGTTGCATTATCTATCTGTTTTCCGTGTTTTGCAATTTACGTAATTAAAATTTTCACTTTTACAAACATAAAGTAATACTATAGTGACACAATTAAATAAAGCAAATTATATTCTTATCAAGTCCATACTGTGTACATTGCAAGTGGTTACTTACGTAATTTCCATATATGACGATTTCCTAGAATCAACATTACACAGAACTGAACAATAGTTTGCATAAATCAGTCTGCAGCCTTATGAACGTACTTAAAATCATCTTCTATTACATAAATGAATTCTTTCAATATGATGCTCTATTTTTATCTGTGTCTAGTGACCATATTTGCAATCATATCGCTATGATTTACGATGTCTCCAAATTTAGTTATATCAAATTATCATGGACAGTTACACTATTTCACAGCATGGGTCAATTGGGATTAGGGTAAATCCCTATAAAGTTGGTCTTGTTGTCATCACCAGAAGGCAGAAGATAGTTGACCTCAGGGAGCTGACTATTTTCAACTTTGCCATTCAGAGGGCACGAAGAGTCAAGTTTTTAGGGATGATAAACCTCGTGACATGCAATTGCAGAACGCCTATGTAATCTTTTGGATTTACTCTTTAAGAAAATATTGGAACTAAATTTGCATTGTTGGTTTATACTGCAGTGGTTAGGCCCTATCTTACTTACTCTGCTGTGGTATGGTGACCTGCAGTCTGACGAGTCACTATCACGCAGCGCCTAAACGAATTTCACCGACTTGAGGGTGTCAGTGAGGCGATACGCACAACTCCCACATTGTTTTTAGAAGGGGAGGTGAGAGAGTCCGCTGATTGACTAAAATAGTGGTCAAAAATTGCAACAGGGATCCTTAAGGGATGAGATTCTTGGATCATAGGCAAAATATTCCCGACCTACATATTCAAAGGAATTTGAGAATCCGACTAGAAGAGCCTGGCTCACTAATCCTAATGATCAGGTCTCAAATGGATTCGTCTTGGTCAATGATGGGTCCAAGATGGACCAGGACTCAGGTGCCGGGATCTATGAAGCGCGACCAAAAGTGAGTTTGAGAAATACACCACGGTCTATCAGACTAAAGTATTTGCTAACTCTGTGTGCGTTCAAGAGAATATCAAAAACAGATACGAACATCAACATATTCAACACATTCACATATATCCAGGCGGCTTTACGAATGCCTCTGTCCTTCAGGATAACTTCTCGTATGCTCTTAGAATATTTCAGAGCTCTATATTTTTAGGGAAGGGATATTCATGTTAAGCTGACCTGGGTCTCGGGTCACAGTGACAGGCAATGAAAGGGCTGACATGTTGGCCATGCAAAGGTCGAGTGATCATTTGTGAGACCTGAACCAGTATTGTGGTTACCACAATGTTATATTGCAAAGTCCATTGATGACTGGATCAAGAAGCAGTCAAAAGAAAATTGGTCGAGTGGGTCCGGTTGGTACCAGGCCAGGCTTATAAAGAGCAATATTAAGATTCAAGTCACAGATCTCCTAACTGGCCACGGACATTTCAACAAGCACCTACATAGGATTGGCTTTTCTTTCTTCTCTTAACATTAGAAAAATTTCAGGTGGTACTAGTTTTTGCACGCAGCACGGGCATGTTTTGAAATTTATAGAGGCATGCACAATGGGTCTTCAGATCTGAGTTGTACGAGTAATCCGAACTGCTTCAAAACAACGGACAAATTGTTAAAGTGTATAATGAAAGTGCTTTAACTGTTAACGGTGAAAGATATTGCACTATAGTAACTCATTATTTGTGATCCAAATTGCATGGTACAAACCCTAGTGACATTTGGTTTCCATGAAACCTGTTCGCATGGCATACTACACTTGAAATCATCACTTTATTAAGAAAAAGATTTGGAGGTTTCATAATTTCGCATGGTGGTGCAATTTACTTGCCTTAGACTCTTTGCTTGGGATTATCTGAAAGGGTCTACTGTCTACAATGGTTCTCAAATAAATGCAGATTTAATGAACAATATTGATGAAATTCAAGAGGTTGTATGTGTGAGTGTTACGGAGAATTGAACATCTCTTCCTGTTATTAGTTGAAGACATGTCAACCATTGCCCTATAAATCATTTTTTATGCACAATAATATTGATTATACTTGAAATATGAAAAAAAATTAACAATATCGAATATAGTTTGTTTTATTTCAGTTGGAATGAAGGACACTTCTTAGACTTGATACATCTACAAAACTATTTTAAAAAGTTTATTTTAAACTTCTCTTCTATTACTTAAGCGTTTGCAGATATACACTTGCTTTTTTATTTTGGTCTCAAATTTTTCCTGAAGGAAACAACGATAGTGTCTATATATAAATCTTGTGTTATGTAACATAATGGGACAGCAGGTCTACATTTTAGTTCAATTGCTCCATACATAACCTTCATAACATATTATATTTAATAGGTATGTAAATATGAAATCCCACAAGCAAACGCTCATTTACATCATAAAAACCGACAAATATACAACGTTGCTAAACCACTGGTATTTTTTTATTATCGGAAGGCGTAAATCATAATTATTAATATTATTATATTGCATTTTAATGCTTCAATTTGCAATTTTGTTATTTTTTTAATACAACATATAGTGATATTAGTAGTTATATTACGCATGTAGATAATACCCCATAAATATAAATGTAGGAATAATATATATGCCAGTAATATGCAGGGTATTCTATGATGAATTTTGACAGATAGTAGCTGTTTTTGTTTAGAATGTACAAGTATTTTAAAAAATATAATTTCATATAGGTAGTAGTTTTGTCGAGGCATTCAGAGATAATTTGCCAGTGATTGTTTCTAAGCTGAAATTCGAGGAATAAAGGCTCAATCGTAAGTTTGTTATATTATTTTACTTTACACTATGATAAACAATTATATTATATTTTGTGAAATAAATGTTGGCGCGAAAGTATAGGTTAGAGGTTAGGATATAAAATAAAATAATTGAGATACATTAATAAGTATACATAATATTTTTAGTACTCTTACTGAATATTATTTGTTTTCTTTTTTGAGTTTTGCATTGAACCCTACTGGCAATTATATAAATACTTTTCTAAATGCCCTAATAGATGAAAATTTGCATTGTGGCAATAAACAATATTTAGAAGGTTTTGAGAATACTCTTGGATGGATACTTCATCATTTCAAATTAAAAAACAGGATACAAAAGTACTCAAATAGCCACCAACTTGCATTACAATTTCTATAGAACTTTATTAGGATATGTTTGTAAACAAATAATATCACGTCACAGTATCGTCTGACATGATGTTGTTTAAGAATTGAAATGTAATAATATTTTTGAAATTATTAGTGACTGGTACAATGAAAATAGTCTTTACTTTAATAGTGATAAAACTCGTCTCCTGAGATTTCATAATGGGCGAAAGAATTGTTCTCAATAAAATATTAAATTAAACCTTAATGTACTCCGTTCCAGTTATGTTTCAGTTTCATGTCAAATTCTTAATATACTGGTTGATGATTGCTTTTCATGGTCATTACATTGGACTCTACATTGAATTCACTTTGTTACTTGTTTCGTAAACTAAAAATAGTATTGACAATAGATCAATTTATTCAGGTGTACCATGCTCAAGTGTCTTCAATACTACGATATGGGATAACCTTCTGGGGTAGATCATCGCAGTGTATTTAAGGCGCAAAAATAGGATAGGACACACCATTTTGGAAAACATACTCGACTTAATCTTACTATTTGGTAATAGTACTATGTTACGACATACTTTCTGTGAATATACTAATACGTTTCTTCGTAAACTGACTAAGGTCCTGTTAAACTCCGCATTGAACTATCTCTAGTAACCAGCTGTCATCTACGTTTGCCGCCCCCTGCAATTTTCAAGTTTCGATGCTTATGTTAAACTACCAGTTTTATAGTTGCTATGTATTAGATGCTTACTACCTCTACCCCTACTCTGTATTTATAATCCAAAGCGAGCAGCGAATCTAGCCATAATATTAAGTTTGCCCACTACACCTTAAATAGTTCGGCTAAGTATCAAATATTTAAAATTATTTATCCTTGTATTACATGGAAATGACACCCTTACCGAAATTCACCTCGTAAGATCAAATACCTCAAAGTAGCCTCGACCTCCTCCACCTTTGTGCACGGTTATCTTGGAGCGGCACACCAGGCCACGACAAAAACCACACGCTGGGCTGCACTCCAAGCTTCAAGGCAAGAACTAGGAGGAGTGCGACAGTGTTTATGATGGAGCAAAGCGCCAGGAGCTCTTCTAGTTTACAAATTTCAATGTTCTAACACTCTGGCCACGGTTTCAAACTTAAAATCGTAGCAATATGTATACCGTCGTCTTCATCAGATGATGAGATTTTATTAGAATCGACAGCCAATTAATGGTATCTTTTTAATAAAATACGAAAAAGAAACTATTTTGTATAGAATGAGCCAATTTCGACACTTTTTGACGGTTTCTCCTATTTCTCGAGGAGATAGAAGTCGCACGAGCTCGATTTCTAAGAAAACTTGAATGCCTAGAACTGCATTTCGATGTCTCTATTCGTTTAAACGATACAGGACGTTACTTACTTTTTTGCGCCTTCTATGATGCTTTATAACTTCCTTGTTTTCTAATATTTAGGATTTTTGTAAAAACATTATTTATTCAGTTCAGCATATACTCATTGAATAGTCGTGGATTGGTCACTGTTGCCAACCAAATGAAATAAAAAACCTGAAACGAAAAAAATTATGAGAAAACATGAGAAATCATAAAATCCCTAGATTAATTAATTTTACATATTATATTAAACATATTAAATTACAAAAAAATATTATACAGTTTATAGTTTGGAACCCTGTCCTTGTTTTTATTCAGATCTGTTGGGTTTCTTGAAGTATATAAACATAAGACAAAATTGTATTCACTTCTAATATTTGTTTAGTCTAGTTGAAATTAAATCTCGCCTCACAGGCGGCATATTATTTAGTTTATAAAATTACTGAATAAGCATATTCCCAATAACACCAGAGAGTCAACGTCTCTTAGTTACTTATATATGAGCTCTTGTGCTAAGAACATATAAAGAAAACTTAAATATAAAAGTTATCAGACTTACAGTGGTTTTATTTAAAATAACCATAACCACCCTTTAGGTTATGGGTCCAGGTACCGTGTGTGATAGTGAATAAATAAATATATATATTAAACGTAAAAGTAAGCCATAAATATGTCAAGTGCATCAACTGTGGTAAAACGCAATCTCAAACAGTTTAATGGTGAAAACTATTTAATGTGGAAATTCAGACTCACAGAAATTATTGAACAAGAAGGTGCTAGTAAAGTGCTAAGTGAAGATCCGCCAATACCAGTCAGTGAGGAGTGGATAAAATGGGAAAGATTTGCAAGAGGCTTTATGGATTAAGTCACTGTTAAGTAGTATTAATGTTGATATGCTGGAATCAATAACTTTGTATGAAGATAATCAAAGTTGTATTGCAATGGCAAATAATCCAGTTAATCATAAACGTTCTAAACATATCGATGTTAAATACCATTTTATTAGAGAACAAATAGAGAACAATACTGTCTGTTTGAAATATTTGTCTACAGGTCTTCAGGAGGCTGACCTGCTGACAAAACCGTTACCAGCACCTCAGTTCAAGGAATTGAGAAAAAAAAAATAGGACTGGTAGATGAACAAGAAAATTCAAATATGTCTTAGCATGGTCTGGTCAAGTTTTTTGTGGGGTTTTTTTCTTGGCCCTTGCAACGAATGTTGGACCTTCTTTTCTTTGATTATAATCTCCCCTATAGAACAGCAAATATAAGCTCATAAAATTTTGAGGGGGTGTGTTGGGTTTCTTGAAGTATATAAACATAAGACAAAATTGTATTCACTTCTAATATTTGTTTAGTCTAGTTGAAATTAAATCTCGCCTCACAGGCGGCATATTATTTAGTTTATAAAATTACTGAATAAGCATATTCCCAATAACACCAGAGAGTCAACGTCTCTTAGTTACTTATATATGAGCTCTTGTGCTAAGAACATAAGAAAACTTAAATATAAAAGTTATCAGACTTACAGTGGTTTTATTTAAAATAACCATAACCACCCTTTAAGATCTTATAAAAAGTTAATAAATTATTGTGAGCTTAATTTAATTAGAATCAAGTCTGTCTAAATTTATATTTTTAAGTAATGTCACAAAGTTCCTTTTCTTGTCTTAGTAATGTCAGAAATAATAATAACTCACAGACCAGTTTATAAATCTATGGGTTAACTTTAAATCACAGATTACGAAACACAGAACACACTGAACTGACTTGGGGGACCCAGTGACCAAAAACCACAGAAGAACGGTAAAATGAGCGGCAAAGAGCTTTTCTGTAATTCATAAAGAGCTTTCTATCTTAGGAAACTTAAAAAACATGAGAAATTTAACTCAGAACATGAAAACATGAGTCTGGTCATCAAAACATGAGATCTCATATAAAAACATGAGGGTTAGCAATGCTGGTCTAGGTGCGTAGCTTTTGTCGTGGCCTGGCGTGCCGCTCCAACATAAACATGCACTTAGATAACTAACAGCTAACCAACCCAACGCGGTGCTGACAGTGGCAATACCCTTCTCTGCCTAGCTACCGCTTTACATAAAAAGCGCGGCTTCGCAAAGGGCCGTATTTGCTTCTGGCTTTCACGGCAGCCGTTTTAATTTGCTGGATAAATATTTCCCGACTGCGCTAGGCAGTATTTCTTCAAAACGCCCGATAACGAGCCTCTCTGGGTCACGTACGGGGCGCTATTCTCGTTGCGGATGCGCCTACTTTGTTTCAAGTTTAAATTCGGAAGGCATTTGTATAACCTTTTTGATTATTTTATGCAGCTGCACGTCGGGGCAAATTGCAGGCTTGTGTAACCGAGGAGATTAGCGCCGTGCTCGCGTTGGTACGCCAACAAATTGCTCTCCTTTTTGCTCCTCGAAAATTCCGCTAAATTTAATAACTTGGCGCAGCGTTAAAATCTAATTGTGGAAAAATGGGCTGTAATAATTTCCTAATATGCAATGTGCCAAAATGGCGTAATTTGTACATGAAATCTACAAATACAAGAATGTTTTATCATCTTACACCCAAATTTATTTTGTGGTATACACATAAGTAGTACCTATGTGAAAATAAAGTTTTACCTGGATTGACGCAAATTTTGATAAAAATTACTTAAAATTCTATGCTAAATGTCGAACGTCTACAACTTCAGAAACGAATATATTTTAAATGCTGCAACCACGTGTGTTTCACTCAGTGAGATGGGATTGGTAAATTCGGGCAAGACCGGAGTTCCAAGAAATACATAGTCACTTATAATCTATACGATATCAGTTGAGACAGTATTGAATTAATCGACCTTATGGAGTTCGATGCTGACTCTTTTGTTGGCGGTGGTGTCTAAACCTTTCTTGTAGAATACATTTTTTCGTTTAGACCAACAGTTCCGGAAATATAAGAAGTTCTACTAGAATTCCTTAGGTATACAATGTTTACATTGCTTATTAAAACAATGTCATTTTTCGTAAGTTCCAAATTGAACAAAATTCTCCGAAAATTAGATACGTATTTTCCATATTAAAATAATAAAGAACATAAAACACTGAAATAAATGTAGTCACTATAATAATAATAATAATAAATGCATTTATTGCCCAACAGTTACCCATTTACAGAGCAATTATACAAAAAATAATAATACTTTCAGTTAAGTGATTATATACAAAGTGTACCAAATACAATTATGACAGACACATATTAAGTTTAACAGAATTAGAAAGATAATTATAGGTATTCTTTACATTTATGTTTTAACTCAACAAAACTGCAACAGAAAAAATCACAAACGGAAGCAATTACATTTGCATTAGCGCACATTACAGTTACTGGTGCTTTTAACAATAAATTTGTTTGAGCTCTTTTACAGTAAAATATATTATTTTGTCTGGTTGCAAGTCTAGGAACTAATATATTAATTTGTGATAACAAAGCAGGACAGTCAATTTTACCCTGTAATAACTTACATAAAAATAAAACAGATGCTAGTTTTCTACGCTGCTCCAAGGACATAAAATTAAAACTACTCAATAAATCATTATAATCGCACCCTCTTTGGGGATATACCCCACTAGTTCTAAAACTTAAATATTTTAAAAAGTTCTTTTGGACTCTTTCAATAGCAGAAGAATACTGCAGATATATAGGATTCCATATTAAAGAGGCATATTCCAATTTAGTTCTAATTAAACTAAAATACATAGTTGACAAAGCAGACACATCTGTAAAATTTTTGCTATTACGTATAACAAAACCTTGTGTATTATATGCTGACTTTATAATATTACTTATATGTTGATTGAATGTCAATTGATGATCAAAGTAAACTCCTAAGTCTCTTATATTATTTGTTCTTTCTAAAGTAACATTATTGATTGTGTACGGATATTGTAAAACATTTGATTTACGGCAAAATGATATTATTTTACATTTAGAAATATTTAGAAAAAGGTGATTTTTGAAGCACCAATTTTCCAATAGAGCAATTTGTTCTTGCAATATAATACAGTCATCTACATTAACAATAGAAGTATATATTTTCAGATCGTCGGCAAACATCAATTTGTTACAATCTATTACATTGCATAAATCGTTGACGAAAATCAAAAAAAGTAAAGGTCCTAAATTGGATCCTTGAGGGACACCACTTGTTGCAATATAGATATCAGAGCAAAAACCATTGTAACAAACAAATTGCTTGCGATTACTGAAATAAGATTTCAAAAGTATCAAATATTTGCTATGAAAGCCTAAATCTGAGAATTTCTTAAGTAGTGCAGTGTGACATATTTTATCGAACGCTTTACAAAAATCTGTGTAGATAGCATCAACTTGTCCTTTATCATCTAGTGTTTCACATAGAAACTGACTGAATACAGCTAGGTTACTCGTAGTTGATCGAGAATTCATAAATCCATGTTGAGAGGTTGATATAATATTTTTTGCAGATGCGTATATGCGATTGTATAAGACACTCTCTAATAGTTTTACAAAGTTGTTTAAAAGTGATATGGGTCTATAATTTACAATACTGTCTTTATTTTCAGATTTATGTATCGGACAAACTTTAGCAATCTTCCACACTTCCGGGAAGACAGAACTATCCAAAACTAAATTAAAGAGTATCTTCAAAGGTTGCGCCAGTACTCTTATGCAATCCTTTACAATAAAAGAAGGAATTTTATCGGAACCAGATGTAAATTTATTTTTCAACTTTCTCCCTGCTTCAATTATTTCTTTTTCATCTATCGGTTCACAAATGATGTCAAGTGAAGCATTGGGATTCAAATTAAAATCAAAATCTGCATCCACTAGATCAGGCAAAGAATAAACACTGGCAAAAAAATGACTAAAAGCATTGACAATCAGCTGCGGATCATTAAAAGATTCGCCGTCATACATCATTCTTCCCGGAATTCTGGAAGTTCTATTCTTACAATTAACAAAAGACCAAAAGAATTTCGGTTCATGTTTTAATTTAGTCTGCACGTTTTGTAAATATAGAAAATATGCGTCTTTAATTTTTTGTTTAATTATTACCCTAAGTCTACAGAAGTCTTGATAATGATAGTTATTATTTGTGATTTTAAATTTCCTATGTATTTTTGATTTTTCCTTAACAAGGCCTATGATCTCAGCTGTATACCAAATTGGATATTTGTGTTTGAAATTTTTGAAAACAGGTACATGAATATCGAAAATATCATAGATCTTATTATAGAAACTGTCAACAGCAACATTAATATCAGTCATATCATTCAAAAAGTCCCAGTTGATATGTAAAAGATCATTATAAAGTGAATGAAAATTGGCTCTTTTAAAATTATAATTTTTTTGGTATCTATTTACAGTAAAATTATCAGACTTCATGTAAAGGCCATTGAGCAATATAGATAGAGATGGGTGATACATGTCTTCTTCAACTAATGGTAAATAATCCCAAACAACATTACAATCAACATTACTAATTATTAAGTCCAATAATTTGCCATGGGCATTCAAAACAGAATTAAATTGATTCATTCTTAGCAAAGCCATCAAATTTGTAATCGAATGAGTTTTTCTATCATCTAAATTATTGATAAAATTTGTACAGTTAAAATCCCCTACAATCACTACACTGTTAGAGTGAAACACCAACCAATCACCAAGGGTCTCTACAAAACTTTCATATTTATCTAAAGAGATAAATGGAGGAATATAAATTGAAGCTATATAAAAAGATTTGTAAGATACAAAACATCTACAAACCAAAAAATCAATTTCAGGAAAATTATCAACAAAAAAAGAAGTATCAACAATTTCAGATTTAATGGATATATCTATAGCTAACAGCACACCGCCACCAGAAGACATCTTCAGATGCTCAAATTTTCTGTCACTTCGATAAACCCCGTAGTTAATAGGAAATAATTCACTCGAACCAACTTCAAGTTTCAACCATGTTTCAGAGAGGGCCACTACATTATATTCACAGTCACTAACATTGGAAGAGAAAAGGTCAATCTTACTATTAAGTCCTCTGACATTTTGGTAATATAAAGAGATGTCTTTATTGGTATTAATATGGGTGTTGGGCTTGCTCAGTTTAACGAAACAACTTTCGGTACACCATTAACATATCTAATACCACAATTAGAATCACCAGAATTTACTCTATCCATAAGTTCTTGTTTAACTTTTCTATAATATTCAATTTGTCTTTTCGTACGATCTGAAGAAATTCCGATGTTTTTATATTCTTCCCTAGATTTTATCTTTTTATTATTTTTTAAAACTTTCTTAACAGTTTCTTCATTGTTAACGGTTATCTTCATAGGACGGAGTTTGGAATCAGTATAAACACCCAATCTAACACATTTGACAATAGTACTCGGTAATTCAGGAGAAATAATATTTAGCATGTCAGAAATCATATGTTTATCAATTTCGGCTTGTTCAGTAATCGATTTACGTTGATCCGGCTCAGGTACATTAAATAACATGACATTATTCTTACGTTTATTTCGTTCATCAACTTCAGAGATAATATCTTCAATATTAATTCCAGATGAACCACTTGCCTGAGAATTCGCAGCTTTTAATTCTTTGATATCATTTTGAAGTTTGATTATAAGAGCTTTCAAGTCTTTCAAATCCCTGCCAACTACTCTGCAGTCAATACATGTCCAATCGTAACCTTTGTTGCTGTTTAATATACGCACTTCATTGGCCGTAATTTCTACACACGAATGCTTGAACTTCTCTTTGCAAACGCTGCATGTAACTATGAGGTGTCCCTCACATAGCTGGTTACAACACTTACATGCCACTTTCGGAGCCATTATTTTAATTAGGTAATTGAAACTATTCAATCGAAAATATGTGGATTTAATTATACCTGCTCAGTGCAATTGGTATCACTCCCAAAGAGAACAACAAGAAACAGTTGGTGTATGGATACAGTCTTTATTTTATTATAAAAATGTACCTGTTTTCAAATCTTTGTTCTTCTAATATTAAAGAGGGCAATGTCATAAATATATTAAACACAATCATAATAATATGTACAATAAAAAGGTTTTCCCATTATGGAAAGTATAGATATTTTTAACTCGTCGAATGAATGCGCTGTCCTATTTCTAAAAACATCTTCTGCATCACAAGTATGCACACGGCGCACAAAGTTAATTTCTTGAAAAGTGTAACACCATAAACTGTTATTAAAAAACTTTTTTTATAGTTTTGACTACATTTGCTCGATATAACTACATATCAATAATTAATATAAGTTTGTAATGCATAAATTTGCTGGGCCGATTTTTTTTTCGAATAGGCGTTAAGTTATTAAAAATTGGTGTGTACCGTGAGAAGTATATAAGCTGTAAAAAAACTAAGAACATAAGTAAAATCGTTGATTTACAAGTGCGATGTAACGATAAACGTAATATTTGTCAAATAATGTCCCAAGCATCGATAATTTGATTTTATTTTTATAAAATGCGGCCCTACTAATTAAAGTTGTACAAGTCCATTTTGGACACTATAAATGTCCTTCTACAAGATGGTTATATTTTCTTAAAAACAAGACGGTATAATTGCTAGCCGATTTGACTCCACTAAATCTAAATATTCTAAATACGTCTACCGTAAAGTCATTGTAGTGATAGAGCGACAATCTCCGCCTCCAGCCGTAACGTCCGTGCACCCGATTCTGGAGCGCTACCCGAGGCGTGTACAAAGAATGGACTCTTAAGCCGATCCTATGCTTTATACCGGAAGATTCACAGCATGCGTAAAAAAATTAGGAATGTTCAACATACAGACAGGGTTTTTTTTTTACTGTTTTAGAAAGGTATTTTAAGCTAATATAAATCAAATCTCCTACAATTCCTATCAATAATATTAGCTTAAAATACCTTTCTAAAACAGTAAAAAAATGTTACAAAAGCTAATAATAAGGAATATATGGGTAGATATTGTGGGTGTAATTCAACGCAGGTTGGGGCTTTTGTCCACTGAGTAGTTAGTTTCACACAATATTATTAATACCTAAAAATATATAAAAACATACAGACAGGGTGTTCCAAACTCGATAATATGGGCCTACTCTTAGAATACAAAAAAATTAAATAAAATTTAAGGCACCTGGTGCTAAACAGCTCAATTTTCCATCGGAAGTATTAACTTTGGAATTTGACAGAAGTGACTAATGACGTCATTAATTATTTTTTCCAAAAACATACCCATATTTTTTTCCTGTTAAAAAACTCTCTTTTTTCTAATAAACTTTTATTAGATAAATGTCTCTTTATTACTTCCTATTTAAAAGTTATAAGCAATATCGTCCTAAAGAGTGTCAAGAGAAATACCACCTAAAATCACAAAATCAAGTAGTTGTTGGAAAATAATTGAATGTTTGTTGTTTAAAGTGCATAAATATCACAAAATACTTATTATTACTCAATACGAACGTCAAACGTATTACTTTTGTGTTCACAAAATGTTTTCTCATTCAGAAAGATTTGATATGATGCTAATTTACGTCAAGTCACAAAAATAATCAAGAAGAGCTGTACAGTTATATCGAGAAGGGTATCCGGAGCGCATCATTCCTGATCATAAAACTTTTACAAGATTGGAGGCGACCTTGCGACGAAATGAAGATGCATTTTCTGTTCGGAAGAATGAAAGGATTGACCGATGAGTAAGAAACAATGTTAATACAGCTAGATTGTTACAACCTTTGGGTCTTCATTTTCACTGAATTTTACTCCAAAAATGGGTTTGCATGGAAAAAACTAGATTTTTTGCACAAAACTGGCCCTACGGAACACGAGATTGAGATTTAACCGGACTTTTTTATAGGGGAATGCTCGTCTTGGAAAGCCCTACAAGACTGTTTACTTAGATTTCGGGGAGAAATTTTCCGTTGCTCTTAAAATGGCCACAATCACCCAAAAATTTTCACATATCAGAAATCGTTCTACTAAAAACTGGGAAAGTATTGGAAAAAATCTCATCTCAAAAAATTATTTGTACACATTCAAGGAATCCGCAAAAATTTTTTTGGAATTTTTGGACACATTTTTGGACATTTGGACCAAAATGGTCACATACAGAGATTTTCCGAATTTTCCCGTAATTCTGAAAAAGATCAGATAGGTTCCATAAATGATTTTGGGAATTCAATTTTTTGACAAAAGTGGCCATTTTGGATACAATAGTTCTTTGTTAATGAAAAATGATTGATTTTTCCTGGAACTGTTCGGATGGAAATGTATGATTGTGAAAATTTCTCTCCGAAATCTAAGTGGACAGTCTTGTAGGGCTTTCCAAGACGAGCATTTCCCCATAAAAAAGTCCGAAATCTCAATATTGTGTTCCGTAGCGTAATTTTGTGCGGAAAATCTAGGTTTTTCCATGCAAACCCATTTTTGAAGTCAAATTCCGCAAAAATGAAGACCTAAAGCGAAAATTGAGAAAGAGGGTTCGATAGGCAATTTTATGACGAACATTTAAAAAAAAATAACTCATACAGCCCAACCCTAAAGGGTGTACAGTAATTTGGGGTGGCACAGTGGCGCTTTGCGCCACTGTGCGTCGCATATCGCACGAAAAAAACCTACGAAGTTCTGTGATAAAACCGACCCCGGGGAGAAAAGATTTGCAGCGTTTTTACGTTAAAATATACTTAAAAATAAATAACTTTTGTAATAGTAATTTTGAAGAAAAATTGCGGTACTTGATGAAACATGAAATTTATACAAAATTAGCACATACACATCAAGAAAGTTTAAATAGGGAGACCGCGGAGGCCATGCTATTGGTCCACCCCGTAAATTTTCAAGAAGGGCGGGTATGTCATTGCGAATAAATTTGATATATTGTAAACCATCCATACGATTGGGCAATATGAATAGTCCAATTAGGCACTAATTAATAATTCTTGGATAAACATTCAGTTCAAAACGTTAGTGGATTGAGTGAAGTAAGAAGAGTACCCCAGAATAGCACTTGAATATACAGAGTGGTTCACCTTTTATGGCAAGTTATGGAAATAGCCAAAATCGGTAAAATGCCTTGTATATCGGAAATGACAATGGTCAGATCCGTCAACATTAAGTTATTTGGGGACTCCTTAGATGCCCTTTATTCATTGTTATATATATGTACAGAAGTTCAAAGTTTCCAAAAAAAATATGGATTAGCTGCTGTAATTTGAAAATCAAAAAAGGTATAATAGTCAAATTCTACAAAAAATATCTACTAATGCATGTGCAACTACTTAACAATTTTTCGAAAGCCTTTTGGAAGCGGTAGAAATAAGCATCTCCTAAGAAATTTTTTGCTACAACATATTTATTTGACAATGATTGAGCATTCAAAAATACTATATAAGGTAGCCTGGTTTATTCTAAAACTTTTACCTCTCTTACCAGATAATAAGGGTATTTATTGATTTTCTCAGAGAGAACGCGATAAAAGAAAATATTTTGGTATATTTGGTTTGCTATTGAACAAGTATTCACAGAATGATTTTACTCTATAGTCTGCAATACATTTCCTTGAGTTTATCAAATAGATACTACGAGCTCAATATAGCAACCATCACTTTTATTTATCAGACTACTTTAATTGAACTATGAAATTATAATTTTTAAAATGCTTGTAACTTCTAAACAAAAGACGAGTTGGACCTATATTCATACAAGAAAAAATGTTTGACACTAACTCAGCTACCATCTGTTAAAGTTTGTCATAGAATTTGTAGAATATCCTGTATTACTCATTGCGACCTTATCTTAGAAAGAATCAGACTTTTTTAAAAACATATCTCTATTTTTTGTTTGAATTCTGCTTAGTTTAGTTGGGAACAATTATTTTTTAAATAGGTAATGTAGGATTTGGAACAGTAAAATTTGTTAACATTTTCACATAGTAATCCATAGTATCCAACAACAAGACCGTTTTTTACAAGATGGAGCTTCGACATATTATGCTCGGCAAGTGCGAGATTTTTTAAATCGATTATTCCCGGGAAAATGGATTGGTCGTGGAAATGACGCACCCTTACCATGGCCAGCTCATTCGCTCGATTTAAATGCGGATCATTTTTATTTATTTAACTAATTCAACATGAAATTTTTCAGCGTGTTCGACTTGCTAAGATTACGTGCCTCTATTTCGGTCCAGGGTGGATAATTTAAGTCTTTGCCTCACACTCGGAATTAAGGTTTTTTATGTTTTTTTTATGCATTCTACGAATCAAAGTTATAACCTAAAACAAAAGTTTGTTTTCTTTACTCTTTTACTCTCTTCTGCTAATTAGTGACTTTTGTAAGTATGTCTGTAGATGCCTTTCAGTCTGCAGACTTTCCATTGTAGAAAGTGACAATCATTACAATGAAACTGTCACCATGACAGATGCCTACTATGTGAAAATGTTAAAAAATGTTACTGTGCCTACTGTTCTGAACCAAGCATTATTAAAAAAAATATTGTTTCTGATTAAAGTAGAGAATTTTTTTCTTTAAAAAAATCTAATTCATTAAAAATAATAGTGTTTGCGTGATAATTCAAAGGAATAAAAAAAATTTAAAAAATTTCTGAGAGGTAGTTAGAAAACTACTCTTATTTATAATCGATTTTGATCAAACTTAAAATAGTTAAATACCGTTATGGTATGATTATTACCTACAATTTTCGTTCCATTAGAATCAGAAAGTTATTTTTAAAAATATACAAGTGATAAAACTTAGGAGCGCCATATTTCAGTTCCTTCGAATTACCAATGTTTATAGGAACTTATTTTACCTCTACTTTTACCACCTTAAGTTTTGTACCAATTTTTCCAAACACCCTGTGTAGATTTATGAGCTTAGAAGCTCATGAGCCACTCAGATCGCAAATCTATTACGCGCCTTTTAGAGACAAAAAGAATACTGAAAAAATAAGGGCAATATTTATTATTTACGAAATTTATATTTGAATACATAAAGCAACTAAAATATGTGACCATAATTTATAAAACAAATCCAAGTTGGACAGAAAATATGCTGTACAGTAAATTCCGACAATAATCTCCGCCAAAACTTTTTATACGCTTATAAACTTAATGCTCCACCCCAACAGTAAGTTTTTAGTATACTTACCTTATTTTACGGTAGGAATGGGAGGCACCGAAGTAATTTTAATTACGGCAAACAATTAGAACCGGCGTGATTATAGCCTCTAATTCGTCTACTTAAACGTTATTAAAGTTATCCGGAGGATAAGTGGTGAGTGGGAACAAGGGTGTTGAATATGCATGAAATTTAATTTTACGCTACAGCGAATGTGTTTACAGTTAATTTATTGCGTCGGATTAAAAACATACGTTGCCATCGATTTTTTTCACAGATTGTGTCGGCGATATTAGGTGTAAGTAATCATCTTGGTGAAGTTCCACTTCTGAATCTACTCGAGGATCTAGAGGACTTCAAGATAATTTTTTACATGATCTTTAGCAGCAGGTTGAAACAGCAAATGATGGGAAAAGAATTTTTTAATTAACTTGGCAATTTTTCTATTACCGATTTCGGATTACAGACAGGTGTTAGATAATTTCTAGTTTCTCATAGTAGTTATTGTGTTGGTGTAATGAGAAAATTAGTATTCTGCATCATATACTTCTGATCTCAGAGTTGAAGTAAGTATGGGCCATGGGTAAGTATGGCTAAAATGTTTTTAGAAATCAATGGACATAACATGTTTACAAATTATTTAACTAAATTAAAGATAAATTCGTGTTATGTATTTATTCGTTTATACAGGGTGTCCGGCATATGAGTGCGTTCGTTTTGCTGTATAATAAATTGTATGAAACAAAACATATTTTTTCTACAAAACTGGAGTCATCATACTTAAGTTGGTTTTACTGTCAACATGTGCGACACATCTATTTTCTGTAGAAATACTACTGGTAGTACTGGTGGTCTTGCTAGTAGTTGCAGCAGTAGGAAGTATTTGGCACGCAATTTCCTTCTTCTGTTCCAGTGAATTTTCAATGTAGCCTTCAACTACCGTCGAAGATTTCCATCCTCCATGTCTCTTGATGGTAGTAAGATTTGCACCAGAATCTGCTAACAATGTCGCCGATGAACGACGAAAACAGTGTCCGGTGTAGAGTTGAGAATTTGGTAGATTCAAGAACTCTGTAATGTCGGCAGGCATTTTACCAAACATTTTAATTCCGACTGGATTCTTCACACATTTATTCTTCATATATTTAAGAAAGTCGTCTATGGTCAGCGTTGGGTGGCCGGAGTGCCATATACTTTCTAAAAAAATTTAAATAGAATTCACCAACAACACTGGTATGGTCACAACAACCGAAGTGCCTAAATATTCGATTTTGTCGATGGTCATCTGACACAATTCCTCCCGGCGACACGCCCCGAAGACACCCACTATTGCTGCGAGTTTCATCATCAGATACTTTTCGTCTTCTGCTTCTGTGAGAAATTTGTCGATATGCGTCTTCGTCAAAACTTTTGACTTTTTTGCTTGATATCCTTCACCCTTCCGTTTAAAAAAAGAAATAAGTTTATAATGTTTGCTTATATCTTGATCTTGCTCTATTTTTAACATAGTTTTGATCATGGAATAATTTGACCACAGCGTTGACGATTTCCATATCTTGGGTTTTTCCTCAAAATATGCCAGTAAAACACTTTCGTTACATTTCCCAGGGACCTTTTTAATGTTGCACTATCCCGAAAAGCGTCTATAAGCGATTTCGTACTGTTCCTTTGATTTCGTCGGCAATAATTCCAATGTTGCTCGACTGGCGGCTTCTTCAATTTTAGCAGGGATGGATTCGTTACGCTCATTATCGAGATTATTCATTATACTTATAATATTACTAGAAAATGCTGTCAATATTTTTGCATTTTTTCCGTAACTAGCAACAGCACTGGTTGCTACGAAAATTTTTGTTCATAAACATTGCGATCTGTGTGGTATTTTTTGATTTCTTATTTTTATTGAGTTTAAAGTTCTTTCGATTGTTTTGTAGAAAAAATAGTGTATGATATACGGGTTAAAAGTAAGATTTTATTTTGTTCGTGAAATAGCTATTTCGAAAACTATCATCAAAAGTCGACAATTTCGTTAAATTTTCCGTTGACAAAGTGAGTCTTTTTGTCACCTAGCTGCGAAATACTTACTTACTACTATTACCTTGGGAAATCATCATTATTTACTTAATTCCTCTAATGAGAAGTAATTTTCCTCTCTCTAGGTAAATAATGATTCTATATTTTTAATGAAATGAACAGAAACTTTTATTAACTTACTCTGCGACGGCGTAATAATGACACATTTAGTATGTTCATTTGGATGCCATTATGATCTTCATTATAGCACTCAGTGCCAATATGAATGCATAATAACACGCAAATTTTAAAGTAAAAAATAAACAAAATTAAAGTTAGTCAACATTCATTTACTGTAAATATATTACAACTTATGAATAATTTGTTAAATTAATTCCAGCAGATGATGATAAGTGGGCTGTATTTTTAGAACATTTTATTTGGACTTGTATCACAAAACATCACGCAGTATGATATTATAATGATAATATAATCTTTGTCTTGTATATCATCGATCATTATCTTTAGTAGCTCATCTCTTCTGAAAGCTACACAAACACTAATTATTACATTACCTGAAAAGTTGTCCAAAATTAGATAAACCCATCGATTTATATTAATCTGAAATATACCTTTTCGAGCAGAAATCTACCCAAGCAGCACAGACTGGTCGGGTTGACGTCGAGCCGACGTTAGCAGTCTAACCTGAAGTCGGTAGCCGACGTCCGCGCCACGGCTTACCGACCAATTTTTATACGAATATGGTCACACAAACTCCGGTCGACCCGACGTCACCCTGTCTATTAATAAAGTCGCTCTTATATTCAAATTATTATAACCATTTTGACCAAATTTTAGGTAAGGCTTATGTTACTCAAAGTGACCTTCAGTATATGGTAATTTAAGTAAGTAGCGTTAGGTGTAAATGTTTGTACCTACTTCCACGTCACATTAGATATGATAAATATTACCTAACTTAACATTTTCTATAATTTACGTACAAATTTTTCTATATAAATCAGACATGTAGGTACTATATTTTTGTTCCGTTTATACTAATTTTCTAGCTAATACTGCGGCTTTTAATAGAAGGTATGCATCTACTCGTACGATTCAGTATATTAATAAAATATATAATTAAAGCGCCATTAAATGAACACTATTTTTATCAATATATATTTTTATTTTGTATTTCTTAGAACATCTCTTTCTTATTAATAATGTCAAGAATAAGAAGATCAAGTTTAAGAAAATATATAATCTTAAAATCGTAAAATCGCTATATAATAATTACTTATTCGTAGTTTCTAGTTTTGTAACACAGTTTTTAATTTTATTTAGTTGTATTTTTATTTTTGAAATGTATTTGTAGAAAAACTATGCGTTTTAGTACACGTTACATTTTTTCATGGGTTTTTTGTTGCTTACTGTGAGAATCAGTATTGATATCATACCTTTTCATGGTCATTGTAAACGTCTAGGGCTAATAATAGATACTAAATTACGTTTTAACATATCTCTGCTAAAATTCAAATAGCATATTGTTTATTACTTTTAACCACGTGTTCGGAAGACCTAATAAAGGCAGAAAATCGAAAAAAATTGTTTACTCTACCTTAAAAAAATAAACAATACACCCTATAGGATTCGGTAACACGACGCTCCTGGCATGCTACAAATTTTATGATGGCGCAGCCATATGTCAATCGAGTGACGAAGGAAACATCGTTGCCACATCATGTTTACATACATAATATCGTCTAATACTTCAGCGTGTTATTCAAATTTACCACCATTTAGTCGCACTTTCTGCATTTTCCGCATTTCTTTCCCCCCAAATTTGGAGATCACACCACAGATTTGGAGGGTGGATTAGTAGTAGTTTGTTTATTTCGGTCTCGTGTAATGGTTGTAAATTCACAATGTCTAATGTTACAAATTTCGTATATGCGGAAATGGTAGTTTTATATGGAGAATGTTTACGAAATGCATGCCGCAGCTGATGAATATAGAAGTTTCCCTAACAGTGTGCAAGTGTTTCTATGCCTTCACAACACGGGTTCTGTGAAATCAAGTCGGGAACTTGCTGGACATCGGTGTGATAGAAACAGAAACTGTTTAAATTTAGTTGAGGAGCAACCTACTATTTCTATAAGAACCATTTCAAGGCGATTGCAGATATTGCAAAGCAAAGTCTGCAGAATATTACGTGAAAACTCACTGAACCCGTATCATTTTCAGAAAGTTCAGGCTTTAGAACCTTCTGATTTCCCCAGTCGTCTTGAATTTTGCAGTTGGCGATCCTAATTTTATTAATAAACTGCTATGGATGGATGAGTGAAACTTTACTCGAACTGGCATTTTAAACAGGTTAGTATCATACTACTTAAAAAACAATAAATTTGTGGGTTAGATGTACGTAACTACAAACTAAATAATTAATTGTACTTACGAGTAATACTAAAAATTCATATTCAATTGTAAAACGTGTTGAAAACGTAATATCAAAATTATTAAACTGTAATAACCTAACATTCGAAAATATTTATTTAATATCTAAATTTGTTTTTATTTATTATTAATATTTAAGGAAAATTCATTCATGTATCTAGATAAAAAAGTTATCTTTGCTCCTTGTAGTTAAATAACAGTATAAAAATTAGGTAATTAGGTTATTGACCTAATAATGCGGTAGGTCAAGATTAACTCTCGGTAACTTTATGCATCAGCACAGATCAGAGGCGTGCCGTTTCAGTTTTATACAGTTTTTTTGCCGACAACAGGAAGTTTTTTTGGATATATGTTTTTTATGTAATGTACCTAAATGGTATATTACTCCCTTTGTTATTAGATACGTTGGAGTTTTGTAATTTCAATGTTAAATATTTTTTAAACTGTAACCAAGCTAATTTTTTTGCAGTCATAACAGCCGCATTTGGTCGGACAAAAATCCACACGCTAGCCGTCGGTTTAGCTTTCTGAGGCGGGGATCGCTTGATTGGACCGTATTTTCTACCGGAAAACCTGAATGGACCGGAATTTTTAATAGTATTATTTGATTACTATTATTTGATTTCATTGGATATTAACATTTTAAATTACTATTGGCTGAACAGAGCAAGAAAAAATATGAGATTCTAAAATAGTCAGTACTAGGAAAATATTTCAGTTTGGCAATGTAGCATCAGGTCGACATCGAGTGGAACTGTGAGCTGTAAACGACCAAGGCTGTGAGCGGTCAGTGACAGTCTGAAAAGGGGGTTTGCATAATAATTAGAAAATATTTATTTTCAGTGTAAATATACATTTAGATTTTTTTTAATCGCGTATTCGTATTATACTCATTATTCCCTATCTCCTCTTAAAATTAATGACATTATGACTGACTCACCCTGTATAGTCAACGCCATCACTTACAACCTGAAGTAAAAGAAATGTTATGTGATGCATTACTTCTTTCTCATTTCAGTCAGTGATGAGATAATTACAATCGTCGCATATAGTATAGAATAGTAGTAGTGATTTTTGTACTTTGTGTAAATTTCAGTGAAATTTGTTACTTTTTGTCTTCTCTTCTTGAACTTTTTTCCTTTCTGCCTGTACTGCTTCCTACTTCATTTATTAGGATAACACCTGGAGCCGTTTAGATGTCTGTGTCTTTGTTATCATTGTAATTTAAATAAGAATAATTTAATTTAATCTTAATGAAGACATTTTATATTATCAATTATATTACATGACAGTGGTTGGAGAACAGAATACGGGATTTCACTACCACTTCTGAACCACTAAGCTCATTTTCTATCTCTATTAAACATACCTATTACCTATAAATGATTTTCTTGAAATAACTATAAATGTGAGATAAATATTAATAATAATTTATTGGCAATACACAACATTAAATAAAATGATGGCTTATTATTATTATTGTTTTTCATGGCCTCTCTAGATATATTTAAGTAATTTAAGTAACTGTGTAAAAATGCACATGATCAAATAAATAATTTTTGTGGTTAATTGGTTTGGAATACAAGAAAGTGTAAAGAAACAAAAAGCGAAAATAATATAGTGGCACTATTTTATTTGTAATATTATAAAGAGTGATATATTTTTTTCGCCAAATAGTGACCGATAATACCCACACCTCCGCCACTGGTGGGTTTATAAAGCTGCTATTTTTTTGTTTCATATCTACTGTCATACTAAATATGGGCACTGAATTTGGTTAAATTATGTCAAGCGGTTTGGTTTAGAAATTAAAAACTGATTTTTTTAATATTTGACACGTTGTAGCTGAACAATGGCGGTCCTAAGATACCACTTTTGTATAACAAAAAACCGTGGTTTTGGGCTATAACTAATGGATTTTTAACGTCTACTTAACAAACACCCTGTAACCAAACAAACAAAATGACAATAGACTGCAGCCACTCACTCATCGTCAGGGTACTCTTAAAATAGAGCTTGCCCAAATAGCAGCTTTCATACAGTTATTGGGGTCAGCATAACGATTTTGATATTTTGTAATTTTTTAAAATAAATAGGCTACGCTGACGATTAAATCTTTTCGAATACTGTTATCTTCTGCAAGCCTGAACAAGGTGGACGTCGTCGACATATCAATAACTGTAAATACTTACTCATCAAGAAACTATGTTGTTACTGCTCATGTAGACAAACGCTGATGATGATTAACTGTGAGGGTAAACGTGAAAGAGGACTTTTAGGATGAAGGTCCTCTGTAATTGAAAAGTGACATGTTTTTGCCGTGTGGGAGGGGAAAAATATAAATGTAAGATATCTCTTCAAGTGTGCTAAAGGAAAACAAGCATGAGTTCATTAAGGTTGCGGTATTCTAAATAAGAAAGTACCTCGATCGTTGACTGACAATGATATAAAACTGTGTACCGGGAAGTGCTGGATATCTAACGGAGAAAACTTGAACTGCAAATATTTAAAGAATGTCACAGTTGGAGTGCAGAAAATAACGGGTAGCCGAAACATGCCGAAACTGAGCTTGAAGGTCATGCGTTCGATCTGCGGCAAAATATTTACAACTCTAGCATCTAAATGGGATATCGATTTTTCCGTATTCTAAATTTCAGCGTTCAGTTGCAATTTATTCTTTGCAAATCTGTGCCTTGCAGTAGCAGTGGTTTTCTGTATTCTTTATATGTGTGTAATACTAGTGAAAATTATAGGACACTTTTATTAATTGAAAGTTCGTTGGATTTAGAAAGGTATGTATATCATTATTTGTAAATTGAATTAAATAATAGGTACTTAATAATTATATATTTATATGTAACAGGAACAGGGGAGGGGAATCGAATCTTTAATTTATCAAATTTTAGGAATACATAATAGTTATTTATGTACAATTTTAATTGAAATAATTTTTGTCCAAAGAAGCTAGCCTTAAAATATGGCCCATCCTTTGCTGAACGCTCTGTAGACATTTTGCGAATAAATTACGATTTGAATCATGAACTTTATCATAAAAGAGCGCTCTTGGAGAATGTTGTAAGAAAAATTGACCATTACTGTCAATTATTTTAAAAGATTAAGATGACAGAAGATACTTAATTTAATATTAACCATATAAATATTTAAATATGTAATACCTATCTTAGTATGTACAAGCTATTTCGATTATAAATAAAACCATAATAAATTAGCACTTTTAAAATTAAAAACGATTCAGGACTCAAATTTTTCCCATAATATTACAAATTTATCAATAAATTTAATCTTCTAAAAAACGCCATAGAAATTCAATTGTCGCCGTCGCTTCCGGACAAGATATTTATTTCATAGACTATTACCAAAGTTTTGATTAATAAAAATCAAACCACTGTGTATAATACATATAGTTATAAAGGTAGTTAACTAAAAAAAATTTTACTATAAAATATGTCCGTATATATATATTCAATATAACATTTTTAGGTTTGATTGGAGATGATAGCATAAAAGAAGTTACATGTTTGGAAAAGGTAGCTCTATCAGCAATTACTTTAATAGAAACAGTGGAGAAGAAAATGGTGCCTTGTTTATATAATGATAAAGATCGAGTGAAATTATAAAAAAACTCATAACTATTACTACCAAGTAAGTTAAAAAAGATGAAGTATTATCTATATTAATTTTTCATGTAAACTGAACTCTCGAAATCATATCCGAACAACCCTGTATAATGTAAATATATTTTTATTTCATTATTTATCCCTTTTGTAATAGGTATTTAATAATACATAGTGAGACAATTCACAAAAGACAAATAGCAGTATACTTTTTCAAAAAATTTGTGTACTTGCAAAATAAAAGATAATAATAAAAACAATCGTTTTATGTTTCAACCTGACCCTGATATCTATTACATCTTTATTTGTGTGGTGGTTTTAAAATATGTAAGCAAACTTATACGGTGAAAAGTAGATGTCAAATTATATTGCTGAGATCCAATTTACCTAAATGTCAACCTCCAACGAGTTACAGTCATTTACAAGACGAATGCTAATAAATGTTTTAAAGTAAATGTTAAAAAAATCACTGGCGGCACGAGGACAATGTACACTAATACACAGGTAAGCGTCATTTGTTTCCTGCATCCCTGTATACTTCATATTACGATAGCCAGCAGTATCAGTGGACAGATAATTTAACTGTAAGATTTTTCTTTTGAAATTTATAATTTTGAAGTGGTTGTCATTTCACTTTAAAAATTTTCAAATTCTGTCAATTTTGAAATTTTTTCAAGTTTGACTACATTTTTTTCAACATCCTGTATTTTAAAATTTGGATCAGATCGATTTAATTCTCTGAATTTTGCAGGAGTTTGGTTTGGTGTTTTAAACACCTGTATATTTTCGTTAACAGTGTTCCAATAGCCCTTAGTTAATATTAAAGAAATTTTTGTAGTTCCTTTAATTTTGAGGTTTTTTTAAGGTCAAAATTTTCTCATAATTGCATACAGAACGTCTTTCGCACGTTCAATAACCGTTCCGAAGTGGTAAAATCGAAAATTTATATCAATAACAATGCAATCAAATGCATGTGGTATGTTTAATTCGTCTTGATTTCTAATATAATACTTAATTCCAAATTTTGCTCGCCCTGTAAACAGAATTTACTTTACCGCCACCTCTTAGTCAGAGGCTGAACTATTTATTGTTAAATTGAGTCAAATTTTTATAGTTTGTAACAGACTTCTAGATAATGAAGTTGACCGAACTTGCTGAGAAAATGACCCTTATGGAAAAATGCTAATACATTTTTAGGTACTGAAATTTATCAAACTAACTACTTTTTAAAATTGATATATAGTTCTAAATATTCCTATAACATAAACTTACTTAGTGTTACATATAAAATTGTTTAGGTTTATGTATAAGCACGATAAATTAATTGATAAAAATGTGACATTAGGTTAGCAGCAAAGACCAATATGAAAATACGTTTTTTAAAAGTTAAAACTTTGTTTAAACTATATTTAAATAGTAATAATGAATAGACAGAACTTTAAAGATTCTATTTGTGTGGTTATTTTTGTTCTTCGAGCTTTATTTTTTGAGATTTCAGTACCTAAAAACACTGCAAATACGGGTCATATTTTGCCAGAAATACGGCGACCTTAAATTTCCACTTGTTACTGGAGCATGTAAAAATTGAAACAAGTGTATCCTTTAAAAAGTAAGCGGAATTAAATTAGGTACTTGCTTGTATTATTACATTTCGTACCTAAAATTGTGTGGGATAAAAGTAAAACTTAAAAAATTAATCCTGAAGGAAAAAAAATATTCTTTAATTTGCTAAAGTAAGTTAGCTTTAGTAAAATATATCTACATCCTACCGTCGAAAATCTAGAGAATGACTCATCACTAACTTATAGAAAAGTCCGATGGGCGAACTGTGCGAGGAGCAACATTTCATAGGCAGATCAGATATAAAAAATATACAAAAATTACAACAATAATTACATTACATAACATCCATTATTTTTAGTAAAGATAGTGGTATAACAGTGTTTGCCAATTTTTATAATAAAAATTGTTATTTCCAAGTTTAAAAGGACACAAAATTATCAAAAATAAGTCGAGTGAACCTGACACATTAATAGTTTATTTTAAATGCCCTCTCTTCTCATTCTTCCCACAAATTAGGATACTGCGTTTTGGACGGCGATGGTCCACCACCATCCACTTACACCTACCTGATGCGCTATCCGCGGATATCACGCCTTAACACTGAAGCCTTGTCCTCATGGACGCGAAATTCATGGATTTTTGCACAAATTTTGCAACTTTTGTTTTAATTATTTGTGACGGGAAAATTTAAACTTTCACAAATTTTGCAGCTGACAATTTACCATGACAGTTTCATGATGAATAAATATGTTATAGTTGACAAAATTCGTAGTACAGATTTTCCCACCATTAATA
Organism: Monochamus alternatus; assembly: GCA_037114965.1. Classification (NCBI taxonomy): domain Eukaryota; kingdom Metazoa; phylum Arthropoda; class Insecta; order Coleoptera; family Cerambycidae; genus Monochamus; species Monochamus alternatus. The sequence continues at coordinate 22,426,505 of CM073426.1, read as the reverse complement.
GAATATATTGCACTATATATACACACTGTTTACTATTGGTTGTTATTACTGTCACTATATCGCTCACATATTAACACTTACTGTGTCATATTCTACCGCCTTCCGTATGACCTTCGTGTATCCATGCTTCGTCAAAATTTAATATATTCTTCGATTCAGATTCCGATCTTAATATTAATTTTAAACAGTTTCTTCGCCATATCACTATTTCATTCTTTTCTATCAGTATACCCGTTTCACTTAATCGGAAATTCACATACTATAATTCATATGTCAGGCATAATTCGCAAAAGCACACTTCTATACATTCTAGGCAAAGATTCATCTTGTAAGATATATCAACCAAATTTTGTTTGTCGAAAGCTCATTTTTAAAATACCATCTTCCTTCTGTGAGTTTCCATTATTCGTTTCGCAATTATACTTTTTTACTAGTTCTTATTGCACTATATGTATATGTTACTCACATATAGGATTGGGAATATTTATCGATATATCGATAACATCCATAATAATACAGATAAAAAATGATCGATTTATCGATAATATCGATATTATCGGCCATCTATCGATATTATCGAAAATGTATCGATATTACCGATAATATCGTTATAGTAACGTTGTAGTAACGATAATATTTTGACTCACGAAGAATCACATTTAGTCATAGCTTGAAGCCAATAATGATTTATGCGACTTAATGTAGGTTTTAGATTTGTTTATACTACTGTTCACTGGACAGTTTTCGGTAAGTAACCTAAAATTTAGGGAACCATGACGAAGTGGGCGACATCTGTTGAGATGAAATGAAATCCTTCCGGGAGTGAATAGCACAGATCTTTAAATAGAAGCGACAACTTATTGGTAGAACACGCTGTGATATAAAAATTATTCATTATTTAGTTCTATATCACTTTTCCATAAAGAATGACAAAAAACTGTACTTAACACACCAAAAAAACACTACTATCAGATGTGTCAAAAATGTGACAATTGTCAAGGAGACGTTAAGTAGATTTCAAAGCATTGTTATTCACAAACAAATCGAGCCATCTACTGTTAACGCTCCCTATAGTTATATCGATATTATCGATAATTCTATAATATCGGTTTATTTTATTTATCGATATTCGATACTTCCAAACCGTTATCGCCCACTCTTAGTCACAAACATTCTTGTTAGTGAACTACATTCAACACTCATACTTTGACTTCGTCCCCTAAACCCCTCATACATCCATCATCATCCAATATTCCTCACTTATTAAATTAGGGCGTTTAAGATTTTGAGAAAGCGCTGTAGAACTTACATTACTCTCCATTCTTAAGAACACAAAATCACTAATAAATTAATTACATTCATAATTAAATTAGCGAAGATATATCCGAAGTTTTGCACGCACATGATAGCAGTGGAGATTGAACAGGTGGATCCGTCAATTCGTCACAACAAGGCACATACGTATTTCCTGCAGCAGAAGCTGTGTAATCGGATATACACTTGAATATATACTCGTAATACTCGTACCTATATATACGTTCATCTAATTTGCTTCTGGCGACGGCCATGCCCATGCTGAAGTTCTGTTTATTTATCGTACAATATTATCTAACAGATATTGGGCTGGGTTTATGAAATCCCTGTAAATTCCGTAAAAGCTTCTGCCGTTATATTAAAGTTATTTTGCCTCATTTTGGTACAATATCCACATAATTTCATTGTACGCTAGTAGATCGATAAGACAAAATTGGTTCTGCCTCGTTCTGCCCATATGAGGCCTACGGTTTTTCCACCACGCTTTATTTATTCTACGCTTTCTCAAGGGGCCTCTACTATCGTCGACGTTAAATTAGTTTGCTGGCTTATAGTAAAACTCCATTGCTTCGAGAAGGTAACAGAAATTAACCTAAGTAATTAGGGATATTACTCATGCTAACAAATTGGTAACTATCTTAGAATTACCTATATTATTATGATTCAATATTTTAACTATTAAGTATAATTTATTTAAATAATGAGCTGTAATTTAAAATTTAATTATAATTTATTAAAAAATTGGGTGTAATTTAGAATTATGATTAATATTTTCAACAAGTGACAGCATTTTGAATTATCTTAAGGTGTATATTAACTTGTTAATGTTAATAGAAAGAATGATATTTAATTTGTGTTCATAAAATATTCTGTTTGCAGATAACGTGAGTATACAGGGTGGTCCAGGTTGTAGTCAGTAGACTTTACTAGAACTAATCTTTATATCTAAAATTTAGAAGCACTAATACTACACTGACAAATACCCTCCAAGTAAACTGTGTTGCTTAAAAAAATAAATGTGTCTTAAATATTAACCACAGAAAATACATTTCTATCCATGCATACCACTGATAAACAATTACACCACTTGTGGTTAGAAAATAATTTTATTGAATTCTAAAATTCACTTCTGGTAAGCCATTAGTTTACTTGCAATTATTTTGCAGCCAACTGTAATTGGTGCATATGATTACTGAAACATAAATTGTTGCCATAACTGAAACCAATTATGTATCACAACTAATTATGTTGCTGCGATTAGTGAACTTGTTCACTTGTCACCACCAACTACGTCACGAAGGATCGTGAATCATTTCCATTTGGTATCATTAAGGTTTTTATAGTTATGTGTCGAGGCGGTATAGTTTGTCCGTTTTGGGTAATTTTAATAACTATGGAATACCGAATATTATTATTGCACATTGGGATTCAACTCTAGGCGCTTATATGAAGATCCATCCATCAATTCATTCAAGAATGGTTATGACCGCTACCATGCTGATTTGAATGCGTGAGTTTGTTTGTTATTCCGTATGCGAGTATAGCCTGTTTCGATTTATTTTTTATTATTTAACTTTTCAGTGTAATTTCAACCAATTTATGTGCCTGTTTTGTTTTCACATTAGCAATTGAGCTATTAGCCTACCTATTGGCATAACAGACTTTGTCTCTAATAATAATAAAAATGCATTTGACGGCATAACATTCATCCAAGTTATTAGTTATAAAAGAGATCGAAGGTTTATTTCGGAGATTTGTTACAAGATTTGAGTGATGATCGTTGTCAAGTTGTAAATAAGGTTTTATAGAATTTTCTGAAGAATGTCCAGTTATCTTAATTAATTCTTGTTGATTAACACCTGCTTTAGCTAAATTTGATACCGCGCTGGAGCGATGTGAATGATTAGAATTTTTTTTATTTTTTTGTGTCCAATCCAATTTTCTCAGCTGATATTTTAGTCCAAGTAGAATTTCATTGATTTCTATGGGAATATTTTTGTACCAACCTTGTGACATAATTTTTCCAAAAAGGATTGGGAATTAGAAAAAATCTGTCAGTTGAAATATAATCCGTTCTGTGTGATAAAATTTTATAAAATGGTCTTACTGGACAGATATTAGGATTTTGTATATTTTTTGTTAACCACTTACTATTACAACACTTTCCTGAACCTTGACATGTTTTTGAAAACACTGTATTATATTCAATGTGAGTTAACTCTCCATTATTAGATTTTTCTTTCTTAAAATAATATATTTTGCAATTTGCTGCTTCATCTCCTCACCAAGCTAGTTCGTAAGCAGTAATATAAAAAAAAAATCAGAAGGCATATGAGTGTATTTTCATCCCATATTAGCGCCATTTTAACAATCTTGCTTTGTGATAGTGCAGCAGAACTCTCTTTGCGTTTTTCAAAATTACTTTGCAACTTATTTCGTCTAGAATTGCGCGCGTCATGGGGCAGAATCGGTGAATGGGTTGAAAATAGCATTAAACTTTTCAAAATATATATTTTGCAGCATTTTTGCCGTGGTATCCCACATTGTTTTCACAACGTACTCTTTATAGTCTGCGCCATTTTTCTTTCTCATGTTGAAACCCCAATCCATTAATATCCTGGTCACATCCTGAATAGACTGCTGTGTGTCCAAATCAAAATTTCTTTCTTTACAAAATATTTTTTTTTTTCCAAATAGATGGTTGGCTTTTTTAGTATTTTTAGGCATACAATTTTCGATTTCATTTACTATTTGTTTTTCACAAGTATTACCAAAACAAGACATTTGGATAAATTTGTGATTTTGACATCTAGCAATTTTAAACTGACGTTATTGTTAATATCATAACGTAATTTATCCGCTTTTTTATCCAGTTGTCCATTTTCTCTTCCTTCCTATTTAACCGATAGCAAACCACGATTTTTGCGTTCGTCAATGGGATTTTTATACATGAGTGGAATTGTTAGAAAAAATACATGTTCGTCTACTTTTAGAAGACAACATAACTAGTAAAAAAATGTCATGTTGATATATGTATATAAAAATATAATATGCTTACTTTTTGGAATTGTACCCTAATTATTATTTTTATTTATGTTAAATGAGTATACACTTTAAGGTAAGTACAAAATGTATGCTTGTATCTAAGAAATAGCTAACTTACAAGTTAATAAAAGCGTGTTAAAAATAGTACCACTGTAGTAACATGGCATGTTCAATTATTATTGCGTTACAGTTAATTAACCATTAATGTACAGTTCACTTGTCCTTTATTTATCAGAAATACATTTAGTTAAAAGTTTGAATAACTAGAACAGCACAGTCCAGATACTCAATAAATTTTAGTCATTGTTGATAACCCCAGTGAGATGACCTGTTCACTTGTGACTAGTGACTAGTTTTCAAAAAAAAAAAAATAGATTTAGATGCTACAATTGAATTATTTATCTGTACTCTACTTTATAAAAATTTTTTTGCTGGGCGAGTGTATTTTTATCTACCCCTAGTGATTTTTTTCTCAATATAAAACATAGAATACAAACTGACTTTTATAAGAACTGAAATATTGTTTGTCTCAATATTAATACTGGTCTCTATATACAGAAATACGATAAAGACCCAATCAAACTAAAGTCGATGTATTCTCTATCTCTGACTATTAAATTAAAAAAATGGAATAGAATAGTACGTCGAAGTGCAACTCGTAATTTCTATGGCTATATTAAATTAAAAAATAAATGAATACAACGCTAATGTTTTGATATAACAATGAATAATTAAACATAGACCAAAATGTTGTTTCTAGTAAACGGTGTTTTGGTAAACGGCCTAACCTATGTGATAGACACTTGATAATCCTAAAAAAAGTACCTATATGAAGGAAATTTGGCGCGAAATTCTATTATAATTGAAGTTGTTAATATGTGTAGTTCGTTGATATGAGTAGTGTAGTAGTAAATATAAAGAAAAGTGGAAACGCGAGGGCAAAAATTATATTATAGTATGGCAAAGATTTATGTAGAGGAAAAAAGGTTAAATCAATAAAACTGCCTAATTCAGTATTTTTCGTTACTCCATAAATATCTCGGTAACATATTATTGAGAGTTTTATGTGAACTGCAAGAACATGACTACGACTAATAAACGTTTTTTAAATTTTTCTGCCAATAATATTAGGAAAACCTGTTCCTTACCAATGGCTGCTGTGATTTATCGAACATTTCTCGTATAGGTCGTATAGGTCGTAAGTGAAAAGATTTCCAAAACTCCCAGTATACAATTTATAAGAATGACAAATATTTATTTTACCTTCCTTGTATTGCCCCATATACGAAAATGCGGAACGGGAAAGTGATTTTTCCGATGGCATCAATTTTCCATTACCCTCTTTTATAACCCGAAGGGAGTAAATGTGCCCTGTGACAGAAACCTCTACGACGGGAAACAAGAAAGCTAAATAAATCGTATTTATATGATGGGAGCTTGAAAAATAGTGCTGGCTCTTAGAAATAGTAAATAGTAGTGACTAAAATAGAAGTTTATATTGGGAACGAGATAGTAATAATAGATAAGGTCAATAATGGGGAAATTGCTTGATTTTTCCAGATACGTGCAGAACCTAGACAATTTCGTGGAAAAATATGCCTAAAAATTTAGTCTCTCACAACCGCATGAAACCAGCGTATACCTGTGACGTCAGACGCCGTTCACACATTAATATACATAAATACAGCAGTGTACTTTAGTTCACATCTGCATATGATTTCTATACTTTCGGACAATTCAGTACAAAAGTTTAGAAATTAATTTGTCATTTGTGATGTTATTAGATGTTATTGGGTCAAATAGACATTGATATTGAATACAGTTGCAAAATAGACTCATAAAATGGGCACAGAATGTGCATCTCACAGGGTAAATGGAAGAAGTATTGCAACATGCCATTATGAACGAATACAGCATAGAAAAATGTGGTGTAGAGAGATGAAGTGCGATGAAAGGAAGCATGGCAACATTGTTTGTAGAGACCATTTTAATGTAAGTTTAATTGGAAATATAGGTAGGCTTAAGTTTATCCAAAAAATTAAAATGTTAAGTTGTAAATAATTAATTAAGGTACCGGAATGTATATAGGGCGCTCCATTCCGATTCCGAATAACATGTTCTGTATTTCCTCCTAGTATTTACCTGATGTAGAAAGTTATTTGTGGCATTTATAAAATTTTGCTATCTGACTTCCCTACGTTAAATTGCCTTATTATGAAAACATAATAAACAAAAGTAATAAATAAGGATTTTTCAAAAATTTATTAAATTAACTTTAAAAATTGATAAATGTTAAATATCCATTACTTTTACATATTATTTTTCAATTAGAACAAGGAGTTTGATGCGAAATCAGATGGCATAATTTGATGAATACCTCAAGTAAAACCGTCTGGTACTTACCCGATAGCATTGTCACCGTAATTGTCACGAGCGGATCTATATTGTAAGTGTATTAGTATTAATGGTGATGTTCACCACATCAGATGACATTACCTACGTAGTGTATATACTATGCAAGAACCAGAAACATTTGTGTTAGTTCAAAGAACTGTATAAGACGAACCCAAATCTGTTTAATTTAGAACAGTTTTTTAACATGTATTTTAAATTATTTTATTAATTAAAACAACAAATTAATTTTATTAATTAATAATAGCAATAGCTGCAAAAACAGTTGAATCTGCTGATATAAAGTAAATGTTATAACATATTTATTTCTTTTATATATTTTTAGGTATTAATAATATTGTGTAAAACTAACTACTCAGTGGACAAAAGCCTCAACCTGCGTTGAATTACACCCACAATATTTACCCATATATTCCTTATTATTAGCTTTTGTAACATTTTTTTACTGTTTTAGAAAGGTATTTTAAGCTAATATAAATCAAATCTCCTACAATTCCTATCAATGAAGTCATATGTATGTTCTCTGATACCAAACATCTAGGTATGCTAATGAACAATTCCACAGACAAAGCTCTATTTAATAATTATCTAAAAAAATAATCTAATTTACTCACTTTATAAAAATCTAACTTCACTTTTTTGGCAGTGGGAACACGACAAATTCAACCACAATAGAATAGAAGAAGCAATCCTAAAAATGCAGAAATAGGTCAGATTTCATCTATTCTGGTTGAATTTGTCGTATTCCCACTGCCAAAAAAGTGAAGTTAGATTTTTATAGAGTGAGTAAATTAGATTATTTTTTTAGATAATTATTAAATAGAGCTTTGTCTGTGGAATTGTTCATTAGCATACCTAGATGTTTGGTATCAGAGAACATACATATGACTTCATTGATAGGAATTGTAGGAGATTTGATTTATATTAGCTTAAAATACCTTTCTAAAACAGTAAAAAAATATTTATTTCTTTTCTTGGAAAATTCTTTAATTTTTTTTAGTTCATTTTGCCGCCGTGCCGTCCGCCGACATGCTTTTTCTTGCGCAAGGTCAGTTTTTACTGTGGACCAGTTTCCAGTGTTGCACAGAAGTATATTTTTAAATCATTTGCGAACTGCCCTTTTTGATTTTTGTACAAAATTGTATTTGTAAGAGTCCCTTGAACATTCAAATAATTTCTTTTCTGTGATGATCATAAGTATACCAAGGAAAAAGTGGTGACGAAGAACAATATGCATGTTTTTATTAGAATACTTCTCACAAATACGCTTTTTAATTGGAAGAACATAGCAGCAACAGCACCAATAATTGAGATCTACATAATAAAACATTTAAAACAGTTACATTATTCATTTTTGTGCCCGATAAAATTGAAGCGTATGTAAAGCTACGATACAATTACGGCATTACGGTAAAACTGTCGATACTTAATTGTGGTATGTCTACCCAGAATTAATAATATATCTCCCAGTTATTCAACTGTGCGCAGATATGCAATTAACTTTTATCATTAAGTAAGCAGTTTCCGCACTGTCGCATTCCTGCAAGTGCTATTATGTTTCATTGACAAACAGCACTACACAATGCAATTAGTATGACTTAAGTAACAGTAAAAATTAAAGGTATGAAAAGTAGTTTTTTTAGAACTCCTTGTTCTGGAACAATTGCAAAATTTATTATTTTTATTAGTACCCTATTTTGCTTATTCAAAGCACGCCTCAGTGTTTTTAAATACAATTTTTAAAAACGCGCGTTTTAAACGTACCATGGCAAAATCCCAAGAAGTCGAAATGTCACCTTTTTAATGTAGCGTCAAATGAAATATTACTAACAAATATTTCAAAAGCTTTATTCAAATATTCAACAATCTTAATTTTTTAAGTGAATGTGAAAAGTACAGTTGGTATTGTTTGAAATACCAATATTTCAGTTTTGTAAATCGGAGGAAATGCTGTTCAAATTAATACTGTTAATATTCTAGGAAGTCAATGAGGTTGTACTTTCATTAATGACACTCCCAATAATGTTTGAGATTCTTCTTATTGCTAATACTCTGTTCAGTGTAACCAGTCACCACGGCTATCGATTTCCATCCTACTTGACGTTGAATTTGATCATTGTCATGCCACTATTCGCCATAATTGTAGCAGACGTACGTAGAAACGCATGTTCAGTTTATTTCTCAGGATCGTCCAATTTAAAATAACGTGTAGTTTGCAAAGGATATGATCCAAATGTATTAATACTGTTACGGAAGCTCACCTACCTTTTTAGTTTGTTAATTATGTTCCTGTTGCGTTAGAATTTATAATTTTGACGTTTTCCAGAATATTCTATTTGTTTCTCGGCACGTTCTCGAGTCTCTATTTCAACGTGAAATTTTCTTACCGAATGTGAAACATATTATTCCTGTAAATTATTAATGTAATATTTTTAGAATATTATCACTTATCTGGTCTCTTGGTCGGTCAGTGGTCGCGAGGTTTAATGCGTCAGTACTTGAATTGATATGGCTAGATCGGTGTGGGTTCGAGTACCGCAGCCAGTAGACCGTGTATATCGGCTATATTCGTGGAAAGGATTGGCACCCCTTCTGCGGGTATGGTAGTGTTGAAGAATGTTAGTTTGGGTCAATGAGAGAAATTGATACCGGTTGACATTTGACTACCCCCTTAATTAATGAAGTTTTCCAGGGGGTTAATGAGGGGTAGATATATTATTATTATTATCTAGGATTCGAGACTGTTTGTAAAATATCTGATTTCTCCAAGACATTTGATCGTATTGATCACTTATTACTATTATCTAAATTAAGCGGTTATGGATTCACCACCATCTGGTCAATTTGTTTCGATCTTATTTGTCTAACCGTTTTCAATACTTATTATAACGGATTTAATTTCCTGTCGTTCCGCAAGGGTCTAACTTAGGCCCGTTACTTTTTTTTCTCTTTATTAACGATCTTAATAGTGTAATTGATTCTGAAAAATTATTTTTTGCTGATGACTTGGAACTGTTTAATACCGTTAACTCGGTTGATGACTGTGTTAAACTTCAGCTGCAATTAAACAATGTGAGTCGAGAGTGTACTGTGAACTATTTCTTATTAATAATAAATGTAAAATAGTGTAATTTACTCGTAAACGTAATAAAATATTGTTCAATTATGCAATCGATTCGCATGTGCTGGCTCGCTGTGATGCGACTATTCAATGACATTCAGCTATTAAAAACTTTGTCTTTTGCATATGTATGATCCAAGCTCGAATACTGCTCGCTTGTTTGGAGGCCTTTTTATTAGTGTCATATTAGATCGATTGAGGCAGTACAGAGAAAATTTCTAAAATATCTTGTTTATCGCGTTGATTCTACATATCCTGAACGTGCTAGTGCTCATAACTAGTTACTAAGTCGATTCGATCTTAACTCGTTAGATTTTAGAACACGTTACTTTTCTCTTAAATTTCTGCATTCTCTCTTACACAATAAGATCGACTGTCCAGAAATTCTTAACAAACCTAACTTTTTCGTTCCTAGAACGCCAAATCTTTCTTGGTCTGCTTTTATTGAAGTCAGCTTTTGTCAGGATGTTTAATAATTATAATTTTATTTGTGATACATATGACATTTTCAACTCTTCTCTGTTTACATAATTTTTATCTGTAATGATAGCTAGTAGAATTATATTTATATTATTTATTTTACATTGCAGAATGCTGATTTATGTGTTATGCTTGCTACAGACTATGCGTGAATTCACGATGCGCGGTGTATAAGGAATTCCTGTATCGTGTGTAGGGTTTTTATGAATGGATTTTTAATGAACTAGATCCTACACATTATTTGCGAATTCCTCGCATATCAAGAATCGCGAATACACGCATAGTCTGTAGCAAGCGTTAGGCATAAATTTGCTTTTTGATTGCCTTGTAATTGGTTAATTTACTGTTGGACAAAAATAAAGTACTATTATTATTAGTATTACTAAAACACCTCGTATATTATCGTTATTTTACCACGAAAGGTTTCGAAGTAAATAAAGAACATAATAAAAATTTCGAAAGATTTGACACCCTGTATCTCGGAAACAGTAAAGATTTAGATATAGCTTTATTTGGGCAAATCTAATTTATTTTGACTGTACATTCATCACTTCCAAGGACGCCGGTGATTCCTGAGACACCCTGTATATACAGTTTATCTTGTTACTTGTCTGTAGTTGGGTTTATCCTGTATAAATCCATTCTACCTAGTACCCTTGACTATATACTTAATTGATTTGACCTAGGCGTTTATTTTGAAATTGCAATGTATGTAAAACTTGTAAATTAAATTTCTTAGATCTTTAATTTTAGCGCTATATGCCAATAATGTAATCAATTAAAATAAGTTTGTCATGTAATTTGAAATAAAGGTCAGGTATTGAAAACAAATTTTCTGAAATAGACAAGTAACTTATGACATCTTAAGTATATTCATAAGTAATGATGTAACATTTCAAAGGTAATTTTTGAGCTTATTTGTTGATACGATATATAAACTGTCCCGTAACGTGTTTTCAAACTTACATTAAAAATTGCTTTTTTACTTGCACTTTTTAAGGCACTAGAAACGGGTGCCAGTAGATCTAATCTGATCTGTAAATAAATAAATAAAAATCATCATCACCTTAATCATATTTATCATCTTCACCTTCTTGATTTTCTCCAATATACAAAGTATCCAGTATACGTATAGTTGCGACAAGATTCAGCCGACTTACGTCAGAAGAACCAATGAATAACTCATTATATTTTGAATATGTTATAAACAAAGTCTAAGTCTCATAAATTCCTTTTTATTTTTATTTAGACAACCGGTTTCGTAGTAACCAAGACTACATCTTCAGGTCTAACAAGGACTAAAATATAAACAAAACACCCTATTATATGACTTACACATACAAATACAAAAGTTTAAAAATTTAAAAATAAGTAAGATATAATTAATATTACGCAAAAATAAATACTTACATTTTTTTATAAAACAAGAGTTGTCCAAGCTATCAAATACCAACGTATATATGTCATATATTATTACATTAATTATAAACAACTAATATGTCATTCAGTTTAAGAAACTAACAGAATATAGAAATAAATTTTAAAACCTCAACATTCCACGAAAATATGAAACCGAAGAAACACTATTTTTTGTTATAAAAACTTGTATAAAACCACTTACAAATAATAACTAACGTACACATTTAAACAACCCTCAACTACAAATCTAATATAAATTGCGGTCACCATGAATCTACAGGGTAGATAAAAATTACTTGACTATACTAACACTGAAAAAGTAAGCGTAGATTCGAACAGGCGTATTCAACAAGTTAAACCCCCTATCTTTTGAAAACCTTAAAATTTCATTATATTTTAATCAAAATATTAAAAAAATGCAACTGAGAATAAGAAATTATATATACTGCACTAACTGTTTGCGCTGTATATTGCAATAAACTGCAAAAACGTTATTGTTTTTAATGCGAAAAATTATCAAAAATTATGTTGACAATCTAAATTGCGTAACATCAGCCGTGACGTAAGTCAACTGAATTCTTGTCGCAAAAATATACAAAGTTATACGCCAGAAGACTTCAACAAATGTATTTGACCGTAGTCCAATTTTATTAAATACTGTGTGTATACAGTTTTTAGTAGGACGGAATATAGTTGGTATACAATTTTTCATAAAAACGTTTTAGTAGGTCATAGAAATAATTAAATAAAGCTTGGCCAATTAGTGATCAGATACAATTTTGTTAAACACTTTGTGCTTAAAGTATCAATTAGTAAATATAAAAATGTTCTACTAAAAGGTTTAAGCAAAAAAGTAAAATGTTAAAGACATGATTCCATTCCATTATTTATACGTTGTCCAATTTTGTTAAAGACTGTGTATACAAAATTCGAAGGAGACAGGCTTTGGGTTAGTAGAGATAAAATTGTTCAAGGTTGTAATGTTGTCTCTTCTTACTTTCTTATTACTTTAACAGAATAGCTATAGGTTCTATTTGATGTGGCAACTTTGACGTATAGCATGAGTCCAAGGTCGAACCAGTCACCTATGAATTTATGTCAAAAATCATAGAAGTGTTAACTTACATTTAAAAAATCATATAATTTTTACGTCACATGACTTCATATCTATATACAGGGTGTTTCAAAACAAAAGCAAAAAATTTCAGGGGGTGATTCCTTGTTGAAAATAAAAGGTAGTTTGTTAAATAAACATTGGGTCACAAGTCAACCATTAGGGAGATATCGCGTTGCAAAGATGGCGGAAGAAAGAGTTTTTTTTATTGTTTTTTTCGGAAACGAAAATCGTGGAAATGGTAAAATTTTGTGGAAGTGTTGCCATCATCAAAAGACACTTGTGACATATTTTTTCTCTTTTTGGAAATATTTGGAAAGGGTTAAAATAAACTACTCCTTTCAGTTTTTTTAAACTATACTTTCAAAAAACTTCCTTAACGACATGGAAAAAAATAAATTAGGTTAAGCCGATTCATTTAGAAACTTTTTTCTCTCTTATATTTTTTTGATAAAAGTAACTGTTTCGAAGTTAAAAAATAAAATGTAAAGTATTGCACGTCGGGAAGAGGCAGTTTTACTACACCCATTATTAGGAAAAACTAGTTGGCTGCTGTCAATTTCCAGATGTTTCCATTGTTTCTTTGACAGATAGCAAATGGTTTGTACTTCCCGATGTCGGCCTCTATCAAAACTTCTTTTTTTGAATTTTCCGGATTCACATAGCCTTCGATGAAGCTTAGCAAATATACTATGATGAGGAATTCTACGATTAGGATACGCTTCTGCATAAAGGCGACAAGCATGTAAGGAATTTCCATTTGCCCGGCCGTACATAAAGTGCATGTCTGTCATTTCTGCATTTGTGAAAATAACCATTTTTGTTGTATTAACTTAGTATTGAATCCCAACGTACTCCGCAATCAAACACATCACACAACGAAAGTCAAATTATCCCGTAAACCACTCTCAAAATGTTAAAATAGTACAAACCATTTGCTATCTGTCAAAGCAACAATGGAAACATCCTGAAATTGACAGCAGCGAACTAGTTTTTCCTAATAATGGGTGTAGTAAAACTGCCTCTTCCCGACGTGCAATACTTTAAATTTTATTTTTTAACGTCAAAACAGTTAGTTTTATCAAAAAAATATAAGAGAGAAAAAAGTTTCTAAATGAATCGGCTTAACATAATTTATTCTTTTCTACATTGTTAAGGAAGTTTTTTGAAAGTATAGTTAAAAAAACTGAAAGGGGTAGTTAATTTCAACCCTTTCCAATTATTTTCAAAAAGTGAAAAAATATGTCACAAGTGTCTTTTGATGATGGTAACACTTCCACAAAATTTTACCATTCCCACGCTTTTTTTTTCCGAGAAAAACAATAAAAACACTCTTTCTTTCGCCATCTTTGCAACGCGATATCTCCCTAATGGTTGACTTGTGACCCAACGTTTATATAACAAACTACCTTTTATTTGCAACAAGGAATAACCCCCTGAAATTTTTCGCCTTTGTTTTGAAACACTCTGTTTATAAAATTCTCGTGTCAGTGTTAGTCACCATACTCCTCGGAAACGGCTTGACCGATTTTTATGAAATTTTATATCTATATTTGGTATGAGAATCGGTCGTAATCTATTTTTCATACCCCTAAGTGATAAGGGTGGTCCACCCCAAACATTGCTTTTTTTATTTTTTGGACAAAATTTTTTATTTTTATTTTTTATGATGTGGCATTAAAAATACATATAACCCTCAATTTTCACCCTTCTATCACAAGCCTTTATTTTTTAATAGCCATTTTAGTAATTTAATCATTTTTAACTCTGGTCGATAACTGATGGATTATCACTAGATCAGTTATCCCCGCCAGGCGTCTACCGGTATCACTTCTCACCACAAACCTAGAAAAAATATAGACAGCGTCGGTTCATGATATAGGTCACGTCACAGGTGCCGCGTTTTCTTGGGACCTAAGATCCAGAAAATTGATATTTTATTTGCTTTATATTGGCGGTTGTGCAAATATGATGACTGCATTGCAGTGTGAAATTAACTAACTTGCTGCCATTTTAAATGTCATTAAAGAATGTGACATGAATGTGACCAATCACAGTAAACAAGTGAGATTCACGCTGTAATACAACTAACGCATAAAATCCAAGTTTTAGTGATTCTGGACCTTTTAGGGCAGCCATGAATTAACGGTCGCCGGCAATATGACACTGGCACAGTCTATATTTTTTCTAGGTTTGTGCTTCTCACCCAGTAAACAGCACGGAGTAGGGATGAGAACGCAGCCGACTACCAAAATATTCACTAGAAATAATTCATATGGCAAAACAATGTTTGCCGGGTCACCTAGTAATTTTATATATTAAAATCATGTGATAAATCGCACAGTCTAAATATACTTTAAGAGATTATGTTTATTAAAGTCTTTAGTAATATTTTTTATGTACATCACCACTCAAAGCTTGTAACACACTTTACGTGACACCCTGTATTTTGATATTACGATCGATTAATGACAATGACAAAAAACACTCGAATAATATAAAAGCAGCATTCACAATCATGATCTCAGCATGGTGTCGATACGAATGACATACGGTTCTATAGATTAAAACCAGATTTAACACGATTGAGCAGTTCTTCTGCAACAGGTGTCGCACCACGTAAACAGGAAGGATTTATAGCTATTAAGTTCTTGCAAAACGTACAGCTGCTACTGAAATACAACATATTTAATTTCACAACCAAAGACCTCATTACCGAGTTCGACTTCTTCATAAATACCTGCCGAGTCTGATGTAGTTGCACAGTTTTAGTTTTTTATTTCTTTTTATATTAATCTGCCAACCTTGTACTGGAATAGTTTTGGATTTTCCCAGTTTCACAATATTTAGTTAAAGACCTGAATCACTCGATTCTACCTGTAAATAATTGTTGTGGTGCCTTTAGAAATAATTTATGGTTCTCACGATACTTTGAGGATACAAATTTCGCCGACAAGGATTTGGCTTGACATTTATACAGTCACCTGACTCACGAAAGACTGAGTGATGATGTTCGCGCAACTGAAATACATATTCATTATATGTCACAGTATTTAATAACATTTTCGCATACTTCCTGGCACTAGTCCAAATTATCATTTAACTCCTTTAAACTTATCTGCAATTTGGCCTAATTTGTCTCGTTTGGCATTCCCACGACAAGTTAAATGTTTAAATGTTTTATCACGCTTCTTTTCCCTTATTTGTTCAATTTGTGCACGAGTGTAGCCGTATATGAAGATTTTATGTATTACTCGAACAAAGAAATATATGCGCTGTTTTAAGGTAACAACTTTTTAGAATAATTCAGAGACTACTTTGATTTCGATTTTGAAAATTTAGGTTTTGAGGCTTTCCAATTTAATAAATAGCAAGCTTGATATACAGTGCTTTCGAAAAGTAACGAATAAATTCTTTATTTTTGAAATTGAGAAGTTTTCGATTTTGTTTTAGAAAGGCACTTTTTGACATACGACCCATATTTGTGACGTCATCGTTGTTCGAGATATTACGTAATCGTTGTTCGAGATATTACGTCATTGATTTTTTTTTAAATAGCAACCCCCAGTTTTGACCATGCCATTTGAAATAGTGTGTCATTCTACATAGATACATCAAGAAAAATTATGGTCTTACATAAAAAAAATTTCAAGAAAATAATATTTGAAGATTTTAAAATTTAATTTTCACAATACTATGCACCTCCCCATTATGCAACACCTGTCCGTGCTTATTTAGATGAGCTGTTCCCGAATCGTTGGATAGTGAGAAGGGGACCGATTGAGTGACCAGCCAGATCGCCTGATTTGAGACCCCTAGATTATTTCTTGTGGGGATACTTAAAAAGCAAAGTATACGTTACTAGATCGGTTAATTTAGAAGATTTAAAAGCAAGAATTCGTTACGAGATACATCGTATACCTCGTGCACAATTTGAACATTTAATTTAGTCGATTTTTTGCATAATCATTATCATTTTCAGTATTGTGAAAATTAAATTTTTAAATCTTCAAACATTATTTTCTTGAAATTTTTGTTATGTAACGCCATAATTTTTCATAATGTATGTATGTAGAACGACACGCTCTTTCAAATGGCATAGTCAAAATTGTGGGTTGCTATTTAAAAAATTGTCGATGACGTCATATCTCGAACAACGATGACGTCACAAAAGTGGGTCGTATGTCAAAAATTGCCTGTTTTAAAAACAAAATCGACATGCCAGGGGATTTTTTCGGAAACTTCTCAATTTCAAAAATAATTAATCTATTCTTTAATTTTCGAGAGCACTGTATTTAACACAACTATTGCCCTTAGGATAAATTTACTCTTGTTTTTATTGTTAACTGCAGTAATTTAACACATTTTCATTGTTTACCTCATACTGTAATTAGTGTAAACTGTTGGATGTTGTAATTTTAAAAATAAAATAAATTTAAATATTTTAGCCTTCACGATGTAAAGAATATGTAATTTTGAATTAGGCTATCGAAATACATTTTTTTATAGAATTGAAATATCTCGAAGATAATTAGAGATAGATATAAGAATACTTGATAAAAGTTTCCCTAAAATTATGCGTATAATACAAATATGCAACAACATATAGGATGTTTCGTTAAATATATGCAAGTAGATGGCGACTTCCGTTTTAACCAGAAGTGCTACAGGAATAGCATTATTTATAATTAAAAATCGAAGTCGTCGCTGAAATAATTACTCTAATGGGCCATCATCGTAAGACGGCGCCTGTATAGTATAGTTATGCTATGTAATAGTATAATATTAAAAAAGTGCGTTTTCCAATCATTATTCTAATAATAAATGTGAAAAATTACATCTTTTGCATTTTTGACGGTGAGTCCGATAAGTAGATAGTTCTTTCATTTCCTTCTATTCTTTAGCATTACCGTAATGAGTATCCTACCCGACATCCGTTCATGACTGGGCTTAATTTATTTAATCAGTATTCTTAAACTTTTACGTTATAAAGTTTCTTGAAGTAAAATCTAATCTATTTTCTGTCTGTGTTTAATTCTCATTATTAACTTCAATTGGATCCTAGAAAAATAATAGGGGTTTTCTTTCTTCAGTACTTCGTTTTGGAATAGAGTCATTTTTGGAAAGTATAAAAAATTCTAATTGTATACAATCTATTGCAATAATAGTGGCACTCCCTCAAATCAGTTATGGAGCTACTCTAAGTTCTGAGTGCAAATCTCATTAGGTCTCTATTAAAGAGTGGAACAGCAAAGAACATTGAACCATTAAAGTATTACTAATATTCCTTAAAAAAAAATCTGAAAATTTGCAATAAATTTTACAATAAGAATGATTGAATATATTATGACACGTCATGCACGAACTAGAACATTTTTCAGTAGTTCTGCATCGTTTTTGATTTAATTTAACGACTCTATTCGCCGCTGTTTTTGTTCGAAATTTAATAATTTTGGAACAAATGCGGTTGCTACTCGTTTCATACCCAAAACATCCCAAAAAAATTTATGGCATGAAGCAACATCATTAGAAACTTCTCTGACTGTCCTTCGGTGATCGTTCATAATCATTTCTTTCACTATTTTCACATTTCCATGAGTTGATGTGCTAGGACGTCTAGGTCCCTCGTCATCTTCAACGTTTCCACGGTCTTTTTGGAAACTCTTATACCACTCGTAAACTCTTGTTTTACTTTAGCAGACTCATCAAAAGCAGTATTTAACATTGTTGCACTTTATTCCATCCTTATAGCAAAATGCAAATTCTCTGCTCCTTAAATAAATACTCGCTGATCATTAGCGTACATATTAATATCAAATGACTGAAATATATCGTTAATGAAAATAATAAATGGCAAGGGTCCTAAACAAGATCCTTGACAAGCTCCTGGCGATGACAAAAATTCTGGAAATCTGAGACTGCGAATTTCCACAAACTGTGTGCATAATGAAAGATATGATTTTAGTAGACCAGTTATCTATAAATCGTGATCAAGTCTGTCAAACGCTTTACTGAATTTCGTGTACACAACGTCTACTTGACCCGTATCCAGGGTTTAACTAAGGGATTGTGTGACACAGAGGTTAGTTGTAATCGATCAAGTCTTCATGAAACCGTATTGTTCAAACAAATTTGTCCGCGAATATTATAGTAAATTGTGTCGCGAAGTACAATTCCAAAGACATACAGATTATGGCTCTCGGCCTATAATTACCAACAATATTTGATTAACCTTTTTTACCAATGGAACAAATTTTAAATATTTTCCAGGTGTCCGGATATACCCAAGTTTTCAGTGATACATTCAGTAATATTGTTAAGAGGACTGTAAGAAAGGATGCACGACCATGCACAAATAAAAAGAGGGAATACATTTAGGTTCAGAAATTAACTTGGGCTTCAGCTAGTTCATCGCAGGTACGATTTCTTACTCGGAAATATTCTGAAGCAGAAAAAATGTAGATGGAAAAAAAATCAGCAAACGTATTAACGATATCCTGAGGATATTGAAATTCTCCATTTTAATATATCAACCATATGGAGAAAAAATTGAGGTCGCTTTGAAGGCAGTATTTGAATTTTTTGTAGTTTGTTTGGCTTTGCTTTTAGGATCAGAAGGAAACTGATTATAGGAACCTATAACATCCACAGTGGCTGGATACAAAATAACAGGCAAACGAAGAAATGCTTCCAAACTTCCACGAAGACAAAATAATTACAGTAATCATACATACATAAACACAAATAATCTGTTTCCTTAACTATGTGTATGTACCATCATTTCCGTGTGACAAGTTCCCATTAGAATGCAAGCTATCAATGTTACATATCAATTGTTTTGTTTTTGTTTGAAGATCATCTTCATTGTCAATATAACGCTATTCTATACTGACTTCTAATACTGCAATTTTCTCTGTTAGTCTCATGCCAATTTATGTTCCGAGGTGATACTATTCTCGTACCCATTGTCTGGCGATTATTAAAATAAGGAAATGAAGTATCACTTATACACAATATAACGGTACGGACAAGGAAGCGCAGGTATTTCTTTGTTTTCAGGAACCAATTACCTTAATTGTGGTTCTTGGAGATATAAATCTGTGAAATTAACTGTAGCTGGAGAAGGAATAAAGAAATTACTTCGGTATTTGAATATAGCGCTAATGATGCTCATGTTTTGTTAATGAGCAATTATTTTAAATGCAACAAATGCCACACTACTTTGTACACGGCTTCTTGATCATGACTGATCAAAATATACAGGGCGTTATAGAGTGATGTTAAGAAATGAAGGGGCAGGTTCAATATTTAAATATATATATATATAAGTGAAATGGTTTCGCCTGTCAGAAGTGTCAAAGTAGATATTTGACAATTTGAGATACATTTTGTTGCGAATCAAGGAGTGACAATATTGTTTTTCTTCTACTTACTTACTTTTAAGTCAACGTAAAGATTACATTGGTGTCAGACGTGCAACGTTCCACGAAGAAGGCATTTGGAGTTGAAAAGTGAATGCCAGTAATGAGCGGAAGACGGAAATGGAGGAAACATTCAAGCAAGTAATGGAAATGATGAAAGATATGAAGAGGAACCAAGAAGAAATGAAGAAGAGTCAAGACGAATTGGGAAAACATTTAAAAACAGAAATGAAGAACAGCCAGGATGAAAAGAAGAATAGCCAAGACGAAAGAATGAAATGAATAACAGGCAAGATGAAATGAAGCGTAGCCAAGATGAAATGATGGGAGATTTGAGAAAGGAAATAAAAAACAATCAAAAGGAAATGATGACAAGTCTAGAAAAAAATGAAAAATACTCAAGAAGACTTAATCAAAAACCACTTTACAAGAAAACAATAAAAAGAAGAGGCAAAGAAAGTTAAACTCAATGAATTTGAGAAACCTGTAGGAGATGAAATTAGTCAATTAACAGGTGAGGTGCAAGACAAAGTACACATTGTGGAGGAAAGTGTGACGCAGTTGCAGAGTGAAGTCTCAAATCTGAAACCCCAGTCTGCGAAGGAGCCCATTAAGACTGAGACTGAGAAGTTTTCTTGTATCGTCAAGGATTAAGACACTAACATTTGATGGAAAGGTGTCATGGAGTACTTACCTTAAACAATTCAAAGCAGCTGTATTGGAAAATAACTGGTCAGAAGAAGAAAATATCACTAATAGTTGCTCTACAGGGTGAAACTATGCAGATTTTAAGAACGGTAGCCGAGGATAAACAAAAAAATTATCAAACTATGAAGACTGCTGTAGAGGTGACATACCGGGGAAGCCCATCTACAATAAGTTTACCATGAACAACTAAAAAGGTATGTGAGCTTCTGTAGCATTGCCCCCCTCTTCGAACTGATTGCCTCGATCAGGTTACTCCGTTGTCTAGATGATCTTGATAAGGTGTCAATCGATCGATGAGGACGATCTTCATCTTTGCTTGGTGATACCTGCTTTCCTCTATTCTTATTGGCTTATCGATCAGCAATTTATGAAACTACGGGTAAAACACCAACCAGTATTATTTTTGGTACTGAATTGCGTCTATTATAGATCTAATTATGAACCTACCGAAAAACGAGGAAAACTTAAATG